>JAYESD010000004.1:94666959-95312845 GCA_036927565.1 Tuctoria greenei | reverse complement strand
TACCACGAAGGCAACCTACGTCCACGTTGAGGAGCCCACAAAAGGACCGGGTCTTCTCCAACCCTTCCCTCGTCGGATCGCCACGAAGGCCAATCCTCTTCCACTAATCACAAAGGGTAAATAACCAAGTTGAAGGGGCGTTCTCACACGTTGAGAGCTCCCTTGATTACAACTTACAAAGCCACCAATAACACACTCGAAAATTACAAATTGAAACACAAGAGTGTGTTAGAGAATCAAACCAAGAGCTCAATGATGTGTGCCAAGTGTCTCTCCAATGATCTAGAAGTGATCTTCAATAGGTTGATCGATTTTGCACTTAATTTCATGGAGAGAGGTGGTTTTTGAGTCTCTTGGGAGGTGTGACGACGCTAGGGTTCGAGAGAGTGTAAAAGTGGGTTGTGCACCTCTATTTATATGGGGTTTCTAAAAGTGACCGTTAGGGTTCAGAAAGATCGGACTAGTCCGTGGTGGTCACCGGACTAGTCCGGTGTGCTGTGTGTAGCAAACCCTAAGTGTCCAGGAATATCGGACTAGTCCGGTTGAAAACGGACTTGTCCGATTTCACTACTGGAAATCTTCGGACTAGTCCTATTGCCATCGGACTTGTTCGGACATATGAAACCCTAAGTGTTTAGGATGACAAGTCCGCACTTGGAGGACTTGTCCGATTTAGATCAGTGTGTATATCGCACTAGTCCGTGTAGACACCGGACTTGTCCAAAGTGGATCAGAAAGAATATCGGACTAGTCCGGATCACAACGGACTTGTCCGATTTTGTGTGACTTGTGCATTGTGTTGAGGACTAGTCCGCATTGGGGAGGACTAGTCCGAAGTGGATCAGAAAGATATCGGACTAGTCCGATGGATACCGGACTTGTCCGATCTAGTGCAGAAAGTGATATCGGACTAGTCCGGCTGATATCGGACTAGTCCGGTCCTGTATAACTTTGTGCATTGTGTGTGTGTGTGCTTGAAAGTGATTGAGCTCTTGGGTGTGTTTCCTTAACACACTCCATACATAATAATCTACTATTTTCTTCTCCCTGAGCTCAAATTCACTTTGCTTCTCATTTCCCTTCTTTTTGGCATTTTGCTCATTTTTCATTATTTGACTGCATTCATCTCAACAAAAGGATTAGGATCCCAATTGCTTGTCATAAATCATCCAAAACCCACAAGGGAGTCCTAGATGCACTTTCATAAATAACTCCTACCACTTTGTTTGTTGTCAAATCCATAGCTTTTATGCAGGGAATTGACGATCGGATTCGGCAATTAAGGACCGTCACTAGCGTCATGCGTGGGCTCTGGCCCCATATTGGATGTTGGCTCCGGCATCGCCGAGGTCCCAGCCGGCAGCTTCGGTGTTACCTCAACATTCATCACCTGCTCCAAAGTTGGCTCCAGCACTGTTGCCAACTCTGGCGCTAGCACGACATCTTCCAGTCGGTCCGGCACAGACACGACATCGTGAGGCTAGTGCTGAAGTTATCCAAATATCAGCCGCTGGCTCCGGAACTGCCACAGTATAAACCGCGACCTCATAGGAAGCCACAACGTCAACCGGCAGATCAGCCGGCCTCGTATCTTTGGCCGTGACACTGGCCTGACCTGCTGGTGGCACCTGAGTAACAACAGCTGGTCTCGAAGATCTGATAGTAGAGGAAACAAAAAATCAGCAAAAAGCAATAAATGAAGAAGAAGTCAAGTTCCTAATGTCAATTCATACCTGGGGCCTCGACAGCTCTAGTCGGCGTGAAACTTCTTTCTTTGGTGGTCAGAGTAATCTGATCCCACAATCGCTGATGACGCAGATGGTCTGGAATTAGCTCCGAGACTTCCCGAAGTAGACACCGGCCTCGCAGCTGCTGGGACCTCAAAAGCAAATCCCACACCTCCTGCCACTAGAGGTTCCATTGAAGGACCTTTTCTAGACTAGATCTTCAACGTTGGCGCTAGGACCAAAGCTGAAGATTTTCAAGACCCAGTGCTCGCCTTGGACGCCGGGGCCGAAGCTGAAGTCGCGGGAGGTACGGCCACCACAGACTTCCGGGTTGGGCTCAGCACTGATGATGACACTACTTCCGTCGGAGCTGGCCTGGCGGAGCCTGCATCCACCCACTATAGCTTCCTCTTCCTTCTAGAGGAATCAGCAGGCTCTTTCCCCTTGCTCCCGCTAGAGTCAGACCTTTTATGCTGGCTCGGCTCTGCAAAAAACATCCCTTTGCCACCGGCAGAGACGGTCTCGGACCTTTCCTAATGATTGGTGGCCGAAACTTCGGAGGCGACTATTCCTATTGAGGCATCACCCCTCTGTCGCATAGCGATGCCAGTATCATCAAGGGTCAGCATCTCATTCAGCAACCGCTTTCTTAGCTCCAATATGGCAAACAATGGCAAGAACCCTAATGGAGGCATGACGTCATCTCTGGAGATGGTACTATTGTACAGCGTTAACAGACTAAATAGCAGAGCTTTCTCATCCACGTTAGTTCCTAAGCCAACCTCAAGACGATTGAAGTCCATCTCTTCACCATAGTTCCAAGCTGGGATCTCCCGCTGCTAAAGAGGTGCCCAACACCAAGACAAGAAGATATCGAGCACCATTAGTGAAGTCAAGCCTCCTTCAGTTAGGTGGCAGATCCTTGTGAGCACCAAGTTGTACTGTGGGGACTGGGGTCCACACCTTCAAAGATACACATTGGGTGGCGCTGTGCGATACGACACCCAACAACATAGATAAAAAGCGTATCAAAATAACCAAGAAAAATCTTTTATTTCACAAGATTCTATTTTACAATATAAGATACAATGCAGCGTAGTATACATACTCATACTCTCAACTAGCTATGCACAAGAGAAGTCGTCCATGCCCGCAGACGCTTCTCACTAGCAACACGAAATAGATACTGCAGTGGCAAGGTTATCCTGTGACAGATACATCTCGATCAACTTGAGGTCTAACGGACAACCACAACATAAGCGTAAGCTATTAATACCTGCAAAAACCACAATATAGCAACTGTGAGCAAGGCTTAGCAAGACTTAACCGTCTCACCTAAGGCATGGAACTCTACATGCTAGAAACTTTAAAGATTGGAGAACTAAATTTGCATAAATGGACTCGCCGAAAGTAAATCCTTAGTGGTCAGGTTTAATGTAGCATATGGATTCTATGGGCATAGCATCATTGTGAATTCTACAATCAAACAAGAAACAATTCATCCACGGCGATACTCGCCAAAGTTGCTTAAGCTTCGTCCAATTTAATGGTTTGGAAATGATAACTTTGATTGTGCTAATTATAATTCAGCCATCGTTGCTATACAAGATATTAATCATAGAATCATATTCATAATTTTTCCACTACTCTTTATTACTACATCAAGACTCAGTGACCAAGTATGCTCAATCCATAACCGCGAGCGATGGTGATTCGAATAAAAAACACCCGTAGATGCATGACACGTACGCCCATACTCAGAGTTTTGTCGGCACACTCCACCGATGTCTCACGTAACCACCTTTCCCCAGATTCAACCACATTGAAAAAGTTTGATTGACCCGACAGTGAGCTCCCCTCAAGGTGCACCTCCGCTGTGAGATGTTCTTGAGTAAATTTACTCGCACTGTACTAACAGCCGACAGCTTAAGCCGATTGAAAAGGTTCTAACATAGGATCCTCAAGGTACATCGGTTTCCTGGGTCCCATATAGCCAGTATGCTTTTCGGTATAGTTCATACTTGTTCAATAGGGCCAACCATGTGACGGGCCTTAACAAACATAGACGGGGCTACAAAACCACTTCCTAATACCTGCCTCGCCATTACTAACCCAAGCACGATGTGGGCAGACTAACCTACACAAATCAGCGTCCACATCTCATATTAAAGAGTCAACGTTATAGTAACAACTCGCAAGTAGATTTCCCTCACTCGACTTCTCTTGCAAGTAGAATTCAACTACTTTACTTGTGGTCAATAAAACGTGACCAATCTCGCGAGTAGTATCCCACATACTTGACTTCTACCAATCTTCTAACTAAACATTAAGCATAGCACTATAATCCAATAGAGTCTTATACTACCCATCCACTCCAAGGATTATTTGGTCATGCATGTGGAGTATTCAATCAACATAGACCTAATGCACATATCAAGTATATTCAATACAGTGTGTATAATGTAAAACTTTAAAAAGCTCTTAAATGCAAACTGGGGCTTGCCTTAGTTTGTGACTTGATAAATGTCAATTAGTCAGTTCTTGATCATTTGGATGAAGCTTCTCGTTGCTTTTCTCCTCTTCTGGGCTTTAATGCTGCTTGGGCAATCTTGCTCGCAGCATTGTCCACACTTATGCCTTCCTCCTCCAAGTGGTACTTCTCGTCCATCTCCGGCGTCATGTTCACTATCGAGATGCATATGCATACATAATCAAAATGTGATTTAGTAAATGTTTCAATTTAGTTGTAAATAACATAAGGACTAAGGCATGACGAAAAAGGAAATTGCTGCTTCTGGTGCGCACAGAAACAGAGAGAATTTTGAGTTCAAATAGAATAAAAGTAAGGAAATGTCACTTATGCTTCATAATATGGCCATAGGGATGCACACTCTAGTTTCTTAAGTTAAAAAAATCAAAGTAGATGTTTAACTTGAGAAGGACTATGTATGGCTAAGGAATGCAAGGACCTGCTGCTGGATGTATAGCAACAGAAAAGAAATAAAGTGGAACATAGAAGATCCAAGATATGAAATGGAATATGCACATGAGAAGATTTGCAACTCAGTAATGAGAAAAATTTATGAGTTTAAGAAGTACTAATATGCTATGAAGAAGCTACAGAGATGTCTTTGCTGGATTCTAAATCTGGTGGAAATAAAGGGACTTAATTGAGCTGATTTAGGAGTAATGTTCTTATTATCTTCAAAATAGCATTCATGTGATGCAGATACAAATCAGTGTGATTCCACTAGAAGACTTCCTAAGGACAGCACCAACAAATCTAATGGAGCTGGGATTTTTTTAGTGGCCTACAGACTTCCTAAGGACAGCACCAGCAAAGTTTCAGACTCTTCTATGGAAGAATTAAGTCTACATAATTCCCTAAGTGCTTTAGTTTCTCTGAATTTATAAGGCAGAACTGGAGCTTTGTCTTAATACAAACTAGGATTTCTGGATAGTGGAGTTCATATGGAGTCCAATAAAATTTGTTAGACATTTTTCTAATCGTTATAAATGAGATATGAATTTTACAAGTTGGATGCATTTTTCTGAATTGTTTCTGTTTTTTTCCTATTTTTCAGGATCATCGAAGATTGAAACCAATTTGATCCATTAAATTAGTCAAATGATGCTTAAATTTGTACTGGAGACCAAAGGTATTTAAAGGTGTAATGTGGCCAAATTTGAGAATTTTTAGTTCAGAAAATCTTCTGGAAACAATTTCTGAAGGAATGGGGAAAATGAATTATTCAGCAAATCACATAGATTTTTATACCATAAATATTGTCCTATTGGAAAGTACATGTCAATAGGTGTCCAACGAAATTTGTTTCATAATTTTTGGAAAATTATACACAAAATAATGAATTTCCCAGTATTTGTTGTTTTCTGCATTTAGTTTGCTGTTAGAAAAGGAATAGCCATTGACGAGTGGCTCCAGGGTTTGAAGTGGGCCATTGAGATTGGAGCACCACGGAGGGTTAAACATCTAACCGCATGGACACAAAGGATCACCGCAACTGATCCGGGCATGCCTCTGCGGCTAACAGGTAGGGCCCGCGGGGCTTCTTCTTCCTAGGGCTGAAAAGCGGTGCGGCGGGAACTACTGCCGGGGACTGGCGATGCGCTTGCTGGCATTGGGCTCCAGCGCTCCGACTTATTGGCTATCACACCTGGTATTAAAAAGGTGACCAGATGCTTTCCACATATATGCCAGGATCAGTTGAACTCATACATGTGTAGACGAAAGTGAAATATCACTAAATATCGCCATGTTCGAGTACATCAAATTATTACATAAATGACCCTCCAGACCTAAAAGAAAAGTACATAAGCAGCAAAAACAAATCAAAGGGCTCCTAGCACAGGCATTGCACGGGAGATACGCCAGCCTAGAACATCTCATCTGGATCTCCATAGAAGTCCTTGTCCTCCACATCTTCATCCTCATAGACTGGGGGAAAAGATATGCAACTAACAAGTTTGAGTACCGACGGTACTCAGCAAGTGGGGAAGTTTATGACATGTGGTTCATGACAAGGAAAGCAAATAGTGGTAAAAGCACTATAGCAATTACAACCTATTATTAATGTTATTAAGCACCTACATCTAGGTGAAACCCATCCATAAATCCCAAAGTAACCAGATAATGTCCAAACCCAAACCATTCACCAATTAACTATGTGTGCTAATTATGAACTTGGTCCCAAACCGCCTGTGTTTGTGATCATGGTTGTCTAGACAGTTTGACAAAACTCTGCAGAGTGTGTATCCTTTACTCACCGTTCATGATTTCATCCCCTATTGCTAGGTGGACTAGATAAACCTCCCTGTTGCCCATGGTAGCTAACCACATTACTACAAGGTCCTTTCGATGGTTCTTCCGACTTGAAATTGGTACTCCGAGGTTTCACCGCTTCGGCACCTAGAGTTTATTTTTCCTCAGCAAGGAGAAGCCCCCTCTTGAGCCATGCGGATCCCAAGGTAGTATTCTGAATCCATTCCCCGCTTGTTCGATTATCAACGCTACATCGAAAGAGACCAAATTACTAAACCAAGTTGTCCCATATACAATCATGTGCTGATACTGTATGGCTTAGTAACATCATCCATAAATCGGTCCTTAGAATCCAATAGGTGTCAAACCTCAAACCAATGTCTTGTGCACGCATGCACCAAACCATTCAACACCACCTATCGGATTCCTATCAACTACTTTCATTATTTCCAACAACTCATACTTCATAGTGGATCAAATATAACATGTAGACAAATTGATTCATATTCAATTAAGCATAGCTAAGCGTGAACTAGTTAATATTAATCCACCCAAAGCATGGCGACAAGGAATACTGTGGAAAATCTAGGGAAAACATAACACATGATTCATCTTTTAATTTAGCATGCATCTAACTAAAACTTAACAAAAAGGTGCAAGATGGTCAAGGAACTTGCCTTCAGAGCAAGCTTGGTGGACGACGGGGAAACTGGTGCTCTTGCAGATTGAAAGTCGGTTCTGGCCCCGACTCTAGATACGACGTTGCACATAAAATGATAACACACAATAAGAACAATCACAAAATGTATACAACACAATTAAATAAAAAAAATTCTACGCATTTAAGATTTTATGGTTAATTTAAATCATTGGTATAAATTTTATTTGATAATTTGAAGTTAAATCAGATAATTAGAATAAAACATATTTTTAGCAATTTTATACAATTTTTATGTTTATTTGAAAACTATTATTATTTTCCAGAATGTTTTCTTCTTATAAAATATGCTTAAAATAGATTCCCAACATAAAATATGCATTTTATAATTTTTACACCATTTGTAATATTTATTTCTAGGTGTAAATTAATTTTTATGGACTAAATACACTTACAAGCCATTTTATGCATAATTCAGCAATTTAATTAAATTACTGAAAATAATGCAGAACTGAATATTAATTAAAAATATTTATGGGGCTGTTTTTATAATATTTTATGGAAATTATGGACTTTTATTTAATTTCTGATATTTTTAGTGACTAATCTGCAAAAACGGAATTAATCCGGTGGCTAAAAATCATTTTTATAAAATCATGGGGCTATTTTATAATTTTCCAGTATTTATTTGCTATTTTCAATTATTCTAGGGGCTTTCTATCAAATTTTACTTTATTACCCAGTTATTTCCTAAATTCCAAAAAGTTCAGGGTTAGATTTATAAATATTTTGGCCAATCTGAGAATGGTTTGAAATGTCGAGGGGGTTAAGTGTAGAAAGACCAACGATTATGGGTGTTTGAATATGGGACGTTGGATTTAAAGGGGATGGTCCAGATTTAAATAATGAAGGGGTATTTTCTTGTTCTAATCATGTCCGCACATCCAAAATGAACAGCCGACAATCGGCCACGTCACCCCGATGGCTCATTGTGGCGGCGCACGGCGGCGCAGAGCGCCCGCGGCCAACATGCGAGCTAAAAAGCAAAATGGGGACACTCTGATGCAGAAAAGAGAGAGGAGGTCGAGGGGATCTCAACGATAGGTGTCGCGAGGCCGGAGAAGGGGTGGAGGCTAGTCGGCGACGGCGAGTGGCTGCAGAACTCGGCGGTGCTCGATGAACTCGGAATTGCAACGACATCCCCCCTCTCAACGATGATGTCTCTCGAGCTCCTAGAAACAAGGCGCACACGTTAGACAAGCTTTCGTGGTGAGGAATTGGGTAAATCGACGGGAACGGGGGTGCCATTACCGAGCTCGTCAGCGGCTAGGGTTTGAGGCGTCGGGTCAACGAACTATGAGGGGAATCAGCCATATTTTATAAGGGAATGGAGGAGTAATGCACGAGAAATCATAGGGCACTATCCCGCGCTTGATTGAAGTGAAACAATCGACATTGAAGGGGAGATAGTGGGCGGCGCGAGGCGTGCGTTACGGCCCCGACGGGCAGGCACCGGCTGGCAGCTAGAGGGGTAGAGAGAAGGGGGGAGGCACGGGCGGTCCGACGCGGAAGAAGAGGGGAGTTGGGCCTAGGAAGGGATGGGGCGGCTCAAGTGAGGTTTTTCTTTTTTTTCTATTTGTTTTACTTATATTTTTCTGATTTGACATTTAAACTAAAATTTCTAACAAATTTAAATTTTAAAAATTTCACACAAACAATACACATGATGCACTTGCCATATATGGATTTTATACCAAAAGAAATTATTTTATATCTTTTGTAAAAAAATTCATTTAACACATTTTTTCTTTAAAAATTAGGTGTTACAATTCTACCCGCCTAAAATGGAATCTCGCCCTCGAGATTCAGACGGCCTATAAGAAAAGATTGGGAAACTCCACCTTGAGGTCCTCTTCTCTTACCCATGTTGCCTCTTCTTTTGAGTGATGTTTCCATTAGACTTTGCACATGCGAGTAACCTTATTCCTCGTAACTCGTTCTGATGTCTTGAGAATCTTAACAGGTTGTTCGGCATAAGTCAGGTCCTCTTGCACATCTACCACTTCCGATGGCAACTGCTACTCAGGCACTCTCAAGCATTTCTTGAATTGTGATACATGAAACACGTCATGTACATCTGATAAGTGAGATGGTAACTCTAGCCAATATGCTACTTCTCCTCTTTTCTCAAACACCTTGAAAGGACCAATATAGCAGAGTGATAATTTGCCCTTCACCTTGAATCGTCCTAATCCTCTCACAGTAACACCTTGAGATACACAAAATCACCAATCTTGAATGATAGATCACATTGTGGAGTATCAGCATAACTCTTCTGCCTTGATTGAGCCATCTTTAAATTCTTCCAAATTTCTTGCACTTGTCTTTGAGCTTGCCTCAATACTTCAGGTCCAAATACTGGACTCTCTCCAGTTTGATTCCATGACAACGATGTTCAGCACTTCCGCCCATATAATGCTTCAAACGGAGACATCTTCAAACTGGCTTGGTAACTATTGTTTTAGGGAAACTCAGCAAATGGTAGATTCTTATCCCAGCTTCTGCTGTTTTTCAAAGCACATGCTCTCAACATATCTTCAAGAATATGATTAGTGCACTCTGTTTGGCCATCAGTTTGTGCATGATAGGCTGAACTAAAATTCAGACGAGTATCCATGGACTCATGCAACTTCTACCAAAATTGGGACGTGAACTGAGTACCTATATATGATATTATCTTATTTGGTACTCCATGCAAACATACAATCCTTTCCGTATATACTTCTGCCAATCTTGAATTAGTATAGATTTCTTTAACTGGAATAAAGTGAGCCACTTTAATCAAGCGGTCCACTATAACCCATATCGAGTCGTATCCTGACTGAGTTCTTGGCAACCCCACAATAAAATCCATACTTATTTCTTCCCATTTCCATTCAGGAATTTTAATTGGGTGAAGTAACCCTGCTAATCTTTGATGTTCTTCTTTGACCTCCTGACAAGTGTCACACAAGGCTACATACTCCACCAATATCGATCTTTAAGATCTTGATACATCTTTGTGCTTCCTTGATGGATAGAATACGACGAGTCGTGGGCTTCTCTTAATACCAATTCTCAATTCTCCTTGATGTCAGGCACACATATTCTCTTCCCTAGCCATAGTGTCCCTTGTTCATCTTCTTTAAAGTTCAGAGATTTTCCTTCTTTCATTTGATTCTTAATCTCTTGGATTTTCTGATCATTCTTTTGCCCTTCTCGAATATCCTTCTCCAAGGTAGACTCGACTTCCATGGACACTACCTCAGTGCTAGTCACGGTACTAAGATTTAACTTCGTGAACTCCTCACAAAGCTACTGTAGCTGACCTTGTAATGTCAAGATGTTGCATTGTGCTGACCTACTCAACGCATCTGTGACCACATTAGCTTTTGCAGGATGATAATTTATTCCAACATAAAAATCATTGATAAGCTCCAACCACCTGCGTTGTCCAAAGTTTAAATCTGGTTGAGTGAAAATATACTTCAGACTCTTGTGGTCTGTATAGATTTCAGTTCTCTTCCCTATCAGATAATGTCTCCATAGCTTCAACGCGTGAACCACGACTGCTAACTCAAAATCATGAGTAGGGTAATTTCTTTCACGCTTACTGAGTTGTCGTGAAGCATAAGACCGTCCGCAGTGGTATACTGTAAACCATACTGGATACACTGTTTCACAGTGTAATTTAGAGTACATACTGTAAAAATAGAAGAACAATAGTGCATAGAGAATGCTTTAGAGGTTGCTGGTGCAGATAGCCTAAGCCACTACATGTCCATCTTGCACCAATACACATCATAGCCCTTGACCGGACGCATCACAATAGACTGCAAATTCTTTCTCCATATCTGGCATAACCAACACTGGAGCAGTGGTCAACCTTTTCTTTAGCTCAGTGAAACTAGCTTCACATTCTGGTGTGCACGTGAAAGTAGCTCCCTTCTCAAGTAACTTGGTTAATGGACGAGATATTTTTTTAGAATCCTTCAATAAATCGACGATAATAGCCAGCCATTCCCAAGAAACTCGTGATTTCCCCCAAAAAATTTTGGAGTTTTCCAATCCAGAACAGTTTTCACTTTGCTCAGGTCTACTGCTATTCCACCTTGTGATGTAACGTGTCCCAGAAACGACACCTCCTTCAACAAGAACTAGCATTTACTAAGCTTTGCATATAGTTGATGTTCATGAAGCTTCTGCGAATCCAATCTTAGATGTTCCTCATGTTCCTCTTCACTTTTGGAGAATATCAAAATATCATCAATGAACACCACTACAAACTTGCCCAAATATTCCATAAACACCTTATTCATAAGTTACATGAAATAAGCAGGGGCATTGGTTAAGCCGAAGGACATGACTGTATACTCATATAGTCCTTATCTTGAGACAAATGTCGTCTTGAGTATGTCTGATGGTCGTATATTCAATTGGTGATATCCCGAATGCAAATCAATCTTTGAGAACACACAAGCGCCTCTCAACTTGTCAAACAAATCTTCAATCCTTGGTAGGGGATACTTGTTCTTGATGGTTACTGCGTTGAGAGCACGATAGTTCACCCACAACCATTGAGTGCCATCCTTATTGGGCACAAATATCACAGGAGCTCCCCGAGGTGATGAACTAGGACGGATGTATCCTTTTTCTAACAACTCATTGATGTGATTCCTCAATTCTGTCAATTGTTTAGCATCCATTCTATATGGTCACTTATATATTGGAGCTGTTCCATGTATTAATATAATGATGAATTCAATTTCTCGATCCGGGGGCATACCCGGTAGTTCTTTAGGAAACACATCCAGAAACTCACATACAACTTTAATCTCCTCAACTCCCTCAACTTGATTTAGTCGTATCTTTTGAACTGGTGCCTGATTAGGACGAAACTCAACCTTCATGCCATATGTGTGGGTTAAGCACACTATTTTGGTAGCACAATGGATCACCCCTTTCTACTTGGTTAACCAATCCATTCCTAGAATAATGTCTATCCCTTGTGATTCCAGCATGATAAGGTTTGATAAGAAAGTTACCCCCCTTATGCTTATGCTCACATTCGGGCATACTTTCCTTGTTAACATCTCTCCTCTGGGAGAGTTAACTACTAACACTTGAGTCATTATTGTAACAGTCATACCATGTCTTCTTATGAATTCTTTCGCTATGAACGAATGTGTTGCACCAGAGACGAATAATACTGTAGAAGAGTGGGAATCGGCGGAGAACGTACCAATCACCACATCAGATGCATTTTGGGCTTCCTCCAAAACAACATGATTGACTCATCCCCTGGATGGATTCTGCTGCAGTGGCCTCTTTGGACATTGGTTGGAATAGTGACCCTTGTCACCACAGATGTAGCAAACTCCTCGAGTGCTGTTATCTGGTGCTTTGTTTCTTTGTTGATTTTGTTGCGGCTGCCCAATTGGATGAGGAGTTGAAAACATTTGGCGTTGTTTCTGCATTTGTGGACGTTGTGGTTGCATTTGCTGGTACTATTGGCGAGCATATGGCGCCTGAGGTCTGAATGTTGAGTTGTTGAAATATCATTTCCCTTGATTAGTACCCATGGGGCGACTCATGTGTCCCGACAGTTGTGGTTTAAAGCGAGGACGATTGTTGTTGCCTGAGGTTTGACCCATCACCATCTTCCGCTTGCGGTCTTCTCCATCACACTGCTTCTTCTTCCTTTCCATGGTGAACGCCTTGTCCACCAAATGTTGGAAGTTGGCATAGTCACTAGAGGACATCATCAATTGAATCTCCTTGTCCAACCCTTCTTTGAAACATAATTTCTTCTCTACGTCTGTGTCCACATCTCTTCTTGTATTTCTTAACACCACAGAGTTATCCGCAAGCGCATGGAAATACCATTGTAGCACATCCCCTTGAGGAGTATTCCCAAAGGTATCGAATCCAAAGAACGTGTGTGCTAATCTTTCGAACTAGCTCACCCAAGTACACAAAGTTGTTTGGTAGGCAAGGAACAGAGAGGAATTCAAAGAATTGATCCTAATTCAAGGTAGTTTGTGGTAGATGCTTGCTTCGGGCACGGTCTTACTCCTAGAAATACTAGGACGTCTCCCGCCAAGAGCCTACGGCATAGCCGAACGTGGAGGATTACGAAGGACAGATAAGGCTGTCACCACCTACTGCCTACCTCTTGAATCTGTGGGTCTACGAGATATCCACTAATGAATTGTAACCTAAGCACCACGCTTACGTTCTAAATCACTACTCTAGTTGTTTTGAACACAAAGCTACAACTAGAGCCTCTAATGAATTAAAGCAGTGAACCCACAAGTAACTACTTGTGCAAACTACTATGAATAAAAGATCAAACTTGTATTGAATTCATAATGGCTTACTTGATTGAGTAAAACCTTTTTAGGGGTACAAGTGTAGAAGAGGGATTTGACATGCCCAAGCCTCCTTCTCCTAGACTCTTTACCACACTCTCCTTCTACTTTGGTAGCCTCTAGGACTACTCTAAACCTTTGAAGTGTAGCACTATTCTCAACTTTTGGTGTGTGTGTGAAGTGAGGTGAGGGGGTCTATTTATAGGTGGAGAAGAGTCGGTTCCCGCCACAATTAACGCGCGAATCAGTCACCATTGACTCCAGGGAGTCGTGAGGAGCCAACACGTGTCGTTTGACCGAGTTTGGCGCCAGGAATAGGTCAGCCAACCAGGTGGTTCGGCCGACCTGGTCAAGGTTCCCCTCGGGGAGTGCTTCCTCCAAGTGGCTTCTAGGTGGGCCCTCTTGATATATATGGGTGCAACACCAGTGGATCTCCTCGTATTCTTCTGTTTTTGGGCCATTTGATCCATGTGTTGCCACGTGTCATCGACTGATTCGTTGAAATCCATTTTCATGGATTCATCCCTGCATGTTTTGGTATTTTGGGTAATAATTCACCTGCATACAAATAGACACCAGCACTTGTGGAATTGGGTTAGTGTATAACCCTACCACTATGTTTGGTGTTTCTTTTATGCACATCATGAGGTGAATTGACGACCAAAATGTGGTACTTAAGGACCGCCAACAAACTCCCCCACACTTAGTCCTTTGCTCGTCCTCGAGTGATGGCAAGAAGAACTAGAGTGTTGTCATGAAATTTCTATAAGGTAGAAAATAAGGATACTAGATATTTCAACTTATACCTGAATTCATGGATTCCCTTCGTGTATGTAGCTACCACATCAATCTTGGGTGTTTGAAAAGTGGAACGGTTAGAATGAACTTCTCTTGGATCATTCCCCGCTGAAATGATTAGGCAATTGCTATATTTGAATGTCATAGGAACTTTTGTCCTTGCCTTCACGATTGGAATCTCTCAAATCTCTCAAAGTGTTTGAGTCCTCACCATGGCATGTTTTGCCAATTCTTGTCCCTATACTAAAAGTGGCTATATCTGGAGCTTGGTAGGGATGAATATCGCACACATTTGCAATTCATATGTTACTAAGTCAAAAACATGATCCTATGAGAGACTTATGCAATGAACGAAGTGAAGAGAAAATTCTTGTGCACATGAACAGAATGGAGTGGTGAGGTGATAACTCCCATGAATTTGCTCTCTCTTAAGGATGGAACATGGCTACTACTTTTTTTTGTAGCCATGTCTTCTACTCCTTTTTTTTAGATAGGCTTTCATTTGTATTGTATGGAGTTTCTTTTTGGCGGGTAGATAATCGATGGATGCAAATTCTCAATGTGAGAAATTTTGCATGAATGGAGTGCACAGGAGTTTTCAATTCAAAAAGTTCATGCATGTCACTCAATTGGGTCACGGGTTTGACAAAGTTCAATGAAAAGCAAAGTGGCATATGCTTGTGGTTTTCAATGAATATATCATATGGCCTTGGTGGGTATATAAATTTCCAATGAGAGATTTAGGCAAAGTTCAAGACTTCAAATAGTTACAAATGTCAAAATCAATTTCAAGCAAAAGGATGATTTCTAAAGAACTTATTTACCGTAGCACACTAGTAAAATACCTAGATGATGTGTATTTCCTATTGAATTATGGGAATCATAAACAAGGTAATAAATTGAAATATAAAGTATTCTAATTATCAGCTTAAGAAAATTCTTGATTACCAAATTTTATTTCAATTTGTTGAGTTGATTCATTTTCGTTATGCAATTGAAAATATGAAATTAATTCAAACAGCTGGGTAGCGCATAAAAGTGAAGATAGGAAATCCAAACCAATTTTCTGGAGCGAAACGGAGTCGTACGGAGCGGAGCACAGGACGGCCGACCAGGGGGTTCGGCCGACCTCCTGTTGGCTCTTCTGTGGCTCTGTTTCGTCGGGTCATTTTGCTCATTCGGTTGCGACGTGTTTTGATATGCAACGTTAATTATTCACGTCGAGATTTCGTGACTTGGGGATTTGTTTCCCCCACACTTGTTTCCTAAATTCTTTATTCAACAAAATAAACTAAAGGGGGAACTTTACCGGTGTTAGATGAACTGGTAAGTTCACTTTATGGAAATCAAAGTAGGCGGGGAATGATGCATTTCAACAAGGATTTTGTGGAGGATGTCGAGGAGGATCAACACGAGAAAACAGAATGCGAACGGCTCGAAGGGAGAGTCGACCGACCCTAGGGTTCGGCTGACCCCCTTCTGGCTCTGTTCGGGCCACATTTTCTCGGGTCGATTAAATGGGCCTCATAGATGAAGAATTGGATGGGCCCATTACTTGGACATAGAGAATTTAAACAAAATTGAATGAAATGGCATGGAAATCAATTAGATTTACCATGTCAAATTCTTTTTCTGTATCCTTTTGGGAATCGAGAAATAATTTGAGTCGGTGCCCATTAAATTTGAATAGTTGACCGTCGTCACCTTGGAGTGTGATTGCTCCATGGGATGAAGTCTCTACTACAGTGAAGGGTCCTTACCATTTACTTCTAAGCTTCCCATGTCCAAAGAGTTTAACCCTAGAGTTAAAGAGTAAAACTTTATCTCCAGGTTTGAACTCTTTCGGCGTAATCCTCTTATCGTGCCATCTTTTGGTTCTCTCTTTATAAATCCTGGCACTGTGGTACGCCTTATCTCTCCACTCCTCCAACTCAAATATTTTCTTCAATCGGTGATTTCCAGCTTTGTTAAGACTCATGTTCCACCGCTTGATGGCCCAATACGCTCTATGTTCCAATTCTACGTGAAGATTGCAAGTCTTCCCATAGACAAGTTGGAAAGGAGACATGCCGATAGGTGTCTTGTAGGCAATACGATATTCCCACAATGCGTCGTGTAGCTTTGCTTCCACCCCGTTCCCATTTCCAAGACATTCTTTTGCAGAATATTCTTAATTTTCTTATTAGATGTTTCTGCTTGACCACTTGTCTGTGGGTGGTATGGGGTAGCAATGTTATGCTGAACTCCAAGTTCCCTTAGAAAGTTCTGGAAGGTCTTATCTATGAAATGAGACCCTCCATCACTTATGACCATACGGGGAGTTCCAAAGCATGGGAAAATGATCTCATGGAACATTTTCCTTGCTTGCTTGGAATCAGCATTTTTGCATGGCAATGCTTCTACCCATTTTGATACATAATCAACGGCAACCAGAATATACTCGCAATCATAAGACCTAGGAAAAGGTCCCGTGAAATCGATACCCCATACATCAAATAATTCCACTTGGACATTACATGTTAGGGGCATCGCATTGCGAGCAGAGATTCCTCCATGCTTCAGGCATTTCCAACATCTGCGAATGAATTCCTTGGTATCTTCATACATTGAAGGCCAATAAAATCCACTCTACCAGATCTTTGCCTGAGTACGATAAACACCGTAATGACCACCATAGGGGCCAGCATGGTATTTGTCTATAATTTTGGTGCCTTCGATTGATGGGATGCACCTTCTAAGAAGGCCATTGGCACATACTCGATAGAGGTAAGGGTCATCCCAAAGGTGTCTACGACTCTCATAAATGAGTTTCTTTTTGTTCTCCCCTGGTGGTACGTATCCCGTGACCATAAAGTTCACGATATCCTCATACCAAGGGTAAGAGACTGTCACCTTGAGGAGCATATCATCTCGTAGGAAGTCATTGATATGTATGTCCATGGTTTGTGTGACTTCCATACGTGAAAGATGATCTGCTACAGAATTTTCTACTCCTTTCTTATCTCTTATTTCCAAATCAAATTCTTGGAGTAGAAGAATCCATCGAATTAGCCTAGGTTTAGCATCCTTTTTGGTAAGCAGGTATTTTAAAGCAGCATGGTCTTTGTAGACTATGACCTTTGCTCCAACCAAATAGGATCTAAACTTGTCGATATCAAAAACTACTGCTAGGAGCTCTTTCTCAGTTGTGGCATAATTGAGTTGGGCTCCTGTCAGAGTTTTGCTAGCGTAGGCTATTGCGTGATGCTTTTTATCTTTCGTTTGGCCTAAGACCGCACCAATAGCAAAGTCACTGGCACCACACATGATTTCAAATTGGATCTGAGATGAGTGCCTTTTTGAGTATATCAAATTATTTAAGGCATTCATCATCGAAATCAAAGGGAGCTTCTTTAGCTAATAGGTTGGTGAGGGGTCTAGCGATTTTGGAGAAATCCTTGATAAATTGTCGGTAGAACCCCGCATGACCTAAAAAGCTGCGGATTCTCTTAACATTGATAGGAGGTGGAAGTTTTTTAGTAACTTCAATTTTAGCTTTATCCACCTCTATCCCTCTCTCGGACACCAAGTGTCCAAGAACGATGCCTTCTCGGACCATGAAATGGAACTTTTTCCAAATTAAGCACAAGGTCCTTCTCCTGGCATCTTTGTAAGACCGTGTCTAAATTTTCTAGACAATGATCAAAAGTTTTTCCTTAGACGGAGAAATCGTCCATGGAAACTTCCATGATATCCTTGATCATGTCTGAAAATATAGACATCATGCATCTCTGGAAAGAGGTAGGAGCGTTACACAGTCCAAAGGACATACGCCGGTAGGCATAGGTCCCGTAAGGACATGTGAACGTTGTCTTACTTTGATCATCGGGATGGATAGGAATTTGATGATATCCCGAATACCCATCAAGGAAACAGAAGTAGGAGTGTTTTGCCAATTGCTCTAACATCCCATAGATGAAGGGCAATGGAAAATGGTCTTTCCTTGTTGCCTTGTTAAGTTTTTGGTAGTCAATGCACATTCTCCATCCCGTGACGGTCCGTTGAGGAATTAATTCATTCCTCTCATTTTGAATGACCGTCATACCTCCCTTCTTAGGCACTACATGAACTGGACTTACCCATTCACTATGAGGAATAGGGTAAATAATCCCGGCATGCAGAAGTTTCAAGACTTCTTTCTTGACGACTTCCCGCATCGCATTATTCAATTTCCTTTGAGGTTCCCTTGAGGGGACACTCTCAGGGTCAATAGGAATATGATGAGTGCATAACGCTGGACTAATTCCCTTGAGATCCTGAAGTGAGTATCCAAAAATAGCTCTATGCCTTTCTAACATGGCTATGAGTTTGAGTGTTTCATCATTTGAAAGATTGTCACTTATGATGACAGGGGCTTCCAAATCGCCATTTAGAAAGGCATAACGTAGGCCTGGAGGTAGAATCTTGAGCTCAACAGGAGGTTTTGGGAGGGCTCTTCTTTTGGCAATTCAATTTCCTCCTGAAATTCATCCTCCTCTTGGACGAAGTCTTCTTCTCCTTCAATTTTAGGGGGTTATAAAAATTGAAGAGTCCTAACCTCCTCCATTGCCTAATCTTGGATGGGAGATTCTGTAGATGTGTTCTTTGAGAGCAGAATAGGTATGGAGAATTTTCTCCCCCCAAGATTGATATTGAGGCTTCCTTCCAAAGGAACTTCCACGAGAAATTTTTCTATGGGAATCCCTATCATGATGTCGAAATCTTTGATTTAGAACACATGAAAGTCTAGGAGAGCCTCAACATCTTTGTGTCTAACAGACAATTGTTGCAGAACCCCACATCCTTCAAGAATGGTTCCAAATGAATCTCGGAAGGATTTGTGTGTTGGTGCCAATGGCACATCACCAAGAATGGCGAGAGCACAAGAATCGGAAATGAGATTTGCTCCAACAGTAGGGTTGTATAGGATTCTCATTGGTGTCCCTCTAATAGAACATAAAATGGTAGCCAAACGTGAGTTCATCTGAAGAATTTTTGGTGAATTCTCGACTTAAGCTGTCAACTCTCTGCCTAGCATAGAGGTCAACTCCTTGACCGTCTGACAGACGAACACCCCGTCAGGTGCTTCAGGTGGAGTTGGTGGCAATGAAGGTTTCCTATAGCAACAATACTTTGAGGTATTTCCATAATCTTCAAAAATCTCTTCCTCAAAGTAAAATAGAAACTGCGAGGGTTGAATTTCTTCTACCTTCATAGTTTTAGGTTCAGGAGAGGATTCCTCTGGCAAGGCTTGGGGTAAACAAGAAATGGGTTCATCCTTGTCCAAGAGTGTATCCTCCGTTCTTGAAACGACATCCTCTTGGGGAGGCTCATTAAGACCCATAATGAAGGAAGAATTTTCTAGAATTCTGACCAAAAGATCCTTGCCTTCTTCTGGAGTCTTATGGAGGAAAGATCCTCCAGCCGTAATGTCAAGATATAGGGCAGACTCTTTGTTCAATCTCACGAAGAAATGATGCAAAAGCATTGAATCAAGGATTAACAAATCTAGGCCAGAATTTCTTAAAAGAGAAAATCTGTACAAGCTGCACCTATGGATTCCTTCTCCATCTGCTGGAAGCATAGTACTTTCTTTTGTAAGGAAACAATTCGGGCAATGGGAAAGAAAGCAAGAAAAAATTTGTCTAGTAATTCACTCCAATCATCGTTTGTCTTCCCAACGTAGTGGTTGTACCATTGTTTGGCTTTTTCCTTAAGGGAAAATGGAAACAACTTCCATTTGAGAGTTTCCTGTGTCATACCTTTGATTAGAAGGCATGAACACAGTTGTTCGAACTCTCGTAGATGGTTGTAAGGGTTTTCACAATCCGTTCTTGAGAAGGATTGTTCTCGAACCATGGCTATAAAGCCAGGGCGAAGTTCATAGCTGGTTGAACAAATAGGTTCCGCCGTAGGCGGTGGCTCACAGAACTTGCCCCTCAGAGCAGAACAAGAAAGAATGGTGGGTCGCTCCATTTATATAGTGGTGGTGAGGTAAGAATAAGAAAGGTAAGATGATAGGTAAGGGGATATGATACGAGGGTGATCTTGGTTTGAAGATTAATAGCAACCGTTCCACAGCAACGGCGCCAGAAATGCTTGTTGGTATTTCTTAATACCACAGAGTTATCCGCAAGTGCATGAAAATACCGTTGTAGCACTTCCCCTTAAGGAGTATTCCCAAGGGTATCAAATCCAAAGAACGTGTGTGCTAATCTTTCGAACTAGCTCACCCAAGGACATGAAGTTGTTTGGTAGGCAAGGAACAGAGAGGAATTCAAAGTATTGATCCTAATTCAAGGTAGTTTGCGGTAGATACTTGCTTCGGGCACATGCTTACTCCTAGCAATACTATGACGACTCCTACCAAGAGCCTATGGCATAGCCGAACGTGGAGGATTATGAAGGACATATAGGGCCATCACCACCTACTGCCTACCTCTTCAATCCGTGGGTCTACGAGATATCAACTGATGATTTGTAACCTAAGCACCACGCTTATGTTCTAAATCACTACTCTAGTTGTTTCGAACACAAAGCTACAACTAGAGACTCTAATGAATTAAAGCAGTGAACCCACAAGTAACTACTTGTGCAAACTACTATGAATAAAAGATCAAACCTCTATTGAATTCATAATGGCTTACTTGATTGAGTAAAACCTTTGTAGGTGTACAAGTGTAGAAGAGGGACTTGACAAGCCAAAGCCTCCTTCTCCTAGACTCTTCACCACACTCTCCTTATACTTTGGTAGCCTCTAGGACTACTCTAAACCATTGGAGTGTAGCACTATTCTCAAATTTTAGTGTGTGTGAGAAGTGAGGTGAGGGGGTCTATTTATAGGTGGAGATGGGTCGGTTCTCGCCACAATTAACGCGCGAATTAGTCACCATTGACTCCAGGGAGTCGGGAGGAGCCAACACATGTCGTTTGACCGAGTTTGGCGCCAGGAATAGGTCGGCCGACCAGGCGGTTCGGCCGACCTGGTCAAGGCTCCCCTTGGGGAGTTCTTCCTCTAGGTGGCTTCCAGGTGGGCCCTCTTGATATATATGGGTGCAACACTAGTGGATCTCCTCGTAGTCTTCTGTTTGTGAGTCATTTGATCCATGTGTTGCCACGTGTCATCACCTGATTCATTGAAATCCATTTTCTTAGATTCATCCCTAAATGTTTTGGTATTTTGGGTAATAATTCACCTGCATACAAATAGACACCAACACTTGTGGAATTGGGTTAGTGTATAACCCTACCACTATGTTTGGTGTTTCTTTTATGCACATTATGAGGTGAATTGACGGTCAAAATGTGGTACTTAAGGACCGTCAACAATCTCCAGGGGCTTACCGAGACAACTGTGTAAACTTTTTCAAATACCACCTCACGTTCATATTCCCTTGCTTTAGTGCGAGAAACTCCAGACGCTTAGCTTGAATTTCTACTCCTGGTTATGGTGATTGCGGAAATTATCTCTAAACTCCTCCCATGTAATGTTTTTCAGATTAGCATGGGCTGTTTTGAAAGCAGACCACCAATGAGCTGCGGTTCTCTTCCCTCACATTGAACAATCCTTACTTTGTTCTCAATTTTCTTGATCCAATCATCTGCATCCATAGGCTCCATTGAGTTTGAAAAGCGTGGAGGCTGCATATTCATAATTTCCCTCAAGAAAGATCTTGGAGGTGGTGGTGGTGGTGGAGGGGGAGGTGGTGGTGCTTGCTGAGCCTGCTGCATGTTGTTCAGGATCAGCGTCAGATTTTGCATAATTTGCAGTTGCATTGCCATCATTTGTTGCATTTGATTTTCTGCTGGTGCTCCACGGGCACCTCTCCCATTCCATTGTGGTAGCGAAAAGCCTTCATCATTTTGATTGTTGAGGGGTGCACCATGACCAAATCCTCTTCCTCTGCCTACCATCTATGGTTGGGGTGTTGTTTTAGAATAAGAAGACAAGAGAATGACTATTCTATACGATTTCCCACTATATGCATCAACGAGGAATATGAGCACTGGAAATTATTTTATTAAAGCACACCCAAACATGAGTAAACAAGTTCTCTTAAGCAAGTCATACAACTAAAAAATGCATAGATACATCACTACTCGCTCTTATTACAATAGCTGGGTAAATGCCTAATCTTGAGTCGCATGGATAAGTCGAGACCTACTCTTGCTTGTCAGGATCCTCCTCCTCAGGGTCCTCATCTGGGTCTTCATATAGATCATCATTTTCATCATGGTTGCTTCCAAAGGACTCATTGCCGTGTGGTGCAGAGTTGGTGAGCAGTTGTGGCACAGAAGGCTCCTAGGAATGTGGCTCCTCATCTGAAGTCTCGTCCAGTGAAGGTGAATCACCTCGACCGACACGGCGATCCAGGGAGTCCAGGATCCACGTCGATGTGTCAAAAGCATAGCCGTTTGGGTCCTCGTTGTTGATCCGACGATACCTCCTGACCATCTTCTCGTAGTGCGCGGTGAGGTCACGTACATCTTGTATTTCCTGTTGCGCCCTTTGAAGTGGGATGCTGAGACGCTGCACATCATCCACCACCTGCTGAGATTGTGGAAAGTCCAGAGGTCCCTCCACATACCTGGTGACGAAGTTGGCTGTACCACTTGGACACTGCGGCGTGAAGGCATGCATGGTGTTCCTCAACTGGAATCGGTAGGAGTGGCTCCAGGATGTGATTGCTTCCTAGCTAGCATCTTGCTCCGCGTATCGGCGGGAGCTCCTCCAAGAAGGTGTACAGTGTATCTTGAGTAGCTCATCTCTGTAGTATATGAATAGCTTGCAGGACCATTCCATCATATAAGGACGCTGCAATCCAACAAAGTGATACGAGAGTGAAAGTTTCTCATGCCTGTACCCAGCAGTACAAAGCACAACTCAAAGTCGGAGTCATATGTGTCCTGTAGCCTTCCCATCAGTGCGAGTCACCGCAGCACGACAGGTGTCGTTGAGTGAGGAGCGACGAGCAGCAAGTCTACGCCGAGGAACATATCCCCCAGTAAACATACGAACGGTTCTCCTATGGTTGGCCATCTACAATTTTGAAACAGGAGAGTGTCAGTAACAAAACAAATTAAGGAATAAGTAAAACAATTAACAAGGTGGAGAATACAAAGAAATTTTAACAATTAATTATCTTTGAAAATAAGATCCTAAAGTCGTCCTTTTCTATCTAGGCGTGCGTCCTACAGGCAACCTGGCTCTGATACCACTTTGTCACATCTGGTATTAAAAAGGCGACCAGATGCTTTCCACATGTATGCCAGGATCAGTTGAACCCATACATGTGTAGACGAAAGTGAAATACAATTAAATATTGCCATATTCGAGACATCAAATTATTACATAAATGACCCTCCAGGTATAAAAGAAAAGTGCATAAACAACGGAAAAGAAATAAAAGGGCTCCTAGCACAGGCGTTGCACGGGGGATACGCCAGCCTAGAACATGTTGTTTGGATCTCCGTAGAAGTCCTGGTCCTCCACCTCTAAATCCTCATAGACTGGTGGAAAAGATATGCAACTGACATGTTTGAATACCAACGGTACTCAGTATGTGGGGAAGTTTATGACATGTGGTTCATGATGAGGAAAGCAAATAGTGGTAAAAGCACTATAGCAATTACAACCTATTATAATGTTGTTAAGAACCTACATCTAGGTGAAACCCATCCATAAATCCCAAAGTGACCAGATAATGCCCAAACGCAAACCATTCACCATTTAACAATGTGTGCTAATTATAAACTTGGTCCCAAGCCACTCATCTCTGTGAGCACGGTTGTCTAGACAGTTTGACAAAACTCGACAGAGTGTGTATCCTTAATCACAATTCATGATTTCATATCCTATTGCCAGGTGGACTAGGTAAACCTCCCTATCGCCCGTGGTAGCTAACAGCATTACACACTCCCGTAGGTGTGTCACCAAATCACTACGAGGCCTTTCTGATGATTCTCCCGACTTGCAATTGGTACTCTAAGGTTTCACCGCCCGGCACCTAGAGTCCATTTTTCCTCAACCAGTAGAAGCCCCCTCTTGAGCTATGCTGATCCCAAGGCAGTATTCTGAACCAATTCCCCGCTCGTTCGATTATCAACGATACATTAAAAGAGACCAAATTACTAAACCAAGTTGTCCCATATACAATTATGTGGTGATACAGTATGGCTTAGCAACATCCTCCATAAACCGGTCCTTAGAATCCAATAGGTGTCAAACCTCAAACCAATGTATTGTGCACACATGCACCAAACATTCAACACCTCCTATCGGATTCCTATCAACTACTTTCATTATTGCCAACAGCTCATACATCATAGTGGATCAAATATAACATGTAGACAAATTGATTCATATTCAATTAAGTGTGGCTAGGCGTGAACTAGTTAATATTAATCCACCAAAATTATGGCGACAAGGAATACTGTGGAAAATCTAGGAAAAACATAACATACGATTCATCTTTTAATTTAGCATGCATCTAACTAAAACTTAACAAAAAGGGTGCAAGATAGTCAAGGAACTTGCCTTCAGAGCAAGCTTGGTGGTCGACGGGAAAGTGGTGCTCTTGGAGATTGAAAGTCGGTTCTGGCCCTGACTCTAGATACAATGTTGCACATAAAATGATAACATACAATAAGAACAATCACAAAATGCATACAAAACAATTAAATAAACATAAAATCCTACGCATTTACGATTTTATGGTTAATTTAAATCACAGGCATAAATTATGTATTTGAGAATTTGAAGTTAAATGAGATAATTAGAATAAAACATATTTTTAGCAATTATATACAATTTTTATGTTTATTTGAAATTTATTGTTATTTTCAAGAAAGTTATATTCTTCAAAAATATTCTTAAAATAGATACCCAACATAAAATATGCATTTTACATTTTTTCACCATTTTTAATATTTATTTCTATTTGTAAATTAATTTTTATGGACTAAATACACTTACACTGCATTTTATGCATAATTCAGCAATTTAATTAAAATATAAAAAATAATTCAGAACTGAATATTAACTAAAAATATTTATGGGGCTGTTTTTATAATAATTTATGGAAATTATGGACTTTTATTTAATTTCTAATATTTTAAGGGGCTAATCTGCATAAACAGAATTAATCCATAGGCTAGAAATCATTTTTATAAAGTCCAGGGGTTATTTTATAATTTTCAAGTATTTATTTGCTATTTTCTATTATTCCAGGGGCTTTCTATCAAATTTTACTTTATTACCCAATTTTTTCCTAAATTCCAAAAAGTTTAGGGTTAGATTTATAAATATTTGGGCCAATCTGAGAATGGTTTGAAATGTCCAGGGGGTTAAGTGTAAAAAGACCAACAGTTATGGGTGTTTGAATATGGGTCGGTGGATTCAAAGGGGATGGCCGAGATTTAAATAACGAAGTGGTATTTCCTTGATCTAATCATGGCCGCACATTCAAATTGAACGGCCGACAGTCGGCCACGTCACACTCATGGCTCAGGGCGGCGGCGCATGGCGGCGCAAAGCGCTCGCGGCGGCGGCCAAAACGCGAGATAAAAAGAAAAAAGGGCCACTCTAATGCAGAAAAGAGAGAGGAGGGCGAGGGGTTCTCACCGAGAGGCGTCGCGAGGCCGGAAAAGGGGCGGAGGCTAGTCGGTGACAGCGAGTGGCGGCGGAACTCGGCGGCGCCCGATGAAATCTGCGTCTCAATGATGCCCCCCCCCCCCCCCCCCCGATAGTGATGTCCGGCAAGCTCCTAGAGACATGGCCCACACGTTGGGTAAATTGATGGGAACGGAGGCGCCATTACCGAGCTTGTCAGCGGCTAGGGTTTGAGGCATCGGGGCGATGAAATCTGAGGGGAATCGGCCAGATTTTTAGTGGAATGGAGGAGTAACAAACAACGAAATCATGGGGCACTATCCTGCGCTTGATTGAGGCAAACGATCGACATTGAAGGGGAGATAGTGAGCGGCGTGGCGCGAGCGTTACGACACAGCTCGGTGGGGAAGATGGCCCTTACAAGTAGGCCCTAGCTGGCAATGAGAGGGAGAGAGAGAGCGGGGGAGGTGCAGGCGGGCCGGCATGGAAGAAGAGGGGAGTTTGTCCGAGGAAGGGATGGGGCGGCCCAAGTGAGGTTTTTCTTTTTAATTCTTTTTCTTTTCTTTTTGTTTTACTTCTATTTTTCTGATTTGACTTTTAAATTGAAATTTCTAACGAATTTAAATTTCAAAAATTTCACACAAACAATACACATGATGCACTTTCCTTATATATATTTTATACCAAAATAAATTATTCTATTGTAAAAAATTCATTTTACATATTTTTTTCTTCAAAAATTAGGTGTTACATTGGCTCCCGCCGTCTGAGGGTAAATGAGCATGTGGATTGCTTTGGTGTGGACAGGGGAGGCTTAGGGTGGCCGAAGGAGGCGAGCAATGGTGGGGGCAGACGGCCATACTCCAGCGAGCCCGTAGATCACGGCGGATCGACAAAATAGCGTAATTCGATCGGAAAGTAGCAGTGGAACATGAAGAACAAGAATATGACTTGCAATATTGAGGAAATTAGCTTGAATTAGGACTTCACCCTTGACCTAGGGTTTTGGCGACCGGATTGGGGTAAAACCATCGCCTACCATGGTTGAGCCCTAATTATCTAATTAGTTTGGGTTTGGGAATTCGTTAAGGTACCTAGAAACTTGTCCCGAATAGGTTTGGTGATTAAACTCGTATGCAAGACGAATTTCACTAATCTCTCCCCTCAGTTTCAAGATCTTGCCGACACCAACTTTCTAATTCTGGCTCACCGGCATCGGTATAGGTGGAGCTGCTTGCGGAGTAGGAAGAATACGAGTTGGCGAACCTTGGGAGTGTGTTGTTTCAGCGGGAGAGGGCTTGAGCTGGTTGAGCATGTTGCGGCGCGATGTTGACTGAATCGAAGGAGAAAACTCAGGTTCGCCGCGGTGCAGCTCGGGGAAGGTGAGGAGCAGCGCGTACCCCAGTCCAGGACATTGATGGAGCATCAGCGAAGCTCTAGGCACACACAACAAAGCTGGGAAAAAACCGAAGAAGAACTTGTCATCGTTGAGCCCACGACGGCGGCAACATAAAATATGAGCTCGGCGGTTCTTGAAGGTCGATGCAGCCAATGAGATTGGCGCAAGTTAGGGATGGACGATGGTGAATGTGGCCTAGGGGGGTGAATAGGCCTTTTCGAAATTTGTCGGAACCTGCAGCACTTAACAACCAGTTCAAAACTAGAGATATCGGACTAGTCCGGTAAAGTGCGGACTAGTCCGGTGTGTACGGACTAGGCTGATCAAGTTTGATTTATTAAGTTTGATTGTAGGTTGTAGCAGCGGAAATATACTTGTAATTTATGTGTTGCAAGATTATGTACTAGGGTATATCACAAGTCAATCTTAAATTTGATATTTCAATGTAAAGTGAGCAAGATTAATTGAAACCCTAGATTGATATAATGTAAAGAACGATGAACACAAAACAAGAACACAAGAGATTTATCCCGTGGTTCGGTTCCCACAGAGGCAACCTACATCCATGTTGAGCAGTCCACAAAAGGACCGGCGCTTCTCCAACCCTACCCTCGTCGTATCACCACGAAAGCCAATCCTCTTCCATTAACACAAAGGGGTGAATAACTGAATTAAAAGGGGCCTTCTCACACGTTGAGAGCTCTCTTAGATTACAATATGAAATTCCACCAAGAACACACTCAAAAGATTACAATGAAATCACAGGAGTGTGTTAGAGAATCAAACCAAGAGCTCAATGAGTGTTTAACGTGTCTCTCCAATGATCTAGAGTGAATCCTCAAAGGATTGATCTTCGTTGCACTTAATTTCGTGGAGAGATGTGGTTTTTGAGGATCTTGGAAGGTTTGACGGCGCTAGGGTTCGAGAGAGATTAAAGTTGGGCCGTGCACCTCTATTTTTATGGGGTTTCTAAAAGTGACTGTTAGGGTTTAGAAAGATCGTACTAGTCTGTGGTGGACACCGGACTAGTCCGATGTGCTGTGTGAAGCAAACCCTAAGTGTCCCAAAATATCGGACTAGTCCGGCTAGGGGCGGACTTGTCCGATTTCTCTTCTAGAAATCTTTGGACTAGTCCGATAGTCATCGGACTTGTCCGGACATGTGAAACCCTAAGTAAATTGGGTGACAAGTCCGCACTTGGAAGACTTGTCCGATTTAGGTCAAAGGGTTTATCGGACTAGTCCGTTCTAATATCGGACTTGTCCGATTTAGAACAGAACGAATATCGGACTAGTCTAGTGGTGATCGGATTTGTCCGATTTTGTGTGACTTGTGAAGTGTTTAGAGGACAAGTCCGCACTGGGGAGGACTAGTCCGATTCTAGTCAGAGAGATATCGGACTAGTCCGATGGATATCGGACTTGTCCAATTTTATGCAGAGAAGATATCGAACGGGTCCGGTGTCATTCGGACTAGTCCAGTCCTGTATAACTTCGTGCAATGTTTGTGTTTAATTGTGATTGAGCTCTTGGGGTGTGTTTCCTTAACACACTCCATACACAATGATCTACTATTCTTCTTCCTTGAGCTCATTTCCACTTTTCTCCTCATTCTCCCTTCTTTTTGGCACTTTGCTTATTTTGCTATTAAAACTTGTGCTCATCTCAACAAATAGGTTAGGATCTCATTTGCTTATCATAAATCATCCAAAACCCACAAGGGATTCCTATATGCACTTTCAATCTCCCCCTTTTTGGTGATTGATGACAACCAATTTAGATTTCACAAAATGTGATAAAAGTTGAGATTTTCATAAAGCATGCACATATGAGTCTAAAATACATCAAGTAGTGAAAACATATCTATATGTGCATTCTTTATGGTGGGATGCATGACTAAGTATATTGAAACAATGAGAATGACATAATTGACATAAAACAACCAAAACCAAGCATATATGTCATTCTAGGAGCAAAATCACATATTTCAACAAATACTTCTCAAATTGATCAAGCATTGCATCACAGAACCATAATTAATTTAAGAACATAGTTAAAGCTTTACAACCCGCAAAATAGTCAAAAAGCATACAAGAGAGCTCTCTCCTCGGATCCTACAGCTAAGGCTAAGACTCCCCCTCAATCTCTCCCCTTTCGGCATCAAGACACCAAAAAGAAGGAGAGGAGGGTCCTAAGGTCTTCACTCTTCGCTGTCAGTCCTCTCATCGTCTTCTTTGTCATCTTCATTTTTAGCCTGATGAGGAGGAGGAGGAGGAGGAGGTGCGGAGTCACTCGAGCCCCCAATGCCAAAGTAGGCAAGCTCGGAGGGGGTCAAGGGCCCAAGCTCGGTGAAATTTGAGTCTGAATCTTCAGAGATTACTGGAGATCTAATGGGTTTGATCTCCAGTTTCTGGAAAATTTGCTTCACATATGCCTTCACATACTTCATATCCTCATTTCTTCTCTTGTTGAGCTTATGAGCCTTCACTTCGGCCTTTTTGCAGAAAGCGAAGATGGCAGCCAGGTATTTGAAGATTCCACTGGCTGATCTCCTTTGATGGGCTGCCCTACTGGCAGAGGCAGCTCTTGCATCTTCAGTCCTTCTTGCCGGTGTCTCAGGACTGGAGGCCGGCGAGGAAGCAGCCTGGATACTTGGCTTCTGAGGCACCTAAGGCCTCAAGGGTAGATGCTCCACATCCTTGATAAATTCAATCCCGGTGACCTCTTCATCACAAACATCAGATATGGGGCATAACCACAGGATCTTTTGGGTGTGCAAGATATGTTAACCATGTCATTCCAAATGTAGTCCACCACATCAAACTGGCGACCCTTGCTTATCACTCTCATCAATGTCTGGAGATAACCCTGCACACTCCCGGCATCTCCATCCTTGGGAGCGATGGTCTTCCTCAAGACTCTGTTGAGAACCACATAGAACGACTTCATGTTCTTTGTGGATGGGGGTTTGAACTTGGAGTTTTTCTCATATAAGAGCTTCATCTTATCCTTCTCAATGACACCTATGTTGTGTATGATCAAGTAGTTAGATCTTGAGGTGTCAAGGTGAAGCAGGCTTGCAAAGTCTTCTTGAGTGATACTGTACTTGGATCCGTGAGTCATCCAAGTAACACTTTCCTCATCTTCACCCGAGAGGTGGCATGTTGCAAAGAATTGTGCAATGACTTCATCATTCCAGTTATTCCTGAAGGCAAAGAGGTCCTTCAGGCCATGCCTCTCAATGGCTTGCACCAGTTCAGTGAACGGGGAGCAACCCTTCTTCTCAATGTGTTCCCAATCAATACATTGACTGCGCACAACCGGTGTCTTCATTGGGAGATACACAGATTTGTAGAAATCTACATGGAAGTTGCACCAAAATCTTCCGTCGGCAGCCTGCTTCGGTTGGCCATACCAATCAATGCTTCTGAACTTTGCCGCTGAATCACTGCCCTTCCCGTTGAACTTCTCTTCAGTGGGGTCCCGAACCCCTTCCCTCGGAGCATGGAGCTTCAACGGGCCAACTGGACCCGTCGCTATCCCATTGCCCTTGCCTTTGGCTAGGCGGGCACTTGCCGAGCTAGGGCCACCACCGGTGGTAGCCCTAGAAGCTGGCACCATGGAGGTCGGCTTCTTCGCTAGCACTTTCCTCCGAGCATGTGGAGGAGACGTAGCTGGCTCAAAAGGTTTCTCTTGGCGCTTCTTGCCAAGACTCGTCGATGTCCGAGGTGCCACCTCGTGGTCCATCTAGGCCTCAAAGTCGGAGACTTCATTGTTCGAGCTCGACATGACCTGAGAATGAGTGGCATAAATGAGAATGAATGGTACAAGGCATAGGTGTGAGAGGATAGCAAGGAATTGCATTGGGGAATTGAAAAGTTAGGTTTTGAGTTCAGAAAAATCGTACTTGTCCGATGTACAGGCACGGACTAGTTTGGGGGACCGGACATGTCCGTGCATAGACCGGACTAGTCTGGTGCTCATCCTCGAAAACCTAATAGACTGGACAAAAGTTGATTCCTAATGCTCAACAAGCGTAGCATAGACGTAATACATCAAGAAGGCATGTATATAGTGAAATATGCTAGGCTATTCGATCAACAATGACGAAATTAGGAATTTCTAGGGTTTGAGTGAAAATTACCGAAGAAATCGATTGGAACCTGGAGATGAGGGTGTTGAAGGCCGGACTTGTCCGAGAACTTCAATCCCGATGCAATGACAATCAAATTCCACCAAAACATGCAAAGTTCCGATGGAGAAATCAAGGAATCGCCTTGGGAACTCGAGTGGAAGAGAGAAAACGCGTGAGGCAAGAGTGAGGATGAAGGGATTAGGGTTTTGGCGGCAGCTAGGGTTAAGGACATGAAAAATAGGACAAGTCCGGAGATGACCGGACTAGTCCGAACTTTTCGAGAGGACTATATCGGACTGGTCCATTATCTACCGGATTAGTCCAGCCTAACCGGCACTCCGTGGACTAGTCTGCATGGGCGGACTAGTCTGGGTAACCACGGACTAGTCTGTGGTCACCAGGCAAGAATTGCTTAGCCCATTCATATATATTTGAAGGTACATATTTAGAAAATAGGGAGGCAAATCAAATCAAATAATCTTGATGAATATGATCAGTAAGCATACAACAATCAAGCAATGATCATAATTCACCAAGATCTAATAATTAACATAGTTTTCAGAAGAAAATTGAGAGTGATGATTTTCACAATCCAATCAACATATTTTGAAGAATTCATACAGGTATGCAACATTTCAATCCACACTCCGAGCATCAAGGATATTTAGTTCATTTCAAAGTTCGCAAAAGCGTTTTTCATCAACTGCTTTTGGGTGTTGACATGGGAAATAGCTATATCTCCTTTAATGGAATGATCTCTCAAAAAGTGATGTCTTATATCTATGTGTTTGGTTCTAGAGTGCTCAACTGGGTTGTGGGCAATTTTAATGGCACGGTCACTGTCACAAAGGAGTGGAATACGGTTCATATTATAACTGTAATCCTTTAGAGTTTGTCGCATCCAAAGGAGTTGTGCATAACAAATCCCGGCTGAACATACTTCGCTTTGGCTGTGGATAAGGCAATGGAATTTTGTTTCTTGGAGGACCAAGAAACTAAGGATCTCCCTAGGAATTGGCATGTACCGGAGGTGCTTTTTCTATCTACTTTGCACTCGGCATAATCTGCATCGGAGTAACCAATGAGATTGAATTTTGAGCCTTTTGGGTACCAAAGACTAAGGTTGGGTGTATGAACTAAATAGCTCAAGATCCTTTTTATGGCTGTCAAGTGACACTCCTTCGGATTGGCTTGAAACCTTGAACACAAACGTACACTCAACATAATGTCTGGCCTAGATGCACATAAATAGAGTAGAGATCCAATCATGGAGCGATATACCTTTTGATCGACGCTAGGTCCATTTTCATTGAGATCCAAGTGGCCATTTGTTGCCATGGGAGTCTTTATAGGCTTCGCCTTGTCCATACCAAACGTCTAGAGTATGTCTTGCGTGTACTTGGTTTGGCTTATGAACGTCCCTTCATTTTGTTGCTGCACTTGGAATCCCAAGAAGTACTTTAGTTCTCCCATCATTGATTTCAAACCTATTTGTCATGATTTTACTAAATTCCTCACAAAAAGATTGATTAGTTGACCCAAAGATTATATCATCAACATAAATTTGACAAATAAAAAGATCATTGTCAAAATACTTTGTAAATAGTGTATAATCTACTTTGCCAATCTTAAAGCCATTTTCAATTAAGAAATCTCTAAGACACTCATACCAAGCTCTAGGAGCTTGTTTGAGGCCGTAGAGAGCCTTACGCAATTTGAATACGTGGTCGAGAAACTTTTTGTCTTATAATCGGGGGGGAGGGGGGGGGGGTTGCTCCACATACACCTCCTCCTTGATTGGTCCGTTGAGGAAGGTGTTTTTCACATCCATTTGATACAGCTTGAAATCATGGTGAGTATCATATGCAAGTAATATTATAATAGATTCAAGTCTAGCTAATGGAGCAAAGGTCTCATCGAAATCCAAACCTTCGACTTGTGGCCTTGTTCCTTGTCACCACCCCGTGTTCATCTTGTTTGTTGCACAAGACCCACTTGGTGCTAACAATGTTCGCATTGGGTCTTGCCACGAGTTCTCACACCTCGTTCCGCTTGAAGTTGTTCAATTCTTCTTGCATTTCCACCACCCATTCCGGATCTTTCAATGCATCCTCAACCCTGCGCGGTTTCAAAAAGGATACAAACGAATAGTGCTCACAAAAGTTAGATATACGAGATCTAGTGGTTACTCCCTTTTGGATGTCACCGATGATATTGTCAATTGGGTGATCCCTTTGGATGCATTGGTGTACTCTTGGGTGTGGCACTTGAGGCGTTGTATCTTCATGATCATCTTCTTCTCCCCCTAAATGGTTGCCCTTGTTGACTTGTTGATTATCTTCGTATTCTTGTGGTTGATCTTGTGTGGGAGCTCCCCCTTGATCGTTGACATCCTCTTGTGGTTCATCTTCCTCATGCACGTGTAGAGGTGACTCTTGTGGTCGAACTTCACCTAAGGCCATTCTTTTCAATGCTTGACAGGGAGCTTCTTCTTTACCTAGTACACATGGATCAACTTGCTCCTTTTGGGAGTCGTTAGTCTCATCGAACACTACGTCACGTTCTACTTCAACAAGTTCGGAGGTCTTGTTGAAAACACGATAGGCGTAAGTGTTCAAATCATAACCAAGCAAGAAACCTTCATCGGACTTCGAAGCAAACTTTGAAGTCTTGGGCTTCTTGTTTAAAATATAACATGGAGAACCAAAAATCAAAAATATGAAATATTGGGTTTGTTACCAGTGAGTAGCTCATAGGATGTCTTCTTGAGTAGTCAATGAACATGAAGTCGATTTACGGCGTGGAAAGCGGTGTTAATCGCTTCCACCCAAAATCGATCCGAGGTCTTGTACTCATCGAGAAATATTCTTGCCATCTCTATGAGTGTTCGGTTCTTTCTTTCGGCAACTCCGTTTTGTTGTGGGGAGTACAGAGCTGAAAACTCATGCTTTAAGCCTTCTTCATCAAGGTACTCCTCCACTTGTGTGTTCTTGAACTCCGTGCCGTTGTCACTTTGAATGTTCTTGATTGTCAATGAGAATTCGTTTTGAGCTCGCTTGAAGAACTTCTTGAGTATTCCTTGTGTTTCTGACTTATCATGCAAAAAGAAAACCCATGTGAAGCGAGAAAAATCATCAACAACTACTAAACCATATTTGTTACCGCTGATGCTTATGTAGGCAATTGGACCAAACATGTCCATGTGAAGTAGCTCGAGCGGTCTTGTTGTAGTCATGACGTTCTTGGCGGGGTGAGGTGCTCCAACTTGCTTCCCGGCCTGGCACGTGCTACAAGGCCTGTCTTTCTCAAACACAACATCCTTTAAACGTCAGATGTGATCGCCCTTGAGGAGTTTTTGAAGTTTCCTCATAACAACATGCGCTAGTCGTCTATGCCACAGCCAACCCATGTTGGTCTTTGCAATCAAGCATGTGTCAAGTTCGGCTTTATCCTTGTTGAGGTCAACAAGATAGAGCTTTCTCTTTAACATACCCTTGAATGCAATGGAACCATCACTCCTCCTAGAAACGGTCACACCCTCGTTAGTGAACAAGCAATTATAACCTTTGTCACAAAATTGAGATATGGACAGCAGGTTATAATCTAAGTATTCAACTTGTAAAACATGAGAAAGTGTGTCTTTAGAAGATATTGCAATTTTACCGGTACCGAGCACCTTTCCTTGACTATTATATCGAAAGTAGATGCCCTCGTTTGGATCCTCATTTTCTTCATATTCAATGAACATTCTTCTTTCTCCGGTCATATGATTGGTGCAGCCACTGTCTAGCACCCATTTAGATCCACCGGAGGAATAGGCCTGCAAAAATAGATTATGCTTTGGTTTTAGGTACCCAAGCTTGCTTGGGTCCTTGGAGGTTAGTTACAAGACATTTGGGCACCCACACATGAGACTTGATGTTCTCATGGTGTGGCCCAACATAATAAGCATAAGCTTGCCAAAATTATTTTTCATTAAGACATATGAGGCATCGAAGGTTCTAAACAATAACTGTCGTTGGTTATGTACAGGACTAGTCTGGGAGGCCGGACTTGTCTGGAGGATCGAACTTGTCCATACACCAATGGACTAGTCCGAACCTTTTCAGTTTGAGAGGGTCTCCCCTTTACAAAGGCAATCCTCTCCTTGTTATTCTTATTGCTTTTAGCATGTTGCTTTTCACCATAAGAATAACCAATGCCATATTTGACATTTGGAGGTCTTTGGACCAAGTATGCACTACGTGCATATTTGATCTTCTCCTTGTCAAATATGCCACTTTGGGTAGGATGTTTATCCTTTGTAGAGGTCGGCTTGTCTTTCAAACTGATGTCAATTTTATTGCATGTACAAGCATGAGCAAACTAAGTTTTAGTGGGTTGAGAAGGTGAACTTGAAAAGGAAGAAGGTTCACCTTGCTTGAGTGACTCAACTTGCACTTCAAGGATCTTGTTAACCTTGATCAGGTCAGCAAGTTGGTCCTTGATTGTAGCATTTGAGTCGGTTAACTCCAAGCAAGTTTCCTTGCTTGAAGCTAACTCAAACTCTAGTGATTTGCTTCGTTACTTTTCAATTTCTAGAAGCTTGTGAAGTTCGACATATTCCTCCTTTTGGGAGATGATCATGTCCTCTTGACGATGTATTAACCTCTCCTTCTCAACAAGTTGATCAAGCAAAAATTTCATTTTTGTGGCTGTTTTCCTATCTAGTCCAATAAGCATATCCTTATTATCACTATTGATTTCATCATCACTAGAATAGGAATGCACGGAAGGGGGTTTAATGGTTACCTTGCGTTTACCTTCCTTTGCCATAAGGCAAGTGCCATCTCCCTTCCTTGGGCTGAGTTTAGGGAAGAGAGTAGACTTCTTGGATGTCTTCTCGATGGCTATGCTAGCCATCTCTTCTTCTTCGGATGATGAGGACTCATCATTTGAGTCCCACTCATTCCCTATGTGAGCTTGTTCGTCTTGTTTCTTCATCTTGAAGAATTTCTTGGGTTGAGGCTTGACTTCCTTAGTCTTTTTCTTGTTCTCTTCATATGGGCAATTAACTATAAAGTGGCTATACTCGCCACAATTATAGCATGCCCGCCTCAACTTTGGCTTTGTTCTTTCCTTGTACTTTCCTTTGCTTGATTTGGCACCTTGTCTTTTCTTCATTATTCTCTTGAATTTCTTCATGAACAATATCATGTCTTCTTTGCCTAATTCACTGCTCTCGCCGTCACTGTCTTCTTCTAGTTGTGCTTCTCTAGCTTCTTTAGATAGTAGCTTGAGGGTGGACTTCAAAGCAACTCCTTTCTGCTTTGCCGAGGTGATGTCGGCAATATCCTTGACATGATTTGCTTGTTTTTCCATCATCTCGAAGTTGATGATGTTTCCAAGTAGTTCATCCGGAGTCATCCTTTTGTATTTGGGGCTTTCTCTGATAATGGAGCATAGGGTGACGTTGCGAGGCATGAAAGCTCTAAGGATGAGCTTTACCACCTCGTGGTCATTCCACTTCTTACTTCCGTATGATCTGACCTTGTTGATGAGTGTCTTCAATTGGTTGTACATGTCATGGGGTGACCCGTCTTATTCAATTTCGAATCTTCCTAATTCGCCTTCGATCATTTCGATCTTTGCTTCATGCACATGACGATCACCTTCATGTGCAGTTTGCAGTGTGTCCCAAATCTCCTTAGCAATCTCGAGTCTATCCACCTTGGTGAACTTGTCCCGACTGAGCGAAGAGGTAATTACTGCCACGGCTTGAGCATTTCAATGAATAGCCTACTCTTGGCTTGGTGTGAGCTCTTCGTCGTCGTCCGGGATATCTATCCCTGTGCACACAATATGCCATAAACTTGGATTGAGGGAAATTAGATGCATTTTCATATTTTGCCTCCACATTGAGTAATCACTTCCATCGAAATGTGGGGCTTTTCTAAGTGGGATAGACAAATAATGATTATTATTGGAATTGAGACGATCATAGTTAAAAGGATATCGGGAGTAGTCGGTGTGACTACTCCCCTTCTTCTTTTCTTCAATCTTTACTTTCCCTTTGGAAGTGTCTTCTTTCTTAGGAGCGCCTTCGTTTCTAGCGTCTCCTCATCATTGTCCTCGATGTCTTAAATGGCTTTGAGGAGCTTCTCCACCTTGAGGTTCTTTTCATCATCAAACTTCTCTTGGTTGTTGCTCTTGTGGATGTCCTTCATGTCCGACATGATCTTCTTTGAGTGATTAGTCTCTTTCTTGAAGAACCCGCTCTGATGCCAATTGAAAGTGGCCTAGAGGGGAGGAGTGAATAGGGCTTTTTGAAATTTGTCGGAACTTGCAATACTTAACAACCAGTTCAAAACCACAGATATCGGACTAGTCCGGTAAAGTGCATACTACTCCGGTGTGTATGAAATAGGTTGAACAAGTTTGATTTATTAAGTTTGATTCTAGGGTGTAGCAGCGGAAATATACTTGTAATTTATGTGTTGCAAGATTATGTACTAGGGTATATCATAAGTCAATATTAAATTTGATATTTCAACGTAATGTGAGCAAGATTAATTGAAACCCTAGATTGATATAATGTAAAGAACGATGAACACAAAACAAGAACCAAGAGATTTATCCCGTGGTTCGGTTCCCACAGAGGCAACCTACATCCATGTTGAGGAGTCCACAAAAGGACCGGGTCTTCTCCAACCATTCCCTCGTCGGATCGCCACGAAGGACAATCCTCTTCCTCTTATCACAAACGGGTGAATAACTGAATTCAAAGGGGCCTTCTCACACGTTGAGAGCTCCCTTAGATTATAATATGAAATTCCACCAAGGACACACTCAAAATATTGCAATGAAATCACAGGAGTGTGTTAGAGAATCAAACCAAGAGCTCAATGAGTGTTGAACGTGTCTCTCCGATGATCTAGAGTGAATCCTCAAAGGATTGATCTTTGTTGCACTTAATTTCATAGAGAGATGTGGTTTTTGAGGCTCTTGGTAGGTGTGACGGCGCTAGGGTTCGAGAGAGATTAAAGTTGGGCCGTGCACCTCTATTTATATGGGGTTTCTAAAAGTGATCGTTAGGGTTTAGAAATATCGGACTAGTCTGTGGTGGACACTGGACTAGTCCGGTGTTCTGTGTGAAGCAAACCCTAAGTGTCCCGAAATATCGGACTAGTTCAGCTAGGGGCGGACTTGTCCAATTTCTCTTCTAGAAATCTTCGGACTAGTCCGATAGTTATTGGACTTGTCCGGACATGTGAAACCCTAAGTGAATTGGGTGACAAGTCCGCACTTGGAAGACTTGTCCGATTTAGGTCAGAGGGTTTTTCGGACTAGTCCGTTCTAATATCAGACTTGTACGATTTTGTGTGACTTTTGAAGTGTTTAGAGGACAAGTCCGCACTGGGGAGGACCAGTCCGATTCTAGTCAGAGAGATATCGGACTACTCCGATGGATATCGGACTTGTCCGATTTTGTGCAGAGAGGATATCGGACTAGTCTGGTGACATTTGGACTAGTCCAGTCCTGTATAACTTTGTGCAATGTGTGTGTTTAATTGTGATTGAGCTCTTGGGGTGTGTTTCCTTAACACACTCCATACACAATGATCTACTATTCTTCTTCCTTGAGCTCATTTCCACTTTGCTCCTCATTCTCCCTTCTTTTTGGCACTTTGCTTATTTTACTATTAAAATCTGTGTTCATCTCAACAAATAGGTTAGGATCTCATTTCCTTGTTATAAATCATCCAAAACCCACAAGGGATTCCTAGATGCACTTTCTGATGGAGACTCTTATGCAGCTTGACAAGTCTTTGGTGGTGCTAAACTCTACTAGGGATGTTGGCGATGTTGAGCAGGGCAGCAGACGGGAAAAACTCGAACAGAGTCGGGCTTGAACTGGGAAGAAAACTTGAGCAAGGCAGGGCGATGGATTGAAGATGAACAACTCGGGAGCAAAGACAAGAGCCCTCTGCTGTGCACTCCAGGCTGGAGAAAACGATAGGGATGTGGCGCATGCAACTGACTCGGTGTCACGCTGTGAGTTGCTACCGATATGGTGAAAACGGAGTCGGTTGAGGATTTGTACAGCTGCCAGGTGGGGTCCACTTCTCACTCCCCCTTATCCTTCTTTTCCCAGCTCAAATATCTCCGCTAACTCACTCATCCTTTGCTAAATTTTACTGGAGTCATTAATCTAATTAGGAGGAATATTAGGATGAACTATAAATTTGGATTTTTGAAATGTTGAGTTTGAAATCTCAAATTTAAATTCGGTTTATTCTTTTTGGGTATTGCTTCATTATTTTTCGTCCATATTTTCTAACAATGAATATAGATTCCAGTTTAGATGTGCAGAAAACAATGGTGGTTCTAACTTTGATATTTCAATGTGAACACTAATTGAGTTTGAAATGTTAGCTCTATTATTTGAATCATTTGAACCATCATATGTACTAATTCTATATTCTCTCATTTCTAATTGAATTTCCAAAATTGATTCACCCCTTATTATTTGGGCTTAATAGGCAATATTTTGGTGAACATACCCTGGTCATTTGACCTAATGTAAAAATGACTTTTTGATTCAAAAGTTTTTGAACCTCCGTTTTTTTCGGACTTGATTTAATTCATTCTGATATTTGCAGTATCTTCCACTTGTTTTTCTTCCTCATTTTAATTCTTCTATCCAATGTGAACACAGTAGCTTTTAGGGCTTTTACATCCCTTCCCCCTTAAAAGAATCTCGTCCTGAGATTCCGTTAGAAAAGAGAGAGGGTAAAGTAGGTTAGCGGTGATATGACGCTAATAACTCCATGCAAAAGGGTCAGTGAAACTTCTCACCTTCTCATGCGATTTCCTTGAATGTGTGGTTGGTCCAGCTTTTGTGACTTGAATCTTCTGATTGCACTCTAATTTGGATGCTCCGCATATATAAGCTCACACCATAAAGTTTGCGTCTTTGTCATGTGAAGTTATGTTGATGTCTTGAGATCTTCTTCTTTCCTTCTTCAAGGTAGACACACATAGGGTTCTATAATATTTGGCTTTCTAGATTTTTGACGTTCCTCTCATCAAGACTTTACTGCCCTTGTCTTGTACTCAAGAAATCAATACTTGTTGTTCCACTCTCTTGAGCATCTTGATTATCTCAACTAATGTTGCAGCTGCTTTCACCTTTGGCTCTGCGTAATTAAGTCATTAAAACAGTGTAGTCTATTCAAATAATGAATCAAGGTGGTTTGCGGGATTAAACAATGTATCATTAACCTTGTCCAAATCGGGTTTCTCAGTTATGTAGTCAATAATTGGATCACTTTGCTAGGACATAAGAGCAGTGAAATTTTTGTCTCTCTTATGTGATCAAAATAGCAAAGTCCACTATAAGTATGGCAACTACAAGGTTTCGGACATGTCAACATCACCATACACCATGAGTGAAGGAGTTTCACAAGTTCAAACAAAAATGAAAATCTTCCAAATAGGGAGTATCAAGGTGTTTATAGAGGTTCATCAATCAGTAGAGAACCTCACGAATCAAGAGTGGTATTGGATTCACAACCAAGATGAACCTATACAAGTCAAGTTTGAAGGTTCAACTGCTGGTTGGACCGCAAGAATGATTGAGTAATCGGTTTCCCCGATATTACTCAACCAAGATAAATCAATTATGTTGTGATCACAAGAGTTGGAAAAGTAATCACCACCAATAGACAATACTCGAGTATTTGAATGGAGTAAACATTCTTGCTCAAAATTAATTATGACTCATGTATCATGATGCAATACAAATTGATGATGTTATGCAGACTCAATGCAATCCCGCGGGAACTATGCATAAGGTATGATGCATTGATTTTTGTGATTTGAGCAAAAGTATGTATAACAATTCAAGCACGATAAGCACTATCTCGACTTCACAATGCTTGAATAAACTTGGTCACAAGAATTGCTGGATAAGGAATGTTCTTCTCATATCTTGACCAAGGTTGCAGAATTCGAGGGTAACCTAGGAAACAAGGAATGGTGAGCAATATGCTACACGACCTTAACCTTTGCAAACTTACATACGTTCTATTTGACCTATTCATTTCTTTACCTAGGTCCATGCTGCACTTGCTGAGTAACGGCTTTATTCCTGCATGAGCAATCAACTAAGTAAGTTTATCTCAAGGGTGTAGTACCACTAAGCATAGGATTGAGTCTACTAGAGTTTTTTCTAATGATTCTTCACTTAATCTTCCCTTCGATTATGCAGTGGTTATTGATGTTTCCCCTCATAGTGATAACCGAGTTGAAGTTAAACTTTCTCTATGACGAGTCAGCCTTGTGCTTGGAGTTGGATCTCTTGAAGATATGATCTCACTTGATCATTTCGTTACTTGATCGCACTCCTTCCCCCTTAAAGTTTTGAACTAGGGGTTCAAGAAACTTACTCCAATTGATCATTATGGGAAGGTTATGTGCAACTCATCCCTAGACCAACTTCACAATAGTGAGTTCCAAAATAATGAACTCCATGGATGGAAGTTCATTTCAGCTATCGTTGGTGACAACGAGACGTCATGCGTGCATGCTACTCTTCACTAAGAGGCAAACATGGACGTCAAAACAAATGAAGTTTTATTGGGTCAACCACTCAATTCCTCATGCACAATCTTGAATCACAACAGCTGGTATATTACTGTTAGGAAATACGCGGTATGTTACTCTAGCAATTCTACTGCGTCACCCAGGAAACATGCGAGTACAGAGTCCATATATAGTTATCACTAGACACGCGTCAGTGTAGGGGAAGCAAAAAATCTATATCGTCTCCTCCTCATCCCCGTCATGGCAGCAAGTAGATGATCACGTTTTTCATAGCCGATCAGCGCAGCAGTAGCAGCAGCTCTTTGATGGAGTCCACACGCAAGGGAAGGAACGTCGTGCACCTATGTGCTAGCACCGCGCACGAGGCAAGGGTCTCAGCATGAGGCCTATGAGGGGTGGTGGCTAGGGCTGTCACGTGGTGGAGTCATGAGCCCCTAACCCTACCCATCATATTTATAGGTGTACTAATGGGCTTTTAGGTCGCGGACCCATTAACACCCTAATTGCTTATGGATCAAAGATCCAACAGGCCTTAACACAAATTTTTATGATCGCCTCTTGGGCATATCACCAACAATCTCCCACTTGCACTACAGATAATCATCTATCCATGCTTTTCAATATTCAAACCCCTTAAGTGTGTGACCCGTCAGATTCATGTGCAGTCGGTTGTAAATAGAAACCATTTCCAACAACATGTCAGTAGAGGTAGCTAGCATGACATACTGACTCCCGAATGTACATAAAGAACATATCGGTTGAACCTAGATACATTCACAAACTAATCCCTTTGCCTCACGATACTAGTAAGGCTCAAGGCAAGATGCATGTCATCCTTGTGATAGCTTGACCATTCACTCAATCAAATAGTGGATTCATTCCATGACTAACTTCTAGTCATTGTGATTAACCTTTAATCACCTTGGCATGACCATGCACTTTCCAATCCAACTATCTCAATGGGCCCAGAGATATCTCTCCTGTTATTTAGGAGGGGCAAAACCCATCTTGATCCGCACACATCCCATTCGATGTTTCATTATGTACCCGAAGACTACTTTTATGACTACCCAGTTACAGAGCAGCGTTTGGGAGTCTCAAAGTACACAACTACACACAGTGAGAAACAATGGCTATCTTAGGTCTAAGGATCTAGCAGGTGTATCACTCAGTTCAACTGATGGCACACATAAGAATAACAATCCCAACACTATCTCGGTGTGGGTCAATCCAACAACATGTTCACTAACTTGTGTTCACATTATTAATTTGATATCCCCATATCTATGATCCATGAAATGTGATAAACAATTAATACATGTGCTAGTCTGTGTGTTATCATTGTCTCATATAATGATATAGACTAGGGATCATTTACAGTAACATTACTATTAACAAAGAGTTTCACAAACAAGTCACATACTTGCTGATCAAAGTAAGTAGTCATTACTCATAAAAAAATTTATTTAAGAGTACATAAATATAGTTATGACACAAGCCTCCCACTATACACTATGATCACTGATGTAAGTATCTAATACACATAGATCTCGTGTGTGTCTCATGCTTTGATTGTGGAAGAGTCTTTGTCAGCATATATGCATTATTCAAATTCGTGTGCACCTTGCATATCTCCACATCACCTTGGTCGATGATCTCTCGAATAAGGTGATAGCATCGTAGTATGTGTTTTGATATTTTGTGTGACCTAGGCTCCTTTGCTTGTGTGTTAGATCCACTATTGTCACAATAGATATCCACAAGACCGAACGCACTAGGAACAACACCCAACTCAGAAAAAAATTTCCGATCCAAACAACTTCCTTTGCAACTTCAGAAACTGCAATATATTCCACCTTCATCGTTGAATCTATTACTGTATCTTGCTTGGAACTTTTACAAGTCACAACCCCTCCATTGAGAAAGAATACAAAACCAGATTGTGACCTTGAATCATCCTTATCAGTTTGGAAGCTAGCATTGGTGTAACCTTTTATAACGAGCTCTTCTTCACCTCCAAACACTTAGAATACATCCTTAGTTCTTCTCAAGTACTTAAGGATGTTTTTGACAACAGTCCAATGAGCCTCGCCATAATCTGATTGATATCTTCTCGTGATGCTTAGAGCGTCAGATACATCTGGGCGTGTGTTGACGTTTCCTACATCACATATAAAAATCCGCAAGCGCACGGATGTCGTGTAGCATTTCACCCAAGAGTATTTCCAAGGGTATCGTATTTATCCCAAAGGAACGCAATGGAGTAAAGTAAACACTACTCTTATGATCAAGCTATATAGGATACTAATCAATAATCAAGACAGGGGTAAGTTGAAATTTATGGGTAGTGTGACAACACCTAAGCAATCTATTCTAAAGGTTAGATGGGTCCTAATGGAGGTTAGACTAGGAGTTGGGGATTTGCTCCTACAATGCTTCTAATATACATATACATAGCCTAGGTTAGGTACTAATGAGCATGTCAATGGTGAATACTTAAACTAAGTTGTTCAACACATCAGGCACGGGTTTACCCCTAGCAATACTAGGACGACTCTTGTCAAGAGCCTGTGGTATAGCCGAATGTGGAGGATTATAAAGGACAGAAAGGGCTGTCACCACCTACTGCCTACCTCTTCAATCCATTGGTATACGAGACATCCAATGCTACTTAACTACCCTAGCACCATGATAGCATAATATGTAAATACCTTAGGAGCCATGGCACAAGCCATCCTAAGGCAATGAACTAAATCAGCGTTGAACCAATGTTGATACATAGCATAAGTTATTCATATTAACATGATCATATCATAACTAATTAGACTATAGTGGGGGTTTGTAGTGTTCATGATGATAGATTAAGAGTGATATGGCATAATCATAAAGACTACTCCTACCACATATATGGAATCCACAATCAAACAAGAAACGCTTCATCAAAGTATATGAATAAAAGAAGACTACAGATAATATCTTTATTATGCACAAAGTAAAAAAATATAAGAAAAGATACATGAGTCATACCTTTCCCAACTTGGACTTGGGACTAGAGGCTCTCCTCTCCATAGACTAACTCCACTAAGGACTAAGAGAACTACTGTATACAATAGAATGATGCTCAAGTGGTGTGTGTTGAACTGAGAGGTGAGGGGTCCTATTTATAGCTTGGAGAAGGGTCGGTTCCCGCCACCAAAAGTGCATGAATCAGTCACCACTGACTTCTTCATGTCGGGAGGAACTAACACGTGGAAGCTGACTGAGTTTGGCACCAGGACCAGGTCGGCCGACTAGGGGGTTCGGCCGACCTGGCCTTTGCACCGTTTCGCGTGTGCTTTCTCCAGGTCACTTCCAGGTAGGTTCCATCCCTTGATATGAGTGCTACACCATTGGATGGACTCGAATACTTATGTTTGTGGGCCATTTGATCCATGTGGAGCCACATGTCAGCGCTTGATTGGCTGGGATGATATTTTATCGGATCCATCCCCTTCTTTCACTTCAATTCTGTATAAAATACCTGCATGCACCAATTTCTCCAAGTACAAATGGAAAAATGTCAAGATAAAGGTTATTTGTGCAAGAAATGATATTTGCTTCACATAATTGAGTTATATTGACCAGTGAAATTGGTATATAACAACCGTCAACAAACTCCCCCAAGCTTATATTTTGCTTGTCCCGCGCAAAGTCAAGACTTTAGGTTGATGATCATGAGTTGCTACAATGTTCTACTTTTCAAAAGTACCATGTGCACAACAAAATACTCTACCTAGTATTGCAAAAATTGGCATGGTACTTCACACATCTTAGGTCATTATGGGGCTTATGTAAACTCCTATTCATGGGTGGTTGAAAGATAGAACAGCAAATGGAGCACACATACCTTAAAAATCATGTTGCACTCAAATTTTGTAGAGTTCAATTCAGATTTTAAGTAGCTCAATTTGATTCTCTCGGTCTCTCCTTTGTGTGTAGTAGAAATATTTCCTCACCAAGGCATTTTGCCTACACTCATCCTACCATGAAGTATGGCTTGTATGTGGAGCTTGGTAGAGAATATAGTAGGCATATTTGCAACACATAATATTGCTAAGTCAAAAAAGCAAGACTTAGGATAAATCAATTCAAAACTATTTGATTCAAGACTTGTGCATGTGTGTTGGAATTGAGGTAGATGTGCATATTTGAGATGACTCCTTTTTAGTGGACTCTCTTATTTTGCAGGGATGAAACGTGGCTACTATTCTCCTCTTTTTTTCGTCATGATTTTGATGTAAGCATTCCTTTTTTCTTGTAGCCAAGTCTTCTACTCCATTTTTATACAAAAAAAATAGAGAGAGTACTAATCATGAATGGTATGGAGTGTCTCTTTTTGTTGTGGAATGGTGGTATGATGGGAATTTGCTTACTTCTAGTGTAGAAGTACAACATGTGCAAGTGAAGTCTTGAATTCAAAAAGTAATGAATGAAATCTCACATAGGTCTATACTAGTTAGACAAAGCTCAATGTGAAGATAAATAGAATATGCATAAGGTCTATTAATTTAATGTATCATATGGCTTTGGTAGATATTTCCAGTCAAATGAGATGAACTTAAATCTTTTTAGAATTTCTCCGGAAATCTAAGTTTCACTTTCAAACTAGGAATAGCAGCCCTATAACTATATCATATCTCTCAACAACATAGATATGGATTACGCTCTTGCTACCCACAATTTGTAAATTAAGGCAAAAGTAATTCTAGCAAATGAAAGCAATATTTTGGGGAGTAGTAAGTTGTAAACTAGGGACTTAGGAAAATTAAAACAGAGCAACTATTCATCATTTCATATATGGGAATTTCAAAGCATTCTTATCGCACATCTTTTATTTTATTTTGAAAGCAAATCTACTCTACTTTTTTTAAGTTCTTTTTTTATGTGCAAGGTGGATGATGGGTGAATAGAAAATAAATATTCAAAGGTGATACAAATTACCTAAAGTGAGGGTCCTCCCCCAAGCTTGTTCTTGTTCAAGGTCCGCGATAGGGGTTGAAACCCTAAGGACAGATTTAGGCAATGAGGTTGGCCAAACCTTATTGCAGCATGGCTTTGGCATTGGAGGGTTGAGTGTCGATATTGGATTTCCTTCCATGGGATTCGTGGTCGAGGAGAGTGTTGTCGATGTCGCTCACCCGCACTTCAAGGTTCCGATAGGTTGGATGTACCTTGTTTTCCCTGGCTAAGGTAATAATAACCCTTGGCTACAAAGGAATGACGTGCACTCAACATGTGTTGCTTGTGTTTCATCATTATTTGTCTAAGGTGTATCATACCTTCTTGCCATATAGGAATAACTTGTACCTCTCATGCATTGGGTGTGATCAATCACTCCTTGGCTAAGTTAATGATAACATTTAGCCATAAAGGAGTGACATGTACCCAACATGTGTTGAATATGTTCCGTTATTCCTTGGCTAAGGTACAACGTACCTATAACCACAAGGGGATGATGTGCACTCAACAAGGGTTGAGTGTGATTTGTTGTACCTTGGCTAAGGTATAAAATACTTTCTAGGCACATAGGAACAACTTGCACCCAATATGCATTGGATGTGATCTTGTCATTCCTTGGTTAAGGTGCATCATACCTTTTAGCTACAAAGAAATAGCTTACACCCAATGATGATGGCAACCCCTAGAGCTTGAATGAGTGCCTAGAATACTGGAGGGCATAATACTCTCACATATTCATAGCAGCCCATTGGTTGCTCATGGAGGGTTTCCATGTCAAATCTCTGGCCTCGTATAGTTATGGTTGACCTTTGGGCTTAATTTATGAGGGGTAGCAACCATCCTAATTTACTCGTTGACCAAGAGATATTCAAATGGAATCCTCTAGGGTTTCCAACAATCGGATCTTTGAATGCCTACATAGTAATATTACTCTTGCAAATTCCCCCTCTATGGTAGACATGGATGGTTGGCTCCCGATACTGGTACAAATGAATTTTCGGGTTAGGTAACCGAATCTTCATTTGTATGTACGGGGAAACAAAAAAATCAAATATGCATTATATCAAATTTCAAGTGTATCCTATTGATAGGAGTGGAGCTTTATGGATAAATCAATTTGCACATTTTCTAAAGCTCCTACTCATAGCAATGCAAGTGATATAAATACACTATATGGATCCCTTTATCTTGTAAAATTTCTAACCATCATAGTTTTACACAAGAGCAAATGTTGTCATTTGTATCATGGCAAACAATATTATCAATTTTATCCCCCTGAACATTTTTAAATCCTTGCCTAGGAATTTGAAATTTAGTGATCCATGCATAAATGAGTTTCAAATCAAAATTATCAACATCACTATTCCTAGGTTGCTACATACCAATTCAACCATCAAGTCATTAAATAAGCATTGCCTCGGGAGAAAATGTCTAAGTCAATTTTAGCAATCCTTATGAAATTCTAGGTACTTGTTTAAATTTATTCCCAAGTAAGGTGACACTCCTTTTTGAAGAATCAAAAAGAGTAATGTCAATACTTACTCTCCTGAGGATGCATAATAATTGAATGATGAGAAGGTGTAAAACTTCCTTACCAAAAATCATTCAATCCTAATGCAATTTAAACGATGGAAAATTTTAACATGTACCCCAATTGAAGAGTAGTCTTGATTGAAGGTCATTGTGTAAGAAACTCACGACCATAGATTTTTGTGTAGCCTTCATGTTCAATGTCTCCTGCCAAGTTGAGGTTGAATGAGCTTCATTTTGTTCCCCTGTTGGACCACCATCTTGAACATTCATCTACCATGAAGTCAAAATGAGATCGATGGAGGGATATGCGCTTGATGGGGCATTCCAACCTCTTTACACATTTTGTCCTTTCTGCAAAAAATAAAGAACAAACAAAACATCTCGAAAACGGGTTACATTAGCTAAAATGCATGTTGTACCCTTTGTAAAATTGTTTTGCCCAACTTGAAACAACTTGCAAATGCATTGAATATTAAGGGAAATATTTTTGTATTTAATTAGGAAGATGAATTCAAGTGGTTACGCCGAAGGTTCATATCCAAATAAATTTTTTAGTAATTCAAAATTTTAGTTTATGACGGTGGGAAATTTTACTTTTCAACATGCAAGTCTGAAAATTCAAACAAGCTAAATTCACATGCAAAGATTGATGGTAAATTCAAAGATGCAATTAGGAAAACAAATATGATATAACTACCAATTAACCTATTGGCAAGGACTCACCGAATTTTTGATGTCCGATGAGTAGGACATACCTCTGTCCTATTCAGTGCAATGATTTGTTGTCCAATCCCAGAGTTAGACATGTGGACAACTTCTTTTGATTGACATGCCAAATCTCATTTGGCATGTTAGTTGGACATGTGGACACATGGTGGCACTAGCCTCTCCATCGTCTTGATGATGTAGTGACAACTTTTCCTCTCTAAAGATACTATATTATGAGCATGGTGAGGCTTGTCCTTCTTTTTGGGTTGCCACTTCGGACATCTTGATATCCCTTAAGGTTAACCCATACTTTGATCATGGATCAAAAGCTTCCTTGTGCATGATAACATGTGGACTCCACAATAAAACAACAAACGCTTCATCCACGATGTCACTTGCCTTGGGTTGCACAGGCTTGGTCAAAGGGTAGAGATCCCAACAAGTGATTGTGGGATATCTTGGATCTTGAATGCTCTTTAATTTTGTTGTCCTTGGCCAAGGGCTTCATGTGTATGTTGTCCTTATTTCTTGTTTGGCCATGGACAAGATACTTCAAGGTAGGCTAGTTGAACTTAAATCCCTTGAAATCCGCATAGCTTTCTTGATTACAAGGGTGATGTTGATTCACCTTTGACCTCCTTGTAGGTGATAGCCATTGGAGTTGTGTTTGAAAGGAAGAATCCTAATGGGTCTTAGGGAAATGATTCCCCAAGTGGCCCATGCTGACATGGATTTTCACAAATGATGTGAATATCCATGACTTGGATCATCTAAACACTTCTCCATTTGCTTGATCTTCATGTTAATTCAATGGGAGGTGAAGTTCCGTAACTAGCATGTCCACCTTGTTATTTGGTGTGCATGCCAAGCTTAAGGAACTAGAGCATTCTTCAATCCACCCCTTGAGTAGAGACCGTATTCTCATCCATGATGAATGAGAATAGGACTCCTTCAGCTCTAGCATGAATGTGGTCATGGATTGTTGAGGCCAACCCATGACATGAGTGTTGGATAAGGAGCCAACTATCTACCCCATTGTTGAGGCAAACCAAGAAGAACTCTTGGAGCCTCCCCGAAGCATGGGGATGGATGACTTTGGCTCCAACTGGAAGCTGAAATTCTTCTGCGGAAGGCAATGGAGTTTCCGAGTGGATATTTGTTGAGGTACGCCTTGAATCATCTTGCAGTTGAGTATTGGCATCCGCATTTGCCATCCCACAAAATAGGTTAGCTAACACTACCCTGTCTTCACCACAAAAGGAGAAAACAAACAATGGTAATCCTGTCTAATAACTACTACTACCAATAGCTTAGTCACAAGTGATAGCTATCCTTCACTTCCTTTGCCTTCCCTGACAACGATGCCACAAATGCTTGTTGACGTTTCTTACATCACAAATAAAAATCCACAAGCACACGGAAACTGTCGTGTAGTGTTTCACCCAAGGGTATTCCCAAGGGTATCGTATTTATCCCAAAGGAAGGCAATGGAATAAAGTAAACACTACTCTTATGGTCAAGCTATGGGATACTAATCAATTATAAAGACAAGGGTAAGTTGAAAATATATGGGTAGTGTGACACACACCTAAGCAGTCTATTCTAAAGGTCAAATGGGTCCTAATGGAGGTTAGACTAAGAGTGGGTTAGTTGCTCCTACAATGCTTCTAATATACATATACATAGCCTAGATTAGATACTAATGAGCATGTCATTGGTGAATACTTATGCTAAGTTGTGCACCACATCGGGCACAGGTTTACCCCAAGCAATACTAGGACAACTCCAGCCAAGACCCTGTGGCATAGCCAAATGTGGAGGATTACAAAGGACAGATAGGGCTGTCATCACCTACTGCCTATATCTTCAATCCGTGGGTCTACGAGACATCCAACGCTACTTAACTACCCTAGCAACATGCTAGTATATTAAGTAAATACCTTAGGAGCCATGGCCCAAGCCATGCTAAGGCAATGAACTAAATCACCGTTGAACCAATGTTGATACATAGCATAAGTTATTCATATTAACATGATTATATCATAACTAACTAGACTATGATGGGGGTTTGTAGTGTTTATGATTATAGATTAAAAGTGATACGGCATAATAAGAAAGACTACTCCTATCACATACATGGAATCCACAATCAAACAAGAAATGCTTCATCCAAGTATACGAATAAATGAAGACGAAAGATAATATCTTTATTATGCTTAAAGTCACGAATATAAGAAAAAGATACATGAGCCATACCTTTCCCAACTTGGACTTGGGACTAGAGGCTCTCCTCTCTATAGCCTAACTCCACTACGGACTAAGAGAACTAGTGTATACAGTAGAATGATGCTCAAGTGGTGTGTGTTGAAGTGAGGGGTCCTATTTATAGCTTGGAGAAGGGTTGGTTCCTGAAATCAAAAGCACGCGAATCAATCGCCACTTACTTCTTCGACGCGGGAGGAGCCAACATGTGGAAGTTGACCGAGTTTGGTGCCATGACCAAGTCAGCTGACTAGGGGGGTCAGCCGACCTGGTCTTTGCACCGTTTCACGTGTGCTTTCTCCAGGTCACTTCCATGTGGGTCCCATCCCATGACATGGGTGCTCCACCGTTGGATGGCCTTGGATACTTTTGTTTTTGGGCCATTTGATCCATGTGGTGCCACATGTCGGTGCTTGATTTGCTGGGATGATATTTTATAGGATCCATCCCCTTGTTTCACTTCAATTCTATATAAAATCCCTGCGTGCACCAATTTCTCCAAGTATAAGTGGAAATAGGTTAAATAGAAAGGTGATGTGTGCATGAAATGATATTTCCTTCACATAATTGAGTTATATTGATGGGTGAAATTGGTATATAACAACCGTCAACAGCGTGTAAATAGCATGACATACATGATGTATCCGATAGCCGAAGCATAAGGAATCGCTCTCATCCTATTTTTATCATAAAGTGTCGGAGGAAACTGACTCTTGCTTAGAGTAATGCCATGTGACATTGGCAAGAAACCATTCTTGGAATCTTGCATAGTGAACCAATTCAATATCTTGTTAATATATGTATCTTGGCTTAATCCAATTAGCCTTTTAGATCTATTTCTGTAGAACTTTATGCCCAAAATACGGTGCCTCTCCTAAATCCTTCATTGAGAAATTTTTTCTTACTGAGGATTTAAAATCCTCAAGCATTGGAATGTTATTTCCGATCAATAATATGTCATCTACATATAGGACCAGAAATACAAGGGCCCTCCCACTAAACTTCTATAGATACATGGTTCTTCTATGTTCCTGGTGAAACTAGACCCTTTGACAACTTCATCAAAACGTAGATTCCAACTCCGAGATGCTTGCTTCAATCCAGAGACGGACTTTTGAAGTTTGCATATTTTACTAGAATTTTTAGGATCGACAAAACCCTCAGGTAGTGTCATGTACACATCCTCAGTCAGACTTCCATTAAGAAAGGTTGTTTTGACATCCATTTGCCATATTTCATAACCATAATATGCAGCAATTTCTAGAAGAATCCGAACAGACTTTAACATTGTGACAGGTGAGAAAGTTTCATCATAATCAAAACCTTGAATTTGTTTGAAACCTTTCGCCACCAATCATCCTATATAGGATGAGTGGGTGATGAAATATTTTCAGTTATTTCTTGAATTTCTTCGAGCATCTTGCTCCCACTAACACATTTTGAGAGAAACTCTTTCTCCATGAAGACACCATTGCGAGTGGTAAACACTTTACCCTCTATTTTATTATAAAACTAATATCCTTTGTTTTCCCTAGGATATACCACAAAGAAGTATTTGTTTGATTTGGTAGCGAGTTTGTCTGACGTCAAACATTTGACATAAGCATCGCACCCTCAAACTTTGAGGAAAGACAATCCGGGACATCTTTCGGTCCATATCTCATATGGTGTCTTCTCAATAGACTTTGTTGGGACTCTGTTTAGTGTAAATGTAGCAGTCTCAAGAGCAGAACCCCAAAAGGATAGTGGAACATGTGCTTCACTCATCATTGACCTAACCATGTCTAACAAGGTTCGGTTCCTCCGCTCAGACACCCCATTCCATTGAGGCGTTCCAGGTGGAGTCAATTGTGAAACAATTCCACATTGTTTTAAATGATCATAAAATTCATGGCTCAAATATTCACCCCCCATGTTCAGATCGTAGAAGTTTAATTGTCTTGCACAATTGATTCTGTACTTCATTCTGAAATTCTTTGAACTTTTCAAAGGATTCAGACTTGTGTCTCATTAAATAGATACATCCATATCTACTAAATTCATCAGTAAATGTGATGAAGTACTGAAAAACCACCTCTTGCTATTGAACTCATTGGTCCACATACATCGGTATGTATAAGTCCCAACAAGTCACTCGCCATTTCAATCTGACCAGTGAAGGGTGCTTGATCATCTTCCCAAGCAAACAATACTCGCATGTGTAAAGTGATTCAAAATCAAATGAGCTTAGTAAACCATCTTTATGAAGTTTTTCAATCGTTTCTCATTTATATGACCTGAACGACAATACCGAATAAAAGTGGGGTTCAGATTATTTCGTCGAGCCTTTTTGGTATTAATCTTACAAACATGTTTATCCTCAAAATCAAGAACATATAATCCATTCACCAATATACATAGAGCATAGAAAATATTGTTATAATAAATAGAAAAACATTTCTTCTTTATTATACAATATCATAAACATCAACTTCTTCCAAACATGAAGAAGACGTAATGTTCTTGCTCAAAGTTGGAATGCAATACAAATTATTCAATTCCAAAACTAATCATGAGTGTAATGACAAGTGGTAGGTTTCGACAGCTATGACCACAACTTTGCTCTATTGCCGACACGAACATCTAACTCGGCTTTTACAAATCTTCTAGTCTCACATAGACCCTACAACGATTTGCAAGTGTGAATCATCGATCCAGTATTAAATACTCATGATTCACTAGAAGATAATGCAATACTAATTTATATAACATTTATTCCTGAAGTGGAAGTCTCACTTCCCTTCTTCTTCTTCAGGTCCTCCAAGTACTTCCTGCAGTTCCTAGACCAATGCTCCTTAGCAAGACAGTGAAAGCATTCATCATCAGGAGAAGGGACAGATTTGGCCTTTAGCTTAGACTTTTAGCTTGAAGGCTCATTGGAAACCTTTCCTGTGCCTTTTCCTATAGGATGCATCACACACTTCCTCTTTTTATTCTCCTTTTGAGCCATCATCACATGAGTGGCGTTTTTCTTAATGCTTTTTTAGGTTGTTTTAAGCATTCCATGCAATTCAACCAACATTTTTCTCCATGCCATTTATTTGAAAATTCAATATAAACGGCTCGTAGCTCGGTGGGAGCAACTGGAGAACAACATCAATAGTCAGATCATCCTTGAGTTCAGAATCAAGTTTGCCCAAAGTCTCAATGTAACCAATCGTTTTGATTACATGAGGGCTGACCAGGCTACCCTCCGCAAGCTTGAATGAGAACAAGGACTTTAAGATGTTGTATCTCTTATCCTTAGTTTGGTTCTCAAACATTCCACGTAGTCCCTCAATCATAGAATAAGCATGATTATGCTCATACTGTTTTTGCAGATCAAGGGCCATAGTGGCGAACATGAGGCAGCTTACGTTAAGCGCATCATCACATTGCTTCTGATAAGCTCTACGTGCTGAAGCAGTCGCATCACTTGGGAGGTCATCGAGGTATGGTTGCAAAAGAACATACTCGGTTTTCACTTGCCTAAGCACATTCTCAGATTGCGGTACCAATCAATAAAATTAGCTCCATTGAGATTTTCCTTTTCAAGCACAGAACACAAGTTGAAACCAAAATTGTTACTAGCAGACATGATCTAAAATAGAAGAAACAAATACGCAAGGGTTTAGCACTATGTTATGTATGAATCTTCTATTAACAGTTTAATAAAGGGCACCACCACTATATGAGTATTGTCCTCCCTCTAACGACATATAGTGGTCCAAGATCCATATTCACTAATTCCTAGTTAGCTTTGGCTTCACTGCTAGGAAATTAGTGACATAGGTAAACAACAATTGTTAATCATATCCCTATATGACTCTTGTTTGTTGGGTGACATCCGATGCCCTGGCTCCCAACTCTATGCCATAAAGCCCAAAATCGTTTTGATGGCTTCGTTGAGCAAACCAACACTACGCATGTGAATGTCCAACAGTCACCCTATGCATTATGATAGATGATGGTACTTTGCTTTGGCAAACTTACTACACAACAATCAAAACAACATAGGTGCAGCTATTTGTAAATGGCATCAAATACTCAACTTTTATGAGGGAAGCTATTCTATCATGACAAAACATCCACCATATGAAAAGCATGAAAAGAATAGTAATAAATAAACATCACTGACATATGATCATATCACATTGTGAACAATAAGACCTTTAGAATCATAGTGGTTTCTATCGCCATGGCTTCATCATGATTTAAGCTGTCGTGCCTCCCTTCATGTGGTGATCACCATCTCCACCCTGCTTGAAGATATCTTCATGAACATGAAAGAACCTAATACATCTAATAGCTATCAAATATATTACATGAGAGATCAAGCATCACAGGTTGACACGCAGATCGTTATACAATTAGGTGACAACCTCAACCCGATTCTGTTAAATTTGCAACATGCATACAACACAAATATTACACACTGATCATCACACCACATTAAGGCCATACCATTCACATCATTCCCTGCAAAAACGAGTTAAGCGTAGAATGATTTCTAGCATGAAATGACATTATGTAATCGTGGGTTTCAGGGAGAGTCCTGAACACCTAACGGATTTACACAGATCGCATCTATGAAATCACTATTAAAATCTCATCAGATTGATCAAATCAACCTGAATCTGAGCCATTCAGAATGCCTCAATTTTCAATGTGACCGGTTATTGATGAGAAGGTTGCGACTCATCCGTGGTCTGTTGGCTCAAACTGTTGGCTATGTACGCAATTAGTTCCAATGGTGACTCCAGCGGTAGGACAGTTGTGCACACAGCATAGAAGGAGCACGAGCTGACCCTTTAGTCATATACGATCGTGATCTACTCTAACCAATTCCAAACACCAAAAACTGTGCTAAAAATTCTTTATATGAACGTGTCTGCAATAGATCACATCTACTAATAAGATCTAGACCAAAAACTACGCAACCTGGCTCTGATGCCACTGTTGGAAAATAGGCGGTATGCTACTCTAACAATTCTACCGCGTCACCCAGGAAACATGAGAGTACAGAGGCCGTAGATCGTTACCACTAGACGCACAGCGCAGCAGAACATAGACGCGCGTCTGTGTAGGTGAAGCATACAATCTCGACCGTATCCTCCTCTCCTCGTCACGGCGGCAGGTAGACAATCACGTTCGTCGTAGCCGATCAGCGAAGCAGTAGCAGCAGCGCCTCCACGGAGTCCACACGTACTGGGCGGAACGTCGTGCACCGATGTGCTAGAACCACGAGCACGGCAAGGGTCTCGGCGTGAGTCCTATGAGGGGTGGCAGCTAGGGCTGTCACGTGATGGAGTCATGAGCCCCTTACCATATCCCTCGTATTTATAGGCGTACTAATGGGCTTTTAGGTCGCAGGCCCATTAGTATCTGAATTGCTTCTGGATCAAATATCCAATAGGCCTTAACTATAATTGTTATGGTTGCCCCTTGGGCATATCACCAACAGTTACAACACTCCTCGAGTTAAAATCAGGAACCAAAGTCATAACAAAACCAAAATGTCTCGAACTGACCAAGTTTCTGTTGAAAAATGATCAGTCTGGACCCAACTTCGAATATGATCCAGTTAATGGCAAAATCAGATCTTTAAGTTACGAACAAAGTTTGACTACACTTCAAGACATTTCCAAAAAGTATTTGGTTGCCACCATATCAGCTCTGGATGATGAGATATAGCTTTTCAAACCTGACAGTTTTTTGAGAAATTTTGACTGCACCTCCTCTGTATATGGCTAATATGTGCACACAATTTCATACAGAAAAATATCAATATTTGACAAAGATGTAAATTACAACATTGTTACATATCTCATAAGTATTCCATAAATATATCACATGCCTTCATTCTATTTTTCTACAGCGAGTTATAATCAAAATAGTGAGATGTACAGAACTGTCCCCGTTTTTTGTTCAGTTTGGCAGAGTTTAGAGATTTGAAATTTTGAATTGGTTAGAGAGGCATTATGCTCTGGAGTTGAACGGGGAAGTTTGAGAGGACTTCCTAAAATTTCCATCCATTTAAAGTACATCCCCATTGGATCAGTCTTCTGGGAATTATGTCTTTTCAAAATCAGGTCAAAATTCTGAGAGGAAACAGAACTAACTGGTTTCTGGAACATAGTTCAAAATCAGAGCTCGATAGTTAGTAATTGCTTTATTACATCATATTTTGTCCATTTTACTTGTTGGTCGAGTTCCACCTCTGGCACGGATATCATCATCAGCGTGTCCGATGAAACTCAAATGCAATACTGATACTACATCCTCACCAAAGAGAATTCTAAGTCCGTATTCTGACATACGTCTCAACGCTGGCACTAGTGATGTTCACTCGCAAACGTTTTCTACTAGAGTTACGGATAACACGGTTAGTGTACCTGCACAAGACACACAATTTACAGAACACTCATTATGGTGCCGTACGCATGGCCCGCACGGGCAATCATTTCTGTCAGTCACAATATATATGCAAATACTAACACCTTGCATGTCTCCATACAGGCTGCCTCAAGGAGAACACATCTTGAGAAATGTGGTCGTGTTTCAACACCACACGACGGGGAACCCGAGTAGAGTATGAACGGATCGTCACAATTGGGAATGTTATCAACCCAACGGATAACACCTACTGCCCTATAAAAGCTGAGGCACGCCAATGGCGAGAGCTATGTATGGCCCTTTGAACACTAAACATTCAAGAGTTGCATACTATCACGTTTTGATCATGTGAAGGGGTATCCACGCTTTTGCCTGAAGCACGCGGGGGAACAACATTTTCATATGTTCCCAGAACCATGAGAAGGTTCAGAGACTCATATTAACTCCCGTGCCAAGCCACGAGGGACAATCACATACCACTTCTTGTATGGCGAGCTTACAACAATTGATCCGCTTGCGGTGGTGTACCTTACCTCTTACCTGATGTCAGAGCGTCGTTACAGAATATAATAACACATATGTTAGCTTGCCACCTTAATAACTATGCTATTATAGACCTTATGTGGGCATGTAGACTAACCCTCACTCGACTTCTTCAAAGTTTTCAAAATAGGTGTTTTTTAAGTGTGCTTTTCCCAATATAGCTCTGATACCAGACTGTGTGGACTGGGGTCCACACCTTTCTGGATACACATTGGGTGGTGTCGTGCAATGCAACACCCAACAACACACATGAAAAGCATATCAAAATAACCAACACTAATATTTTATTTTACAAGATTCTCTTTTACAATATAAGATACAACAAAGCAAAATATACATACTCATACTCTCAGCTAGCTATTCAAAAGAGAAGTCGTCCATGCCCACGGACGATTGTCACTAGCAACACGAAACTAATACTGCAGCGGCAAGGTTATCCAATGAGAGATACATCTCGACCAACTCAAGGTCTCACGGACAACCACAACATAAGCATAATATATTAATATATAAAAAACCATAATATAGCAACCGTGAGCATAAAGCTCAGGAAAGACTTAACCGTCTCACCTAAGGCATAAAACTCTACATGCTAGAAACATTAAAGACTGGAAAGCTGAATTTACATAAATGGACTCGCCGAAAGTAAATCCATAGGGGCCAGTTTTAATGTAACATATGCATTTTATCAGCATAGCATCACTGTGAATTCCACAATCAAAAAAGAAACGCTTCATCCACAATGATACTCTCCCAGAGTTGCATAAGCTTCATTCAATTTAAAGCTTTGGAAATCATAACTTTATTTGCGCTAATTCTAATTCAGCCAAGGTTGCAATACAAGATATTAATCATAGCAGCATATTCATAATCTATCTACTACTATTTATTACTAGGTTAAGTCTCAGTGACCGAGTATGCTCAATCCATAACCGCAAGCAACGGTGATTCGAATAAAAAACACTCGGACTGCACGACACGTATGCCCATACTCGGAGTTGCGCCGGCACACTCCACTGATGTTGCATGTAGCCACCTTTCCTCAAATTCAACCACACCAAAACAGTTCGATCGACCCGAACAGTAAGCTCCCCTCATGGTGCACCTCCACTGCGAGATGTTCTTGAGTAAGTTTACTCCCCCTGTACTAACAGCCGATAACTTAAGCCGATTGAAAAGGTTCTAACATAGGATCCTCAAGGTACATCGGTTACCTGGGTCCCATATAGCCAATATGCTTTCCAATATGGTTCAAACTTGTCAACAGGACCAAGCAAGAGACGGGCCTTAACCGATACAGACGGGGCTACAAAACCACTTCCCAACACCTGCCTCGACATTACCGACTCAGACACGATGATGGCAAACCAACCTACACAAATCCTCGTCCACGTCTCATATTAAAGAGTGAATGTTATAGTAACAACTCACGAGTAGGTTTCCCTCACTCGACTTCTCTTGCAAGTAGAATTCAACTACTTGACTTGTGGTCGATAAATGTGACCAATCTCGCGAGTAGTATTCCACATACTCGACTTCTACCGATCTTCTAACTAAACGTTAAGAATAGCACTATAATCCGATAGAGTATTGTACTACCCATCAACTCCAAGGATTTTTTGGTCATGTATGTGGAGTATTCAATCAACATAGACCTGATGCACATATCAAGTCTATTCAATACAGTGTGTATAAAGCAAAACTTTAAAAAACACTTAAATGCGAACCAGAGCTTGCCTTAGGTTGCAACTAGATGAATGTCAGTTAGTCAGTGCTTGATCATATGGATGACGCTTCTCATTGCTTTTCTCGTCCTATGGTCTTTAATGTTGCTTGGGCAATATTGCTCGCCACATTGTCCACAATTGTGCCCTCCTCCTCAAAGTGTTACTTCTCATCCATCTCCAGCGTCACGTGCACTATTGAGATGCAAATGCATAGATAATCAAAATGGTATTTAGTAAATTATTCAATTTAGTTGTAAATAACATAAAAAGGACTAAGGCGTGACGAAAAAGGAAATTGCTGCTTCTGGTGTGCAGAGCAACAGAGAGAATATGGAGTTGAGATGGAATAGACGTAAGGAAATGTCACTTATGCTTCATAATGTGGCCATAGGGATGCACACTCTAATATCTGAAGTTCAAAAGATCAAAGTAGATGTTTAACTTGAGAAGTACTATGTCTGGCTAAGGAATGCAAGGACCTGCTGCTGGATGTATAGCAACAGAAAAGAAATAAAGTGGAACATAGAAGATCCATGATACGAAATGGAATATGCACATGAGAAGATTTGCAACTTAGTAATGAGAAAAATTATGCGTTCAAGAAGTACTAATATGCTATGAAGAAGCTACAGAGAAGTCTTTGCTGGATTCTAAACCTCGTGGACATAAAGAGACTTAATTGAGCTGATTTTGGAGTAATGTTCTTATGATCTTCAAAATAGCATTCATGCGATGAAGTTACAAATCAGTGTGATTCTACTAGAAGAACACATATAATGGAGCTGGGATTTTTTTAGTGCTCTACGGATTTGCTAAGGACAGTGCCAGCAAAGTTTCAGACTCTTCTACTGAAGAATGAAGTCTACATAATTCCCTAAGTGTTTTAGTTTTTCTGAATTTATAAGGCAAAACTGGAGCATTTTCCTAATTCAAACCAGGATTTCTGGATAGTGGAGTTCATATGGAGTACAACAAAATAGGTTTTACATTTTTCCAGTCATTATAGAATGAGATATGAATTTACAAGTTGGATGCATTTTTCTGAATTGTTTCTGTTGTTTTTCCAATTTTTCAGGATCATAGAAGATTGAAACCAAATTTCATACATTAAAATGAGTAAAACAATTACTAAATTTCTACTGTAGACCAAAGGTATTTAAAGGAGTAATGTGGCCAAATTTGATAATTTTTAGTTCAGAAAATCTCCTGGAAATAATTCCTAACGTAATAGGGAAAATGAATTATTCAGCAAATCACAGTGATTTTCATACCATACAAATTGTCCTAATTGAAAGTACATGTCAAGGAGTTCAACAAAATTTGTTTCATAATTTTTGGACGATTATACACGGAGTAATGGATTTCCCAATATTTGCTGTTTTCTGCATTTAGTTTGCTGTTAGAAAGGGAATAGCCCTTGACGAGTGGGTCCAGGGCTTGAAATGGGCCATTGAGATTGGATCAACATGGAGGGTTACACATCTAACCGCACGGACACAAAGGATCACGGACACGACTGATCCGGGCATGCTTCCACGGCTGACAGGTGGGGCCCATGGGGGCGGTGCACTACCGCCTGGGACTGGCGGCGCCCTTGCTGGCGTCGTGCTCCAGCGCTGCGTGTGCTTGGCTCCTGCCGCCTGGGGGTAAATGAGCACGGGGATAGCTCTGGTGTGGTCAGGAGAGGCCGAGGGTGGCCGGATGAGGCGAGCAACGCTGGGGGCGGACGGACATACTCCGGTCAGCTTGTAGATCACGGCGGAACAATGAAATAGCATGTAATTCGATCAGAAAGAAGCAGTGGGACATGGAGCACAAGAATCTGACTTGCAATCTTGAGGAAATCGGCTTGAATTTGGACTTCACCCTTGACCTAGGGTTTCGGCGGCCGAATTGGGAGAAAACCATCGCCTACCCCGGTTTAGCCCTAATTCTCTAATTAGTTTGGGTTTGGGAATTCGTTAAGGTACCTAGAAACTTGTCCCGGATGGGAATGGTGATTAAAATCGTATGCAAGACGAATTTCACTAATCTCTCCCTTCGGTCTCAAGATCTTTCTGGCACCAACTTTCTAATTCTGGCTCACCGGCGTTGGTATAGGTGGATCTGCTTGGGGAGTAAGAAGAACACAAGTTGGAGAACCTTGGGAGTGTGTTGTTTCAGAGGGAGAGGGCTTGAGCAGGCCGAGCATGTTGCGGCGTGGTGTTGACTGAACCAAAGGAGAAAACTCACGTCCGCCGCGGTGCAGCTCGGGGAAGGTGAGGAGCAACGCATAGCCCAGTCCAGGTTGTTGAGGGAGCATCGGCGAAGCTCGAGGCACACACAACAGAGCTGGGGAAAAACAGAAGAACTTGCAATAGAAAAGATGAATTCAGCGGTTCTTGCTGGTCGAGGCAGCCAATGAGATTGGTGCAAGTTAGGGAGGTACGAGGGAGACTCTTACGCAGCTTGACAAGGCTTCGGTGGTGCAGCAACTCTACTAGGGATGTCGGCGACATTGAGCAGGGCAGCGGACGAAAAAAACATGAACAGAGCTGTCCTTGAACGGGGAAGACAACTCGAACGAGGCAGAGCGATGGATTTAAGATAAACAACTTGGGAGTAAAGATAAGAGCACTCCGCTGTGCACTCCATGCTGGAGAAAATGATCGGGATGTGGTGCATGCAACTGACTCGGTGTCATGCTGTGAGCTGCTGCCAACTTGGGGAAAACAGAGTCGGTTGAGGGTTTGTACCATTGCCAGGTGGGGTCCACTTCTCACTCCCCCTTTTCCTTCTTTTCCCAGCTCAAATATCTCAGCTAATCACTCATCCTTTGCTAAATTCTACTGGAGTCATTAATCTAATTAGGAGGAATATTAGGATGAAGTATAAATTTGGATTTTTAAAATGTTGAGTTTGAAATCTCAAATTTAAATTCGGTTTTATTTTTTTTGGGTATTGCTTCATTATTTTTCCTCAATATTTTCTAATAATTATTATAGATTATAATTTAGATGTGCATAAAACAACAGTGGTTCTAACATTGATATTTCAATGTGAACACTAATTGAGTTTGAAATGTTACCTTTAATTATTTGAATCATTTGAACCATCATAGGTGCTAATTCTATTTTCTCTAATTTCTAATTAAATTTCCAGAATTGATTCACAACTTTTTATTTCGGCTTAATAGGCAATATTTTGGTGAACATACCGTGGTCATTTGGCCTAATGTGAAAATGATTTTTTCCTTCGAAAAGTTTTTGAACCTCCGTTTTTTGGATTTGATTTAATTCATTCTCATATTTGCACTATCTTCCATTTTTTTTCTTCGTCATTTTAATTCTTCTATCTACAGTGAACACATTAGCTTTTTGGCTTTTACATGTACTCCACCGATAGGTCCGTAATGATCTCCCAAAAGTTAGTGTCTAAGGTGGGAAGTCCGGCTGACAGCTTTAAGCTGTCATGCTGGTCTGTCCGGACTATCACCCAGTCGCTCTTCTAGGTCTCCCACTTCTCAGAGGAGAAAGACCTGATGTACTTGTACTGAGTATTCCTGTGCCTCACGAAGTAATAAGCTCCAATGAGGTCGTAACCGTTCCCAATCGGCCATAGGGGAAAGAAAGTCTTGAACAGAGGCACACAGGGCCTCACGCAGACCCACATCTCACACAAGTGGACAAAGATCGTCACAAGTAGGATGGAGTGAGGGCCGAGGTGCTAAAGCTACAGTCTGTACACCTCTAGCAGAATCAGGAGGAAAGAAGAAACTGGTGGGACTACCCAACCATGGCATACGTCGAGAAGAAGACGATGTCTTCAGAGCTTTCCTTGGCAAAAGGAAGTTTCCCGCAGCGCATCGTGTTGTCAAAAGAAGGGAATTGCCAACCCATGATCTTTCGAACCCTGACGATATCCTTCTTTCTCACAAGCTTGGAGGGGAGAAGGCGGGGTTCCATGTCTGCGAATGGAGCAATTGGAGGGGAGAAGGAAGCGAAGAGTTCTATGCGCAAGGAAACAAGATCGGAGCGTAAGAGTTCCTTCGCCGTGCAAACTCTTCCCTTTATTACTCTCTACGACGCTTTGAGGACAACTGTATGCGAAGCTTGATTACGCATCACATTTTCACCTTTGTCAATGAGGAGGGGGCCCGGGTCCAATTTGCCAAAAAAGGCGCCCCAGATAAACTGTTGTCATAATGAGAAGTTAGAAACCCAAGGAAGGCAGCTTGACAGACTACAGAGATTGCGCTGGGAACAGATATGAATATCGTATTGGGAACCGGCATTCTTCAGTGTGTGGGATCCGCATGCCGCACATCACACATTCAAAATGAGGAAGGTCCACGTATCGGTGGCACAGGAACGTGTCATCATTTCAACCACCCATGTGAAAAGTTAAAGCAGCAACGCGGGAAGTGATGGTGGCCTCACCCGGGGATCGAAACCTGTAAAAGCCCTCACTTCAGAGTGCAAAGTTCATACAGGAGAATGTAAAATTTGAATGGGAAAAATAAATTGAAGTGGCAATTTAAGAATCAAACCAATTCAAACATCAATAGAGGGAAGTCAAAAATTCAAAACAGCTCATGTTCAAACCTTGTCAAAATAAAAATTTGAGTTCACCATTAGCTTCCAAATAATACAAATAGCATCTCTGTCAATTTTCATAAATTTTGGAGCTGAAATTCTATTCAATTCAAGGTGTACATTGAATACCATTCAAATTCAAATTCAAATTTTGAATTCCGATGAAACTTAGTCAAATCCAGATTTGAATTTCAGAATCAAATTCCTCATGTTTGATTTGGGTTCCCAGAAAATATTTAACCATTTTTGTATCAGTACTGGTATGAAATTGAATGACCAGAGGTGAGAAGGAAATTTTGCCATGGTGGGACCCACTGTCCAGTGAGGGAAGAACAGAGGAACCGACTGAATTACTCTCCACCCTACTTAACCCCCCTGACGCGTCTCCCCACCGTATTTCGTCTCCCTCCTGTGAAAACAGATCACCGTCGCCATTGTTGCTGCCTTCCAATTACTTGCTTCGTGCCTCCGTTCTAGCCCTCGGTTCATCGAGCTCCAAGCACCAAAAAGTAGAAGAGAAACCTTGTATAGCTTCTCATACAATTCCCTCATTGTCTAATTGGTTGATACACCGATATCTTGAAGTCTCGCGGACGCTGCAGTCGAGCCACCGTGGACGTCGTCTTTTGTCCACCGTGAAGCCGGCGAACTAAGCTGTTTCAAGCCTCGACTTCCACAGAATAAAAGAGCGCCGGGACACCACCTTTTTTTACGGTTAAAACCACAAACCTTTTCATCCTTTATCGAGCGAGTATTTCTCTATTTTCTTTGGGCACGAAGTTACCCTTCATGCTAGATCGTGAAAGCAATTCATTTTATACGTGGAGAAATTCATTGAGCCAGCTAGATATTAGTTTCTATGCCCTCTTGCGCACCCCCTGGATCAAGTCTCAGTGAAAACCATCGACTCGACCATGAGTAATTCGAGTTTTTGTAGCCGCCTTAGGAAAACTCGTCGGTTCACCGTCGGACTTGAGGCTTCCGGCCATTTCACTCCTATTGCACCCCATTGTCATACTCAGCATGATCCAAGGAATCTTTTAGATTGTTTCCCGAGTCGTTGGAGCCCGATTTTAGGAATTTCCGACCATCGTCGGAACCCTAGTTCCGCTGCCGCTGTCATGCGCTCGCCCTGGCCGTTGCTGCCTCGATTGGACCCCACCGTCGTGTTGCGAGGCTGATTTTAGGGCCAGGCGGCCAAAGCCGTGCCGAGAGGAGCTCAGCGCAGCAAGCCGGCGGGGAGCTGTCGTTGCTCCAGCGAGGAGCGCTGCCTCCGTCAAAAGGTTGAAGAAGCCCGGGCGGGTCCCACGCGCCAGTGACTGTTTATCCTTGATGGGATCTGCTGCAGCTGGGGATCAGGTGCGGCTACTTGGTTTAACCCCGTGGCCATTGGTGTGGCCCAGTTGCGATTGGCCTTTTTTAAATGGGTGGGTCCGGCTGGATTATTTAAACTTTTCCTTTTACAAATAATTACAGATTTTGAGAAAATTTCTAAAATCCATTACTCCTAGTAAAATTGATCAAATACTTCCCAATAAATGTTGGAAGACTCCTCTTGATCCCAACTTTGCAGTGGTGCAATTTGTTGGACATGAAAGTCCCAGAATTTCCATAACTAATTCCTTTGAGCTAACTGCTTGGGAAATTAATTACCTTTGTTCTGCTAATTCAAAAATTCCCAATTTTGTTCAGGACACTCCTAAAACTACACTTGATATCCAGTAAAATTTCAAGTTCATTTGACTTCATTTACTAGACCAAAAAGTTTTCAAATCACTTATGTCAATTGAAAGATGAGAAATGTACAGAAACATTTTAAGAATTTTTCTAAACTTGTAAAATCAATTTCTCCATGTAGTAAGATCAGAAAAATATGAAACAAATTTTCCTAGAACCAGTAAAACCTCATCTATGAAGATCATCCACTGATAGCCATGACAATGCTCCAGATTTATTCCCAAATTTTAGAGATGCTTTTAATTGTTGGAATTTTAGATACAACAAGCTTCCTTGAACATCTCCAATTCTAGGTCCAGATCTTCCTCATAGAACCTTGTATCCACTGTAAAAATGCCAAAGCCAATTAAAATCATTTAGTAACAGAAACTGTATTTAGAAGATGATTTGTATAGTTCTATGTCACTTATATGCTTTCATATTATGCACCTCATATAGTAACCGAGATCGAGGAGGAGCCGGAGGCCTTGGACAGCATACTCCCAGGAACTAACTTTGTTACTGACTCACAGCCAGGCAAACCCCGGTTTGCATTTAAGTGCTATTTTAAAGTTTCTATTTGTATCACTTATGTCTAGGATGAAATTTGTGTATTAGGGCTAAGGTGCTTGTTACTCCACTTGCATGACCCACAAATACCATGGAGTATTGGGTAGTTCTACAGCCCGACGAGTAGAAAATGTCATGCTTATGTTTTAAGGAACCAGGTAGAAGTCGAGTAGTTGGAATCTACTCACGAGATAGGATTTTATCTACCAGGATGGGTTTGATCAAAGAATGGTTTATGGATATGAATTTTCGACCGAGTAGCAGGATAGGATGCAGTGAGACGGGGTCTCACGTGCGTAGCCCTGCTTCTGTTGATTGAGGGTCAATCCGTGTGTGGCCCTGCTGGACAAGTTTGAACTGTACCGGTTGCATACTGGCTATATGGAAACCAGGAACGCTATCTAATTGGTTAACCTGAGTGTCAAGGCTTATGATGAGATTAAACACATTGTCAATGAACATACAAGCACAACATGATGTTTATTAGTTTGGGATCCTGGCTCGAGTGAATGTGCATGTGTATTTGATGAAGAACTTGTAGATGGTGCACTATGTCATCCACCACCTTGGCCTCCTCCTTTGATGCACACAAGAGGATTTGATGGCGTTGCACATATGGAACCACACATGAGAGAAGATGAACTTGAGTTGAGGATGACTCCAATTCAAGAAGAGTATGATGAGTACATCACTGCTATGGATATACACAACACTCTATTGAACATACAAGATGCAATCAATAGAATTTGCACACAACAATTAATTTCAGAGGTGAGCTCGTTCTTATATGTTTCATTATATATTTTTGAGAATAGATTGCTACCTAATATTTTAATTGTGATTAGGATACATGGATTGATTCAAGGAGTAATTGTAGGAAGGTTTAGGGGCGTGGAGGACTAGAGGATACGTTCAAAGAAGATGGAAACCGACCCCAACTCAAAATCGTGTCCAACTCGGAGTCCAGGAGCAGTATGCACTAAAATGGACGCCCGAGACGCATACGAACTCTGTTTTGGACGTTCTACATATGAACGGAAGGGGAGAGGATAACCTTTCCAATAGAGCTGGTACCATGTAAAAATCTCTTTGGAGTCGACGGGAATCGTTGAAACAAAATCGAGTTCAGAATCTGTCAGAGTGCTGCGCCACCGTATTGGGCCATTGGGCCTTGTATCAAGTATAAGTCCATTATTATCGTATCATAGGGTTAGTTCACGACCCCAACACCCCCTTGGACGTCCTCCCACCTATATATACTCCATAGTAGCCTCCATGAAAAATTGTTTTTGCTTAGATCAATAATATCGCCAGTCTACGGTTTGTGAGACCCCAACTTAGCAATTCAGATTGCTTCTACCTTGTTCTTGATTGTGTTCTCGGTTGCACTTGCAGGGATTAGCCTTCTTGGCGAGGTCAATCGTGTGTAGCACGGTTGATAACCAACGGAGCGGTGGTGTAGTGATTGTAGAGGTTTCTCGTGTTTTCCTCGAGAGCCTCGGGTCATCAACGTCGAGATCTCCATCAATTGACTTACCCATTACCTTTCGGAAGATCGGGACTCATCCTTCTTATCAATTGGTATCATATTTCCAGGTTGCCTGTTAGGTAATTCATCTTTCATTTTGATTTGTTTGTTTTTCATACCTAGAGTCCACAAAAAATACACAAAAACTTGTAGTTTATTAGATCTATTCATCACTTTGTCCAAACAACCATTGAGCCTTTGCAACTTTGTGATTCAGTTTGGTTTTGTTGAGTTTGTGTCCATGGTTGAGTCATATTACTAGTTTAAAAAATGATGAGATCAAACACATTGCCAATGCACATACAAGCATGACACAATTTTTATTTGTTTGGGATCCTAGCTCGAGTGAATGTGCATGCGTATTTGATGAAGAACTTGGAGATGGTGCACTATGTCGTCCACCACCTTGGCCTCCTCCTTTGATGCACACAAGAGGATTTGATGGCGTTGCACATATGGACCCACACATGAGAGAAGATGAACTTGAGTCGAGGACGACTCCAATTCAAGAAGATGATGATGAGGACATCACTGCTATGGATATACACAACACTCCATTGATCATACAAGATGCAATCAATAGAATTCGCACACAATAATTTCAGAGGTGAGCTCGTTCTTATATGTTTCCTTATATATTTTTGAGAATAGATTGCTACCTAATAATTTAATTCTGATTAGGATACATGGATTGATTCAAGGAGTAATTGGAGGAAGGTTTAGGGGCGTGGAGGACCAGAGGATACGTTCAAAGAAGATGGAAACCGACCCCAACTCAAAATCGTGTCCAACTCGGAGTCCAGGAGTAGTACGCACTAAAACGGACGCACAAGACGCATACGAACTCCGTTTTAGACGTTCTACATATGCACACAAAGGGGAGACGATAAAATTTCCAATGGATCTGGTCCCATGTCACAATACCTTCGGAGTCGACGGCAATCGTTGAAACAAAATCGAGTTCAAAATCTGTCAGGGTGTTGCGCCACCGTATTGGGCCATTGGGCCTTGTATCAAGTCTAAGTCCATTATTTTCGTATCTTAGGGTTAGTGAAAGTACATATATGCAACCCTTGTGGGTTTTGGTTGATTTATGACAAACAGATGAGATCCTAACCATATTATTGAGATGAGCACAGGTTTTAATGAAAGAATGAAGAAAGCACCAAAAGAAAGGAGAATGAGGATCAATTTGGAAAAGAGCTCAAGAGCTGAATAGAATATATCATTGTGTATGGAGTTTGTTGGTGTAACACATCCCAAGAGCTCAAGCACAAAAAATTCTCACACACTTCACATTCCACAGGAAAAATGGACTAGTCCGATATACAACGGACTAGTCCGATATCCTCTATGTATAGGTTCGGACAAGTCCTGCCAGTGCGGACTTGTCCGCACCAGACTAGTCCGATAATGTTCGGACTAGTCCGATAATGCCTCTGACTAAAAATGGACTAGTCCTTCCTTGTGCGGACTAATCCTCAATTATTCACATATGCCCAAAATAGGACAAGTCCGAAATCACCACGGACTAGTCCGAGAACCTCTCTGACTAAAATCGGACAAGTCCTCTAAATGCGGACTTGTACCAATTCACTAAGCAGATCACCACAGCCGGACTTGTCCGAAAATAATCGGACTAGTACGAACTTTTATAGAGCCTAAATCGGACTAGTCCGCCCTAAGTCAGACAAGTCCGATCTTTTTGAGAACTTAGGGTTTCTTGCACACCGCACACCGGACTAGTTCGGACTCCACCACGGACTAGTCTGGGCCCTGGAAACCCTAACGGTAACTTTTGGAAACACCATATAAATAGATGTGCACGGCCCTACTTTAACCACTCTCGACTCCCTGCGCCGTCACACCCTCCAAGAGCTTAGAAAACACATCTCTCCATGCAATCCAACGCAAGAAAGATCAAATCCTTGAGGATTCATCTTGGATCAAAGGAGAGACACGATTCACAGGTCTGAGCTCTTGGGTTTGATCTCTAACACACTCCTGTTGTTTCATTGTTGATCTTAAGAGTGTGTTCTTAGTGGTGTTTGACTTGTAATCTTGGGGAGCCCTCGACTTGTGAGAAGGCCCATTGAACTTGATGATTTACCCTTTGTGATAGCAGAAGAGAATTGGCCTTTGTGGCTATTCGACGAGGTTAGGGTCAATGATGACCCAGTCCTTTCGTGGGCTCCTCAACGTGGACGTAGGTTGCCTTTGTGGGAACCAAACCACGGAATAGAATCTTGTGTCAAACTTGTTCTTATGTTTTTCGTATCATATTCTAGGGTTTACTTGATCTTGTCCATCTTACTTTAAAACATTCAAATCAAAGTTAATTTGTGCTACACTTAATTTCATTGACTCAATACTTTTAATTTACTCACTATATTTCGTTGCGTACTGTGCTTGTATTGAAGTCATTGATCTAACTTGATCAATCTAGTCTGCATGCACCGGACTAGTTCGCACTCTACCGGACTAGTCTGATTTCCTGGTATTTGATCAAGATGGTAAGTGTTGCAGGTTCCGGCTAAAAATCAAAAAGGCCTATTCACCCCCCCTCTCTAGGCCAAATTCAATTTGTATCGAAGCAAGACTCTTCGCAAGAGACTAATCGCTCAAAGAGAACATGTCAGACATGAAGGATGTGCACAAGAGTCTCAACTAAGAGAAGGTTGAAGATGAAAAAGCTCAAAAATTGGAGAAGCTCCTCGACGCCATCCAGGACTTTGAGGATGACGATGAGGAGACGCTTGAACTCAAGGCGCTCCTGAGGAAGAAAGTCCTCTCGACAGGGAAAGTAAAGGTCAAGGACGGGAAGAAGAAGAAGGGTAGTAGTCACACCGGCTACTCCCAATATCCTTTCAACTACGATCGTCTTAATTCTAACAATAACCATTACTTATCTACTCCTCTAGCAAAAGCCCCACACATCAACGACAATGACTACTCAATGTGGAGTCAGAACATGAAAATGCACGTAATCTCACTCAATCCTAGCTTGTGGCATATTGTGTGTACAGAAATAGATATCCCAGACAACGATAAAGAGCTCACACCAAGCCAAGAGCAAGTAATTCATCGAAATGCTCAAGCTGTGGCAGTCATTACATCTTCATTAAGTCGGGACGAGTTCACCAAGGTGGATGGACTCGAGATTGCAAAGGAAACCTGGGACACATTGCAAATTGCACATGAAGGTAATCGTCATGTGCGAGAGGCGAAGATCAAAATGACTGAAGGAAAATTGGGATGATTCGCCATAGAAGAAGATGAGTCGCCACAAGACATGTACAACCGGTTAAAGACGCTCATTAACAAGGTTCGAGCATACGGAAGTAAGAAGTGGAACGATGACGAGGTAGTGAAGCTCATCCTTAGAGCTTTCATGCCTCGTAATGTCACCTTGTGCTCGATGATTAGAGAAAGCCCCGAGTACAAGAAAATGACCCCGGATGAGCTGCTTGGGAAAATCATCAATTTCGAGATGATGGAAAATCAAGCAAAGCAAGTCAAGGAGATTGCCGACCTCACCTCAGCAAAGAAGAAAGGTGCTGTTTTGAGGTCCACTTGCAAACCCTTGTCAAAAGAAGCTCATGAAGCTCAACAAGAAGAGGACAGTGATGATGAGATCAATGACATAGATGAGGAAGACATCATCCTATTTACGAAGAGATTCGAGAGAATGATGACGAGAAGATAAGGGGGTAAATCGAGTGAAGGAAAACACAAAGGAAAATCAAGACCGAAGTTGAGGCGGGCGTGCTATAACTGTGGTGAATATGACCACTTTATAGTTGATTGCCCGTATGAAGAAAAAGAGAAGAAAACCAGGGAAACTAAGCCTCAACCCAAGAAATTCTTCAAGAAGAACAAGAAAGCTGGACAAGTGCATCTAGGAAAGGAGTGGAACTCAAATGATGAGTCCTCATCTCAAGAGGAAGAGGATATGGCTAGCACAGCCATCGAGAAGACATCCAAGAAGTCCACCCTCTTCCCAACTCTCGGCGCATGGAACGGCAACGACACTTGCCTCACGGCAAAGGAAGGTAAATGAAAGGTAAGAACCAAATCTTCTTCCTTGCATTACTATTCTAGTTATAGTGAAGTCGCTAGTGATAATGAAGATATGCTCGTTGGCTTAGATAAGAAAACAGTTGCGAAAATGAAATTTCTACTTGATCAGCTTGTTGAGAAGGAGATGTTGATCAACCGTCAAGAAGATATGATTATCTCCCAAAAGGAGGAATATCTTGAACTTGACAATCTTCTCGAACTTGAAAAGGAACAAGGCAAGTCACTGGCGCTTGAGTTAGCCTCAAGCAAGGAAGCTTGCTTGAAGTTACGAGACTCAAATACTAAGCCAACAAGACCGCTCGAGCTTACAAGGGAAGCAAGTTGGAGCACCTCATCCCGTGAAGAACGTCATAAATACAATAAGACCGCTCGAGCTACTTCACATGGACCTTTTCGGTCCAATTGCTTACATAAGCATCGGTGGTAACAAATATGGCTTAGTAATTGTTGATGACTTTTCACGCTTCACTTGGGTTTTCTTTTTGCATGATAAGACAGAGACTCAAGGAACCCTGAAGAAGTTCTTCAAGCATCCTCAAAATGAGTTCTCATTGAAGATCAAGAACATTCGAAGCGACAACAGCACAGATCAAGAACACTCAAGTTGAAGAGTACCTAGATGAAGACGGGATAAAGCATGAGTTTCCAGCACCTTATTCCCCACAACAAAACGGAGTTGCCGAGAGGAAGAACTGAACCCTCTTAGAGATGGCGAGAACAATGCTCGATGAATACAAGACCTCAGATAGGTTTTGGGCGGAAGCGATTAACACCGCTTGCCATGCCATAAACTGACTCTATCTTCATCGACTACTCAAGAAGGCATCATATGAGCTACTCACCGGTAACAAGCCTAATATTTCGTACTTTCGAGTTTTCAGTTCTAAGTGCTATATTTTGAACAAGAAGCCTAGGACTTCAAAGTTCGCTTCGAAGACCTATGAAGGTTTCTTGCTTGGTTATGATTCAAACTCTAACGCCTATCGTGTCTTCAACAGGACCTCCAGACTTGTTGAAGTAGCACGTGACGTAGTGTTCGATGAAACTAACGGCTCTCAAGAAGAGCAAGTTGATCCATGTGTGCTATATAGAGAAGAAGCTTCATATCAAGCATTGAGAAGAATGGCGTTGCGCGATATTCGACCACAAGCGCCACCTCCAAATGCAAATGAAGAAGATGAACCACAAGTGGAGGTAAACGATCAAGGGGGAGCTTCCACACAAGATCAACATCAAGAAGACGAAGATGATCAACAAGTCAATGAGGGCAACCATCTAGGGGGAGTAGAAGATGATCATGAAGACTCAAGATCACATGTGACACACCCAAGAGTACACCAATGTGTCCAAAGAGATCACCCCGTCGACAACATAATTGGTGGCATCCAAATGGGAGTAACAACTAGATCCCACATAGCTACCTTTTGTGAGCATTACTCTTTTGTGTCCTTTTTGGAACCACACAGGATTGAGGATGCATTGAAAGATCTGGAGTGGGTGGTGGCGATGCAAGAAGAACTGAACAACTTCAAACAGAACGAGGTGTGGGAACTCGTCAAAAGACCCAATGCGAATGTTGTCGGCACCAAATGGGTCTTCCGCAACAAACAACACGAACACGGGGTGGTGACAAGGAACAAGGAATGACTTGTGGCCAAAGGGTATTAACAAGTGAAGGTTTGGATTTCGATGAAACCTTTGCTCCCGTAGGTAGACTTGAATCAATTAGAATACTGCTTGCATATACTACTCACCATGATTTCAAGCTCTACCCAAAGAATGAAGAAAGTGCCAAAAAGAAAGGAGAATGAGGATCAATTCGGAAAAAGAGCTCAAGAGCTGAATAGAATATATCATTGTGTATGGAGTGTGTTGGTGTAACACATCCCAAGAGCTCAAGCACAAAAAATCCTCACACACATCACATTTCACACGAAAAATGGACTAGTCCTATATACACCGGACTAGTCCGATATCCTCTTTGTATAGGTTCGGACAAGTATTGCCAGTGCGGACTTGTCCGCACCGGACTAGTCCGATAATGCCTCTGACTAAAAATGGACTAGTCCTCCCTTGTGCGGACTAATCCTCAATTATTCACATTTGCACGAAATCTGACAAGTCCGAAATTACCACGGACTAGTCCGATAACCTCTCTGACTAAAATCGGACAAGTCCTCTAAATGCGGTCTTGTCCCAATTCACTAAGGAGATCACCACAGCCAGACTTGTCCGAAAATAATTGGACTAGTCTGAACTTTTACAGAGCCTAAATCGGACTAGTCTGTGGTGGAGTCCGGACTAGTCCAGTCACGGACTAGTCCGGTCCCTCGAAACCCTAACAGTAACTTTTGGAAACACCATATAAATAGATGTGCACGGCCCTACTTTGTCCTCTCTCGACTCTATGCACCGTCACACCCTCCAAGAGCTTAAAAAACACATCTCTCCACGCAATCCAACGCAAGAAAGATCAAATCCTTGAGGATTCATCTTGTATCAAAGGAGAGGCATGATTCACACATTTGAGCTCTTGGGTTTGATCTCTAACACATTCCTGTTGTTTCATTGTTGATCTTAAGATTGTGTTCTTGGTGTTGTTCGACTTGTAATCTTGGGGAGCCCTCAACTTGTGATAAGGCCCCTTGAACTTGGTGATTTATCCTTTGTGATAATGGAAAAGAATTGGACTTCGTGGTGATTCGACGAGGTTAGGGTCGGTGAAGACCTGGTCCTTTCGTGGGCTCCTCAACATAGACGTAGGTTGCCTTTGTGGGAACCGAACCACGTGATAAAATCCTGTGTCAAACTTGTTCTTAAGTTTTTCATATCATATTATAGGGTTTACTTGATCTTGTCCATCTTACGTTAAAACAATCAAATCAAAGTTCATTTGTCCTACACTTAATTTCATTGACTCAATACTTTCAATTTACTCACTATATCCCATTGCGTATTGTGCTTGTATTGAAGTCATTGATCTAACTTGATCAATCTAGTCTGCACGCACCGCACTAGTCCGCACTCTATGGACTAGTCTGATTTCCTGGTATTTGATCAAGTTGCTAAGTGTTGTAGGTTTCGTCTAAAAATCAAAAAGGCTTATTCATCCCCCCTCTAGGACACATTCAGTTAGGTCATGACCCCAACACCCCCTTAGACGTCCTCCCACCTATATATACTCCATAGTAGTCGCCATGAACAATTACGTTTTGCTTAGATCAATAATACCGTCGTTCTACGGTTTGTGAGACCCCAACTCAGCAATTCAGATATCTTCTACCTTGTTCTTGCTTGTGTTCTCGGTTGCACATGCAGGGATTAGCCTTCTTGGTGAGGTCAATCGTGTGTAGAATGGTTGATAACTAACGGAGCGGTGGTGTAGTGATTGCAAAGGTTTTTCGTGTTCTCCTCGAGAGCCTCGGTTCATCAACGTCGATATCTCCATCAATTGACTTACCCATTACCTTTTAGAAGATCAGGACTCGTTTTCTTATCAGCTTACCCAATTGTTTTATAGGAGTAGGTTGAGGACAGCAAGATGTAAATCTGCCGGCAGGCATGGAGATGCTTTGCGCAGGGACCTCCTATCCGTTACAGAACGTCCGGTTCGACATTTGGGTTTCCTTTGAAATGTTCCTGCATACAACATAGTGTTGAAGTGTGATTCGGTCCACTTCCAAAATGGGTGTATGTGACGTGTTATTCGGGTGTCTACTGATTGCAATCACCGTCCCTCACGGTTATTTAAGTACCGCTTGTTCCCTGCACTGTGACGTAGTAAATACTGAAGAAGCCAGGAGAATATGATGTATTGAATTATAATTGCTTTGCAACTATGATTGCTATAGAGTATGTTCACTAAAGTTACTTTTATTGAACCTTTAAGTTGCTGTTAATAAATTACAAATTAAGGATCAACATGTAGGTGAGTCATTTACGGCTATCTATTCATATGGTAAGTATCCCTGCATATAGAGTTTCATGCTTAGGTGAGGCGGTTAAGTCTTGCTGAGCCTTCGTGCTCACAGTTGCTGTATTAAGTTGTTTGTAGGTGAGATGTATGAGGAAGGGCCCGAAGATGAGGCGATGCTCCCATCGGGGTATACCGCTGAGTGGGAGTCCTGCACGCCGTTGTGATTTTGTGTGTTGCTAGTGTGTAGCGTCCCCGGCCTGGATGTTAAAGGATTCAAGTTATATCAAATGGATGTTAAAAGTAGATTTCTTAATGGCTACATAGATGAGAAGGTTTATGTCGATAAACCACCGGGTTTTGAAAATCCATATTTTCCTAACCATGTTTATAAACTGTCCAAAGCCTTGTACGGTCTCAAACAATTCCCTAAAGCATGGTATGATAGGTTAAAAACATTCTTACTAGAAAAGAGGTTTACCATGGGCAAGGTTGATAAAACTCTTTTTGAACATAAGCAGGACAATGACTCATTATTCAATCAAGTGTATGTGGATGATATTATCTTTCGTTAAGCTTCTCATGATCTTGTGTTCAAGTTTTCAACTATTATGAATTCATAATTTTATATGAGTATCATGAGAGAACTCACATATTTTTTGGGGCTGCAAATCAAGCAACCTAAAGAGGGGACCTTTGTGCATGAAACAAAGTAAACGAAAGATCCCCTTAAACAATTCATCATGGACAAAAGAAAGCCTCTTCGGATGCCAATGGGAACAACAACAACACTTAACGTTGATGAAGATGGTGAACCTGTGGATCAAAAAGAATATCGAAGCATGATAGGGTCACTTTTGTACCTCACGATATCAAGACTGGACATACAATTTAGCGTATGTCTTTGTGCATGATTTCAAGCTTCTCCACCGTCTTCTCATCGTCAAGTTCTCATGTACTTACATGGAACTCCACAATTTGGCATTTTTCTTCCATCTTCCTCAACCGTTACTTTGAAAGCTTTTTGAAATGCTGATTTTGGGGTTTGTAGGATTGATAGGAAAAGTACTTCGGGTGGTTGTCATTTTTTGGTAACTCACTTGTTGCTTGGTCCTTTAGAAAACAAATTCAGTTGAACAATCCATAGCCGAATCTGAATATGTATGTCACACCCTAATTTCGAGTTTCGGCAAATTAAAAATTTAAACGAGAATTTAAAATTAATAATAGGAAGAAATTATTTTTATAAAGGAAAATATATAATATATGCATCTCATCTTGCATTTTGCATTCATCCTCAAGTATTGAAAAATAGTTACCAAAATAAATATGCCAAAAGTAATTTATTTGCCATAACAAATATAGGATAAAAGAAATAAAATAGACTAAAGGTATATATATATATAATAGTTTAATTATATGATGAATTCATGCAAATCATTGAGTATGATGAAAAGAAACAGACCTAAAATAATTACAAAAGCAAGTAAAAATGAGGCAGCCATCGGATTAGTCTGGACAATAACGAATTAGTCTAAATGCCTTTACTAGACAAAAACAGACTTGTCTGGTACAATACCGGAATATTCCGGTATGCATAGACTTAATCTGATTTTCTTCCACCACGGACTTGTCCGTTACAACAACTGACTAGTTCGAAGTCCCTTACTATACAAACCACAGATTTGTCCGACATAACATCGGACTAGTCCGTTAAACTTTCTGATCTGAAAACGGACTTGTCCAGCACCACATCGGACTTGCCCAATGAGCTCTCTGTAACCGCAACAGACTTGTCCGGTATTAAACAGACTAGTCTGGTATCCTACAATTTAGTGTATTTCAACACTTCACCATGCCAAATATATAAATAATAAACATAACTCAATCGCTAGTCTGATCACTAACTGCACAAATAGCCTTGCCGCACACGAAATAAAAATAATAATAGAATGATCTAATGTAGAAGGAAGATAAATAATTAATATATATGGTAAAAGAAGAAAAAAATAAAAGACAAAGAATATATATAAAAAATAGACAATACAAAATAAATAAATAAAAATAAAAAAGCAAACAAAACAAAACAAAGAAAAAGAAGTCAACCTGTGCCCAAAGCAATGGCGGCACAAACACCCTGACCGCATCACCAAAGAAATAAAAGAGAAAGAGCAAAGAAAAGAAAAGAAAAACAAATAAAGACCGACCGACAGAACTGGCCGAGAGGCACAAATCAACCTGGCGCACGTACATGCTGACCGCACAAAGAAATAATAATATAAAAAAAAGAAACCAACCCCAGGCAAAGAAAGAAAAAGAAAAAAAAAAGCCAACCCAGTCTGACCGTATAGGTCAAGACCAGGCCAGGCACCGAGACCTACCGGGACTCATGTCCCGTACGCTGCCTTGCCCTGCCGCTATATAAGGCATCGATCTCTTCCGCAGAAAACCTCACCCTGTAAGGCTCGGTAGAAAAATTCCGGTACGCCCTGCCTTGTTTTCCGGTGAACAGCCGTCCGTCCCTGCCTTTTTCCATCGTAAGCTTGGGCAGCAGCCGCCGCCAGGAAAGTTGAAACCGAGGGCGCACGCCAAAGAAAAAAAAGGAGTCACCCTTTTCGCCAAAGATGGTCGCAACATCGCCGTTCTTCGTGAGAGATCGCTGCACCATCTTCTTTGTCTACATCACGCCGTCAATCTTCGATTGAGTCGGTATATCACCGTCGTTTCTTCATCAACGTCATGGCGTCATCTTCATCAATAGAGCCTACACGCCGGAGACGTATGCCATCTCCCATTCCATGATCGATGAAGCCATTACATCACGGTAGTCTCTCAGTTCAGATTCTTACGACGAAATTAATCGACTCCTCAAATCATATCATGTCCACACTTATTTCATTGTGTCTTGCTGTATTGACACGGTACGGTCCTATGCGGACTTGTCCAGAGCAGTGCGGACTAATCCGGTCTCACTGCAGACTAGTCCAGTATTAAAATTTAAACAATCTCTAATTGTCACAAGAACCAATATAATTGACCAAAAAACTCACATAAGCACATGAGAACTAGTTGAACCTAATTAGTAAACAACAATAGTGAATTAATAGCATGTGTTATACTTATATTTGTGCATGCATCCGTATCATTGCATATTGGTTAGTATGTGTACATTGTATTGATTGAATGTGCTTGATTGCGAGTAGACAGGTATGCTCAAGAAGTTATGATCGAGAAGTGAACATCCATGGATCATCAAGAGCAAGACATTCAATTGATTGAGCATCGAAAGGTGGAATATAAAGGCAAGTGTCCTTGATCATTTCGATCCTGTTTTTAAATATTTTGTTTGCAAAACTATATGCTTGTGTGAATTTGATGGGAAACATATAATAAGTGTTTACTAGACTTGTATGACCACCCTTATCACTTGGGATGTATTGTGGAGAGTCGGGAAGGGTATTTTTCAGATTTTGCTCCGCTTAACTTAATTGGGATTGGGTACAATTAAATGGCTTAATTAACAACTAATGAACATATAGACTAAGTGAATTGATGATAATGACTATTTTGACAATATGGAATTTGGGTGATCTGAGCAAGCAGTGTTTGTGGATTGAGTTGGATGATATGGTAGTTGTTTGCTTTAGATCTAAGGATCGGTTCAGAGAATATGCTAGGACAACAGTGTCACCACAAGATGAAGTATGGATGCAGCATAGATGAATAATTAGGTATGCTGCTACTGCTAGTATTGTATGGACCATAGGATGGTGCGTGGATGAGAGTCGAGTAGGGCTACCCTGGGATCTACATGGCACAAGAGAGGGCCCGTGGTTGGGAGAATGAAGATTCAAGCCTGCCGGTGAAACATTAGTGGGTCCATACATACTAGTAGTCCCTTTGTAAAAGCTATTTTGTGATCTCTTGGCCGTACATCAACGGAAGTGTGACAGGTTAACTGTAACACCCACTATTTTATAGAGGAAAAAAAATTTGTAAAATGAATTTTTCAAGAAGTAAAATCATTTTCTTGGGAATAAAATTTATATAAGGCAAGTTGCATCATGTTTGATTGTTTGTGTGAATTTTTGAAAATATAAATTTGCTAGAAATTCAGATTACAAATTCATATCATAAAAGAGGAGAAAAAGAAAACAGAGAAGAAAAAGAAAAAGGAAAAATCGCCCCTGGGCCGAGTTCCCCAATCCGGCCCAACTCTCTCCACCCCCCCTCGCGCCGGCCCGCGCCTCCTCTCCCCTCCCTCTCTCTCTGTCACCCGGCCCCGCACCTCAGCCCTCAACCGCGTCCCTCTCTCTCCTCCCTTCTGCTGACCAGCCGGGCCCGCATGTCGGCTCCGTCTTCCTCGCGCCCGCGCCGCTTCCCGTAACGCACGCGCACGACGCCGCCCCCATTCCCCCTTTTCAATGCCGTCCGTTTCTCCGCAATCAAGCACCGACTAGTGCCCTATGATGGTGTCGGCCATTTCAACACCGAAACCCTATAAATACCCGCCAATTCCCCCTCAATTTCCTCACCTCGACACACTCAAACCCTAGCCGCCGTCGAGGTCAGTGTTGGCGATCGCGTTCCCGTCAGTTCTTTCAATCTCCGTCCTCGCTGCCGTGTCTAACACCTTTGCCGCATCCCCAGGAGTAGGGATGAAAATGGGTTGGATAATATCCGGTCCGTCCGGGTGCCGGATCCAAAAATATCCGGTTCATATCCGTTTTGATCGGATTCTATTCTGATACGATCGGATATCGGATATCCCTATTCGGATATCGGACCGGAAACGGCGCAACTCAATATCCGTCCGTTTTGTCGGATATCCGTTTTCAGTCGGATATATCTGATTGCATATCCGTTTTGTATCTGATTATTTTTGGCCCAACCCAGGTTGTTGCTGGCATTTGGCGGCCTAGCCCAAGAAAAAAAGTGAAAATCCTAACCAGCGACAAAATACTTTGCTAGATATGAGAATTGAACCAAGGACCTTATACACACAAGGCTAGCGCCCTACCACTAGACCAAACAAGCTTTCTTGGTGATGCATACAAAACACGGTATTGAAAAGCTAGCGCATCACGTTGTTGATTCATACATCAACGTATTTATCGCATGGTTTTAAACGAAGATTATTGAATACTTGTAGTAACAGTTCATGACTTGTGTGTTATGAATTATGTGTATGAAGTACAAATTGTATGTTACTTTTTTCAATTTTAATTACATGTTTTATGTGAAATGATGCGATATCTGAAATATAAATTACATGTGTCATGTGTGCGAACTATATATTTATTTCATTAACTATCATTTCATGATGTGATACATGAAATGTTTTTTCCAAAATAAATATCCGAGTCCGTCCGACATCCATAAATTTCCGATCCGATCAATCTGTTTCCGATACATCCGACAAATTCGATACCAAAAATCCGTTTTCGACAACATCCGGTTCATATCAGTTTTCTAAATTATTATATGGATATGGATATGGAAAAGCATTTTATCCGTCTATATCCATTCGTTTTCATCCCTACCCAGGAGTTTGTCGGACAACTTCGTTGGGGGATATTGCCTCTGCGTCGCCGACTTCGTCGGGCGCCGAGCAGCACCGCCGCCGTTCACCGTCGCCGACCCACCTCCGACCGATTTCCAGCCTCGCGACAACTCTCGGTGAGACCCCCTTACTTCCCTCTTCATTTTGCGCTATTTGGATGTTCCCCGTTGCCTCTGTGACGCGTTCTTGGACTTCTCCGGCGAGCCCGTAGCCGCGCGCGCGTCGCCGCCACCGTGCACCGCCGCCCGACCCTAATCGGGGCGACGTGGCTCAATGCCCGTCGTCCATTATGTTTCAACGGCCAAGATTAGAACCCCCGTACCCCAACGGCCAAGATTAGAACCCCCGTACCCCTTCGGTGAATAAAATCTGGGCCATCCATTTTAAATTCAATGGCCCACATTCCAATAATTTTTCCCGCCGCCTGTTTTGCGCCCAAGCCCCTGAAAACTTGCGGGCTACTCCCTGAGTTTCTCTGGAACTCAAATCTAGCCCCTAGAAATGTCAAACTAGCCCCTGGACTTTCTAAAAAATAGTAAAATACTGGTTAAATTAATAAAAAGTTTTTTAAAGCCCCTGGAGAACTATAAAATAGCAAATAAATTCTGGAAAATTGTAGAATAAACCCCAGACTTAATAAAAATTATTTTTAACCTCTGGAACAGTTCTGTTTTTACAGAAAAGCCCCTGTTAGTTCTAGAAATTAAATAAAAGACCTTAATTCGTATAAAATAATTATAAAATAGATTTAAATATGTTTTATTTATTTTCATTTCTGTATTATTTTTATTAATTCATTTAAATTGCTGAAATGGTCATAAAAATACTTTTAAGTATATTGTGTTCATAAAAATTGTTTTGCACATAGAAATAATTAGTAAAAATAATGTAAAAATTGTAAAATTTATATTATTGATTATAAATCTATTTTAGGCTTATTTTGAAGGATAAAATTTCTAGAAAATAATTTTAGGGTTCTAATAAATATAAAAATGGTATAAAAATCTATAAAAATATGTTTTACTCACTAAATTTCATTTAACTTTAAATTCTCATCAACAAATGTATGTCTATAATAAAAATCAACCCTAAAATCACTTTTCCGTAGGAATTTGCGTTTATTTGAATATTGTGCATTTTATTATGTTCTTATTGTATGCTATTTTTTTCGTACATCGTCGTATTTTAGAGTCAGGGCCAGAACCCACCTTTATCCTTCAAGAGCAACAGTATCCCGACGACCCCGAGACACAGTTTGGAGGCAAGTTCCTTGACCATCTTGCACCCTTTTTGTTAAGTTTTAGTTAGTTGCATGCTAATTAAAATATGAATCCTATGTTATGTTTTCCTAGATTGTTCCACAATATTCCTTGTCATCATGGTTTGGGCGTTTTATTATTATTTAGTTACGCTTAGCCATGCTTAATTGAAATATGATCTATTTATTTACAAGTTTACATTTGAAGTACTTTAAGTCATGAATTGATGGCTATAATGGAAATTAGTAGATAGGAATCTGATAGGGGGTTTTGTATGGATTGGTGCATGCGTGCACAAGACCTTGGTTTGGGGCTTGACACCTATTGTATTCTAAGGACCGGTTTATGGAAGAAGTTGCTAAGCCATTTAGTATCACCATAGAATTGTATATGGGACAACTTGGTTTAGTAATTTGGTCTCTCCCGATGTAGCATAGGTAATTGATCGGGCGGGGAATGGGCTTTGCCTTGGGATCCGCATGGCTCAAGAGGGGGCTTCTCCTGGTGGAGGGAAAATAGACTCCAGGTGCCCGAGCGGTGAAACCTTAGAGTACCCATTGCAAGTCGGGAGAACCATCGGAAACACCTCGTAGTGATCTCCTGGCCACACACCTACGGAAGTGTGTATTGTGGTTAGCTACCACGGGCATTAGGGAGGTTTACTTTAGTCCACCTGGCAACAGGGGACGAAATCACGAACTGTGGGTAAAGGATACACACTCTGCAGAGTTTTGTCAAACTATCTAGACAGCCGTGCTCACGAACACGAGCGGCTTGGAAACCAAACTCATAATTAGCACATGGCTACATAATGGATGGTTTGGGTTTGGTCTTACCTGGATTAATTTTGGGATGTTGGTTGTGATTTCACCTAGATGTATGTGCTTAATAAACAATTAAGAGTAGGTTATAGTGCTTAACCTATTAATTGCCTTCCTTGGTGTGAACCACACATGTCATAATTTCCCAACTTGCGAGTACCGTTGGTACTCAAACTTGTTAGTTGCATACCCCCCCCCCACCCCCAGTCTACGATGACGCAGAGGTGGAGAACCAGGACTTCTACGGAGACCCCGAAGAGATGTTCTAGGCTGGCGCTCCCCCGTGCAACGCCTGTGTTTGAAGTCCTTGTTATGTTTTTTCGCTGCTTGTGTACTTTTATTTTAGACCTGGATGGTCATTTATGTAATAAGGTGATGTACTCGAACATGGTATTATATTTGGTATTTCACTTTCGTCTACACATGTATGAGTTGAACTAATTCTGACATACATGTGGAAAGCTTCTGGTTGTCTTCTTATTACCAGGTGTGACAAAGTGGTATCAGAGTCATGTTGCCCGTAGGACGCAAGCCTAGATAGAAAAGGACGATTTAAGAACTTTACTATTTTCAAATATTATTAATTGTAAAATTTCTTTGTATTCTTTACCTTGCACTTATTTCACTTACTCTTTATTTAGTTTTATTACTGACACTCTCCTGTTTCAAAATCTTAGATGGCCAACGTCAGGAGAACCGCTCGCATGTCAACTGGAGGCTATGTTCCCAACCGAAGGATTGCTACCCGCCGTACCCCACTCAATGATCCTCGTCGTGCAGTGGTGATTTGTACTGATGGGAGAGCTGCAGGACGACTTCAACGTCGACTTCAAGCCATACTGCTCGACGCCGGCTACAGACACAAGAGACTGGCACTCACCTACCACTCCATCGGGATGCAGCGTCCCTACCGGATCGAGTGGTCATGCAAGCTATTTGTCTACTATGGGGATGAACTACTCAAGGTGCACCGTACCCCTGCTGCAAGGAGCTACCGACGACATGCTGAGCAAGATGTCAGCTGGGAGGCCATCACCTATTGGAGCCACACTTACCGCTACCAGCTGCAGAACTTGATGCAGGCCTACACTCCCCAGCGTCCCAACGACACTGGCAACTTCGTCACCAGGTACGAGGAGGGGCCCCTGACCCTTCCACAGACTCACCAGACAGTTGATGACATGGAGCGCCTCAGCATTCGCCTCCACAAGGCTCAGCAAGAAATTCAGGATGTTCGTGACCTGGCATCACATTATGAAAGGCAAGTGAGGAGGTACTGTCGGATCACTGACGAGGACCCAGATGGGTATGCTTCAGACACCTCCACTTGGATCCCGGACTCTCCTGACCGCCGTGTTGGTCGTGGCGACACCAACTCGATGGACTACTCTTTAGACGAGGAGCCAGACTCAGAGGAGCCTTCTGTGCCGCACCAGCCAACCAACTCTCCTCCGCATGGCAACGAGTCTCGTGGCAGCAACTCGAGATATGATGGAGATGACGATGAAGACCCAGACGAGGAGGAGGATCCAGAGGAGCGAGAGTAGACTTCGACCTGCCCTACAACTCAAGATTAAGACACTTACCCATGAGTTGTAATAAGAGCGATGTAGTAATGATCTGTGTAATCTTGAGTTGTATGATTTTTGCTTTGAGAACTCGATTATCCATGTTTGTGTTTGCTTAATGAAAGTGATCTTTATTTCTCTATCTCCTTATTGATGCATATAGTGGGAAAGACGTATAGAATAGTTTCTCTCTTATCTTTTTATTCTAAAGCAACACCCCAATCTCAGATGGCAGAAAGAGGAAGAGGACGTGGACGTGGTGTGCCACCCAATCAGGATAATGAAGTCCCACTACCTCAATGGAATGGAAGAGGTGCTCGTGGGGCACCAACTACAAACCAAATGCAGCATATGATGGTTATGCAACTTCAAATGATGCAAAACTTGACACAAATTGTGAACAATATGCAACAGGCTCATCAAGCACCAACACCCCCTCCACCACCGCCACCCCCACCTCCAAGGTTTTTCTTAAGAGACTTCATGAACACTCAACCCCCACGCTTCTCCAACGCCACGGAACCTATGGATGCAGATGATTGGATCAATACTATTGAAAGTAAACTAAGGATTGTACAATGTGAAGGAAGGGAAAGGGTGTTATTGGCATCACACCAACTCCATGGACCTGCGGCTGATTGGTGGACCACTTTTACTGCGGCCCATGGCAACCCAGACAACATTACCTGGGAAGAGTTTAGAGAAAGTTTCCGCAATCATCATGTACCCGCAGGAGAAATTCAAGCCAAGCGTATGGAGTTCCTAGCACTGAAGCAGGGGAACATGAACATAAGGGGGTATTTGAACAAGTTTACACAATTATCTCGGTATGCCCCTGGAGATGTTGACACTGATGCCAAGAAACAATTCTGTTTCAAAGAGGGACTGGACAAAGAGACACAGTTGATGATGTCTTCTAGTGACTATGCTAGTTTCCAACATCTAGTGGATAAAGCTTTCACAGTAGAAAGAAAGAAGAAGGAGTGCGAAGGAGAAGACCGCAAAAGGAAGATGATGATGGGGCAGTCTTCAAGCAGCAATCGTCCCCGCTTTAAACCACAGCAATTGGGACACCTAAGTCGTCCCATGGGCAATAATCAAGGTCAGCGGTACACTAACAACTCTTCATTCAGACCTCAATCTCAGTATGCGCGCCCACAGAACCAGCAGATGCCACCACAACGCCCTCAAATGTATCAACAACGTCCTATGACTTCAAACCCTCGACCAACTGGGCAACCACAGCAAAATCAACAATGAAACAAGGCTCAAGACACCAGTACTCGGGGAGCTTGCTATATATGTGGTGACAAGGGACACTACTCCAACAACTGCCCGAAAAAGCATTCACAGCAGAACCAGTATAGAGGAAGGGTCAATCATGTTGTTCTGGAGGAAGCTCAAGACACATCAGATGTGGTGATCGGTACGTTCCCTGCTGATTCCCATCCTTCTACAGTATTGTTTGACTCTGGTGCAACAAATTCGTTCATAGCAAAAGAATTCATAAGAAGACATGGAATGAATGTTACATTAATAAATCAAGTATTAGTAGTCAACTCTCCTAGAGGAGAGATGCTGACAAGGCAAGTATGCCCTAATGTAAGCATAAGCATTAGGGGGTAGCATTCTTAGCAAACCTTATAGTGCTGGAGTCACAAGGAACAGACAATATTCTCGGAATGGATTGATTAACCAAGTACAAAGGAGTGATCCACTGTGCCACGAGAACAGTATGTCTGACTCATACGGATGGCACAAACATGCAGTTTCATCCTGATCAAGCACCAGTTCAGAAAATACGACTCAACCAGGTTGAAGGAGTACAAGAGATCAAAGTTGTTTGTGACTTTCCGGATGTGTTTCCTGATGAACTACCGGGTATGCCCCCTGACAGAGAAATTGAATTCATCATTGAATTAGTACCTAGTACAACACCAATTTACAAGCGACCATACAGGATGGATGCTAAACAATTGGCAGAATTGAAGGATCATATCAATGAGTTGTTAGCAAAAGGATACATTCGTCCTAGTTCCTCACCTTGGGGAGCTCCAGTGATATTTGTGCCCAAGAAAGATGGCACACAGAGATTATGTGTGGATTATCGTGCACTCAATGCAGTAACTATCAAGAACAAATATCCTTTACCAAGGATTGAGGATTTGTTTGACCAGTTGAGAGGTGCATGTGTGTCTTGAAGATTGATCTATGATCATGGTATCACCAATTGAAGATACGACCCTCGGACATACCAAAGACGGCATTTGTTTCAAGATATGGATTATATGAGTATACAGTCATGTCTTTTGGCTTAACTAATGCCCCGACTTATTTCATATACCTTATGAATAAGGTATTTATGGAGTATCTGGGTAAGTTTGTCGTGGTTTTTATTGACGACATTTTGATATTCTCCAAAAGTGAAGAGGAACATGAGGAGCACCTAAGATTGGCTTTACAGAAACTTCGGGAACATGAGTTGTATGCAAATCTAAGTAAATGTGAGTTCTGGTTAAAGGAAGTGTCATTTCTGGGACATGTTATATCATAGGAAGGAATAGCAGTAGACCCTAGTAAAGTGAAAAATGTTCTGAATTGGAAAACACCAGAAAATGTTGGGGAAGTCAGGAGTTTCTTGGGCATGGCTGGCTATTATCACCGTTTCATCAAAGGATTTCAAAAATACTCATCCGTTAACCAAGTTACTTGAGAAGGGAGTTGCATACAAATGGACACCAGAGTGTGAAGCCAGTTTTACAGAGCTAAAGAAAAGGTTGACTACTGCTCCAGTGTTGATTATGCCGGATATGCAGAAAGAATTTGCAATTTACTGTGATGCATTCAGACAAGGACTGGGATGTGTATTAATGCAAGAGGGACATGTAGTGGCTTATGCTTCATGTCAACTCAGAAAGCATGAAAGAAATTACCCTACTCATGACTTGGAGTTAGCAGTAGTGGTTCATGCATTGAAGTTATGGAGACATTATCTGATAGGAAAAAGAACTGAAATTTATACGGACCACAAGAGTTTGAAGTATATCTTCACCCAACCAGATATAAATCTCAGACAACGCAGATGGTTGGAGCTTATCAATGATTTTGATGTCGGAATCAATTATCATCCTGGGAAAGCTAATGTGGTCGCAGATGCATTAAGCAGATCAGCTCAATGCATTAGCTTGGCACTACAAGGTCAACAAACACAGTTATATGAGGAATTCGCAAGACTAAACCTTAGTATCGTGTCTAATAATGAGGTAGTGACTATGGAAATAGATTCTACTTTGGAGAAGGATATTTGTGAAGGCCAAAAGAATGATAAGTGGATTTAGAAGATTAAGCAACTAATGAAAGAAGGAAAAGCACCAGACTTTAAAGAAGATGAACAGGGAACTCTATGGCTAGGTAAGAAAATATGTGTACCTGATATCAAGGAGATTCGAGAGCTGTTACTGAGAGAAGCCCATGATTTGTCATATTCTATTCACCTGGGAAGCACAAAGATGTATCAAGATCTAAAGGATCGATATTGGTGGCATGGAATGAAACGTGATGTGGCGGAGTATGTAGCTCTGTGTGACACGTATCAGAAGGTCAAAGCAGAACATCAAAAACCCGCAGGGTTACTCCAACCAATTAAAATTCCTGAATGGAAATGGGAAGAAATAAGTAAGGACTTTATTGTGGGATTGCCGAGAACTCAGTCAGGATACGACTCTATATGGGTCATAGTGGACAGTTTGACCAAAGTGGCTCACTTTATCCCAGTAAAAGAAAGCTATTCTGGTTCAAGATTGGTAGAACTATATATGCCAAGAATTTTATGCCTGCATGGAGTGCCGAATAAAATAATATCGGATAGGGGTACTCAGTTCACTTCCGGATTTTGGCAGAAGTTGCATGAGTCTATGGATACCCAACTCAATTTTAGCTCAACATATCATCCGCAAACTGACGGTCAAACAGAGCGTACTAACCAAATAGAAGACATGTTGAGAGCATGTTCTTTGAAAAACAGTAGGAGTTGGGATAAGAACCTACCATATGCTAAGTTCTCTTATAACAACAGTTATCAAGCCAGTTTGAAGATGTCCCCATTTGAAGCTTTGTACGGACGAAAGTGCAGAACACCATTGTTCTGGAATCAAACTGGAGAAAGCCAAGTATTTGGTCCTGAAGTACTAAGAGAAGCTGAGAGACAAGTACAAGAAATCCGGATGAATTTGAAGACGGCTCAGTCAAGGCAAAAGAGTTATGCAGATACTCGACGACGTGATATGTCATTTGAGATTGGTGATTTTGTGTATCTCAAGGTGTCACCCGTGAGAGGGTTAAGACGATTCAAGGTGAAGGGCAAGTTATCACCCCGATATATTGGTCCCTTCAAAATACTGGAGAAAAGAGGAGAAGTAGCCTATCGGCTCGAGCTACCATCTCATTTATCAGATGTGCATGATGTATTCCATGTGTCACAATTAAAGAAATGCTTAAGAGTACCAGAAGAACAATTGCCATTGGAAGCAATAGACGTGCAAGAGGACTTGACCTATGCAGAACAACCTGTTAAGATTCTCGAGACGTCAGAACGAGTTACGAGGAATAAAGTTACTCGGATGTGCAAAGTCCAATGGAAACATCACTTAGAAGAAGAGGCAACATGGGAAAGAGAGGAAGACCTCAAGGCAGAGTTTCCCAGTCTATTCTCTTAGGACGTCCAAATCTCGAGGGCGAGATTTCTTTTTAGGAGGGTAGAATTGTAACACCCACTATTTTAGAGAGGGAAAAAAATTTGTAAAATGAATTTTTCAGGAAGTAAAATCATTTTATTGGGAATAAAATTTATATAAGGCAAGTTGCATCATGTTTGATTGTTTGTGTGAATTTTTGAAAATACAAATTTGCTAGAAATTCAGATTACAAATTCATATCATAAAAGAGGAGAAAAAGAAAACATAAAAGAAAAAGAAAAAGAAAAGAAAAAGGAAAAATCGCCCCTGGGCCGAATTCCCCAATCCGGCCCAACTCTCTCCACCCTCTCGCGCCGGCCCGTGCCTCCTCTACCCTCCCTCTCTCTCTGTCACCCGGCCCCGCACCTCAGCCCTCAACCGCGCCCCTCTCTCTCCTCCCTTCCGCTGACCAGCCGGGCCTGCATGTCGGCTCCGTCTTCCTCGCGCTCGCGCCGCTTCCCGTAACGCACGCGCACGACGCCGCCCCCATTCCCCCTTTTCCATGTCGTCCGTGTCTCCGCAATCAAGCACCGGCTAGTGCCCTATGATGGCGTTGGCCGTTTCCACACCGAAAACCTATAAATACCCGCCAATTCCACCTCAATTTCCTCACCCCGACACACTCAAACCCTAGCCGCCGTCGAGGTCAGTGTTGGCGATCGCGTTCCCGTCGGTTCTTTCAATCTCCGTCCTCGCCGCCGTGTCTAACACCTTTGCCGCATCCCCAGGAGTTTGCCGGACAACTTCGTTGGGGGATATTGCCTCTGCGTCACCGACTTCGTCGGGCGCCGAGGAGCACCACCGCCGTTCACCGTCGTCGACCCACCTCCGACCGATTTCCAGCCTCGCGACAACTCTCGGTGAGACCCCCTTGCTTCCCTCTTCATTTTGCGCTATTTGGATGTACCCCGTGGCCTCTGTGCCGCGTTCTTGGACTTCTCCGGCGAGCCCGCCGCCGCGCGCGCGTCGCCGCCACCCCGCACCGCCGCCCAACCCTAATCGAGGCGATGTGGCTCAATGCCCATCGTCCATTATGTTTCAACGGCCAAGATTAGAACCCCCGTACCCCTTCGGTGAATAAAATCTGGGCCATCCATTTTAAATTCAACGGCCCACATTCAAATAATTTTTTCCTCCGCCTGTTTTGCGCCCAAGCCCCTGGAAACTTGCAGGCTACTCCCTGAGTTTCTCTGGAACTCAAATCTAGCCCCTAGAAATGTCAAACTAGCCCTTTGACTTTCTGAAAATTAGTAAAATACTGGTTAAATTAATAAAAAGTGTTTTAAAGCCCCTGGAGAATTATAAAATAGCAAATAAATTCTGGAAAATTGTAGAGTAAACCCCAGACTTAATAAAAATTATTTTTAACCTCTGGAACTGTTCTGTTTTTATAGAAAAGCCCCTGTTAGTTCTAGAAATTAAATAAAAGTCCTTAATTTGTATAAAATAATTATAAAAACAGATTTAAATATGTTTTATTTATTCTCATTTCTGTATTATTTTTATTAATTCATTTAAATGCTGAAATGGTCATAAAAATACTTTTAAGTATATTTACTTCATAAAAATTGTTTTGCACATAGAAATAATTAGTAGAAATAATGTAAAAATTGTAAAATTTATATTATTGATTATAAATCTATTTTAGGCTTATTTTGAAGGATAAAATTTCTAGAAAATAATTTTAGGGTTCTAATATATTATAAAAATGGTATAAAAATCTATAAAAATATGTTTTACTCACTAAATTTCATTGAACTTTAAATTCTCATCAACAAATGTATGTCTATAATAAAAATCAACCCTAAAATCACTTTTGCGTAGGAATTTGCGTTTATTTGAATATTGTGTATTTTTATTATGTTCTTATTGTATGTTATTTTTTTCAGACATCGTTGTATTTTAGAGTCGGGGACAGAACCCACCTTTAACCTTCAAGAGCAACAGTTTCCCGACGACCCCGAGACACAGTTTGGAGGCAAGTTCCTTGACCATCTTGCACCCTTTTTGTTAAGTTTTAGTTAGTTGCATGCTAATTAAAATATGAATCCCATGTTATGTTTTCCTAGATTGTTCCACAATATTCCTTGTCATCATGGTTCGGGCATTTTATTATTATTTAGTTATGCTTAGCCATGCTTAATTGAAATATGATCTATTTATTTACAAGTTTACATTTGAAGTACTTTGAGTCATGAATTGATGGCTATAATGGAAATTAGTATATAGGAATCTGATAGGGGGTTTTGTATGGATTAGTACATGCGTGCACAAGACCATTGTTTGGGGCTTGACACCTATCGGATTCTAAGGACCGGTTTATGGAAGAAGTTGCTAAGCCATTTAGTATCACCACAGAATTATATATGGGACAACTTGGTTTAGTAATTTGGTATCTCCCGATGTAGCATAGGTAATTGATCGGGCGGGGAATGGGCTTTGCCTTGGGATCCGCATGGCTCAAGAGGGGGCTTCTCCTGGCGGAGGGAAAATAGACTCCAGGTGCCGGAGCGGTGAAACCTTAGAGTACCCATTGCAAGTCGGGATAACCATCGGAAACACCTCATAGTGATCTCCTGGCCACACACCTACGGAAGTGTGTATTGTGGTTAGCTACCACGGGCATCAGGGAGGTTTACTTTAGTCCACCTGGCAACAGGGGACGAAATCACGAACTATGGGTAAAGGATACACACTCTGCAGAGTTTTGTCAAACTGTCTAGATAGCCGTGCTCACGGACATGAGCGGCTTGGAAACCAAACTCATAATTAGTACATGCTTACATAATGTATGGTTTGGGTTTGGTCTTACTTGGATTAATTTTGGGATGTTGGTTGTGATTTCACCTAGATGTAGGTGCTTAATAAACAATTAAGAGTAGGTTGTTACGGCTATAGTGCTTAACCTATTAATTGCCTTCCTTGGTGTGAACCACACATGTCATAATTTCCCAACTTGCGAGTACCGTTGGTACTCAAACTTGTTAGTTGCATATTCCCCCCCCCCCCCCCCAGTCTACGAAGATGCAGAGGTGGAGAACTAGGACTTCTACGGAGACCCCGAAGAGATGTTCTAGGCTGGCGCTCTCCCCTGCAACGCCTGTGTTTGGAGCCCTTGTTATGTTTTTCCGCTGCTTGTGTACTTTTATTTTAGACCTGGATGGTCATTTATATAATAAGGTGATGTACTGGAACATGGTATTATATTTGGTATTTCACTTTCGTCTACACATTTATGAGTTGAACTGATCCTGGCATACATGTGGAAAGCATCTGGTTGTCTTCTTATTACCAGGTGTGACATTAACATAATGGTTCTTTAGTCGCTGAGGGTGATAAAATCACAAACTTGTGGGTAAAGCGGTACAACCACTGCAAAGTGTTAAAAACTATCATGATAGTCGTGCTTCCAATCATGAGCACCTGGACACCTTTTATGATTAGATTTGGACTTGGGATTTGTGATGGTTCGGACTTGTTTATGAATTGGGTTATGAGCATGGTCAGTTATGAAAGTATGAAATTGTCATATGGTTAGGATATTAATTGTTGGCTGGTTATAAATGTATTATGATGGTAAATGAGATGTTAGAAATGGATTATGATAATTACTTGGGATATGATTGAAATCAAACTCAGATAGACATTTTAGGTTGCTTTTACAAGTTTATGAAATGTAGTTTTCTACAATTAGCCTTTTATTATAATCATTATTTTTAGCTACATGTCATATTTTCCCACACTTGCTGAGTACGACATATGCTCAACCTTGTTATTTCCACATTGATTCAGCTACAAGAAATATTTTGGAGATCATCATGGAGTACTAGGCGTGTGTACTACCGTCGATTGCCTGTGGAGTTGGAGTCGTCTGTGCTAGATTATTTTCGCTGCAATAGAATCAATGTATATTTATTATTCGTCACATGGTTAAATTTTGATTATCATTTGTGATGTTGATGTGTATGTGTGAAGCAACATCATGGGCACACATACACTGTACTTGATTCGTTTTTCAGAACCGGGTGTCACAAATTGGTATCAGAGCTGTATCGACTGTAGGACGCAAGCCTAGGTAGAATGGACAAACAAAACACATCGAAACTGTTTTACAAAAAAGCTATATTCGAATTGCTTGTTGCTGCATTTTATTTTTGCCGATTCAGCCACTATAAAATATTGTTTGCTACCGCGTCTCTCTTGCTAATTCAGCTACACTTTGAGGTGCTTGCTGCTGCATTTTGCTCTCCTTTTCCTCTCATTTTAGACTGTTGCACACTCTATTTTTCTTGCTACTTGGCTGCTGCAGTATGTTAAACATTTGCTTCTCGTCCACTGCTATATTTCTCTCTTTTCTCTACCTTTTTGCTGCAGCACAACCTCTATTTTCCCTCCACTTTTACTGCTGTATTTAACACACTCTTGACCAAATATTCTTCTAAATTGCACGTGTGTTTGCTGTGCCGAAATTGATTTTTTCTCGCTTCCTTGTTGCCGCCGCATTCTCTTTTGTTGTTTCTTCTCGCTGCTGCAACCATTTCTGCCAACTTTAGCCACTTAATGATATCACTTGCTGCTGTGTTTTCCTTGCTAATTCAGCTGCGTTTTAAAGGGCTTGTTGCTACGTTCAAAAAATCTCTACTAATATATTCTTGCAAAATTTATTTGTTTTGCTGCTGCAATACTTTAAATAATTGCTTCTTTGCTTGCTGCTGCTTTTTTTGTTTTTCATCTCTTTTGCTACTGCTTTTTAAATACAATTTCATCCATGTTTTGATGCGCTTGCTGCTGCAAGTGTTGCTAATATTTTTGTGTACAAATGTGTGGTTTTGCTGCTGCTAGTTGTGAGTAAACAATTTTGCTAACTGCTGCAATTCTATCATTTTCCTGTCTTCTTTTTGTTGCTGCACACCCTTTATTTTTCCCTCCCCTTTGCTGCTGCATTTTAAAACACTTGCCACTAAATATTTTTCTTATTCCCACACATGTTTGCTACTGTGCTGAAATTGATTTTTCCGCTTTTTTCTCGTTGCTCCGTTCTCTTTTCTTGTCCCTCCTTGGTGCTGAAAGTTTTATGCCATGCACATTTTGCACTGAAAACACATAAGTCATGAACAACCAACCCATAAAGATGACCGTACTCTTGTTAGCTTTTCCACCAAAGACATAGAAGTAAAATTGAAGGAGAACTTGCGAAACATACACTTCAAGATAAAGACCTCCTGAACATGAAGAATGGATAATCAAAGGTTGCATCTTCACCGACAATCAAGTTCACGTGAAGCACTCACTTGCTTGAGAAGCCGCTCGTGAAGATCCGACAAGCCGAAATCATTCTTCACCCCACCTAGATTGCCACCTTGACCTTGCCTCAATCTTGTATTTAAAAAATAATAATAGGATGCCTTCGCATTTCTGTAGGTTGATATTTTTATAAATTTTAATTAGAATTTAAAGTTTACCCTTTAATATGCCGCAATAAACGCTTAGTTCGTTAGTGCGCTAGATGAGGTGGTGTGATGAACTATTTGAATGCTTGTTTGTATGTTTGTGTGTTTGTGTGTGTATTGTAGAACAATTTAATATATATCCACATCCTCATCCATTAATGCATAACTTAGGATCATATACCTTGATGCATGCATATAGGTTGGGATTCCTTCTATCTTCCTTCATTCTCGTCTCTACTCCTGCGGAAGATGGTCACCACGAGAAGAATCACTATTTCAGGCGGAGCTACATGGGAGTATGGAAACGTTATCAAGAGTTTCCCATCTCTTCTCCAATCCGTCCGAATCTCAAGGGCAATATTCCTTTTAATGGGAGTAGATTGTAACGTCCCGAAATCTTCAAACTTGCCTAATTCAAATATAAAAGGGAATTTAGAATTTTACTTCCAAATCTCTTCTCCAATCCATCCGAAACTCGAGGGCGAGATTCATTTTAAGATGGGTAGAATTGTGACACCCTGATTTTTGAGTTTCAACAAATTAAAAATTTAAATGGGAATTTAAAATTAATAATAGGAAGAAATTGTTTTTATAAAGAAAAATATAAAATATATGCATCTCATCTTGCATTTCGCATTCATCCTCAAGTACTAAAAATTAGTTACCAAAGTAAATATGCCAAAAGTAATTTATTTACCATAACAAATATATGATAAAAGAAATAAAAGAGACTAAAGATATATATATATATATATATATATATATATATATATGATAGTTTAATTATATGATGAATACATGCAAAACCATTAAGTATGATGAAAAAGAACAAACCTAAAAGAATTAGAATTAGAAATAAAGAAGCAAGTAAAAATGAGGCAGGCACCGGATTAGTCCGGACAATAACGGATTAGTCCAAATGCCTTTACTGGAAAACAACGGACTTGTCCGGTACAATACCGGATTAGTCTGGTATGCACAGATTTCATCCGATTTTTCTCCACCACGGACTTTTCCGATACAACAACAGACTAGTATGGAGTCCTTTACTGTACTAACAGTAGACTTCTCCGACATAACACCGGACTTGTCCGTTAAACTTTCTGATGTGAGAACTGACTTGTCCAGCACCACATTGGACTTGCCAAATGAACTCTCTGTAACCGGAACAGACTTGTCCGGTATTAAATGGACTAGTCCAGTATCCTACAGTTTTGTATATTTTAACACTTCACCATACCGAATGTATAAATAATAAATGTAAATCAACCGTTAGTCTGATCACTAACTGCAGAAATAGTTTTGCGCATGCGAAAGAAAATTAATAAGAGAATGATATAACGTAGAAGGAAGAGAAATATTAATAAATATGGTAAAAGGAAGAAAAAATAAAAGACAAAGAATATATATAAAAAATACAATACAAAATAAATAAATAAAAACAAAACGAAGAAAAAGAAGTCATCCTGTGCCCAAAGCAATGGCCGCAGAAAGACCCAGATCGCATCACCAAACAAATAAAAGAGAAAGAGCAAAGAAAAGAAAAGAAACCGGGAGGCACAAATCAACCTGGCCGCATGTACATGCTGAACGCACAAAGAAATAATAATAATAATAATAATAATAATAATAATAATAATAATAATAATAATAAGAAACATACCCCAGGCAAAACAAAGAAAAAAAAGAAGCGAACCCAGTCTGGCCGCATAGGTCAAGACCAGACTACGCACCAAGACCTAGAGGGACTCACGTCCCGTGTGCTGCCTTGCATTGCCGAAGGCATCTAACTCTTCCGTAGAAAATCTCACCCTGTAGGCTTCGTTTGGGAAAGAGTGGATTTGTGTGGATCCAAACCTAATCCACTCCACTCGTGGGTTGACATACACGTCCATCTAAAATACTCGTCATGAGTCGAAATTGCATTTGGGTAGGGAGTGGATGAGCCCACGCGACATCCAATCCACTCCGGTCGGAGTGGAAATCTAGCGACTCCTCTTCAACCGGGACGCCCTACTCTCGCGACTCTCGCCACTCGCCAGGACTCGATGGCGGCGGGGTGACTTTCGGCCGACGACGGCGAAGGCTGCGCCGCCCTTCGCCAGATCGACGGTGGAGACGCGGCCACCTCTCGCGACTCGCCAGGACTCAGCCACCAGGAAGCGATCCTCCTCTTGCCGAGAGCAGCGGCGGGACTCGACGGCGAAGGCGGTGCTGCCCTTTGCCAGATCCATGGCAAAGACGCGCCTCACCTCTCGTGACTCGACTTCTCCACGGTTCGTCTCCTCTAGCCAAATCCATCATGCAGCACAGGTGGCCCCCGACCTGACATCCTGGTCCGGGTCGGGCGGCAAGCGGTGTCGGCCCGACGACGAGTCGACGACGCAGAGCCCTCGTCCGCTGCTGCTAAGCGCCACCACCGCCTCGTCCTCCCCCAGTTCCACGTCGCTGTCGTTGCCGCCCACGTCTTCGAGGAGAGAGAGGAGGGGGAAGATCTTGAGTCCGAGGAGGACATCGACGACAGTATGGACCACTTCGATTTCCCCGGCAAACCTTTTGCTCCCTGTCCATCATTAGCTATAGCCCTCTTACGCCATTGTGGAGTTTTCATATCTTTTTTTCACCAGCTGTACTAACCGAGATTCTGATAGAATGGTAGATGCACCACGATGAAATTGTCTCTAGCTTGTTGAAATACACCAAGAAAAGATTCGGGGTATATTCTCTAGCTAAGTGTATTTTTTTCACAGATTTGCTAGTAGCTTCTCGAAATTTTGAGCTCAGTAGTCTCTTCTTTAGCAAGTTGTATGACTGATATCTTGCCACCCAAAGGTTCTCTTTTTTTTTTTTTTTTGGAGGGGGGTGGGGGTGCCTTTGTCATTACAATGCATATATGACAGATTGTGAATGTCTGGGTCTTAAGGGAACTTCCTTTTAGGCCAGCTATAGTCTGTAGTGTAGCTACACTTCTGTTTCTCTTTTCTAATTGGATATGGTATATTACATATATCTATGTAGGCTTCTAGAAATACTGATTTTTTTCTGGATCAATTCAATGCGACCTGAATGTTTAACCTTGTTCTCTTCTTTGCAGGTGGTGTTGGCACCTCGGAAACCTAGGTGTGTGTGTTTGCAAAATGTGCTATCTATCAGGCTCCATAATCTAGTTTGAGCTATTTTCACTTCGTCAACGGCTTTAAGTAAAAGCATCCCTCGATACATTGAGGTCTGGTTTTGTCTTTCTATGACTACGCTTCTCCTAGTCGTTTTGGTCCAAAACAACGCACCTCTAATTGCAACGTAGACATACCTGTTGTTTTAACTTTTCCACTTTATTTTTCTGAAATATGGCTAAATAAAAAATAGTATGTGTTACTTTTTGTTATGTGTCATATGTCAAAAGATAGCTACAAATATAGTCTTTGCCTGAGAAACTTGTCATTCTGCTACAAATATGGTTTGTGTTTAATTAAGTTACTTCAGAACTTTGGAAATTAAGTACAGGCTGTACAAGGTCTTAGATTTTCTAAGATCCATTCAGGACTAGCGCAACATGTTTTCTTGTGTAATTTGGAAATTAAAGACTGCTTTTACAAGGTCTTTGGTTTTTTTAGTATAGTAACATGTTCAAGGATCATCATGATATTGGCTGATTCTTGACCTATAGTTAACTACAAACTCACTGCTAGCTGAAAACGAGTACTACATCAGAGCACGTCGTAGAATGAGTCCTCCAGAGCTATAGTTAGATCCATATGGTTAATCATTTTTGAAACTTAATTCACGGCATTATGTTCATTACTAATTGTTCATGCCTGAAATTTCACATTTTGTCTGGCTGCTTTGGAACTTGTACAGAGTGCTTAATTTGAAATATATGATGGTAAATTTTTAACCATTAGCTGTTTATTTTGTTACAGAGGATGATTAACTCAAGTTAGATGGTGCCTAGAGACCATATTTTGTTGGCTGTTCAGCTGAAGGTGTTCATTTTTTATATTACAATAATGATTATTTGCTTGATTCATATACAATCAATACGAACCAATGTTGAGCTATAGTTTCTCAGTTTAGGTTTTTGGTGATTGCTTCTAAAAGTATGGCTGTCTGTTGGTACATGCTTGAACAGTGATCCTAATGATTGAGTGTGAAAAATGGCATATTTTGTGTGTGAAGGAGAAACATTACGGCAATTATTTTTGTTTTATTTTTCTCATGTAAAAAATATGTCATCTTTTTTCTCGTTCTGCCAACCATATATTTTCTGAAGCAACTGTGATTAGCAGCATGATTTTTTATTTAGAAGGTTGCTTTAGAAAATCTAAGCAACAGGTATAGAAATACACTCCGATTCCCAAATAGATAAACAACTAAACTGTAGGTGGAATAATTCCCTGGCGGGATTCGGTGTCAACCCAACCCCGGAGTGGATTGCCTCACAAGTGGATGATTACCCCCTGGTGCCAAACGAAGCCGTAAGGATCGGTAGAAAAATCCCCGTACGCCCTGCCCTGTTTTCCCATGAACAGCCGGCCGTCCCTGCCTTTTTCCATGGTAAGCTAGGGCAGCAGCCGCCGCCAGAAAAGGTGAATCGAGGGCGCACACCAGAGAAAAAAAAAAGAGAGTCGACGTTTTCACCCAAGATGGTCGCGACGTCGCCGTTCTTCACGGAGGATCGCTGCATCATCTTCTTCGTCTACGTCACACCGTCGATCTTCGATTGAGTCAGTACATCGCCGTCGTTCCTTCATTGACGTCATGCCGTCATCTTCATCAACCGAGCCTAGGCACCGTATCTTTCCACGATTGATGAAGCCATTACATCACGGTAGTCTCTCGGTTTAGATTCTAACGACGAAATTAATCCAATGCTTGAACCATATAATGTTCACACTTATTTTATCGTGTCTTGCTGTACCGACACGAACTAGTTCGGTCCTATGCGGACTTGTCCGGTGCAGTGTGGACAAGTCTGGCCCCACAGCGGACTAGTCCGGTATTAAAATTTTAGCAACTTCTAATTGTCACAAGAACCACTATAATTGACCCAAAAACTCACATAAGCACTTGAGAACTAGTTGAACATAATTAGTAAACAACAATAGTGAATTAATAGCATGTGTTACACTTATAATTGTGCATGCATCCGCATCATTGCATATTGATTAGTACGTGTGCATTGTATTGATTGAATGTGCTTCATTGCGAGTAGACGGGTATCCTTAAGAAGTTATGATCGAGAAGTGAACATCTGTGGATCATCGAGACCAAGACATTGATTTGATTGAGCGTCGAAGTGCGGAATATAAAGGCAAATGTACTTGATCATTTTGATTTTTTTTAAATGTTTTGTTTGCAAAACTGTATGCTTGTGTCAATTTGCTGGGAAACCCGCGATAGGTGTTTACTAGACTCGTATGACCACCCTTGTCGCCTGGGATTTATCGTGGAGAGTCAGAAAGGGTATTTTTCAGATTTTGCCCCGCTTAACTTAATTGGGATTGGAGATAATTAAATGGCTTAATTAACAACTAATGAACATATGTACTAAGTGAATTGGTGACAATGACTTTTCAACAACATGGAGTTTGGGTGATCTGAGCAAGCATGGTTTGTGGATTGGATTGGAAGATATGGTGGTTGCTTGCTTTAGATCTAAGGACCCGTTCATGCGAGAATATGCGAGGACAATAGTGCCACCAGAAGACCAAGTATGGGTGCGACATAGTTGAATAAATAGGTGTGATGCTAGTATTGTATGGACCATTGAATGGCGCAGGGAATGGAAGTCGAGTAGGGCTACCCTAGGATCATCATGGCACACAAGGGGGCCCGTGGGTGGCAGAATGGAGATTCAAACCTACCGTGAAACCTTAGTGGGTACATACATACTAGTAGTCCATTTGTAAAGGCTATTTTGTGATCTCTTAGCAGCACACAACGGAAGTGTGACAGGGCAACATAGAGGTTATTTAGTTACTGACGGGGGATGAAATCACGAACTTGTGAGTGAAGCGGTACAACCTCTGCAGAGTGTTAAAAACTATCATTATAGCCGTGCTCTCGGTCACGATCACCTGGACAACTTTCATGATTAGAGATGAACTTGGGATTTGGGATGGTTGGGACATGGTTATGAATTGGGTTAGGAGCATGGTCAGTTATGAAAGTATGAAATTGGCATATAGTTACGATATTAATTGTTGGCTAGTCATAAATTTATTATGATGGTAAATGAGATGTTAGAAATGGATTATGATAATTACTTGGGATATGATGGGAATTAAACTCACATAGACATTTTAGGTTGCTTTTACAAGTTTACGAAATGTACTTTTCTACAATTAGCCTTTTATTATGATCCTTGTTTTTAGCTACATGCCATATTTTCCAACACTTGCTGAGTACGACATGTGCTCAATCTTGCTATTCCCACATTGATTCAGCTACAAGAAATATTTTGGAAGTCATCATGGAGTACTAGGCGTGTGTACTACCGTCGATTGCCTTTGGAGTTGGAGTCGCCTACACTAGATTATTTTCACTGCAATAGAGTCAAGGTATATTTATTATTCGTGATATTGTTAAATTCTTATTATCATTTATGATGTTGATGTGTATGTGTGAAGCAACATCCTAGGCGCACATACACTGCACTTGGTTTGTTTTTCAGAATCGAGTGTCACAATGTAGCTGCTACTAGTGCTTGCTCACAAATTATTTGGATTTATCATAGACTTTAGGACTATGAGGTTGATCCTATTTTGTGATAACACTAGTGCCATTTGTATTGCTAAAAATCTCGTGCAACATTCCAAAACAAATCTCATTTACATTAGGTATCACATTATCCGTGACAATGTTGAAAAATTAAACATTGTGCCTCACCATGTAGATACCAACAACATTGTGCTTCACTATCGCACTTCTTCTTTTGAGATGGCTTATCATTGCACTTAGATATGACTTGGAAGAAGTTGTGTATGACTAAAACCATGTCTTTAAGATTTCGATTGTCAAATGACATAGCCTTGGCTTGTTTTGTTAGAATAAGGCAGATGCGGCACATAATCTCTTGCAAATGTCATATTATCTTAATTTGTGCTTTGAAAAATAATAAAATTACAACAACAAGTGTCATGCTTTCAAGTTTTGAAATAGTTAAGTTTGTAAGATCATGACCTGCTTTAATTGAAAATTACACTTGATCTCTAGCATGGCTTACACTACTTTATGTATCTCATTGATGTTATAGTGCAAGTAAGTTGATAGTATGACTTGGATGAGCTTTATTTTATATGTGTATGTTCTAATATGCTCATAACAATTGAAATGTCTCTTTTGAACCTTGCTGAGTATATTGTTAAAGGGGGAGAAATATGTATAGAAGGAGAAATATGTCACGCATTGCACTTCACATTCATGAGTTTTATACATTCTTCTCAGGAGGAGAATCTGTTTTTGAAATTTCTTTCTATTCTGATTTTTTATATTCAAAAAGGGGGAGACATTTTCCTTTAAATTTTTTGATTTGAATAAGCCAATGTTCGAATTTTAAGTGGTGTTGCCAATACATTCATACAGGGGGAGATTGGGCGACCTATGTGTGCTGAATACATTGGCAATTGAAATAAAAGGGAACAAATGCAATGTTTTGAATTTTGATGAAAAGCCTAATTTGGACTATCCGAACTTGCGAGAGTCCCTTTTTACACTGTCCAAACTTCGCTCACCTGAGCTGCAGGTGAGCGAATGCCTCGTAATGTCTTAACTTTTCTCATACATTGCATAGTGGCTGCTTTGGACTCTTTGATCTTTCATTTGCTAAAATATTTGTGCGGCTGATGTTTTCATTTGCAATGTTTCGAACTTGTTTTTTTGGCTAATAGGGAAGTTTGCTTAGTATTCTTTTACTAAGTTCTTGGTTCGTTTTGGCTGATTATGGTGGTTAAACATAGTTGTGGTTTGCAACAAGCTTATGTGACGTGCTCGTGTAAGGTATTGTTGTTTTCGGACTAATGTGAGTCAAGTGGCAGACTTGTGCTCAGAAGAATTGGTTGTTTGTTCATGTGCACGTGTTACTTGAGGTCAAGACATGGCTGGTGATGGATCCATTGAACTAGTCTTAGGGAGAAGATGAGGTTCCACAACCAAGTTTGCGAGAAATTATGGTTGAGTTGAAAAGGAGGTCACACAACATGTTTGGGTCTAGAATAATGCATATGAATGTATCATGGATGTCGATGGAAAGTGTTTGCACGTGTGCAAGGGGCGCATGGACATGGCAACATTGTTCCAATGCATTATGAAGTGAAGTGGATGACAAGACGTGGACAAAAAGGTCCAAACAGATGGATTATAGACTCAGGTTGCAGCTGAGTTAGTTATGGCTCAAATATGGAAAGGTATGAGTTGGTCTTGGTTGATTTCATGTTGAGCACGAAGTTAAGTTGTTTTAAAAATGTTTGATATGTTCCTATGGTGTTTGGAAGTCTTAAGATTGCTTCTATCTGCGTATGAAAGAGTCTTGAGTAGTTATGGAAAGTTTTGATTTAAACTGACTAGGATTAGAGTCCTAGATAGGATTGGGTTGGCCTTAGGGCTGGTTATATAAGCAAGGGAGGCTTGAGCTCATGGTAAGATGACTTTTGGCTGTTCCTATTGTGTTCTATTTAATAAATATTGTAGTTTTAGAGGAGATTTTGTGCCTTGTTCATCCGACTTGTTTAAGACAATTTTTCTCGTCGAGTTTCTGCACATCACTACGTTGCTTAGGTGTTTTTTTATCATAACTCGAGTTTTGCAGATCCAATTTTCTTGATTATTTTTTGGTTGTCTTCAAAACTTGATTATCTATCATCTATGAAAATTCCACATTCATTGGATTTCTGGTTTCTGATCTGCACGAGTTTTTTTGCAGTGTTGTAGATTTGGTTTTTTACTCGGGTAGAACATATTGCCCTTGTTCGATCTTTTAATCACAACCTGAGTTTTTCTTGACAGTTTTTCGTAATTCTTGTTGTGACATCTTCGTGACTTGATTCTTCAAAATCTATACTAGTTTTATCACGACTGATCATATTTAGAATAGTTGCACACATATTTTCTTATCTGATTGGTTTTTCTACCAAGGGGTTTTTGTTGCTTCGGCTGAAAAAGTTTTAATCTACCGTTTACCCCCTCTGGTAGCTTTTCACGTGCTCTTTGATCCTACACCTATAGTACCCGACCATTCCCGAAGTTCTTTCACGTTAGCTGGTGTTGTCCACTGCACCACAATTGCAATCTTGGATGGGTCAGTGCAGACTCCACTGCTACTTATGATATGGTCGAGGTAATGCAACTGGTTTTTGGCAAAAGAGCATTTGGATAATTTAAGTTTCCAAGAATCCTTTGACAAGAGATCAAAGACTTGCCTTGAATAAGCAAGGTGAGGGGAGTATGTTGGATTATAAACTAAGATATCATCATTGAAAATGATCACACATTTTCGGAGCAATGCCTTAAGAGTGGTGTTCATTGCACTTTGGAAGGTTCCTGGAGCGCCGGTGAGACTGATGGCCAACATCTTATATTCATAGTGGCCCTCGTGTGTAGAGAACGCGGTCTTGTGGTCCTCACCGGATTTCAACAAAATTTGATGAAACCCCAAACAGAGATCAAGGTTTGAGAACCACTCGACAAGAGGTAACTCATGAAAAATTTCCTCAATAACTGGTATAGGATACTTCTTTTTGATAGTTAACACATTTAGGTGGCGGAAGTCAACACAAAATCACAAATAGTCGTCTTCTTCTTAATGAGCAGCACAGGAGAACTGAACTCGCTCTGGCTTGGCTGAATGATGCCTGTCTGAAGCATATTATGGACCTGTTTCTTTATTTCCGTTTTCAATTTTGGTTGGTGCTGATATTGTCTGGTGGCCACAGGTTGAGCACCAGGAAGCAGTGGGATGTCATGGTCACATGCACGAGAAGGGGGACACCAGTACCAGGCTTGAACAGGTTTGAATACTCAGCCAAGAGAGACTTGACATCTTCAGAGTATGCCATTGTATTCTTTGAACAATCAGTTTGTTGCACCTTCAGAAGTTGGACAATGGTGTGTGGGGGAACCTGAGTGAGGACAGCTTGCAGCAAGATAGTAGAGTCATGGTAGGGAAATGAAACGTGTCGGTACCCTGCAGGCCAAAACCCTCGCATACAATAAAGAAAAGACGATGGATCCCACCTCCCAAGAGGGGAGGTATCCAGAGGCTACCATGTGCTTCGCGAGGCAGAACCTTGCCTTCCCGCCAAGGACGGCTCTGGCACAGCCACATGACCTGTAGCTCCGGACCCCGCCTCCCCACTGAGGAGGGCTACAGTGCTGCCACGCGTCTCGCGGCTCTGGACTCGTCCTCCCCACCAAGGAGGGCTCTGGTGCTTCTACGTATCCTGCAGCTCCGGACCTAGCCTCCCCTCTGAGGACGGCTCCGGTGTTTCCATGTATCCCACGGTAAAGGAAGGCGATGGGCCCACTCAAGACCACATTAACGCGTCTTCAAGACATCATTTGTGCGTCATCAATACCTCATTAGCGAGCCTTCAGGATGACATTAGTGCACCTTCAAGACACATTACCATGCTCAAGACCCATTAATTTGTCATCAAGACCACGCTAATACATTATCAAGACCCATTAACGTGCCTTTAAGACCGCATTAATGCGCTTTCAAGACTAACTAACCCGGGGCCACGTTTCGGGCCCTGGTCATAATGTAAGCTGCCGGCCTTTTGCATATAAAAGGACCGAGCAGCCATCGACAGAGGAAGGCTAACCTCACCACAAGCTCAGACATAGAGCACACGCTCACCACAGCAATACATTCTCTCTTGTAGACGTAGGGTATTATGTCTCTCGGGGCCCGAGCCACGTAAATCTCCGGTGTTCACTTGAGTTCTTTGCTTTTTATAGTTCCAGAAATTTTGCTCCACTTAAAAAGAACCTCCACGGGCTGATTCATAGTGGTACCGGGGGAAGTATTGTTGCTACATTTTGACATTTTGTGCACCAGGTAGGGGGCATATTTTTTAATCTATGAGCCTCACCACGATGGTGAATCCTGGGTCCATCGCTGGCTCCTCTCGACCTTCCCGCCGTAAAGGGAGGAGGGAGGACGGCGACACTTCCCGCTGTATAGTGGGCTGACCCGGCGGACACATGATCACGGTTCTGGTGGCTACTGTTGTCACCAACATTTTTTGTTCTAGTGTATCTTCATGGGACTGTTAGATTTCAATCAGTCCATGCCGAGTATAAGATTGTAGTAGTGTAGGGGGGTAATTTTCAGGTCTGCAACAAATGTGTGTCCCTGAATACAAAACTGAGCAGCAGCAAGTTCAGACTGAGAAACTATGGTGGCGCTATTAGCAACAGAAACTGTGATGGGTTTGGAAGTAACTGAAACACCAGGAAGTTTGTTGGCAACGTTGGAACTTAAGAAAGTGTGTGAGCTCCCACTGTCAAGCAGTATTAAGATGTTCAAGTAGCCGATGGAACCCCAGAACTTTAGTGTCTTTGATGTTTCATGCCCTGAATGGCCAGCGGAGGATAGTGCCATGTATAATTGTTCAGTAGGATTAACAGAAGACGTGTCAGATATATGATCATCAGAGTTTAAGATATCCCAGATTTCTTCAACAACATTTAACTGAACCGAGGTGGGACACTTATGCTCTCTGTGCCATTTCTCGGCACACACTTTGCATAAGCCACGCGCCACACGATAAGTCTTCAATGCTTCGAGCTTGTCCGAAGAAATTGTGCCTGTTGAGTGTCAGTCATACGATGATTGTCAGAGAAGGGGGGTGATACTTGCTTGTGACTTCGGGGAGGAGTCATCAGAGGATAAGCGCCTGGAGGCTTAAGAGTATTGGGAAATTATCTCAGCCTGACAGAGGTATTGTTGAAGGAGTGATGTTGCAGCGACTTGAATTGCTCGGACACTTCTTCCTGCAAGGCAGCCATGATTGAGACGGTCTTTGAACCAAAACAACAGCACGTATATCATGCTCGAGGCCATCAATAAAATGGGCAGTATAATGCATGGAATCAGTACTGGAATCGTAGGCGTGTACTTGATCAATGAGCTGGGAAAACTCATCAATGTACTCAGCAACCATGCCGCTCTGTTTGATGTGAAACAGCTTGCAGATCAAGATTTCGTGCTGACAACAACCGAAGCGGTCTAAAACCAGAGAACAAAATGAAGTGTAAAAGCCCAAAAATTTAGAGTGCACGGTTCTGAAAGGACAATTTAAAATTTGAATGGGAAAAAGAAATCAAAATGGAAACTGAAAAAAATCAAATCAATTCAAACTTCAATGGAGGGAATTCATATATTCAATTTAGCTCCTGTTCAAACTTTGCCAAAATAAAAATCTGAGTTCACCATAAAATTTCAAATATTCCAAATAGCCTGTCTACCAAGTTTCAAAATATTTGAAGCATAATTGCTATATAATTCTGTGGAGAAATTGAATTCTTCCAAATTAAAATTCAAATTTGAATTTTCATTGAAACTTTATAAATTCAAAGTTCTGAATTCAGAATGAAATACTAGATATTTGTTTTAGCCTATCTAATATTTTTCAGGATTTTTGGATCAATATAGGTGAGTGAATTAAAGGAACAGAGGTAATAGAGTTGAAAGGGACAGTGGGACCCACTGGTCAGTAGCACACAGCCGTGAGTGCTCTGTTTTCACGGCTGTCCCCGCGCTTCAACGCTGGGAGGGCGCGCCACCGCGGTAGGGGCATGCACAAGCAAGCAGCTATGTGTCTAGGTGACTCCTCCACCTTCTTTAGGCCTTACTGCGTCTCACCGATGATTACTTCGTCCTCTGTGTCACAAAAACCGAGCGCCGGCGCCATTAGTGACCGTCCCCTTCTTCTTCCCTTCGTCCGGCCATTCTAGCCGACGGTTAGTTTCATTCCTTGAAGCAAACTGAAGCGAAACTTGATGCTCCACCTTTTCCTGTCCATTTCCCTGCTGTTTCCTCAGCTCGCGCGGCCGTATTTTGCAGTTTGGTGGCGGTCGTAGTTGAGCCGTCGAGGTCGAGACTCTCTGCTCCTTGTCGCACCGGCGCTCCAATCTTGTCTCGTGCTGCTCCCAGAAGCAAACAGAATCGCCAGGACATCACCTTTGTCACGGTAAAAACCGTTCTTCGTTTCATTTCCTATCGAGCGAGTATTTCTCCTTTTTCTTTCGGAACAATGTTACCCTTCATGCTAGGTCGTTAAAGCAATTCGTTGTATACATGGAGAAATCGGTTGAGCCAGCTAGATATTAGTTTCTATGCCGTCTTGAGTACCCCCTGGATCAATCCTCGGTGGAAATAATCGACCAAGGATGAAGTATTTTGAGTTTTCCTCGTCGCCGTTGAAAAGCATCGCTGCTCGCCGTCGAACTTGCATTGGCCGGATGTTATGCGGTGTGTGCACCTCTTTTTCATCTTCCTCATGTTCCCAGGAACCTTCCCAGCTCTTTCCCAAAGCGTTTGCGCCACTGCCGAGCGGTACCGACCACCGTCGAAACCCTAGTTCCGCCACCGCCGTCGTGCGCTCGCCTCTGGCCGTCGCCGCCTCGATTGGACCCCACCGTCGTGTTGCGCAGCTGATTCTAGGGCCAGGCGGCCAAAGCCGTGCCGAGAGGAGCTCCAAATAAATTTTGGTAGACTCATCTTGATCCCTATGTTGTAGTGATGCAATTTGTTGGACATGAAAGTCCCAGAATTTTTCATAATTAATTCCTTTGAGCTAACTGCTTGGGAAATTAATTACCCTTGTTCTATTAATAGGAAAATTCCCAATTCTGGTCAGAACACTTTTAATAATACCCTTGATCTCCAGTAAAAATTTCAAGTTCATTGGACTTCATTTACTGAACCAAACAGTGTTCATATCACTGATGTCAATTGAAAAATGATAAATGTACACAAACATTTTCAGAATTTTTCCAAACTTGTAAAATCAACCTCTACGTGTAGGAATATCAAAAAATTATGAAGCAAATTTTCTAGAACCAGCGAGACCTCCTCTACCATAATCACCAACTAATAGCCATTACAAAGCTCCAGATTTAATACCAAATTTCAGAGAAGGCTTTTATTTGTTGAATTTTAGAGACAACAAGCTTCCTTGAACATCTCCAATTCTTGATCCAGATCTTTCTCATAGAACCTAGTATCCACTGTAAAAATCCCAAAGCCAATTAAAATCATTTAGTAATAGAAACTGTATTTAGAATTTTATTTGTTTAGTTCTATGTCACTTATATGTTTTCATATTATGCACGTCATATAGTAACCGAGATCGAGGAGGAGAAGGAGGCCTTGGACAACATCCTCCTAGAAGCTAACTTTGCCTCTGACTCGCAGTCAGGCAAGCCTCGGTTTGCATTTAAGTGCTATTTTAATGTTTATATTTGTATCACTTATGTCTAGGATGAACTTTGTGAATTAGGGCTAAGGTGATTGAAAATCCACTTGAATGACCCGCAAATCCCATGGAGTATTTATTAGATCTACAACTTGATGAATAGAAAATGCCATGCTAATGTTCTGAGGAATCCGGTAGAAGTCGAGTACTTGGAATCTACTCGCGAGATATGATTTTATCACACGGGAAAGATTTGATCAAAGAATGGTTTAGGAATATGAATTTGAGACCGAGCAGTGGGTAGGATGCAGCGAGACGTGGTCTCATGTGCGTAGCCCTGCTTGTGTTGATTGAGGACCGATCCGTGTGCAGCCCTGCTGGACAAGTTTGAACTGTACCGGATGCATACGGAGCATATGGAATCTGGGAAACCGATGTAACTTGATAACTTGGGTGTCGAGGCATAGCCCACTGTCGATAGGGGTGGGTTGAGGGCAGCAAGGTGTAAATCTGCCAGAGGGCACAGACACGCTCCGTGCGGGGACCTTATGGCCGTGATGTGTGACCAGTTTGGCATTTGAATTTCTGGTGAAAGTTTGTTGCGTATGACGTGGTGGGAAGCACGACACGCTCCTTATGCACGGGTGCATGTGACGTGTTATTCGAGTGTCTACTGATTGGAATCACTGTCCCTCGCGATTATTTGAGTACCACTTGTTCAATGCGCTGTGACGTAGTAAATACTGAAGAAGCCATGAAAATATTATGTATTGAATTATAATTGTTCTGCAACTACGCTTGCTATAGAACATGCTCACTAAAGTTACTTTTATTGAAGCTTTAAGCTGCTGTTAATAACAGGAAAATTAAGGATCAACATGTAGGTGAGTCATTTACTGCTATATCTAGTCCTATGTTAAGTATCCTTGCATGTAGATTTCCATGTTTATGTGAGACGGTTAAGTCTTGTTGAGCCTTCGTGCTCACGGTTGCTATATTAAGTTGTTTGCAGGTGAGACGTATGAGGAAGGGCCCAAAGATGAGGCAATGCCCCTGTCGGGATATACCGCTGAGTGGGAGCCCTGCACGCCACCATAAATTATTGTGTGCTGCTAATGTGTAGCGTCCTTGGGCTGGAAGGCTGCACTTTTGTAAAAGACTTCCACTGTTTATATAAAATAAAACTTTGTATTTTGTCGTATTCTTTTCGTGTATGCTGTTGGGTGCCGCATCGCACGGCACCACCCTCTGCGATTCCTGGAATCTGTGGACCCGGTCCTCACAGCCTGGTATCAGAGCCGCATTGAGAATAGCACGCTCGAAAAGAGTCTATTTTGAAAACTTAAAAGTAGTCGAGTGAGAATTAGTTACTATGCCCACATAAGGTCTATTATAGTATTAATTACTTAAGGCGGCAAGCTAACTTATGTGTTATTATATTTTGTAACAACGCTCTGACGTCAGGTAAGAGGTATGGTACGCCACCGCAAGCGGATCAATTGCTGTAAGCTCAGTATGCGAGAGATAGCATGTGATTATTTCCGTGCCTTGGAACAGAAATCTCAATATGAGTCTCCGAAACTTTCCATGTTTCTGAGAACAAATGACACACGGTACTCCAACATGCTTCAAAGTTAGTGAAAGCCCCCGTCAGGTGGGACATAATCCGATGCACTCCCTACTGGTGCAGAACTATGCAAAGACATGGGACCCCGTCGGGTGGTAGAAAACCCGATCATGTACCTCGAGACGTGGCTTAGCTCGGGGCGGACCGTATGGAATGATACGGGACGAATGTTTTTACTTTCATATATATTATCGTTAAATGATTGTCCATGTGGGTTGTGCCGTACGACACCATATCATTGATCTATCATATGTGTGTAGTTGCAGGAAACTAACCACGCTTTAAGTAGCCCAAGTTGAAAACGTTTGCGAGTGAACGTCATTAGTGTCACTGTTGAGACGTATACCGGAATACCGGCTTAGGATTTTCTTTGGTGAGGGCGTAGTACCGACATTGCATCCGAGTTTCATCAAGCATGTCGACGATGATATCTGTGCTGGAGGTGTGACTCGACAACAAGTAAAAATTTTCTAACTTAGGACTAAGTTTGAATTTGTAATCTCTGTTTTGGGAGCGTGCTGGTCAGATTTACAATTAATCATATGGTCACTGCGATAAGAAGACATATGGTTTGAGAACTTGAGGAAGTCTTCCACAAGTTTCATTTTCAGCTCCAAGGCAAATTTCAAGATTTAGAACTTGAAAACTTCATTTGAACTTAAATTGTCCAGTTCCTGGTTCAAACTGTGAACTAGAAAAAAATTGACTAAGTTTGGAATAGCAACTTCCTGTATAATTCAGCCCTGAAGGCCTACCACACATGGTTGGAAAATTTAGATGGTCCTCTAAAACTCTTATGTTCAACTCCAGATCAGAAACTCCCTGTAAACTAGTTAAAAATTTAAATTTCCAAACTCTGTTAAATCTGGACAGAAACTGAATAGTTTATGTACCATGTTATTGTTTCCATCATATCTCCTTGTAGAACCAACAAATGACTTCATGTAGTATATTTCTGTAATCCTGACGATGTATTCAACAATGTTGTAATATATTATTTTTTCATATTTTGATGTTTTGTATCTGGAAAAATGTGGACAAAATCAGCCTTAAACAAATGGGGTGCTGTCAAAATTTTTCCAGAAAGACTGTCAACTTGCAAAAATCATATCTCCTTATGCAGAAATGGTATGGAGGCAAATAAATACATTATGGAAAGATCATTGAGTGTAATACAATTGTGTAGTTGAACTCAAGTCCTGAATATGCTTACAACTGGATGTAAATCTCAAATTTATCCAGACTGGTCAGATTGAACAGAAACTGAGACAGAATTCCAGTGTTATGTTTCATTTGGCATTTGATTTTTAATACACTTTCATAATTCAATTTTTCACATCAATGATCTGTGTATCAACAAATTTTGTTGAATTTGAGTATTTGACACATTCAAATACTTCTTTTATAGATGGTGGATGTGATGTTGTTGCTGGTCGGATGAGTGTTCTCCACGTGCGCCAACCGTCCGTGCTTCCCGATTATGCTGCGTGAAGTGCTCGAACAGTTTGGAATCATCGAAATGACAGGCTATTGGGGTCAAGAGACAGTTGACAGAGGCGTACTGTCATGCACCGTCCTGGTCGACGTCCCTGCTAGTCCACGTCTTTATGGGTGGGCTCCTATTTCGGTCACCACCCTGGGAGCTCGTTTGGAGGACACGTGGGCCGTTGCAGCGGGCGAAGCGCTTATGAAGCTTTGCGAGCTTCATCAAGATGCCATGGCTGGGACACAATTTGCTCTTCTCCCGGTCTGTGGTGCAGCTGGTTTTGAGTGGCAACGTCATTTGGTTGGGGCCTATCAACCGGACGGAGACACGACATCAACAACACTTGGGACTTATACCGCTGCATCTAGCATGGTGGTTATTACGCAGAGTGCAATCATTCTGCAGCAGGTCGAACCATTGAGGCAAGTGGTTGAACAAGGTGACACTCTTGATTACATCAATGAGTACCTACGTTCGTTCCTAGCTCCGACGAATCACCGTCTGAATTAATGTTAGGATCAGCTGCATCACCCTCGCACTAGACTGCGGAAGGCTCACGCCGAACTGCGGCAAACTCGCAAGGAGCTGCAGCAAGCCTGTGGTGAATTGCAGGCGAGTCAATAGGTGGTGCAGCAACAGCAAGAGCAGCTTTTGGTAGTCACCGAGGCACGAGATGAAGTCATCGAAGAAGCTCAAAATTGGGAGTTCAAGGTAGGCCAACATCAGGATGACTTGTTGGAGGCCGAAGCACACTTGCCGCACCCAGACATGTATCCACCGGCTCATGACATGTCGCTGAACATGGGCGAGCAGGTGCTCTTAGATTCTGAGTAGGAGGAAGATCCTTAGATAATCGAGTACGTCGATGAGGATGCATCAGAGTAGGATAGGGCAGCACTACTGCCATCACGGAGCATTGTATAGTTAGTGGTTGCTCGTGTCTATTTGTAGCCATGTTTGTATCATATTATAAATAGTAGTGGGTGTGTCGGAGAAGACAAGGTGTGTATGACGACTCATGGAGACCTAGTATAGTTGAGATGCACTTCCATAGAGGGAGTCCGTCATTTTGGAGTTCACTACTATAAACTTGGTCATGAGATAAAATATCTTGTATAAAGTTTATACTTTATCAATATATGTGAATGTTATGCAATTATCACATTGTCAATACTCGCGCTACCATGGTATAAAATGGATGAAGAAAACAAACATGTTGCTGATTTTTGAATCATGTGGATGCAGAATGATGCGTACAGGTTCTATGCCCGAGATGGGAGGCTCTAGCCGGGGTCGTGAGGATGAATCTCCAACCCGGGAGCAAACCACGACACCGCAGCAACAAGATCCTCCACCACCACCACCTTAACCTCCACGGACTCTCGCGGAGATTCTGGCCACAGTACTCGGCTCGCGCAACGAGCAAACCAAGTTGATGCGTATGTTGGTGCAAAATTCGTCCCGTCAAGGGGAGCGACAAGACAATGGGCAACACCAGTCCAAACAGAGTTCATATTCGGACTTCTTGGCGACGCATCCACCGTTCTTCACGGAGGCCGAGGAGCCTCTAGAGGCGGACAACTTTATCACGCTCGAGGCAAAGTTTGGTCTGCTACGATGCACTGAACAGCAGAAGACGCTGTTCGCAGCGCAACAGCTTCAAGGATCCGCCGGTGCTTGGTGGGCGAAATACATCGCGTCACTACCGGCTGGTCATGCGGTCACCTGGACCGAATTCCAGGAGGCGTTCTGCGCCTACCATATACCTCCCGGTATAATGAAGAGAAAGCTTCAGGAATTTTTGGAGCTGAAGCAAGGTGGGAGGAGTGCTCATGAATACTCCCGCACATTCAATCACTTGGCGCAGTACGCGCTAGAGTATGTGGGAACAGAGGACAAGAAGCAAGATACCTTCTTCCGGGGTTTGAACCGCAAGGTGAAAGTTCAGCTCGCACAATGCAATCGTGGCACCTTCAACGACATTGTCAATGCCGCGATTGTACTGGAGGATGTTCAACGCGAGCTCGTTTCTGATAAGAGGAAATGGAGCGTGCCTTTGAGCAGCAGCAGTGGTGGTCCACAGAAGTACCATGTGGTGTATCGTTCAGCATCCAGTCAGCGACGGTAGCCACCAGCGTGACCACATCAACCCGCGGTCGTTCTTTCAACGCGCCGCATTTCCGACCGCCATTTCCACAGCAGCAGCAGCAGCCAGCAGCAAGGGATGGTCCTGCATGTGTATCCACCTCCACCACGTGCACCGGGATTCCGTCCGCAGCTTTGCGGGAAGCCGACACAATATACGTGCTACACGTGTGGTCGTGTCGGGCATTTTTCAAGGGACTGCCCCGAACAGCAACAAGGCAGCGCACAAGCACCATATCGGGGTGCAACTCAGCCCCGCAACGAGCCCAAGAAACCAGCACCATAAACCGGCAATGTCCACCACATAGCTATCGAAGACGTGCCGGAAGGCGAACCCATCCTCGCAGGTACGTTTTCTCTACACCAAAATCCTGTAGTCATACTCATTGACTCCGGTGCCACCCATAATTTCATTAGCCAATCATATGTTGTCAAGCATCAAGTACCTATCACTTCCACAGAAAGTCCATATTTGCGGGTGGGAAAATAGCAGCGGACATGAAAGTCTATAAAGCACAACTTAAGATGGGTGGGAATATCTATCTGACTTCTCTAATTATATTAGAGGGTCAAAAGCTCGATATCATCTTAGAAATGTCATGGCTGCACCGTCATGGTGCTGTTCTCAACATCGTTTCATGTGTGGTCCATTCAAACTCTCCACTATATGAACCACACACTCTCATTCTAGACCGCTTTATCCAAGAAATTCCAGACACATACAAACACGAAAGCCACAAAGCTTGAGGACATTCGTGTGGTCCATAAATATCCGGACGTGTTTCCCAACGACCTTTCAGGTATGCCACCGGATAGGGACATTGTATTCAAGATTGAACTTATTCTGGAAACCATGCCTATCTCTCGAAGGTCGTACAAGATGGCACCAAATGAGTTGGCAGAACTAAAGAAGCATTTGAAGGACCTGCTCGACAAAGGTCTCATATGCCCAAGTTCATCACCTTGGAGCTGCAGCACATTATTTGTAAAGAAGAAGGACAAGATGTTACGTCTATGTGTGGACTATCATCCGCTCAACACCGTGACGCTCAAGAACAAGTATCCACTACTATGCATCGATATTTTATTCGATCAACTAGTGGGTGCTAGAGTATTCTCGAAGATGGATCTTCGGTCCGGGTATCATGAAATCCAAATCTGACCAGACGGCATTCTCGACAAGATACATCTCTATGAGTATCTCGTCATGTCGTTTGAACTTACCAACGCGTCGGCTCACTTCATGTATTTGATGAATTCAGTGTTCATTCTGGAGTTGGACAAGTTTGTCGTGGTCTTCATTGATGTCATTCTAGTTTATTCTAAATCAGAGGAAGAACACGCCAAAGACTTGTATATCTTGCTCCAACGATTGCGAGATCACAAGCTTTATGCAAAATTCAGCATGTGTGAGTTTTGGACCAGCGAAGTATCATTTCTTGGTCACATTATTTCAGCGGAGGGCATCGCTATTGATCCAAGCAAAATTGTGCAAGTGCTGAAATGGAAGTCTCCAACGTCCGTACACGAAGTTCGCAACTTTCTCGGATTAGCGGGATATTATCATAGGTTCATTCCGAGTTTCTCAAAAATCACTAAACCAATGACAGAGCTGCTGAAAAAGGGGACTAAAGATATTTGGATCAAGGAATGTGAGGATGCATTTCACACATTGGTGAAACATCTCACAATAGCCCCAGTGCTAGCTCAGCCGGACACGACCAAATCTTTCGACGTTTATTGTGGTGTGTCTGGCATTGGTCGGCTGTGTGTGAATTCAAGAAGGCCTCGTGATCGTGTATGGATCACGGCAGCTCCGAAACCATGAGCAGAATTATCCAACTCATGACCTTGAGCTCGCTGCCATGGTGCTCGCTTTGAAAATGTGGAGGCATTATTTACTTGGAAATCTAGTGCATCTCTACACCGATCACAAGAGCCTGAAATATATCTTTACTCAGAAGGAGCTGAATATGCGACAGTGAAGATGGTTAGATCTGATCAAAGATTATGAGATTGAAATTCACTACCATCCCGGCAAGGCGAATGTGGCTGCCGATGCGCTAAGCCGCAAGTGTCACGTCAATAGTCTGTCCATCACTCCAATGGATGAGAACAAACCGAGTTTATACTTGGTTCCATATGGAGCATTGTATAATCTTGCTCTCATTCCTACCATATGAGAGGAGATTATGGAAGCTAGAAAGAAAGACGTGGGTATGTTGCACATACGGAGGAGAATGAAGAATGGGGAAGTGAAGTGTTTTCGGAGTGATGAACATGGTACTCTATGGTTGAAAGACCGTATAGTGATACCCCATAACTTGACACTTCGGAAGAAAATCTTGGATGAAGGTCACTTGTCCAAGTACTCTATTCATCCAGGCAGCAACAAGATGTATCAAAATTGATAACCAGATTTTGGTGGACATGAATGAAAAGAGATATCTCATAGTACGTATCCGTGTGTGATACGTGTCGGCGAGTGAAAGCTGACCACATGAAGAAAGGCCGGACAGCTGCAACCATTGAAAAATTCCAGTGTGGAAATGGGAGGACATTAGTATGGATTTCATTGTCGGTTTGCCTCTCACATTCCACAAGCATGATTCGATTTGGATGATAGTCGATCGACTAACCAAATCAGCTCATTTTATCCCTGTACATACAAAGTACATTGCCAAGAAATTTGTGGAGCTATATATTGCAAGAGTCATGTGCTTGCACGGAGTTCCCCGGACAATTATTTCAGATCGCAGTGCGCTGTTTGTTGCTCGTTTCTGGGAGTAGCTGCACACATCATTGGAGATGAAACTGATCCAAAGCTCCACATACCACCTGCAGACGGATGGTCAAACTGAGCAGGTGAATCAAGTTTTAGAAGATATGCTGAATCAAGTTTTGGAAGATATGCTACGCGCTTGTGCCATCCACCACGGTAAAAATTGGGATGATCATTTACCGTTGGCGGAGTTCTCATATAACAATGGCTATCAAGCTAGCATCAAGATGGCGCCGTATGAAGCTCTCTACAGCCGGAAATCTCGTACACCACTCAACTTGTGTGAATCCGGCGAGCGAGTGATATATGATATTGATCTTGTAAATGAAGCCGAAGAACGAGTGCGAGTGATTCAAGCCAATCTCAAGGCTGTTCAATCTCGTCAGAAAAGTTATGCGGATAAAAGATATCGACCTCTCCACTTCGACATTGGAGACCACGTTTTCCTTCGTGTCTCTCCGATGAAAGGAATTTATCGTTCTGGAGTGAAGGGAAAGCTTGCTCCACGATTCATCGATCCGTTCGCCGTCATGAAAAATGCGGACCCATGGCCTAGCGCTTGGAGTTACCGGCGTCGCTTGCAGGTGTTCATAATGTATTCCACATTTCTCAGCTGCAGAAGTGCCTTAAATCCACAGCTGAAATCTGCACCAAACAGAGTGAAGCTCTCCAACCGGATCTCACTTATTCTGAGTATCCGATCCGGATTATCGATGAAAAGACTCGTGCCACCAGGAACCGGACTTTACACTTTTACAAAGTCTTGTAGAGTAGCCATACGGCTGAGGAAGCGATATGGGAAAGCAAGGACTATCTCTGATCAAGCTATCTGGATTTATTATCATCTCATATCCTGTAATCTTTTTACGTCCATCTCTTTTATTTGTAATCTCGGGACGAGATTCTTTTAAGGGGGAGGAATGTAAAAGTCCAAAAATTTAGAGTGCAAAGTTCTGAAAGGACAATTTAAAATTTGAATGGGAAAAAGAAATCAAAATGGAAACTGAAAAAAATCAAATCAATTCAAACTTCAATGGAGGGAATTCAAATATTCAATTTAGCTCCTGTTCAAACTTTTCCAAAAAAAAATCTGAGTTCAAACTTTTCGAAGCATAATTGCTATATAATTCAGTGGAAACATTGAATTCTTTAAAATTCAAATTCAAATTTAAATTTTTATTGAAACTTGATCAATTCAAAGTTTTGAATTCAGAATCAAATCCTAGATATTTTTTTGAGCCTATCTAAAAATTTTCAGGATTTTTGGATCAATATAGGTTAGTGAATTAAAGGAACAGAGGTGACAGAGTTGAAAGGGGCAGTGGGACCCACTGGTCAGTAGCACACAGCCGTGAGTGCTCTGTTTTCACCGCTGTCCCCGCGCTTCAACGCCGGGAGGGCGCGCCACCGCGGCAGGGGCATGCACAAGCAAGCAGCTGCGTGGCTAGATGACTCCTCCACCTTCTTAAGGCCTTGCTGCGCCTTACCGACGATTACTTCGTCCTCTGTGTCACAAAAACCGAGCGCTGGCGCCATTAGTTGCCGCCCCCTTCTTCTTCCCTGGCAGTTCTAGCCGAGGGTTAGTTTCATTCCTTGAAGCAAACTGAAGCGAAACTTGAAGCTCCACCTTTCCTTGTCCAGTTTCCTGCTGTTTCCTCAGCTCCTGCGGTCGTATTTTGCAGTTTGGTGGCCGTCGAATTTGAACCGCCGAGGTCGAGCCTCTCTGTTCCCCGTCGCACCGGCGCTACAAGGCTTGTCTCGTGCTGCTCCCAAAAGCAAACAGGATCGCCTGGACATCACCTTTGTCACAGTAAAATCCATTATTCGTTTCATTCCCTATCGAGCGAGAATTTATCCTTTTTCTTTCGGCACGATGTTACCCTTCATGCTAGGTCTTGAAAGCAATTCGTTCTATACGTGGAGAAATCCGTTGAGCAAGCTAGATCTTAGTTTCTATGCCCTCTTGAGCACCCTCTGGATCAATCTTCAGTGGATATAATCGACCAACGACCAATTTTGAGTTTGCCTCGTTGCCGTTGAAAAGCACCGCTGCTCGCCGTCGAACTTGCGTTGGCCAGCTGTTATGCCGTGTGTGCATCTCTTTTTCATCTTCCTCAGGCTCCCAGGAACGTCCCCAGCTCTTTCCCGAAGCGTTTGCACCATTGCCAAGCGGTACCGACCACCGTCGGAACCCTCGTTCCGCCGCCGCCGTCGTGCGCTCGCCTCCGGCCATTGCCGCCTCAATTGGACCCCACCATTGTGTTGCGCAGCTGATTCTAGGGCCATGCGGACAAAGACGTGCTGAGAGGAGCGCCGCCTCTGTCGCGGGGTTGAAGAAGGCCGGTCAGGTCCCACGCACCAGTGACTGTTTGTCCTCGATGGGATCTGCTGCGGCTAGGGATCTGATGTGGCTACACGGTTTAACCCGTAGCCCTTCGTGTGGCCCAGCTGTGATTGGATTATTTTAAACAGTGGGGCCCAGTTGATTGATTCAAATCTCTTTCCTTTCCAAATAATTCCAGAATTTGAGACAACTTCTAAATTTAATTACTCCTAGCATACTTGCTCAAATAATTCCAAAAAAATTCTGGTAGAATCATATTGATCCGTATTTCACAGTGGTGCAATTTGTTGGACATTAAAGTCCCAGAATATTCATAATTAATTCCTTTGAGCTAACTGCTTGATAAATTATTTACCCTGTTCTGCTAATTGGAAAATTCCCAATTTTGGTCAGAACACTCTTAATAACAACCTTGACCTCCAATAAAAATGTCAGGTTCATTGGACTTCATTTACTGGACCAAACAGTGTTCATATCACCGATGTCAATTGAAAAATGTGAAATGTACATAAACATTTTCAGAATGTTTCCAAACTTGTAAAATCAATCTATCCCTGTAGGAAGCTCAGAAAATTATGAAACAAATTTTCCTAGGACCAGTGAGACCTCCTCTACCATAATCACCCACTGATAGCCATGACAAAGCTCCAGATTCAATACAAAATTTCAGAGAAGGCTTTTATTAGAATTTTAGAGACAACGAGCTTCCTTGAACATCTCCAATTTTTTGGTCCAGATCTTCCACATAGAACCTAGTATCCACTGTAAAATTACCAAAGCCGATTAAAATCGTTTAGTAATAGAAACTGTATTTAGAATTTTATTTGTTTAGTTCTATGTCACTTATATGCTTTCATATTATGCACCTCATATAGTAACCGAGATCGAGGAGGAGCTGGAGGCCTTGGGCAGCATCCTCCCAGAAGGTAACTTTCCCTTTGACTCACAGCTAGGCAAGCTCCGGTTTGCATCTAAGTGCTATTTCAAAGTTTATATTTGTATCACTTATGTCTAGGATGAACTTTGTGCATTAGGGCTAAGGTGATTGAATCTCCACTTGCATGACCCACAAATCCCATGGAGTATTCTGTAGGTCTACAGCTTGACGAGTAGAAAATGCCATGCTAATGTTTTGAGGAATCCGGTAGAAGTTGAGTAGTTCGAATCTACTCGCGAGATGGGATTTTATAACACGGGAAATATTTGATCAAAGAATGAATTAGGAATATGAATTTAATACCGAGCAACGGGTAGGATGCAGCAAGACGTGGTCTCACGTGCGTAGCCCTGCTTGTGTTGATTGAGGACCGATCCGTGTGTGGCCCTGCTGGACAAGTTTGAACTGTACCGGATGCATACTGGGCATATATAACCTAGGAAACCGATGTAACTTGATAACTTGGATGTCGAGGCATAGTCCACTGTCGATAGGGGTGAGTTGAGGGCAGCAAGGTGTAAATCTGCCAGCGGGCACAGACACACTCCATGCGGGGACCCTATGCCCGCGAGGGTGGGACCGGTTCGGTGTTTGAGTTTTTGGTGAAAGGTTGCTGCATATGACGTGGTGGGGAGCACGACACGCTCCTTATGCACAGGTGTACGTGATGTGTTATTCGGGTGTCTACTGATTGCAATCACGTCCCTCGCAGTCATTTCAGTAACGCTTGTTCACTGCGCTGTGACGTAGTAAATACTGAAGAAGCCAGGAGAATATTATGTATTGAATTATAATTGTTCTGCAACTATGCTCGCTATAGAATATGCTCACTAAAGTTAATTTTATTGAAGCTTTAAGCTGCTGTCAATAACTTGAAAATTAAGTATAAACATGTAGGCAAGTCATTTACTGATATATCTAGTCCTATGTTAAGTATCCCTACATGTAGAGTTCCATGTTTAGGTGAGACAGTGAAGTCTTGTTGAGCCTTCGTGCTCATGGTTGCTATATTAAGTTGTTTGCAGGTGAGATGTATGAGAAAGGGCCTGAAAATGAGGCATTGCCGCCGTCGGGATATACCGCCGAGTGGGGGCCTTGCACGCCGCCGTAAATTGTTCCGTGCTGCTGGTGTGTAGCGTCCTCGGGCTGGACAGCTGCACTTTTGCATAGCTATGCTGAGAGTTTAGCTATGAATATTAGTTCCGCCGTAGATTTAGTATTGTAAAAGACTTCCGCTGTTTATATAAATAAAACTTTGTATTTTGTTGTATTCTTTTTGTGTTTGCTATTTGGTGCCGCATCGCACGGCACCACCATCTGCGATTCCTAGAATGTGTGGACCTAGTCCTCTCATGAAGGCCAATAAGAGTGCATCAGTTTTCGTTCGATGGACTGTAGCCAGTGCGCGGCCGCGCCTTCACAATGCATGGCTGCGACCTTAACCCACAATCCCTCGTCAATAGAGTAGAAATCAAAATAGTCTTCACAATGTGTGCGCCACAACTTGGGATTGTCCCCGTCGTACTTAGGAAATTGCATCTTAGGTAAAATCCCACAAGACGATGAACTATGAGGCGACAAGCGATCAAAAACAGAGCCAAACGGACGAACAGGACGAACATAATCGAGGACATCGAGCATACCCTTGACCGGGATGCGGGAATGGTTATATACTGACCCAAACCCAGTATCCCGGTACAGATTGTCGACGCGATGCCCAAATTGTCCGTCGGCGAGCAAGCCAACAGTGTGCTGCTCGTTGGCCGACCCAGTCCCCAGCACGCGTTGGTGTTGATGCAGATATTTGGCATCGCGGTCGAAATACTTGTTTAACTTGGGGATCTCCAACTAGGTTGCTAAGATAGTGGCGTCGATCTCCGGTTTCCACTCGACAGAGTTCTTCTCCAAGGACTCGGCCGAAGATTCAAGCGCGGCGAGGCGTTTACTTGTGTTCTGGTTGGAGAGGGACATCTCGGCAAAGCACTTGTCGATGACCAGCGTCTGCTCGGTGAAGCGCTTGTCGATTACGGCTGTCTGATCGGTGATGCTCCTGGAGATCTCGGCGTGGAGGTGCTTCAGCAAGTCATCGAACAGCAGCTTGGTATTGGGCTCCATTGCTCCCAGGTTCTTCTGCCAGCGAGTGTAATGCCGGTCTTCCTCCAGATCGGATCGTAGATAGAAGCTTATACCAACTGTTAGCAGCAGTGGAGGAGGTGGAGAGAAAGGAATGCAGGAATGGTGTTTAGCTTTTTACTTCATTGTTTATGCCTTAACCGAATTGGTTACAATTCCCTTCAAGGAGAATCTACCTGACAGCATAACAACTCGGCACCACTCACACAGCTCACGCCCAGTTGGCACCAACGACATGCGGATTTGGTTCCCTGGGCCGAGCGCTCTGCCAAGGCCTACAGGTTTCCTCTTGCATTATGTTCAAATCGTTCACGCCTCTCACTTTACATTAGCTGCAGCGCGCGACGCTGCTGACAGGTGAGCAGAGAACAAAGAAAAGGATAGAGCCAAAGGTGAATCGAGCTGGAGCAGTCGGGTGTCGTGTCACTCGGCCAAGGAAAGAAGAAAAACTGCCCTAGGTCACTGACTGACGTGCAGGGACCACCAGACAGGTGGGACCTATTGAGCATACTCCCTGCTGGCTTTTATTCAAGAAATAAAATACTAAATGATCTCCAAAAATAGTAGGAATTTGCGGGGTCCCTAAATAAAATATGACAAAGCTGTTGGTGAAATCAAATTTGGTTTCCAAAGAGGTTGATTTCGAATTCAAATTTAAATTGCAACTTAACCCCCATATGTAAGTTTTAATTATGACTAAACTGTGCACACTTTTGCATGGACACCTAAGTAATTAACAATGACCTTTTTGGTCCTTTAAAGTTTGCCTTTGCCTAAATTTAGTTTATTTTAATTACAAGCTTTATTTCAGTTTATACTTATATTTGGATTTCTTGGGAGTATTCTTTTTATCCTTTAGCAACATGTGCATGGATTATATTATGCATTTCTAACAAACATGAGCTAAATTAAGTTCTAAATTTTTTTATCTTTCCTTGCATTTACTATCAAAAACTTGATTTGAATTCTTTTTGTTCTAATTTATTTAAATGCTTGGTTTGACTCCCACTAATTTTCTTTTGACTTGACCAATTTTTTGAGTTCCCTGTTTTGGACATTAGTTATTAATTAATATAATTCATTGGGAGTTTGAAGTCCCACATTACCTTAAAGACTTTTAAGTTCGTATTTTTGCTTCCTGTCCTTCTCAAATGTGGGTTTTTTTACAACCCTTCCACCTCAATGAAAATCTCGTCCCGAAATTAGAAGTGAAGAACTGAGATGGTAAAGGATATTATCATAGGCATCATGATAACTGTGACACCCGGTTCCAAAAAATGAACCAAGTGAGCGCATATGCATTCTTAGGATGTTCAACACACATACACGAGTGCATCACAAACGATATTCAGAAATTAACCACAGCACAAACTAGTAATTAATTACTTTTATTACGATATTAAGATAATCCTCAAATTAGAGACTCTAATGATCATTATTACTAATAACATCTGAAACTAATGCAACAACAATAGAATAAATAAGCAGACTATGCATATAGGGTAGCGCGGCTCCAAGCACGACCACAGGCAAGTTGACGGCAGCACACAACCTAGTACTCCGCATTATCCTCAGGGTACTCCAAAGATCATCTAAAACTGTTGGTGGGAAAATTTCAAGGCTGATCATATGTCGTACACAACAAGTGTGGGTAAAGAATGACATGTAGATTAAAGAAGGAATGATAAGAAATAATGGCTATTTCCTAAAAAGTTCATTTAAAACATATGAAAAGCATCCTACAATGTCTATGTGAGATAATCCCATCATCCCAAATAAATATAATAATCCATATCCATCATTCATTATCCATCCATATTCTTACCATCATCATTAACCATGTCCTTTTATCACCATCCAATCCATAACCGTAACCAAACCATCTAAAATACCAAGTTCAAATCTAATCATGCAGGTCATCGAGGTGCTCTTAACAGGGAGCATGACTATTATGATAGTTTTTCACACTCTGTAGAGGTTGTACCACCTTACCCACAAGTTCGTGATTTCGTAACCGTCGGCGACTAAATAATCATCCCTTATGCCAATTACACTTCCTTACGTGTATGGCCAAGAGATCACAAAATAGGCTTTACAAAGGGACTACCAGCATATTCAGACCTACTGAGGTTTCACCGGTGGTGATGCCTCCAACTGAGCACATCCAACCAAGGGCCCCCTCTTGTGCTGTTTAGATCCCAGGGCAGTCCCGCCACCATTGCAAACCCAACTGGCTCCCATTCCCAGCTCCCATAAATGATCCAAATAATGCTGGCAATAGGCCTAATTAATCTGCTAAGCCGCACCCATACTTGGCCTTGTGGTGGCACTGTTGTCCTAGCTTATTCTCGCATGAACAGGTCCTTAGATCCAAGGCAAGCAAAACCACCATATCTTCCAACCCAATCCACAAACCATACTTGCTTAGATCTCCCAAGTCCCATGTTACCAATTAACCATGTTCATCAATTCACATTATCCATATGTTCATTAATTCATAGTTAAGACATTTGGTTGTTTTCCCATACCAATTAATTAGAGTGAAGCAAAAAGGTAAAAGTACCCTTCCCGACTCTCTACATCATATTTCAAGCGACAAGGACATCAAACAAGTTTATTAAACACCTATCTTGGGTTTCCCATCAATTTGACTCAAGCATGAAGTTTTGCAAACAAAACATTTAAAACAGGATTAAAATGTTCAAGGACATTTGCCTTGCTCTTGATATTGGTTAGGATCAAAAGCTTCAAAGTTCTGTTGCTGGAGGTCCTCCACAGTGCCCTCTAGAGCAAAACCCTCTATTCCGTGCAGCAAACATACAAAACAAACATTACAATCAATAAACGCTCATATATTACTCAATATGTCATGACATGCATGAATAATGCAATTATGTGGTAATGCATGTTATCAAGTTGCTATCATTGCTTACTAACTAGTTACAATCAAGTATTACATGTTAGAATAAATTTCAAGTCATTCCGGGGGATATTAAAGATGTTCCAAAAATTTCCAGTTTTGGAGGACCGGACTGGTGTGCAGTTGGAACGGACATGTCTGTTCTGGAACAAAACTGAAATCAGACTAGTCTGCACTGCCACCGCACAAGTTCGTTAAGGACAGGTTTTTGGCGAATTTTTAACAAGAGCATAATTTGAGTTAATATAGAACCATAATTTATGTAGAAAAGGTGCATCTAAGGTATTTATAATGAATCCAAAGGTTCAAAGGTCGAAAATTGGGTGCAACACTTGGATCTTGACGTCTAGGGTTGATGGTGAACAGTTGGTGGAGAATTGATGATGATGTTGATGAGTTGACGAAGATCGATCTTGCTTGATCCTCCTATCCTCCTTCTCCTGTCTGCGATCTCTCTCTTCTCGATGGCGGCTCCCACGAACTAGGGTTTGGGTTTTCTTCAATTGTGGCAAAGAGATGAGAGGGTTGGTGTTGGGGTGTTTATATAGAGTGGAGGTGGTAGGGTTTGGGTGGAATTGGAGTTTAAGGAGGTGGATGACGAGTAGGGGTCATGGTGGGGTCCACTAAGGTCGGGCACGACGTTCCTGGGCCCACTTAAGGCAATTACCCAATAGTTTGTCATGGAGAAAGAAATCAAATTCGAGTCGGGCATACCAGACTAGTCCGCTAGGGTCTGGACAAGTCCGATTTTGAACAGAGAGAAGAATGGCCAAGTCCGGTTGGGGTCTGGACAAGTTCGAAAATGTCTAGAGAGCAAAACAAACAAGTCTGGTATGGGTCCTGAGAAGTCCAGATGTTCGTCCAAATTATCGAAAACCGAACCAAAATATGGAGTTATCGGATAACTATGAAAAGTTCCAGTAGAGGATATCGGACTAGTCCGAACAAGAGAACGGATAAGTCCGGGATACATCAGAACCAATTTCGACTAGTCCACGGCAAAAGCGGACAAGTCCGAAAAACAACAGATGCAAAATCGGACTAGTCCGTGGTCTAGTCCGGACAAGTCCGCACTGACACAGACTTTTAACTGCAGTTTTGGTTCTAATTTATTTTAAACTTGTTCCTTTTTGTGTTGCTTAATGTTATACACGTATAATAGTGTATGCAATGCATGATGGATGAAAATTAGTGTGTTACAATAACATGTCTAAACTACAGGTTAGAAGATATTCTTGGTCTTTCAATGCAACTCATTAGCTTTCCATGTGATTCACTCAACGGTGTGGTTACATCATAACACCTTGTAAAACCACAATGTCTAGTTCCTGTTCCACTTTTTGGAAGTACACCACTTTCCTTTTCCCTTAACTTCCGTTCCAATAGTGGACATTGACTTGTCTTTCTTGCAAACTTCTACAATTCTTCCTCGAATCGTAGTATAAGAGCAAGCTGAGTCAATAATCCACAGGGAACCAAACTTATACTTTGTTCTTGTAGGATCGCAGAGCACGTAAAAAGCTACCAGAGGGGGGTGAATGGTAGATTTAAATCTTTTTTGTCGGAAGCAACAAAAACCCCTTTGCAGAAAATCTATCTGTTAAGAAACCGTGTGTGGAACTGATCTAAACGTGTTCAACCGTGACAAAAATAGTAGATATTATATAGAATAGTGTCATGAATACATGACAACAAGAATCATGAAAAACCGTCAAGAAAAACTCAAGTTATGATCGAAAGATCAATCAAAGGTCAATCTGTTCTACCCGAGTAAAAACAGATTTGCAACACTGCAAAGAAACTCATGTAGATCAGAAACAACAAATCCAATGATCGTGAAACTTTCACCGATGATATATAATCAAGTTGTGAAGACAACCCAGAAAGAATCACATAAATTGAATCTATAAAACTTGAGTTATGATAAAAACACCAACGCAACATAGTGTTGTGCAGAAACTCGACGAGAAAAAATTTTCTGAAACAAGTCGGACGAACAAGGCACAAAAGCTCCTATACACTACAAATTTTATTGATAAAACACAATAGGAACAGACCAAAGTCATCTCTTCAAGAGCTCTAGCCTCCCTTGCTTATATAACTAGCCCTAAGGCCAACCCAATCCAAACTAGGAATCTAATCCTACTCAGTTTCAACTAAAACATTCCATAACTGCTCAAGACTCTTCTATAAGCAGATAGAAGAAATCTTAAGACTTCCAAACACGTTAGGAACGTATCCCACATTCCTAAAATAGCTCAAATTCGTGACCCACACAAAATATAAGCAAAACAAACTCGAAACATTCCATAAACGAACCATAACCACCTCAGCTACAGTCTGAGGCATAATCCAGCTGGATGGACCTTTCCGACCAATTCTTTACATCCAATCCTCTTTATTACGCCTTGGAACCATGTTACCACGATTATGCACTTCTTGCACATGTGCAAACACTTTCCAACAACGTCCACGATACCTTCATATGCATTGTTCTTGACCCAAACATGCTGCGTGACCTCGCGATCAACTCAACCACAATTCCTCATGAACTTAGTTATTGAACCTCATCTTCTCCCTAATACTAGTCCAATGGATCCCGTCACCAGCCAACAAACAACCAATTCTCATAGTTCTTTCCTTTGTTATGAGCATATTATAACATATACACGTACAACAAAACTCATCCAAGTCATACTATCAAGTAACATACACTATCAGATTAATGAGATACATAAAGTAGTGTAAACCATGATAGAGATCAGGTGTAATTTTCAATTTAAGCAAGTCATTATCCCCTAAACTTAACTATTTTAAAAACCTGAAAGCATGACATTTGTTGCTGCTTTTTAGTATTTTTCCAAACTCAAATTCAGATCATATGACATTTGCAAAAGATTATATGCCGCATGTGCCTTATTCTAACCAACCAAGCCAAGCCTATGTCATTTGACAATCAAAAGCTTAAGGACATGGTTTTAGTCATACACTACTCCTTCCAAGTTCATATCAAAGTGCAATGATAAGCAATCACAAAAGAAGAAGTGCCATGCATGCATACTCTCTTGATCTTTTCTCAATTTTTCATTTGAACATAAAAAACTCAACATGTGAGTTGATTACTTGATTAATTCTTCATCATTAAAAGCACTTGTGAGAATGCAACAAGTTGAAAACAGCAAGTACGGTTGATCATGACCAGATTTAGTGTAAGTAATTATTCCAATTGCTAGTCATGAAAAAAACTACAAATTGTATAACACGAGTAATGTAGTAAGAACTTTCAGCATGTAAAAGGAATCACAAAGTCATATATGTATGAAATACTTATGCTCATATCATTTTAAATTCAGATTCACATATAGACTTCCCAAGTCTTAAAACTCCCCCTCAATTTAAGCCATGAGGATGCATAACCCCTATTTCACTACGAATGTAACAAAAACAAGTGAAATCCGAAGGTTTTGTAAAAATGTCAGCCAATTGTTGTTCGATATCTACGTGGTGAAGCACAATGTTTCCTTTTTCAACATTATCACGGAGAATGTGATACCTAATGTAAATGTGCTTTGCTCTAGAATGTTGCACGGGGTTTTTAGCAATGGAAATGACACTAGTTTTATCGCAAAATAGTGGAACCGTATCTAGATCAACCTCTAGTCCTTAAGTGTTTGAACAATCCACCGAATTTGTGAGCTAGCGGTAGCAGTAGCTACATATTCAGATTCTGCTGTAGATTGTGCAACTAATTTTTTTCTACGGGACCAAGCAACAAGTGAATTACCAAGAAAATGACAAGCACCCAAAGTGAGGAAGTAGGAAGTAAACTTCCAAAGTAACAGTTGAGGAAGAAGGAAGAAAAATGTCAAATTCTTGAGTTCCATGTAAGTACCTGAGAATCCTTTTGACGATGTGAAGCACGTGGGGAACCTTGAAATCATGCACAAAGATATACGCTGAATTGTATGTACGGTCTTGATGTCGTGAGGTACAAAAGTGATCCAATCATACTTCTATATTCTTTTTGATTGACCGGGTCACTATATTCATCAAGTTCATGTGTTGTTGTTCCCATTGGTGTCCGAAAAGGCTTGCATTTGTCCATGTTGAAGCACTTAAGAAGGTCTCTTGTATACTTCGTTTGATGCACAAAAGTACCCTCCTTGGTTTGCTTGATTTGCAGTCCCAAAAAGTACGTGAGTTCTCCCATCATGCTAATCTCAAATTCTGAACTCATCATAGCTGAAAACTTGGACACAAGATCATGAAAAGCAAAACAAAAGATAATATCATCCACATACACATGAACGAATAATGAGTCATCGCCATTCTTAAGCACAAAAAGAGTTTTATCAACCTTGCCCATGGTAAACCCCCTTCCAAGTACGAATGGTTTTAACCTATCATACCATGCTCTAGGGGCTTGTTTGAGACTGTACAAGGCTTTGGACAGTTTGTAAACATAATTAGAAAAATCTAGATTTTTAAAACCCAGCGGTTGCTTGACATAAACATCCTCATCACTGTAGCCATTAAGAAAATCACATTTAACATCCATTTGATATATCTTGAAGCCTCTAGATGCAGCAAAAACTAACAAAATTCTTATGGTTTCTAATCTAGCAACAAGAGCAAAAGTTTCATCAAAATCTAGACCTTCAACTTGCGTGAAACCTTGAGCAACCAACCTCGCCTTATTCCTAACCAAAAACCCATCCTCACTTTGTTTATTTTTAAACACCTATTTAGTTCCAATTAGAGTGTGACCTTGAGGTGGAGGTACATGTTTTCAAATATTATTTCTTTCAAAATTTTCTATCTCTTTTTGCATGGCAATAATCCAAAGTTCGTTAGTGAGTGCGTGTAATATATCTTTAGATTCAAAAGAAGCAACAAAAGCAAAATGAGCGTGAGAGTTTGGAACGCAAAACCCGGACCGTGTAATTCATTCGTGCAAGCTTCCAATGATTTGTTGTGGAGGATGACTTTGGAAAACGCGGAGGGGAGTAGACACTTGATAAGCTTGTTCTTCTTCATGTTCATCACAGATTGAAGAACTTGTGACTTTAGGATGATCTGTACTAGCTGTAGTAGTTGTTGATGCTGGTAGTGGTGCAAAATCAGTGACGTGATCAACGTCATTTGCTTCTGAATTTTTGGGCAGCAGCACCACTTCTTCGTCTTCTTCGATGAATATACTCTCCCCCTGCGGATATGGATCTAAACCTGCAATATTAGAGCTAGTACCTGGGCTAGCTTCATCAAAAGAAACCTCACAGGTCTCCACAATTTTGTTATTGTCAATTAAAAGCACACGGTAGCCTCTAGTATGAGATGGATAACCAAGAAACATGCCATCAACAGATCTAGGTTCAAATTTATCAATATTACCATGTTTGTTAACAAAGCATTTACAACCAAAGACCCGAAAGTGTGTGACACTAGGCCTATGTCAAAACCAAAGTTCATATAGGGTTTACCTAGCTTAGCACGCAAAAAACACAATTTGAGACATACAAGCGGTTGCAATTGCATCAGCCTAAAATTTCCTAGCAATTTGATATTCATCAAGCATAGTCCTAGCCATCTCAACTAAGGTGCAGTTCTTTCTCTCTCCGACACCATTTTTTTTAGGTACATAGGGTGATGAGAATTAATGATCTATTCCTTTTTCAGCACAAAAGTGATCAAAAAATTGTTTTTTAAATTCAGTTTCATTATCACTTCTAATTGCTTTTAAAGATCTTTGGTGGTCAACTGAAAGTTTAAGAACTAAACTTCTAAAGTGACTAAAAGCTTCATTCTTAGATGCCATAAAGTGAAATCAAGAGTATCTAGAATAATCATCAACAATCACAAGAACATACCATTTACATCCAAAAGATTCAACACCTGAAGGAGCTACGGTGTCAAAGTATAAAAGTTCTCCCGGTCCAATTTTCATGGTCATTGTGAGAGGAGCATGTGAACCTGCAACCATCTTAGCATGTCTACAAGAAGAGCACACAATTTATTTGTCCCCTTTAAGCTTAGGCAGCCACGTACGAGATGAAGAACACTAGCTCGCGTGGGATGATGAAAGCCTACGTGACCACGTCTACGATTGCCAAAAATCTAAGTCTTTCGTATCATTAGCAACTAGACACCTATGCTTTGAGGATGACATATCAAAGTAAGTTTTAAAAACACTTCCAAACTGATACATGTTAAAAATGAGCTCACTATTTGAATCTACAACGTTGCGACAATTTTTAGTGAAAATAATTTCCAGATTTAGCATTTGTGAAACAAAAAGCAAGTTGTATTTCAAATTTTTAACAAGTGCCACATCCATCAAAGTGTAGTGATTATTTACTCTAACCAAACACTTACAATTATAGGGGTTGAGGAATTATCGGCAAAAGTAACATTCTCTACACGTTACCCAAAAGAGAGGTAGAAGAACCAATCTTTGTTACCGGTCATGTGTCATGAGCAACCTGAATCCACAATCCAAATGTTCTCCTTCCTAAATCATGTAACCTACATAGAAGCACAATACGTCGATGACTCAATACTGGGGTTAGTCAAAATACATTTAGGAATCCAATACTGAGTCACACGACGTTCAACACATGAAAGCTGAGATAAAACAGCAGGTTTATGAGCCAAAGTTTAAGGATTTTTGTACCTAAACATTGACCCACGAGGTGTTACATGTGTAGCACGAAAAACATTAGGTTTGGGAGCAAACTTTGCATGTTTTCGACTCATTACAGAAGGTTGCATATTCCTTACTTTTGATTCAGCATGTGCAACAAATTTTGCTTGAGAGTTATCAGATCTAGCTAGCATTATTTCCTTTTTATGTTGTTTAGCTAGTCTATAACAAAAATCTATGACATGACCATCTCTACCACAATAGGTACAATGAAGATTAACTGTTTGTTCATGTCTATATGAGCAAGAAACATGTTGATTTGAAACTGAATGAGACAGCACCACTGCAGATTTAAAACCACTTCTTATGTTTAGGAACTGTATGAACCAAACCACTTCTCAATGACTTTACAATTTTAGTTGGATGAGCCTTAGCATGAGCATGAGAATCAAAACCTAAACCAATTTTATCATTGCAAGACTTAGAACAATTCAGCAGCAAGTTTAGGTTCTTATTCCCATTACAAAACCGATCTAGTGTCCTATGCATGTCATGAAGTTTATTAGACATGTCTAGACAGTTTTCACATGATGTTTTTCCTTTTAATTTGTGATTAGAATAATATTTAACTTCACGAGAACATAAAGCATTGTTTAATATAGAAATCTCATTCATAGCATCGCGTAGCTTCTTATCAAGATCATCACAAGTAGAACAATGCAAATCAATTGTAGAACATCAAGCATCTTTTAGATTTTTATCACTAAGTGCAGCAAGCTTTTTGTTCTTTTCAATTTCTAGTTCAAGCTTACCGAGAGTGGAGGTGTGCGCACTTCTTAAAGAAGATAATTGTTCATATATAAGAGCACATGAGGAACAGGAATCATCACTAAGAATCAATGATTTTAAACGATTAATTTCATATTCTAGTGATTCAATTTTAACATCATCCTCCCTATGTTTTTTTGTCCTTCTTCTTAACTATAACAATGGCACGAGAAATAGCATCACACATTTCTTTGCAAGTGGGGCATACCTCTCCATCGTTGCTGTTGTGCTCTGCCTCGTCCATACTTGATCTCGAGTTGCTCGCCATCTTGTTTCAAGAGGAGTTCTTTGTCCTTGCTTGTTTTTCATCACTGGAATTAGTACCTGACAGGTTATGGCAATCTATATGAAAATGTCTTGTCTTACCACATTCGAAGCATCATTGATAAACACCACGTCCTCTTCTTCTAGTTCCCACATTTTGCAATTCTTTTGAGAACTGAGTAGAGAGTACTGCTAGCTCCTCCTCTGGAAACTCTTCAATCTGCTCAAGGTTTAGAGAGGATAGCAAAGCAAGTGTACCACATGATGAAGATTGGCTAGAGCTAGGCATGTCACGGTTAAAAACAAATGCAAGAGAGTTGTTGCGGTTCTTACGTGAGGTTGTGTCTATTTCATGAGTTTTTAACTTGGAATATAGTACATCTAATGTATGTGTACTCATGAAAGTGGACTTACAAATAGATGTTGTCGGTACCCTACGTACCGGATACCCCTTGAGATTGCAAAGATCACAAGGAAACTCCATCTACCAGATTTAAAGACCTCCGAAGGCCCCACATGTCAGGTGTAACCGGACATGCTTCCCCGACATGGTTAGTCCCAGGGCCACCACGTGTATCTTAAGACCGGAGCTATGACCCACGCATGGGAAAGCTCCAGACTAGATACCGGTATGGCATCCCCGGACCTAACCCCAGACAGAGGGAAGCTCCGGTACTGACACGTGTCCAATAGCACTGGACCTAACCGTCCACGACGGTAAGCTCCAGAGCTGCCACTTGGCTGAACCGCCAGGCCTTCAACTTCAACAATCAGACTGGTGGACCCCCCAACGGCTCCGGACCTTCAAGGAGCAATCAAAGACTTCAAGACCCGATTAAGTGTCATTAACGCCATATTAATGACACACGATCGGATGACCCTTAATACTGGTAATAGCACTGTTAAGGCCCGTACCAGGCTATCAAGTGTAATTAACCTTATTAATTGTGTATCAAGCATGTGTAACAGCTGGGGCCACATGTCGGGCCAGGCTAACGGTGTAATGACCAGTCCTTGTACTATAAAAGGACTGGTCGACGATACACAAGGGACGGCTCCAGACCACTGCTGGACTCCTTGACCTAGACGAGCTTCTTCTTCTGGAGCTTCTTCTAGACTCACACGCTTAATACAACACCAACACACCCCATGGAGCAGGGTATTACGCTCAAGCGGCCCCAACCACGTAAATCTCTATGTCCACTTGTCTTTCACCTTCTTGAATCTTTGCGCACCCATTACCGAACTACAACTCCGCGATCTACCAACGGTAGTGTCAGGAGATCTGTCGGATCCAAACACCGACAGTTGGCGCGCCAGGTAGGGGCGCCCGAGATTTCAAGTATGGTGAACTCAGCTGCTGGATCATCCAACGGCAATCCTGCTGTTCAGCCCGCGGGGGGGCAATCCCTCCAACATGCAGCAACCAGCAGGTGCCACGACTCCAGTAGGAGTCATGCCTCCACCGCCACCGTCTGCACCAGCACGTCAGGATGGGCAACGTGACGGTGCATCAGCGTCGGTCACCGCATCGGCGAATAACAACAACCCTGAACACGCGCTTCATGCAGCTCGTGCTCTCCTCCAACGTCCCACCTCCAGGCGCATCCCAGGGTGCAATGGAGCAGTGAAGGGCTGATGTGGAACATCTAGTTGCAGCAGCAGCCGACCACATCAGCAACCAAGGTCCTCCCCCTTTGGGGCGGGCCCCTCGCAGCGCCGGACTGTGTCGGACAGACTTGGTCCGCATGCTTCCCAAAATAGGAGGCGTGCTGCATCACAGCAAGTTACGTCGCTACCTTCCGGGGCACGACACACTCATACGGTAACCAGACTTTCAACTCATGACCTCCGGGCAGAGCTTGATCGCCGTTACCGTCAACATGACGGCTGTGTCCATATCGAGCGTGCTCGCGAAAGGCGAGAGGCTCAAGATAGTCCTGCTCCCGAGGGAGTAGCAGGAGGCTGTTCTGCCCTGGCCATGCACTTACGCATGATCAGATGGCCACAAAAGTTCCAGCCTCACCTGCTGGAGAAATTTGACGGGACTCTTAATCCCGCTGAGTTTCTCCAGATTTACTCCACCGTAATCCTTGCGGCCGGAGGTAACGAGGCCGTAATGGCCAACTACTTCCCAGTGGCCTTGACTAGGACCGTCAGGTCTTGGTTCATGAGCCTTCCTCACAACTCCATCAATAGTTGGGAGGAATTGTGCCAACAGTTCATCACCAATTTCGGGAGTTCATACACCCGACCAAGCATCGAACTGGACCTTTTTGCTGTCGTGCAGAAGGGAGGAGAATCCCTGCGCTCATTCATCCAGAGGTTCTCCCAGGTACGAAACACCATTCCTTCTATCTCCAGCGCCTCTGTTATCGTGGCATTTAGGGCGTACGAGATAAGAAGATGCTGGAGAAGCTGACGATCAAGGAGATCACTAGCGTCACGGAGCTCTTCAGCTTGGCAGACAAGTGTGCCAAAGCTGCGGAGGGCCGTTAAATGCACTCCAAACCACCTCCATAGGATGGTAAAAAATCCTCCAAAGGCAAAGCCACTACCTCCGGGAGTGGCAAAAAGAAGAAAAAGTCCAACGGCAAGAAGAAGCCATCGGCCGACACATCTACTGCTGCAGCTGTTGTAGCTCCGAGTGTCCGGGGGCCACGCCCCGAGAAACGACCTCGGTCGTCCTCTGAACACGGTGGAAACTCCAAAGTGTGGCATCCTATTCACAAGTCGAATAGCCACAACTTGGAAGACTGCCGGGAAGTCCAAAACCTTGTCGAGCGCTACAACAAGCGCCGGGAAGAAGTTCCTTTCCGTCGGAGGGAAGGAAAACAGAAAGGCGATGAAGCTCCGGCTGAAGAGGAGTTAGGCTTTTAGGACCCTAAAAAGGTCCTGAATGCCTCAGTCGACGACGACTCCGACATCTTCGATAATGAGCGTCAGAAGACCATGAACACCATCTTTGGTGGTTCGTGGGACATCACCTCCCGCCGTGTCCTCAAGACCATGCGGCAGGACATGGCCTCAGTAGCTCCTGCAACCAGGGCGGAGCCTCATCGAAAGTGGATGGACACCACCATCACTTTTGATGCTTCAGACTGCCCTCGGAACATGATTGGAGCTGGTCAACTACCTTTGATGGTATCTCCGACCATCAATAACATTCAAATCCACCATGTAATGGTGGACGGAGGTTCGGGGCTGAACCTCATAAGCTTTGAAGCTTTTGTCAAGCTTCAGCTCCGATCTTTGGACCTTCGCCCCTCCCGACCTTTCTCCAGAGTAGGTCTGGGGGCCATAACCCCACTCGGTGCCGTTACTCTTCCCGTGACCTTCGGGACTCAGGAGAATTATCGCACTGAGAAGTTGATCTTTGACGTCGCTTAGATCAACTTACCTTTCAATGCCATTCTGGACAGGCCCGCCTTGTACAAGTTCATGGCTGCTGCTCATTATGGCTACCAGGTGTTGAAGATGCCAACACCAGCTGGTGTTCTCCTGATACGCGAAGACCGCACTGTCGGAGTGACTGCTCTAGAAGAACTTCATGCACTTGCTACAGTGTAGGAGGAAGAATCCAGACAGGAACAAGCTCCAAAACCCCCGAGCATCCGTCAACGAGGCTCAACCTCCACACCTCGTGTGCAACCAAGCGGCGACACCGACATCCCCGTCAAAGTCATCCAAATCGGTTCTGATGCCACTCAGACCACCCATATATCGGGAGGTCTGAATGGCAAATAGGAACTCGCGCTCATCACTTTCCTCCGGGCTAACGTTGACGTGTTTGCCTAGCAACCGTCGCAAATGCCTAGGATCCCTAGGGAAGTGATCGAGCATAATCTGAAGATCTATCCTGACATTCGTCCTATGCACCAGAAGCCTCGGAAGCAATCAGTATAGCGACATAACTTCACACGACAAAAAGTGAAGAAGTTGCTCGAAGCTGGGTTCATCCGAGAAATCTTCCACCCAAAATGGCTGGCGAACCCCGTCGTTGTACCCAAGGCCGGCGGGAAGCTTCAGATGTGTATCGACTACACAACACTGAATAAAGCATGCCCAAAAGATCCATTCTCACTACCTAGAATAGATTAGATAGTGGATTCCACCTCCAGGTGTGAATTATTGTGTTTCCTAGATGCATATTCTAGGTACCATCAAATCAGAATGTCTAGGGATGATGAAAAACATACTGCTTTTATCACAGTAGATGGATTGTACTGCTATACTGCCATGCCATTTGGTCTCAAGAATGCAGCTTCAACATTTGTACGAGCTATGTACAAAACCTTTGGAGAGCTCATTAGAGACGTAGTGGAAGTGTATGTTGATGACATCGTCGTCAAGATCAAAGACAATGAATCACTCCTTGACACTTTGCAAGCTGTCTTCGACAAGTTGCGAGTCACTCGCACGAAGCTGACGTGGGGACCGGAATCCCGACATCCGAGGATCTCATTGGGTGGTGTCGTGCGATGCGACACCCAACAGTATACAAGAATAGAAACTGATTAAAATTACAAGATGAAGTCTTTTATTTATCATACAGCGGAAGTTTTTACAATACTAGCGGAAGTAAAGAAATATATATATCATAGCTACGCTCTCAGCACTAGCTATGCAAAAGCAAAGTTATCCATGCCTTGGATACTTTGCACTAGCAACACTCAATTACGGCGGCATGCAGGGTTCCCATTCGGCTGTACACCGTGGAGGGGGTGCAGCCTCATCATCAAACCCTTCATCAACTGTATAACCTGCAAAAACTCATTAACTGCAAACGTGAGCATAAGGCTCAGCAAGACTAACCTGTCTCACTAGACATATGCAAAGGGGACACTAAACATAGCTAAGGTGATGCATAAATGACTTGCCTACAAGTGGGTCCTTATAATCAGGTTTTATGTAGCAAATGACATTCTCCGAGCACGGCACATCATGGGCTCCACAATCAAACAAGAAATGCTTTATCGATGATATGACATGCCCAGAGCACATAATGCTATTACAGCTAAAGTATGGGGAAACTGTAAACTTTTAGTTGTACTATCTCTAACTCATACAAGGTTGCAAAGTAATTATAATTCAATACAATATGATTTTCTGGGTTCTTTAGTATTTACTACGTCACCGCTCAGTGAACAAGTGGTACTATATTTGCGCGAGGGACGGTGATTGCAATCAGGACACACCCGGACAACACGACACATACACACTTTTGGAAATGCCAGCGAGTACTTCGCGCAGTACCTACATAACACTTCAATACTAGTCGTATATGGCAACCTTTCACGAGACACTCAAATGTCGAACTGGTCGATCCGTCACGAGTAGGAGGTCCCTGCGTGGGGCGTACTCTGACGTGCCCACCAGCGGATTTACACCTTGCTGCCCTCAACCCACACCTATAAAATAGAACGGTATGCCTCGACACCCAAGTGACCAAGCTACGTCAGTTTATTGGATTCCATATGTCCATTATATTGCCGGTACAATTCAAGCTTGTCCGAAGGGGCTGCATACGGACGGGCCTTAATCGACACAGGCAGGGCTATGCGACCGAGACTCAATTCTCGCAGCTTCCTATCCATTCCCTGCCCGGTCTCAATTTCATTATATTAAGCCATTTTCTATCTAACCAATCCTGTGAGATATGTCCTACATCTCTCGCGAGTAGATTCCAACTACTCGACTTCTACCGAATTTCCTATGCATTAGCAAAGCAGTTACTATAGGTCAAATTGTAACTCGTTCCCACCAATCCCTGGGATTTTTGGCCATGCAAGTGGAGTATCAATCATCCTAAATGTAATGCACAATTCATAGACTACTCATCATAGTGATAAAGTAAAATTTTATAAACGACTTAAATACAAACCGGGGCTTGCCTTGTTGCAGGTCAGAGTCTGAGCTAATATTTGGAAGGTGCTCTTCCAAGGATTCTGGCTCCTCCTCAACTTCGGTCACTATACGATGTGCATAGAATACGTATATGAATGATTTTGAAATAATAACTATAAAAAATACACAAATTAACATCTAATGATCATAGCAAGTGGTGATCTTAATTGGCTTTGGGACTTTGTTGAGACATACTAATGACATGATAGAGATCTTTGGCAAGGAGCAATAGATAATCAAAGTGGTTAAGCCCATTGGCAATTATTTACTAATTGAATAAGCTTAACCAATTATCTTTCAGTTTAGGAACTGAATTTGGCCTAGAAGATTAGGTCAAATAGATCTCAAATTTTTACAGGAGCTAGTACATGACTAAAGGAATGTTCAGTCCGAATTTGGGCTATGACAAAGCAACTGAACATCTGGGATAATTCAATAAAGGGAAAAGATGATTGAATTAAACAGGATGTTATACAGGGTCTCATACCAATCCAACTGTACAGCCTATTTGCTTAGGATGTATGGATCATACATGATTTTATTTGGTATTTTTAGGGCAATTTTTCTGGGAGAAACTGAATTTAGAAAAGGATACTATTTTCTGAATGTAGTTTTGGAAGAAAATTGAACCAGCAGGAAAGAATTGGAAATCTGTCCAAGCTAAACAGGTTCAATGGCTCCCAAACTTTTTCTGGTAACTAAGAATAGGTCAAGGTACTTTATGTAATTTTTTGGGATTTTTCCAGTGGAAGGTTCATCTGGAAAAATTGTGTTTGTATTTGGAATGGTTATTTTCTATAGAATTTAAAATTAAGTTTCATAGAACCTATCTGGTACTAAAAGAATCTAGAGCTCAAGTGCTTTCAAAAAAATTTTTTTTGAAGATTTTTGGAGTAGTCTACATAGAGATATTCAATTTAGAATTTTGAACAATTTTCTAGAATTAATTTAATAACCCATTGGCGCCAGAATTCAAATTCAATCGGGCGGGTCCCATGGTCCACGTGGCGTGCTCTGGTCAATGCAACACCGCGGTCCACAAATTTATTCGCGCGTAACCGCACGGAATCCCAGCCGCACCGTGATCCCTCGGCTACTGGCAGGTGGGGCCCTACGGGGTTGTCTTCCACCTCGGGCCAACGCCTGCGCGAGGCCGCGCCCGCGGCAATGACTCACCGGCGAGCTCGCCGCCGGTTAAACCGACGGGCCAAACTCGCCCAAACTCGCTGCCTGGCAGTTTTTGGAGTCGCTGAGCACGATGGTGAGGTTGGTGGGACCAGAAACTCGCCGGAAATGGCTGTGTGACGGCGGCGGCGGCGGTGAGCACTCGGGCAACCTGGAACTCACTCCAGAGTAGCTCAAACCACTCGGGATCTTCTTCAGAACCTTCATGGGATGATGCAGATCAAGGAACTGGACGTGGAAGAGGAGGAGACAATCGGAAACTATGAGCTCAACGGCGAACCGAGGTTTCCTCACCGGCGGCGAGCAAAACTCAATTTCCTCGGCCGTTGCTCGATAACTTTTAGGGGTTTTTGCTCAGGTAGGAGCGCTAGGACCTATAGAAACTATTTCTAAGCAATTGCAAAGAATATTTATTTGTAGAAACGGAATTGAAACGGAAACCTAGCGAGCTTCTTCACATCGGCCGGAAGGAAGAAGACCGATAACTTGCTCATTTCTCAATGAAAAGGGAAACGGTTTGCACCGAGAGTTAGAGCTCGACTAGGCGCACCTTTAAGCTTTTGGGATCGAGGCTTGAAACTGCGCGAAACGGCGGCGCACCACGGAGCAGAGGTGGGCGGCGACGATGGCGCGCGGAGGAGAAGAAACAGCGAGAGGTGGAACACCGATCGGGGAAGAGGAAATACCGGAGCGGCGGCCGACCTTTTATAGCGCCGCGGCAAGCAAGCAAGCAAGCAGCTCGCTGGAGCTTGCATGCGCGCGCGCTGTCGAGCGGGCGAGCGCCGGTGCAGAGATGGCAGGCGGCCGAGCTGATCCGTTCAGCAAAGGCTGACCAGTGGGGCCCACAGGTCAGTCAGGCTCCAGCAGTAAAGTTACAAATTCATTTAAAAATAGAAGATCAACTCCAAAAATCATGAAATTTGGTGGAGATGGTAAATGAATTATTCTGAACATAATGGGTGAACTAAAATCTTATGTTCAAAGAAGTTGGAGAAGAATTTAAAATTCAGATTTAAATTTGATTCAAATTTGCCAAGCGTCTCAAATAAAATAGCAAATGAGTTCCTAAAATCTTGAAATTTTGCAGGCAAGCTATTGAGAGTATTAGAAGGTCAAGGAAAAATTTAGAGCCTCTAATTTGAATGTTTTTGGCAGGGCCAATTAGTACCGCACTTTAAATTGCCTTAATAAACTTCATCCAATATTCTAAAATTTGAATAGAGGTGAATGGAATCATTCTAGAATTAATGGTGAAGTCCAATACTCATGTTAATAAAATTTAAGCATGAGTGCAAGAAAGGTTTGGATGGTATTAAGTTTATGTGTACCACTATATTGGATCTTTAATATAGTTGATCACAAAACTCATAACTGAATTCACATGCCATAAAAGTGGGGTTTTACATTCCTCCCCCCATAAAAGAATCTTGTCTCAAGATTACAAAAGAAGGCAAAAGGAAAAGATTTAACGAACATATGCCACTAACAAGTCCGGATAGTTCGTTCTAAGATACTCCTCGCTTTCCCACGTGGCTTCTTCAGCACTGTGGTTGCTCCACAAGACCTTGTAGAAACGCAAGGTGCGACTTCTTGTGGTGCGAGTCCTCTCATCGATGATCTGAGTTGGAAGCTCAGAATAAGTGAGATCTGGTTGGAGAGCTTCCAAATCTTCTATACGTATATTCGCTAGGATTTTGAGACATTTCCGCAACTGAGAAATGTGAAACACATTATGGACCCCTGCCAGCGATGGCGGTAACTCCAATTGATATGCCACAGGTCCGCATCTTTTGATTATTGCGAACGGCCAAATAAAACGTGGAGCTAGCTTCCCTTTCACTCCGAATTGATGGATACCTTTTATAGGGGATACCCGGAGATAAACTTGATCCCAATCTCGAAGTGAAGAGGTCGACATTGTTTGTCCGCGTAGCTCTTCTGACGAGACTGAGCGGCTTTGAGATTTGATTGAATAATGTGTACTTGCTCTTCAGCTTCTTTTATTAAGTTGATGCCATATACCACTCGTTCACCAGATTCGCACCAGTTCAAGGGTGTGCGACACTTCCGGCCATAAAGAGCTTCATATGGTGCCATTTGGATGCTAGCCTGGTAACTGTTGTTGTACGAAAATTCCGCCAATGGTAGATGATCATCCCAATTCCTACCATGGTGGATGGCACGTGCACGAAGCATGTCCTCTAGCACTTGATTCACCCGTTCAGTTTGTCCATCAGTCTGAGGATGATAAGCCGAGCTTCGAATCAGTTTGGTACCCAGTGCATCATGCAGATGCTCCCAAAAGCGAGCAACAAAAAATAGATCCACGATCTGAAATGATAGTACGGGGTACTCCATGTAGACACAAAATTCTGGAGATATAAAGTTCTGCATACCGCTTCGCATCATAATCCACACTGACTGGTATGAAATGAGCTGATTTGGTATCGGTCAACGATCACCCAAATTGAGTCGTGCTTATGAATGGTGGAAGGCAGCCCAACAATGAAATCCATGCTGATATCCTCCCATTTCCAATCTGGTATGCTTAAAGGTTGAAGCTGTCCCGCTGCCTTCATATGGTCGGCCTTCACTCGCCGGCACGTATCACACTCGGATACGTATTTAGCTATTTCCCTCTTCATCTGAGTCCACCAGAATTTCTTCTTCAAATCCTGGTACATCTTGTTGCTTCCCGGATGAATGGAATACTTGGACAAATAAGCTTCGTCCAATATCTTCTTTCTAAGCTCCATGTTTCGTGGTACCACAATACGGTTGTTAAACCAGAGAATACCTTCATCGTTACTTCGGAAACATTTCATCTCCCCCTTCTTCATTATTTGCCGAATATGCAACATCCCCTTGTCCTCCTTCTGAGCTGCCATAATATCCTCTTTGATAGTAGGAATGAGAGCTAGGTTGTAGAGTGCCCCATATGGAACCAAGTAGAGACTCGGTTCTTCTTCTCCTTCCATTGAGGTAATGGAAAGATTGTTGACATGGGACTTGCAGCTTAGAGCATCTACGACTACATTCGCTTTGCCTGAATGGTAGTGGATCTCAATCTCATAATCCTTGATTAACTCCAACCATCTATGCTGTCGCATATTTAAATCTTTTTGGGTGAAGATGTATTTCAAGCTCTCTTGATCAGTGTAGAGGTGTACTAGATTACCCAGTAGATAATGTCTCCACATCTTCAATGCTAGTACCACAGCAGCGAGTTCTAGATCATGAGTCGGATAGTGCTGCTCATGGTTCCGAAGTTGCCGTGATCCATACGCGATCACTCTTCGCTCTTGCATCAATACACAACCCAAACCAATCCCAGATGCATCGCAATAGACATCAAATGATTTGGTTGTGTCTGGTTGGGCTAAAACTAGTGCCGTTGTAAGGTGTTTCACCAATGCTTTGAAACTTGCCTCACATGCCTCAATCCATACATACTTCTGCCCTTTCTTCAGAAGTTCTGTCATTGGTTTAGCTATCTTGGAGAAATTGGGTATTAACCTCCAGTAATATCCTGCTAAACCCAGGAAACTTCGGACTTCATGTACAGACTTTGGAGACTCCCATTTGAGGACTTGCTTGATCTTGCTTGGATCAACTGCAATCTCTTCTGCTGATATGATGTGCCCTAAAAATGGCATTTGGCTGATCCAGAATTCACACTTGCTAAACTTAGCATATAGCTGGTGGTCCCGTAATCATTGAAGCATGATACGCAAGTGTTGAGCATGTTCTTCTTCGGATTTTGAATACATAAGTATGTCATCAGTGAAGACTACGACAAACTTGTCCAATTCAGGCACAAACACCGAGTTCATGAGATACATGAAATGAGCCGGTGCGTTGGTCAATCCGAAGGACATAACAAGGTACTCATACAGTCCATACCTCATTGAGAATGCTGTCTTTGGTATATATTCTGGTTGGATTCTAATCTGATGATAACCAGAACGAAGATCCATCTTCGAAAATACTTTAGCACCCACCAATTGATCGAAAATAATATCAATACGTGGTAGTGGATACTTGTTCTTGATAGTGACAGCATTAAGTGGACGATAGTCTACACACAGTCTCAAGGTCTTATCTTTCTTCTCTACGAACAGCGCAGAACAACCCCATGGTTATGAACTTGGACGAATGAAACCTTTGTTCTCAAGTTCAGTTAACTGTTCCTTAAGTTCGGCAAGTTCCTTGGGTGCCATCTTGTAGTGTGGTCTTGAGATTGGCACTGTTCGCGATGCAAGTTCAATCTTGAACTCTATATCTCTTTCTGGGGGCATACCAGGAAGATCTTCAGGAAACACGTCCGGGTATTCACATACTACCGAAATATCCTTAAGTTCCATAACCTTGGTATTTTGAGTAGATGGGTCCAAAGGAATGATGTTCTCAAGATTGAGAACTTGGGGCTGATGGAGTGGAGAGTTTAGATAAATCTTTCGGGGAACGATATCGAGAATAGCACCATGGTGTTGCAACCATGCCATTCCTAAGATGACATCTAGCTTTTGAGTCTCTAAGATAATGAAGGAGGTAGGATAGATGTTCTCGTCTAGATCAAGAGGTACCCAATGGACCATCTCATATGTTACTACACTCCCTGCTGGAGTGCGAATCATATACGGAGTTTTGGTGGAGATAACGGGTAGCTGATTTTTAATGACAACAGATTTACTAATGACATTGTGGGAAGCTCCGGAGTCAAAGAGTATGACAACGGGATGATTGAAAATAGAGAACGTACCCGTGAGTACGGGTGCGCCTTCCGGAACGTCCTCGATGGCGAGGTGGTGGATGTTGCCGATTTTGGGAACTGACTTCTTGGGATGGTTCCGGGGTTGGTTGGCCCCCTGGTAGGATGATTGCCCTCTGCCTTGTCGATTCTGCGGACAGTCCTTGGCGAAGTGCCCCGTGCGCCCACACGTGAAACACGTGTACAAGGTTTGGCCAGTACGAATGGGAGGACAGAATCCCGGTGCACGAGGTGGAGGTGGAAGTGCACGTGAGATCATCCCCTGCTGTTGCTGCAGTCGGAACCCGGAGTTGTTGGACTGACGACCACGGAACATCTGTGGTCGCGATGGTAGTTGCCACCTCTGGCCGGATGGTGATCGGTACACCATACAATACTTCTGAGGAGCACCACCTCCGCTGCCCTGCGGAGCACTCCTCTTCTTTTTATCTGAGGACAGCTCGTGCGTAGCGTCCTCCTGCATGATAGCGGCATTGACGATGTCGTTGAAGCTGCCGCGGTTGAACAGGACAAGCTTGTCCTTCAACTTGGGGTTCAAACCCCGGTAGAAGCATTCGCGCTTCCAATCTTCGGTATTCACTTGGTCCTGATCGTATTGGGCCAAGTGGTTGAATGATTTGGAATACTTGTATGCACTCCTTCCTCCCTGCCTTAGTTCCAAGAACTCTTGAAGCTTCCTCCTCATAATCCCGGGAGGGATGTGGTAGGCGCGGAACGCCTCTCGGAATTCAGCCCAGCTTACGACATGGCCCGCGGGGCGTGCAACAGCTCCCTCTGGAAAAATTGTGTTTGTATTTGGAAAGATTATTTTCTATAGAATTTAAAATTAAGTTTCACAGAACCTATCTGGTACTAAAAGAAACTAGAGCTCAAGTGCTTTCAAACAAAATTTGTTTGAAGATTTTTGGAGTAGTCTACAGAGAGATATTCAATTTAGAAGTTTGAACAATTTTCTGGAATTAATTTAATAACCCATTGGCGCCAGAATTCAAATTCAATCGGGCGGGTCCCATGGGCCACGTGGCGTGCTCTGGTCAATGCAACACCGCGGTCCAAAAATTTATTCGCGCGCAGCCGCACGGAATCCCAACCGCACCGTGATCCCACAGCTACTTGCAGGTGGGGCCCTACGGGGTTGTCTTCCACCTCGGGCCAACGCCTGCGTGAGGCGGCGGCCGCGGCGGTTACTCGCCGGCGAGCTCACCGACGGTTAAACCGACGGGCGAAACTTGCCCAAACTTGCCGCCTGGGGGTTTTTGAAGTCGCTGAGGACAATGGTGAGGTCGGTGGGACCAGAATGGCCGTGCGACAGCGGCGGCGGCGGTGAGCACTCGGGCAACCTGGAACTCGCTCCATAGTAGCTCAAACCACTCGAGATCTTCTTCAAAACCTTCCTGGGACGATGCAGATCAAGGAACTGGACGTGGAAGAGGAGGAAACAATTGGAAACTATGAGCTTGATGGTGAACCGAGGTTTCCTCACCGGCGGCGAGCAAAACTCGATTTCCTCGGCCGTTGCTCGATAACTTTTAGGGGTTTTTGCTCAGGTAGGAGCGCTAGGACCTATAGAAACTATCTCTAAGCAATTGTAAAGAATATTTACTTGTAGAAACAGAATTGAAACGGAAACCTAGCGAGCTTCTTCACATCGACCGGAAGGAAGAAGACCGATAACTTGCTCATTTCTCAATGAAAAGGGAAACGGTTTGCACCGAGAGTTAGAGCTCGACTAGGCGCACCTTTAAGCTTTTGGGATCGAGGCATGAAACTGCACGAAACGGCAGCGCACCACGAAGCAGAGGTGGGCGGCGACGATGGCGCACGGCGGAGAAGAAACAGCGAGAGGTGGAACACCGATCAGGGAAGAGGAAATACCGGAGCGGCGGCCGACCTTTTATAGCGCCGCGGCAAGCAAGCAAGCAAGCAGCTCGCTGGAGCTTGCATGCGCGCGCGCTGTCGAGCGGGCGAGCGTTGGTGCAGAGATGGCAGGCGGCCGATCTGATCCGTTCAGCAGAGGGTGACCGGTGGGGCCCACAGGTCAGTCAGGCTCCAGCAGTAAAGTTACAAATTCATTTAAAAATAGAAGATCAACTCCAAAAATCATGAAATTTGGTGGAGATGGTAAATGAATTATTTTGAACATAATGGCGAAATTAAATCTTATGTACAAAGAAGTTGGAGAAGAATTTAAAATTCAGATTTAAATTTGATTCAAATTTGCCAAGCGTCTCAAATAAAATAGCAAATGAGTTCCTAAAATCTTGAAATTTTGCACGCAAGCTATTGAGAGTATTAGAAGGTCAAGGAAAAATTTAGAGCATCTAATTTGAATGTTTTTGGCAGGGCCAATTAGTACTGCACTTTAAATTGCCTTGATAAACTTCATCCAAAATTCTAAAATTTGAAGAGAGGTGAATAGAATCATTCTAGAATTAATGGTGAAGTCCAATACTCATGTTAATAAAATTTAACCATGAGTGCAAGAAAGGTTTGGATGGTACTAAGTTCATGCGTACCACTATATTGGATCTTTAATATAGTTGATCACAAAACTCATAACTGAATTCACATGCCATAAAAGTGGGGTTTTACAGCTGAACCCACACAAGTGCGTCTTCGGAGTTAGCTCCGGAAAGCTTCTTGGTTTGCTGGTAAACCACCGGGGCATAGAGGCAAATCCGGCGAAGATTAAAGCCATTGAGGATATGCGGCCACCAGCCCGCATCAAGGACGTCCAGAAACTGACTGGATGTCTAGCCACCCTCAGCCGGTTCATCTCAAGACTGGCGGAACGGGTGCTACCCTTCTTAAAGATATTGAGGAAGTCCGGACCATTCCAATGGTCTGAAGAAGCAGAAAAGGCATTCCAGGAGGTAAAGCAGCTCCTCACCACTCTACCAACCTTGGTAGCTTTGAACCCTGGTGAGCCCTTACTGCTTTACATTTCAGCAATAGACGAGGTTGTTAGCATAGTCTTGGTTGCGAAGAGACCAAACCATCCCAAACTCAGGAATCCAGACCCCTCTGGGAGGGTCCGGAGGTTCCTAAAGGTGAGTCTGGGTCCCAGCCCCCAGACTTGGATCTACAGGGAGTTATTCCATAAGATCTGGAACTCTCTGGGAGGGTGTGGGTCGCTCCAGTAGAAGCTCTGGGTTCCTCCAACAAGGACCCGAAGGTTCCCGAAGCAGGTCCGGACCCCTCCAGGAGGGTCCAGGTCGATGTGGAGGAAGCTCCGGGCCCCTCCGGGAGGGTCCAGATAGTCCAGCACCTAGTGTACTTCATCAGCAAAGTACTACATGATGCCAAGACTCGATACCTAGAGGTACACAAGCTGCTCTACGCAGTTCTCATCGCCTCCAGGAAGCTTCGCCATTACTTCCAAGCTCACAAGATCTCAGTGGTGACCTCTTATCCACTGTGTGCGATCTTGCATAATCCCAACTCTACTGGGAACATTGCAAAGTGGGCAGCGGAATTGGCCGAATTCGATCTTGAATTCATCACAAGACAAGTTATCAAGAGTCAAGCATTGGCATACTTCATGGCAGAATGGACCCCCTGTCCATCAAACCCTGGGAGCCCTAGTGAGCAGAAGCCAGAACTCAGGGATCCGGTCTTCACTGAGCCTCACTGGACCCTCTACTTTGAGGGTTCCATGCAAAAGCAGGGGGCCAGAGCTGGAGTTCTCCTTGCTACAACCGGGGAGAAGGTAAAATACATGGTCCACCTTGACTTCAAGGCGACCAACAACATGGCGGAGTATGAAGAACTCATTTATGGACTAAAGGTGGCACTATCATATGGTGTCAAGCAACTATTGGTCAAGGGAGATTTGCCGCTCATCATTAAACAAGTTAAAAGTGAATGCTCATGTAACAATCCTCAACTAGCTGCTTATCTCCTTGAAGTCCAGAGGCTTCAGAAGGACTTTGAAGTCCTGGACCTCCACCATGTCCAGCGTGTCCATAACGCTGAAGCTGATGGACTCTTGACGAATGTGTCAACTGGAGCTCCGGCTCCTGATGGAACCTTCGTCCGGAGGTTGTCAAAACCCACAGCTCAGCCTACCGAACTGAGCGAAGGGGGCGAGACCAGCATCCCGAAGCTGACGGTCCCGATGGCCCTGTTATCATGGCAGCCATCAAGGGTCGTAGGTGCTGCCGGAAGCTCCGAGCAACCCAGCACGCAAGACTCAAATGCTCAAGCTAGCTCTGATGCATGGATCTTGGAGATCCGGAGCTACTTGAAAGACAATATCCTTCCTGACGATGATGTATCCGCTGACTGGATAGTCAGATTGGCTAAAAGATACACGCTAGTAGAAGGGGATCTCTATCGGCGCGGTGCCAATGGCGTCCTAATGTGGTGCATCACAAGGGAAGAAGGCTACGAGTTCCTCGCAGAAATCCATGGAGGCGAGTGTGGGAACCACGCGTCTTCCCGCACGTTGGTCGGTAAAGCCTTCCGGCATGGTTTCTACTGGCCTACAGCGCTCCAGGATGCAACTGAGCTGGTGAAGAAATGCGAAGCATGCCAGTTCCATGCAAAGCAAATTCACACACCCGCTCAACCTCTACAAATGATACCTCCTAAATGGCCTTTCACTGTGTGGGGGATGGACATCTTGGGACCTTTCCCAAGAGCCGTCGGATGTTACAAGTTCCTATATGTTGCCATTGACAAGTTCACCAAATGGCCGGAAGCAACTCCAGCTGTGACAATAAACAAGCAATCAGCTATCAACTTCTTGCAGTCCATCGTATGCAGATTTGGAGTCCCGAACAAAATCATAACAGATAATGGGACCAATTCACAAGCTCTGCTTTCCAAGGATACTGCGAATACCCCGGCATCCAAGTCAGCTACGCCTCCGTAGCTCACCAAGCAATGGCCAAGCCGAGAGAGCAAATGCAGAAATCCTGAAAGGACTCAAGACGCGCACATATGAGCGCCTGAAAAAACATGGAGCAAATTGGATCGAAGAGCTTTTGCCCACTCTATGGGCCAACCAGACAACTCCAAACCTGTCAACTGCAGAGACACCCTTCTTCCTGGTGTACGGAGCTGAAGCAATCCTCCCTCTCGAAATTACCTTGGGGTCGCTCCGGGTCCGGACCTTCGACGAAGCCACGCAGGACCAGCTCCGACGTGAAGACCTTGACCTCTTTGAAGAGGGAAGGTGTCGAGTAGCTGTTCGGAATGCCCGATACCGCCAAGCTCTTCGGCGCTATCACAAAAAGCATGTTCACAGCCGGCAGCTCGAGGAAGGCGATCTGGTGCTACGGAGAATACAATCCAGAGAAGGGTTAAACAAACTCTCCCCTAGCTGGGAGGGACCCTTCCGAGTGATCAAAGTATCCCGTCCCGGATGCGTTCGCATGGCAACCGAGGATGGGACACCTCTCCCAAATCCTTGGAACATTGAGCACCTCTGTAAGTTCTACGCTTAATATCACGGAGGTGAGTTTGTAATTACATGTGATGTATGTTGTAGAGTCATTGTACAGAGTCGGGTAGCTCCTCTAGGAGGGCAGCCGGACCTACCCCGTTAGGTCCGCAATGTCCATGCAACACTTGTCACAGTCTCATAACTAAATGTATAGCTAGCTACCTTGGGTCAAACGAGAAACGAAACACACTTAGCCTGGTTCCGTACCCTAAGAGTGTACTTGTTTCCCCTGTACATTGAACCTATAATGAAAGACATCATTATATGAAAACAGATTCCACGTGCATTTACATTGTACAGGCTCAATATTTTTTATTTTTCTCTTTCTTGTCTATACCAAAGTTGTGTCATTCTTAAGAAACTTTAGCTCGACCAATTCATGTACAATTCGAGTTGCATTGTCTATTCTTCCGGGTCCAAACATTGTTGATGGTCTACTCGTCTGAATGCCGCCAAGCCAATCTAGGGTCGGAGTGTGTTATCGACATAGCCTGGTCATGCACCCTAAGTACGCCACTCTACCTACACCCCGGCAGGCCGAAGTAAGGCGAGTCCAGAAACGATCGGACCTGAAGGAAACAAGGCGACACTCTTGATTGCATATAGAATTGTGTTCGACCTAATACTTTCTCGGGAATAGTAAGCCGCAATGAAGTTATAGATAGGAAATGGATTTTACTGTTTTTCTTGAATTCAATGTGCAGGAAAAATAAATATTTCATGATGATGGTGAATGAAGCCGGAGCTGCCAAAGCTCCGACATCCTCTAGGCGGCTTGTGGTCGATGTTCAAACATTGACATCGAGCGTTGCTGGAGCTACTCAACTCTGGTAAAGCTAGGGCGGCAATCTGTCAATGTGAAGAAAAGATGGTGGAAAGACTCTAAAGTGGAGTCTGCCGTTGACACACCATGTGTTGATAGAGGTCACTGCCAGAGCCACCAAGCTCTGACACACCAGAAGGGCTAACCATTGATGCTTTACGCGTTGATGGAGACTACTGCCGGAGCTACTAAGCTCCAACAATGGTCAATGCCAGAGCCACTAAGCTCCCATAACCTCAGGGGGCCTACACTATCGAAGACTTCGAACCTACATTCTACAAGTTCGAAGCATGAAAGTCTTCAACTGTTACATCCTCTTGGTACATGTTCACAATCAAATTGTGTACATCTACTAGGGGGCTAAGTGAGACAAAGGTGTTGAAGACAAAAAATGAAATTCATAAAAAATTTTGGATTTCATTCATATGGAGACAAGAGATTACAAAATTAGAGAAGAAGAAGGGAGAATACATGCAGGAGCTACAGAGAGATGGTCCTAGACCCTATGGAAGAACTGGGCAACCTTCTGGGCCACCTCCGACACGCTGGCTCGGGCGGTTCACCCTCTCCTTCGATGGGGCCTTCAAGCACCGTATCCAGGAGGAATTGAGGGCCCCGGGTGGTGAGAAATGTCAGCACGAACTCCACGACATTCTTCGCCAGGGACTATCCCTCAGTTTCCAGCTGGTCCGCAATAACATCGCCCATCTTGGTGAGCTTGTTGCCTACTGAACTCAGCGCCTCCAACGCCTGGTGCAGCTCCGGCTCTAGATAATCCGAACGCACGAGACTGAAGCCCATTGGCGTCAACGCGTCATTGGCTTTGCCCAGGAAGTCCCAAACTTGTTGGGACTCCGCAGCCCTCGTGCTTCGCATCTCCACCAAGGATCTTTTGGCAGACGCAAGCTCCGAGTTCTCCCGAGCAAGACGGTCCACCTCTTTGGCATTCTGCTGAATCTTTTCAACAACCTGCCTTTCAAGTTTACTAAGCTCTTCCTCCCGGAGGTGGATCTCATTCCGGCGGTTGACCAAATCCTTCTCTCGGCGCTGCACTTTCTTCTCCCTAGCGACGATGGCATTCTCCTGCTTGTAGAGATCTTGCCCTCGCTCCTAGGCCTTCTTCTCCTCTTCCTCGCAACGCTCCTCCAATTTCTTGGTGCATTCTTCGAGGTTCTTGTCATCTAGAGCTGTCTTTTGGACAATATCTTCCTCCCTTTTCACGAGGTCATCCCGCAGCTCCAGGAGTTTTTGCTCTTCATCTTTGAGCTTTCTCTCCTGCACCTTAAGAGCCTCCTGGTGCTTGACGAGACTATCATGGATGGCGGCGAGCCTCTCCTAGCGGTCATCCGCTGCACTATTTGCAGCTTTGGCCTGCTCATTGATGGCCCAGGACTGGTTGTCAAGGGATCGTTTCATGCTTTCCCTCTCATCCAACAGCTTACCCTAGTACTCCAGGCGGACCTTTTCCCTCTGCACCCACTCCTTGTCGTCAGCCAGCCTCAACTGCGCCAGCTTGGTCTCGAAATGGATTCGGTTGCGCCACCTCCTAAGGGTTTGGCACTCCTCCTTAAGGGCCTTGCTGTCGTGGTAGAAAGCCAGTTGGACCTGGCAAAGACTGGAGCAGGCGTTGTCAATAGACAACGATAGGGGGATCGGGTTCGGACATATCGGGGTCCTCTCCGCTGGCTCCAGCGGATCTTCAGTGACAAAAATTGGGTCCCACTCTACAAGAGCGGTACCCTGAGCTTCCACAGCACTAGGGCCGTCCCCCGGGATAGCCTCGGCCGCCGCCAAGGAAGGTCCTGCAACAGAAGTTCTGACCTCCAGAATTGACTCTGAAGGTCCCGTCGCTAAGTCATCAACAACTGGCCCCTCAGGCGGGGGGCCAGTAGCTTCATCTTCGCACCCTGGCTCAGTAGCGGGCACCTCCGAGATCACCACTTCTAGAACAGGTGTTGAAGGTTCAGTCGGAGTAGGAGCTACTTCTGGCTCCGGCGCTGGCACCTCCTCCGCCGCTGGCTCAGGTGCTGGCACTTCGACCATCATGGGCTCAGGCGCTGGCGCTTCGACCACCATAGGCTCAGGCGCCGATACCTCTGCAACAACTTCTTCAACAACCGGCTCCACCGCCGGAACTTCTGCAGCAACCGGCTCTACCGCTAGAGCTTCGTCGACAACCGGCTCAAGTGTCGGAGCTTCATCAACACCCGGCTCCACCGCCGGGACCTCATCAACCACTGGCTCGACTGCTGGGGCTTCAACAACATCTGGCTCTAGGGCCGGAATCACAGCTACCTCTGGCTCTATGGCCAGAGCGTCCAACTTCTCAGCATCCAAGCCCGGAGCTTCAACCATCGGAGCCGGCGCCGCCGGTACATCTTCATTCCCGTGGTCCGGCGCTACCACGGGAGCTTCTAGGGATGATTCGAGGTCCAAGACCATGACAACCAGCGCCGAGGCTGCCGCAGCCTCAGTCACCTCTTGGGGCGGCGATGGAATTGGAGCCGGAGCTTCAGCCTGCAAAGCCTCAACTGCTGCTGCAGGGATCGGAGCTTCAGCCCTTTTCTTAGGCACGCTGTGTTTGAAGGATGAAGAAACTCAAAATACAGACATAACAATAAAACAACTGGCTGAGGTAAAAAAATCAAAAATTACCTCAGAAGGCTTCCGCACCAGTTAGCACGGAACCTCTTTTCCGAACGCTCTGAACTGACCCCAGCTGACACTGGCGTGGTAGTCCCAGAAGGTCCCACAATGCTTGCTGCTGCTACCGGCGTTGCCTTGGTCGAGGCCCCCCTCAACCGAGAAGGACCTCCGGACCCAGAGCCTTCAGCTGGCCCTGGAGCTGGAGTCACATGGCCGGAGCGAGCACCTCGGGAAGATGCCGCTGCTGGAGTAGAAGCTGCCATTGAAGATCTCCCCCTCCGGGGAGAAGGAGCCGCCGTGGAAGAAGCAGGCCTGGCGGACCTTCCGTCATCATGCTTCAGCATCCTTTTACAGCTCGAGGGCTCGGCCAACTCCTTGCCCTTGCCGACGACTTCGGTTCTTGGCTTTGCAGCGGGAGCGGAGCCGGCTTCAGGAGCTCTAGAGATTGCCAACCCGGTGGTCGAACGCCTCTCAATGACACCTAGGTCGTCGCACCGACATCGTCCGCTAGAGCTGCCTGCTGAACCCTGCCTCCATGTTGAGAGGGAGGAATCTGCCGGTGGAGCCAAGTCGTCACCCTCGACGTCGATGCTGTGTTGGAACTTCTTGAGGTGGAACTCCAAAGTTGCACCCTCCATGTTAGACTTCAAACCGGTCTCGATCTGGTCGTCGTACAACATACTATTGAGGGCCTAAGCAAGCTTCTCCCTCTTCTTCAAAGTACCCTCCTTGGTTTGCTTGATTCGCAGTCCCAAAAAGTACGTGAGTTCTCCCATCATGCTCATCTCAAATTCTGAACTCATCATAGCTGAAAACTCGGACACAAGATCATGAAAAGCAAAACAAAAGATAATATCATCCACATACACTTGAATGAATAATGAGTCATCACCATGCTTAAGCACAAAAAGAGTTTTATCAACCTTGCCCATGGTAAACCCCCTTCCAAGTACGAATGGTTTTAACCTATCATACCATGCTCTAGGGGCTTGTTTGAGATTGTACAAGGCTTTGGACAGTTTCTAAACATAATTAGAAAAATCTAGATTTTTAAAACCCAGCGGTTGCTTGACATAAACCTCCTCATCACTGTAGCCATTAAGAAAATCACATTTAACATCCATTTGATATATCTTGAAACCTCTAGATGCAGCAAAAACTAACAAAATTCTTATGGTTTCTAATCTAGCAACAAGAGCAAAACTTTCATCAAAATCTAGACCTTCAACTTGTGTGAAACCTTGAGCAACCAACCTTGCCTTATTCCTAACCACAACCCCATCCTCACTTTGTTCATTTTTAAACACCTATTTAGTTCCAATTAGAGTGTGACCTTGAGGTGGAGGTACAAGTTTTCAAATATTATTTCTTTCAAAATATTCTATCTCTTCTTGCATGGCAATAACCCAAAGTTCATTAGTGAGTGCGTGTAATATATCTTTGGATTCAAAGAAGCAACAAAAGCAGAATGAGCGTGAGAGTTTGGATCGCAAAACGCGGACCGTGTAATTCGTTTGTGCAAGCTTCCAATGATTTGTTGTGGAGGATGACTTTGGAAAACGCGGAGGGGAGTAGACACTTGATAAGCTTGTTCTTCTTCATGTTCAACACAGATTGAAGAACTTGTGACTTTAGGATGATCTGTACTAGCTGCAGTAGTTGTTGATGCTGGTAGTGGTGCAAAATCAGCGACGTGATCAACGTCATTTGCTTCTGAATTTTTGGGCAGCAGCACCACTTCTTCGTCTTCTTCGATGAAAATACTCTCCCCCTGCGGATATGGATATGAAACTGCAATATTAGAGCTAGTACTTGGGCTAGCTTCATCAAAAGAAACCTCACAAGTCTCCACAATTTTGTAAGTGTCAATTAAAAGCACACGGTAGCCTCTAGTATGAGATGGATAACCAAGAAACATGCCATCAACAGATCTAGGTTCAAATTTATCAATATTACCATGTTTCTTAACAAAGCATTTACAACCAAAGACCCGAAAGTGTGTGACACTAGGCCTATGTCCAAACCAAAGTTCATATAGGGTTTACCTAGCTTAGCACACAAGAAAACACAATTTGAGACATAACAAGCGGTTGCAATTGCATCAGCCTAAACTTTCCTAGCATTTTGATATTTATCAAGCATAGTCCTAGCCATCTCAACTAAGGTGTTGTTCTTTCTCTCTTTGACACCATTTTTTTGAGGTACATAGGGTGATGAGAATTAATGATCTATTCCTTTTTCAGCACAAAAGTGATCAAAAAATTGTTTTTTAAATTCAGTTTCATTATCACTTCTAATTGCTTTTAAAGATCTTTGGTGGTCAATTGAAAGTTTAAGAACTAAACTTCTAAAGTGACTAAAAGCTTAATTCTTATATGCCATAAAGTGAAATCAAGAGTATCTAGAATAATCATCAACAATCACAAGAACATACCATTTACATCCAAAAGATTCAACACGTGAAGGAGCTACGGTGTCAAAGTATAAAAGTTGTCCCGGTTCAATTCTCACGGTCATTGTGAGAGGAGCATGTGAACCTTCAACCATCTTAGCATGTCTACAAGAAGAGCGCACAATTTATTTGTCCCCTTTAAGCTTAGGCAGCCACGTACGCGATGAAGAACACTAGCTCGCGTGGGATGATGAAAGCCTACGTGACCAAGTCTACGATTGCCAAAAATCTAAGTCTTTCGTATCATTAGCAACTGGACACCTATGCTTTGAGGATGACATATCAAAATAAGTTTTAAAAACACTTCCAAACCGAGACATGTTAAAAATGAGCTCACTATTTGAATCTACAACGTTGCGACAATTTTTAGTGATAATAATTTCCAGATTTTCATCTAGTATTTGTGAAACAAAAAGCAAGTTGTATTTCAAATTTTTAACAAGTGCCACATCCATCAAAGTGTAGTGATTATTTACTCTAACCAAACACTTACAATTATAGGGGTTGAGGAATTATCGGCAAAAGTAACATTCTCTACACGTGACCCAAAAGAGAGGGAGAAGAACCAATCTTTGTTACCGGTCATGTGTCATGAGCAACCTGAATCCACAATCCAAGTGTTCTCCTTCCTAAATCATGTAACCTACATAGAAGCACAATACGTCGATGACTCAATACTGGGGTTAGTCAAAAGGCATTTAGGAATCCAATATTGAGTCACACGACGTTCAACACGTGAAAGCTGAGATAAAATAGCAGGTTTATGACCTGCGAGGTGTTACATGTGTAGCACGAAAAACAATAGGTTTGAGAGCAAACTTTGCATGTTTTCGACTCATTAGAGCAGGTTGCATATTCCTTACTTTTGATTCAGCATGTGCAACAAATTTTGCTTGAGAGTTATCAGATCTAGCTAGCATTATTTCCTTTTTATGTTGTTTAGCTAGTCTATAACAAAAAATCTATGACATGACCATCTCTACCACAATAGGTACAATGAAGATTAATTGTTTGTTCATGTCTAGATGAGCAAGCAACATGTTGATTTGAAACTGAATGAGACAGCACCCCTACAGATTTAAAACCACTTCTTATGTTTAGGAACTGTATGAACCAAACCACTTCTCAATGACTTTACAATTTTAGTTGGATGATCCTTAGCATGAGCATGAGAATCAAAACCTAAACCAATTTTATCATTGCAAGACTTAGAAGAATTCATCAGCAAGTTTAGGTTCTTATTCCCATTACAAAACCGATCTAGTGACCTATGCATGTCATGAAGTTTATTAGACATGTCTAGACAGTTTTCACATGATGTTTTTCCTTTTAATTTGCAATTAGAACAATATTTAACTTCATGAGAACATAAAGCATTGTTTAATATAGAAATCTCATTCATAGCATCGCGTAGCTTCTTATCAAGATCATCAAAAGTAGAACAATGCAAATCAATTGTAGAACATCAAGCATCTTTTAGATTTTTATCACTAAGTGCAGCAAGCTTTTTGTTCTTTTCAATTTCTAGTTCAAGCTTATCGAGAGTGGAGGTGTGCACACTTCTTGAAGAGGATAATTGTTCATATATAAGATCACATGAGGAACATGAATCATCACTAAGAATCAATGATTTTAAACGATTAATGTCATATTCTAGTGATTCAATTTTAACAGCACCCTCCCTATGTTTTTTTGTCCTTTTTCTTAACTATAACAATGGCACGAGAAATAACATCACACATTTCTTTGCAAGTGGGGCATACCTCTCCATCGTTGCTGTTGTGCTCTGCCTCGTCCATACTTGATCTCGAGTTGCTCGCCATCTCGTTTCAAGAGGAGTTCTTCGTCCTTGTTTGCGTTTCATCACTGGAAGTAGTACCTGACAGGTTATGGCATTCTGTATGAAAATGTCTTGTCTTACCACATTCGAAGCATCATTGATAAACACCACGTCCTCTTCTTCTAGTTCTCACATTTTGCAATTCTTTTGAGAACCGAGTAGAGAGTACTGCTAGCTCCTCCTCTGGAAACTCTTCAATCTTCTCAAGGTTTAGAGAGGATAGCAAAGCAAGTGTACCACATGATGAAGATTGGCCAGAGCTAGGCATGTCACGGTTAGAAACAAAGGCAAGAGGCTTGTTGGGGTTCTTACGTGAGATTATGTCTATTTCATGAGTTTTTAACTTGGAATATAGTACATCTAATGTATGTGTACTCATGAAAGTGGACTTACGAATAGATGTTGTTGGTACCCTACGTACCGGATACCCCTTGAGATTGCAAAGATCACAAGGAAACTCCATCTACCAGATTTAAATACCTCCAAAGGCCCCACATGTCAGGTGTAACCGGACATGCTTCCCCAACATGGTTAGTCCCAAGGCCACCACGTGTATCTTAAGACTCGAGCTATGACCCACGCATGGGAAAGCTCCGGACTAGATACCGGTATGGCATCCCCGGACCTAACCCCAGACAGAGGGAAGCTTCGGTACTGACACGTGTCCAACATCACCGGACCTAACCGTCCACGACGGTAAGCTTCGGAGCTGCCACTTGGCTGAACCGCCAGACCTTCAACTTCAACAATCAGACTTGTGGACCCCCCAACAGCTCTGGACCTTCAAGAAGCAATCAAAGACTTCAAGACCCAATTAAGTGTCATTAATGCCATATTAATGACACACGATCGGATGGCCCTTAATACTGGTAACATCACTATTAAGGCCCGTTACCAGGCTATTAAGGATAATTAACCTCATTAATTGTGTATCAAGCATGTGTAACCGCCGGGGCCACATGTCGGGCCAGGCTAACGGTGTAACGACCAGTCCTTGTACTATAAAAGGACAGGTCGATGATACACAAGGGATGGCTCAAGACCACTACTGGACTCCCTGACCTAGATGAGCTTCTTCTTCTGGAGCTTCTTCTAGACTCACACGCTTAATACAACACCAACACACCCTGTGGAGTAGGGTATTACGCTCAGGCGGCCCGAACCACGTAAATCTCTGTGTCCACTTGTCTTTCACCTTGTTGAATCTCTGCGCGTCCATTACCGAACTACAACTCCGCGATCTACCAACCATAGTGTCGGGAGATGTGCCAGATCCAAACACCGACAAATGTAACTTTCATCTTCCAAATTGACATGTCTAATACACTTAGTAATTTCCTAGCATTTTTAGCATCTGAAAAATTCACGTTGACACTGTTGACGGTCCATAAGTGCCATATTTAGACTGTCAATTCACCTCATAATGTGCATAAAAGAGAAACACAACGTAGTGGTAGGGTTAAAAACTAACCAATTCCAAAAGTGTTGGTGTTTATTTGTATGCGAGTGAATTTAGATCCAAAACACCAAGTCATGCAGGGAGCAATCCATAAAATTATATTTCGACGAAACAGGCAACGCCATGTCTCATCACATGGATCAAATCGCCCACAAACAGAAGTATCCGAGGCCATCCAATGGGGTAAATCCCAAATGGTCCATGTGCTTGGGGATTTTTCATCTGTGACATAAGAAACGTCAATAAGCATTTTGGCGCCGTTGCCAGGGAACAATTGCTGTTAATCTTCGAGCCTTGTTAACCCTCATATCTATCTTCTTATCTTATCTTTCTATTTCTTACTACCACCACCTTTATGGAGCAGCCCACCATTCTTTCTTATTCTACCCCAAAGGGCAAGTTCTGTGAGCCACCGCCTTTAACGGAACCCATATGTTCTACCAGATATGAACTTCGTTGTGGCTTTATAACTATGGTTTGGGAGCAATCCTTCTTAGGAACGGATTGTGAAAACCCTTATCACCATCTAAGAGAGTTCGAACAATTCTGTTCATGCCTTCTAATCAAATGTATGCACAAGAAACTCTCAAATGGAAGTTGTTTCCTTTTTCCTTAAGGAAAAAGCCAAACAATGGTACGACCACAACGTTGTGAAGACAAACAGAAATTGGAGCGAATTACGAGACATATTTTTTCTTGCTTTCTTTCTAATTGCTCGAATTGTTTCCTTGCGGAAGGAAGTACTATGCTTTCAGGAAATGGAGAAGGAATCCATAGTTGTAGCCTCGGATAGATTTTCTCTTTCCAAAAATTCCAGCCCAGATTTGTCCATCCCTGATCAGTTTCTCTTGCAACACTTCTATATGGGATTGAACAAAGGGTCTGCCCTATATCTTGAAATTACGGCTGGAGAATCTTTCCTCCATAAGACGCCAGAAGAAGACAAAGATCTTCTAGACCAAATTCTAGAAAATTCCACCCTTCATTATGAGTCTTAATGAGCCTCCTCGAGAGGAAGTACTGTCAAGATCCAATAATAAATCCATGGACAAGGAAGAACCTATCTCTTGCCTATCTCAAACCTTGCGAGAGGAATCCTCTCCTGAACCCGAAACTACGAAGGAAGAAGAAATTCAACCTTCAATGTTTTCCTTCTACTTCGAGGAGGATATATTTGAAGATTTTGGAAATAGATCAAAGTACAGTTGCCATAGGAAACCATCATTGCCATTAACTCCTCTTGACCAACCTGATGTAGTGTTCGTCCAACAGACAATCAAGGAGTTAACTTCTATTCTAAGTAGGGAATGGACTGCGGAAGTTGAGCAGTCACCTGAAATCCTTCGGATGACCTCACATTTGGCAACTATTCTATGTTTCATTAGAGGGACGCCAATGAAGATCCTATACAACCCCACTGTTGGAACAAAATCATTCCCAATTCTTGTGCTCTCGCCATTCTGGGTGATGTACCATTGGCACCAACATGTAAATCTTTACGAGATTCTTTCGGAAACATCCTTGAAGGATGCGAGGTCTTGCAACTGGTGTCTTTAAGACACAAAGATATCGAGGCAATCCTAGACTTCCATGTGTTCAAAATCCAAGATTTTGACATTATAGTTGGGATTTCCATTGAGAAATTTCTCACGGAAATTCCCTTGGAAGGAAACCTCAATGTCAAGCTTTGAGAGAGAAAGTTCTCTATTCCTATCCTGCGTTCCATGAACACATTCGCAGATTCTCCCATCCAAGATGAGCCTTTAGAGGAGGTTAGAACTCTTCAATTCTTAGCACACCCTGAAATTGGAAAAGAAGTAGATTTCATCCAAGAGGAGGATGAATTTCAGGAGGCAATTTAATTCCCAAAAGAAGAGTTCTTCCCAAACCTCCTGTTGAGCTAAAAATTCTACCCCCAGGCCTACATTATGCCTTTCTTAATGGCGATTTGGAAGCCCCTGTCATAACAAGTGACAAGCTTTCAGATGATGAGACACTCAAACTCATTGCCAAGTTAGAAAACCATAGAGTTGTTTTTGGCTATTCACTGGAGGATCTCAAGGGGATTAGTCCAGCAATATGCACCCGTCACATTCCTATTGACCCTAAGAGTGTCCCCTCAAAGGAACCTCATAGGCAATTGAATAATGTGACGCGGGAAGTTGTCAAGAAGGAAGTCTTGAAATTCCTGCAAGCCGGGATAATCTACCCTATCCCACATAGTAAATGGGTCAACCCAGTTCATGTAGTGCCTAAGAAGGGAGGTATGACGGTCGTTCAAAATGAGAAGAATGAATTAATTCCTCAACGAACCGTCACGGGTTGGAGGATTTGCATAGATTACTGAAATGTTGACAAGGCTACAAGGAAGGATCATTTTCCACTACCCTTCATTGATGAGATGTTAGAGTGGTTGGCAAAACACTTCTACTTTTGTTTCCTTGATGGGTATTCGGGTTATCATCAAATCCCAATCCATCCCGACGATCAAAGTAAGACCACATTCACATGTCCCTATGAAACTTATGCCTACCGGTGTATGTCCTTTGGATTGTGTAATGCTCCTGCCTCTTTTCAAAGATGCATGATGTCTATCTTTTTCGACATTATAGAAGAGATCATGGAAGTTTTCATGGATGATTTCTTTGTCTATGGGAAAACATTTAGTCATTGCCACGAAAATTTAGACAAGGTCTTACAAATATGCCAAGAGAAGGACATTGTACTTAATTGGGAAAAGTGCCATTTCATGGTCCGTGAAGGCATCGTTCTTGGACACTTAGTGTCTGGGAGAGGGATAGAGGTGGACAATGCAAAAAATTGAGGTCATTGAATAACTTCAACCTCCTATCAATGTTAATGGAATCCACAGCTTCCTAGGTCATGCGGGGTTGTATAGGCGGTTCATCAAAGATTTCTCAAAAGTTTGATAACCACAACACCTTATGTGAGCACCTCACATAAGCATGTTGCAAACGTAGCAAGTTTGAAACCTCACATAATATAATATCAACCATGATCAGCTAAAACACATCAAAAAACTTAGTAAAAGAATACTAAGCTAATCTTCCCATAAATGTAAAGCAAGTTTGAAACATTTCAAGTTAAAAGCAGAAAAATTGTGATCTTGCACCGGGCCTTGAGTCGGACCTAGCTAAAGCCAACCGAACCTTGCGCCGGACCGAGCCAAAGTTTGTTAGACCTCACGCCGGACCTTTCCAGAGCTACCCAAAACAAGTTGGACTTATTGTTGGACCTTGCCAGAGCTTGGACCTAGAGTTGGACCTCGATTAAAAGGGTGTTTTGGCAATATTCACAAATTTTACCGTAATAGCCAATTTATTCAACACACATTGGTCTCATAGTTCTTTCTTTTCCATCGTATCGAGCCTCAAGTTCGTAACCTTATATCAAATCCAATTGTCTCTATTATCTCAAATCCAACTGATTATGATCAGGATTCACTTCAGGCTTTTGTGATCCATAGAAAGATGAATCAGATTTCCTAGTGATACGAGCCTTCTTCCGAGTGATCTGAATTCAGATACTTGATGTAGGTGGGATTGACTTGTAGAGTCTATGTCTTTTCCATGTAATTCTCTGAAAGCATTTTGAAGTGTTTGTATTTACTCTCAAATGATGTATCCTTTTTCCCTAAGGAAGATGCATCAACTCTACAGTCTTTGGCCTAAGTAATTTGTGATCTCTCTTGAAGACGTTGTTGTCCTAATCTTGATTCCCAATATCCAATCTTCACTTCCTGCTTATCTTGATCTCAAGGATGACTTATCATGGAATGTGTAGCTATTCTCACTACTTACTTTGTTCTTGCTGAGTCCTTATGGGTTTGACTTAGAATTTGTCCTACTTAAGAAACATGATCGACTGCGAGTTTCAAACAAGTATGATTAAGTCACATGACATGGTTTTCTCGACATGTGGTTCAAAGGATAAGACACTTTACACTTACATAATAGAAGGGTTTGGTTTCAATTATGTGATCACAATACAAAGACATTTAATAAAGGTGACTATGTGGTTGTTGGACCCAAAATAATGTCACCATACATTATAAGTCAAGGAGTTTCATCAGCTTGAATATCAAGCAGTAGTCTCACGAGTAGAGAAAATGCAAGGTTCTCACGAGGTTGAGGAGTCATAAGGAAACTCCTCACAACTAGATTCACTCAGTTTCCAAAAATCAAGGTGATTGAGCCTCAACACATTGCGGACAAAGACTCAATTGTGGCTTAGTTGCAAGGGTTTCAAGTAATCGGTTTCCCTTGTAGGAATAAAGATAGTGAATCAAGCAATTGGTGTTGTGAACGATAACGTTGTTCATAGTTGAAGACTATTAGACACTACTTAAGTACTTGAATGGGGTTACATATTTTTGCTCAGAGCTCATTAGTAGTCATGTTTTCATGATGCATCACAGGTTGGATGATGACATCCTCAGAGAGAGAGAGAGAGAGAGAGAGAGAGAGAGAGAGAGATGTGCCGCATCACATTGCATCAATTTCATTTTGCGGTCGAGCGCGATAGTCTCGTAGCAGTAGAACGTTGGATACCAGCAAGGGATCCGTCCTCTTGCTCTCTCGCTCTGAGAGCCACACACTAGAGAGTGCGAGCAGGAGTAGAGGATTAGAGGGGAGAGGCGATGATAATGTGGCAAGCGGGTGATGATCCGAGGAGCGGGATGTTGAGACATACACGCTGTTGGCCGCTGAGGAGGATGACCCTAGCCTCGGGGATGACAAGTCCATGATATCGATCGGCTTCTACGTCCTTGTGGGGACCGGGGTCCCGACATCCAAGGATCTCATTGGGTGGTATCGTGCTATGAGACACCCAACAGTATACAAAAAAAGAACAAGAATAATATACAATACCAAGTCTTTATTTATACACACAACGAAAGTTTTACAATAAAAGCTAAAAGGAAAGTGACCTATACATCACAGCTACACTCTCGGCACTAGCTATGCAAAAGAAAAGTCATCCATGCCCTGGATGCTTCGCACTAGCAACACCAAACTTACGGCGGCGTGCAGAGCTCCCACTCGGCTGTAAACCCTTGAGGGGGTGCAGCCTTGTCGTCGAACCCGTCATTAGTCGTGTAGTCTGCAAAAACTTGTTAACTGCAAACGTGAGCTTAAGGCTCAGCAAGACTAACCCGTCTCACTAGACATATGCAGGGTGAATACTAAGCATAGGTAAGGTAAAGTAGTAAAGGACTCGCCTACAAGTGGATCCTTAGCTTTCAAGTTATTATCAGCAGCTTAGCAGTTTAATGAAAGTAACTTTAGTGATCATATTGGACAGCAATCAAACTTCCAAAACAATTACAATTAAATACATCGTATTCCCCAGACTTCTTTAATATTTTACTATGTCACAGCACAGTGAACAAGTGGTACTCTATTACCGTGAGAGGCGGTGATTGCAATCAGGACACACATGGACAACACGACACATACGCACTTTCGAAAGTGCCAGCGAGTACATACAGCAGTACCTACATAACACTTCAGTACTAGTCGTATATGGACACCTTTCACCCAACACTCGAATGCCGAACCGGTCGATCAGTCACGGGCTGGAGGTCCCTGTGTGGGGCATACTCTAACATGCCACCAGCTGATTTACACCTTGCTGCCCTCAACCTAAGCCTATAAAATGGAACGGTATGCCTCGAAAAAGCCAGTTTCAAGCTACGTCTGCTTGCTGGAGCCCATTGCTCCAGTATGTCGCTGGTACAATTCAAGCTTGTCTAGCAGGGCCACACACAAATCAGTCCTCAGTCGATACAAGCAGGGCTATGCACTTGAGACCACGTCTCACTGCATCCTCCCTGCTGCTCGGTCTCAATTTCATATTCATAAACCATTTCTTGATCCAATTCATCTCATGTGGTAAAATCCTATCTTGCGAGGAGATTCCAACTACTCGACTTCTACCAGATTCCTATGAACATAAGCATGGTAGTTTCTACTCATCGGGTTGTAGATCTACCCAATACTCCGTGGGATTTGTGGGTCATGCAAGTGGATGTCAAACATCTTAAACATAATGCACAAACATCCAAAGACGTAAGGTGAATGAAAACTGCAGAGACACTGCAAGGAACTTAAATGCAAACTGGGGCTTGCCTGAAAATGAGTCCGGGTCCAAGTTAGTCTCTAGTAGCTGGACTTCCAAGGCTTCCAGCTGCTTCTCGACTTCAGTTACTACACGATATGCATATACTATTATGAATGACTTTGAAAATAAATAATATGTTTAAGGTCACAAGCTAATATCTTATGATTAAAATAAGATAATGATGACTACGGGATGACTGAAGAGAGAGAACGTACCCGTGAGTACGGGTGCACCTTCCGCAACATCCTCTATGGTGAGGTGGTGGATGTTTCCGGTTCTGGTGGCTTGCTTATTAGGCAGGTTGCAGGGTTGGTTTGCCCCCTGGTACGATGACTATCCCCCGCCCTGCCTGTCCTGCGAGCAGTCCTTGGCGATGTGCCCCGTACGACCACACGTGAAACACTTGTACGGGGTCTGACCGACACGGAAGGGAGGATAGAATCCCTGTGCAAGCGGTAGAGGTGGAAGTGCACACGGAATCATCCCCTGCTGTTGCTGTGGACGAAAATCGGTATTGTTGAACTGGCGACCACGAAAGATCGATGGTCGTGATGGAAGCTGCCACCTCTAGTCGGATGGTGATCAATACACCATATAGTACTTTTGAAGAGCACCACCTCCGCTGCTCTGTGGAGCACTCCTCTTCTTCTTGTCTAAGGACAGCTCCCTAGTAGCGTCCTCCTGTACGATCGCGGCATTGATAATGTCGTTGCAGCTGCTGCGATTGAACGAGGCAAGCTTGTCCTTCATCTTGGGGTTCAAACCCTGGTAGAAGCACTCGCGCTTCCTATCTTCAGTACTCAACTTGTCCTGAGCATACTGGCCAAGTGGTTGAAGGTCTTGGCGTAGTCGTAAGCACTCCTTCCTCCTTGCTTCAGCTCCAAGAACTCTTGAAGCTTCCTCCTCATGATCCCGGGAGGTATATGATAGGCGCGGAACGACTCCCGGAACTCCTCACAGCTCATGACATAGTCTGCTGGTTGTGCGGCGAGATAATTCGCCCACCACGCACCAGAGATCCCTGCAACGGTTGTGCCGCGAACAGGGTCTTCTGCTGTTTGATTAATCGCAGCAAACCGAACTTTCCTTCCGTGGAGCAGAGCCTATTGTCCGCCCCCAACGGTTCATTGGCCTCCATGAAGAGCGCCGGGTGCATTGACATGAAGTACGAGTATGAACTCGGATAGGGCTGTCATGGACCCGCATCTGGTCGCCCCCCTTGACGGGACGAATGTTGAACCAAGGTCCTCAGCAACTCGATTTGCTCATCGCGCGAGCCGGGCACTGCGGCAAGAACCTCCGCGAGACTCCTCGGAAGTTCAAGAGGTGGTTGTGGTGGAACTTGTTTCTGCGGTGTCACAGCTGGCTCCCGGGTCGGAGTTTCGCCGTCACGACCACGGCTCGAGCCTCCCATCTCGAGCGTCGAACACGTACGCACCATGCTGCATCCACACGATTTAAAAATCAGCAACATGTTTGTTTTTCCTTCATCCATTTCATATTACAGTAGTGCAAATCTTGATAAGGAAATAAGTGCATAACATTCACATATATTGATAAAGTACAATCTTTATACAAGATATATTATCTCATGACCAAGTTTACAGAAGTGAACTCCAAGATGACGGACTCCCACTACGGAAGTGCATCTCTACTATACATGGTCCCCATGAGACGTAATACACACCTTGTCATCTTATACACACCCACTACTATTTATAATATGACACAAACATGGCCATAAAATAAACATGAACAACTACTAACTATACGTGGCCCTGTGATGGCAGGAGTGCTGCCCCATCCTACTTCAATACGCCCTCTTCAGTGTACTCGAGTATCTCAGGATCTTCTTCATCTTCGTCCTGAGGATTTGGTGCCATAGGTGCAGGTTTTGAAGCAGGAGCTGCTGCCTCACCTGTCATCGATGATGTAACGACAACTAATGATTGCACATCAGTCTGTAGAAGAAACATCTTATAGTCTTCCAATTCCTTTTGTTCATGCTCGCAACTGGCTTTCCAATCCTGAGTCTCAGCCCTGGATTGATCCCGTTCTTGAGTCACCGTACTCAACTGATCATCCAGTAGCTGCACCTCAAGTTGACTCGCCTCCAATGCGCTTTCTGTGCAGTGTGTTTCCTGGCAAGCATCCGATAGACCTTGAACAGCTCGGTGCCACTGATTCTCCTCAACGTTTAAACGTCGACTGAGAGGAGCAATCATGGCTCTAAGTGTGTCATTGGCCCACTCAAAATGATCTCCTCGAATCATAGCCTGCTTCAGATCACCCATCAACCCTTCAATGCTAGCATGCTGTGTAAAGCTCACTTGACACGATGCTGCTGCATATAAAGCAAAGATTATCTTGGGTACCTCTTCGTGAAAGCCATATGCTGCACCCACTCGACTCGCGCACTCATCACCAGCTCTACCGTCGACTGGAAAGAGCACAAACGGGGTGCCCACCATATGACGATAATGAAGCTTGCAAAACCTCGCAATAGCAACACTCGCGGCAAAACACCACGTGTCTTCCAACTGAGTCCCTTTCACCTGGATGGAGAAAGGAGCCCATCCAATATATGGCGGACCAGCAGGCACTTCAACATAGATGGTGCATCTTGTCACACCTCCGTCATCGAATTCCCTGCCTCAATAGCTCGGTATTTCACGATACCCGAACAGTTGAAGCAGCGATATCAACAACTCCGGAAAACCCCTTCGAAGAGCACACATCATGAACACCCATCCGTTCGATAAGTGTACCATGAAATCCACCATCTGTGGAAAGGATACTTGAACAACGAAAAAGTTCCTAACTTCCAATGTTCAAGAAAAATTTAAAGCTGGAGTAGTAAACACAGTCTGTTCCAGCTGACCTTCCTGTATAAATTTAAAATTTTCATACAGGAAATTTCAGAACCAGAAGTTGGCTTAAATACAAAAGTTGTAGAACACTTTACAGACTTTCTAGATTCTACTCATACAGCTCCAGGTGAGCTAGGAAGTAGAATCTATACAGGTTTAAATTTGACACGAGTTTTCTGGAAATTTTGACAGAACCTCCCCTGTATATAAGGTTATTTCCACAAGTTATACAGGTATATCATAACAATATATTGATGTAATTACAAAATAAAAATCAAGTTAACAATCCAGAAGTAAAAGAGTTCAGCCTTGAAAAATTTGTTATACAGGTATAGCGCGCAAATTCGAAACTATGCACAAACTGTTATAAGTTCTGGTCTGCCAGAACCAAGTTTACGACAATAGGAATTAAACACAGTTACACCAAGATTCAGGTCATGAGTGCAATATAAAGTTGATAGAGGACTTCTTAATATTTTCATAAATGTATAAATGTGACCAAGTCTCTATGCTGGATTAAAAGCTATAGCTATCCAAACTTAACAGATGAACTGACTGGTTTTCACCAGCAGTCCTGCAGTTCACTGTTTTGAACTAAAAGATTGATTTGACTCAATTTGAATCAGGAGAAACATTGAATAACAAATCTGTAGATATCCTTCTACCCTTTCTGTATCAAAATAAGGCAGAAGATTTTTCTACAGTGAGTTATGGCAAAAATACAGAGACTGGTACAATGGTATGGTCATTTGGAGCAGTTTAAATATACTCCGAATCTCAACAGATTATCAAGCTTTTCTGCCTTGATGGTCAACAGAAAAGTTGTAGAGGTCTTCAAGAGCTTTCCATCCATATAGCATACCCCTATAGTATATAACAACTAACCAAGATTATAACCCAGCGAAGTTGAGCAAACTTCAGCCAGAAATTAAGAATCTTGGTTCTAATCCTTTGTCGAGTCGAAACCCATTTCGCGGAGTCCAAGCCTACCAGCATAAGATAGTCGGACTTTCCAAAATGTAATGCAGCCATTCTGCCGTCGGGTATGGTCAAGTATCAAATTTGATACCATCTACTACGTGCCTCACCAAAGAAAATTCTATCCGGTATATCCGGATACGTCTATAGGTGTCCCTAGTATCATTCACTCACAAACGTGTTCTACACGGGTCGCTACCGTAGTCAATATAGCTGCAGAAGACCAACAATCCCCTGTCACACCTGCATGCCACAAGGGCGTTTTGGGGAAACACGACAGGAAGTCACAATACACAGATATATATTTGAAAGTAAATGCATACAACTCTGGTGTGAGTCGCCCTTGAGCGGGGTCATGTCTCAAGATACATGGTTGTACTACATATGTACAGCGAAGACTCCCGCACGAACCGACTTATACACAGTTGGGCATACGTGTTTCGCATGCTCCCATAGAACATGAATAGTTCTAGAGACACATACTATCGGGTTATCCACCACACGACGGGGGCTCCCACTAATTTTGTGTCACGCTGGGGTACCGCGTGTCATATGTTCTCAGAAACATGGAAAGTTTCAGAGACTCATATTGACTTCCCATGCTAAGCCATGGAAACAATCACATACCACATCTCGTATGCTGAGCTTACTGAGATTGATCCGCTCTCGGTGGCGTACCTTACCTCTTACCTGACGTTGGAGCGTCGTTACAGAAATAATAACACATAAGTTAGTTTACCACCTTTATATCTTATACTAATAATACTCCTTGTATGGGCATATAGCTAATTCCTCACTCATATAATCCTATGTTTTTTAAAATATGCTCTTTTCAAGCACATTGTTCCCAATGATGCTCTAATACCATGCTTTGTGGACCGGGGTCCCGACATCCAAGGATCTCATTGGGTGGTGTCGTGCGATGCGACACCCAACAGTATACAAGAAAAGAACGATAATAAAATACAATATCAAGTCTTTATTTATAAATACAACGAAAGTTTTACAACACTAAGCTAAAAGAAAAGTGACCTATACATCATAGTTACACTCTCAGCACTAGCTATGCAAAAGCAAAGTCGTCCATGCTGTGGATGCTTCGCACTACCAACACCATACTTATGGTGGCATGCAGGGCTCCCACTCGGCTGTAAACCTTACAGGGGGTGCAGCCTCGTGTCAAACCCGTCATTGGTCATGTAATATGCAAAAACTTGTTAACTGCAAAGGTGAGGTTAAGGCTCAGCAAGACTAACCCGTCTCACTAGGCATATGCAGGGTGATTACTAAGCATACGTAAGGTAAAGCAGCAAAGGGCTCGCCTACAAGTGGATCCTTAGCTTTCATGTTATTATCAGCAGCTTACCAGTTTTATCGGTGTTTGGATTCGGCAGATCTCCTGATACTACTATTGGTAGATCGTGGAGTTGTAGTTCGGTAATGGGTGCGCAGAGATTCAAGAAGGGTAATGACAAGTGGACACAGAGATTTAGGTGGTTCGGGCCGCCTGAGCATAATACCCTACTCCATGGGGTGTGTTAGTGTTGTATTGAGCGTGTGAGTCTAGAAGAAGCTTCAGAAGAAGAAGCTTGTCTAGGTCAGGGAGTCCAGAAAAGGTCTGGAGATGTTTGGAGCCGTCCCTTGTGTATCGTCGACCAGTCCTTTTATAGTACAAGGACTGGTCGTTACAACGTTAGCCTGGCCCGACATGTGGCCCCAGCGGTTACACATGCTTGATACACAATTAATGAGGTTAATTACCCCTAATGGCCCAGTAAAGGTCCTTAATAGTGTCGTTACCAGTATTAAGGGCCATCCGATCATGTGTCATTAATATGGCATTAGTGACACTTAATCGGGTCTTGAAGTCTTTTGTTGCTCCTTGAAGGTCCGGAGCCGCTGGGAGTCCACCAGCCTGTTTGTTGAAGTTGAAGGTCCGGCGATTCGGCCACGTGGCAGCTCTGGAGCTTACCATCGTGGACGGGTAGGTCCGATGCTGTTGGACATGTGTCGGTACTAGAGCTTCCATCTGTCTAGGGTTAGGTCCGGGGATGCCATATCGGTATCTAGTCCGGAGCTTTCCCATGTGTGGGCGATAGCTCCGGTCTTATGATACACGTGGCAGCCCTGGGACTAACCATGTCGAGGAAGCAGGTCCGGTTACACCTGACATGTGGGGCCTTCGGAGGTCTTCAAATCTGGTAGATGGAGTTTCCTTGTGATCTTTGCAATCTCAAGGGGTATCCGTTATGTAGGGTACCGACAGTGGCCCATTGGGCCCAACTCTGGGAGAGACCTTTTGGAAGAAGTCATTCTGCCGGAGGTGGGTCCATTCTTTGATTTTTGAGCCATGTCTTCAAGGGTCTTCAGATGTGCCGTTGGCGATAATTCGCAGTTAAACCACCGCCGCGTGGCATATCCTAGATACGGCAGGTGAGATCTCAGCGTGCGGATCTCACACAATTGAAGGTCGACGATTCCCGATACAAAAATCGTATCGGTTCCGCGCGCCCTGTTAGGCCGCCGCCTTCGGGTTTCCCGCCTTTCATGATGAAAACCGTTTGCCTGGGGTAAGGACCTCGACTTGATTGTTGGGGTGGCCCCGGGCCCCCTTGTCATTGGCAGGGTAAAGTTTTTGACTGGTATCATCGGCTCCTCTGCGGTTTCCATACAAGCGTCGTGGGGGCTTACTTAAGAAGGAAAGCACGAACCGTTTGGGGGTTCTTTATGCCTTTCATTCAAACTTGCACTCAAACCCTCCAAACTTTCGCTTGTTTTCCATCTCTTGGCCCGCTGTGCCGCGATGGAGTTGGGTCTCCACCATAGCCGACTGAAGACCGACGGTGATTTGAAGAAGGTCCGGGCCCTCATGGGGTGGTCCCCTGACTACTTCAACCACTTGGTCCGCGCCGGCAAGCTTCCGTTTGAGAAGGAACATGCCGACAACATGGTGTACTTCTCTGCGTACGCCATGGTGGGATTGATCCCACATTTCTCCTCTTTTTTCATGATGCTGCTAGACTTCTATGGTCTGCAGTTGTACCACCTTGGCCCCCACTCCATTCTCTTGGTGTCGATCTTTGTCCACTTCTGCGAGATGTGGGTGGGCACTCCCCCCTGTGTTGAGCTCTTCTGCACCTTCTTCACTGTCCACACTACCGGCAGGAGTGACGAGTACCTTGGCTTCTACTATTTTGTGAAGCACAAGAAGTGCTCGTTCAAGTACTTGCAGTCATTACCATCTGGGAAGTGGGACGACTAGAAGAAGGATTGGATCGTCATCAGGGTGGAGGAGCACGAGAAGCTGGAGCTGCCCGAAGGCCTCCCCAATGTCGACACTGCAGCTTGGAGTGAAGCTCTGGTGTTGTCGGACGCCTTCAACCCTGCTCTGACCAGGATCCGCCAGTGCATGGAAGGAGGGGTGACTCCTCAGGCGGTGTTTTGCAACTTCCTGACCAACAGGTGGGCTCCACTGAAGAAGAGGGAGAAGCTTGCTTGGGCCCTCAACAGTATGCTGGATGACGAACGGATCGAGATCGGTTTGAAGTCCAACATGGAGGGTGCAACTTTGGAGTTCCACCTCAAGAAGTTCCACCACGGCATCGGCTTCGATGGTGATGACTTGGCTCCGCTGATAGCTTTCCTCCCTCTGAACATGGAGGCAGAGTTCAGTAGGGAGCTCCAGCGGACGATGCCGGTGCTTGACGACCTTGGTGTCGTTGAGAGGCGTTCAACCACTGGGTTGGCGATCTCTGAAGCTCCTGAAGGCGGCTCCGCTCCCGCCCCAATGACATGAAATGAAGTCGTAGGCAAGGGCAAGGAGTTGGCCGAGCCCTCGAGCCATAAAAGGAAGTTGAAGCATGCCGATGGAACGTCCGTCAGGCCTGCTTCTTCCACGGCGGCTCCTTCTCCCCGGAGGGGGAGGTCTTCAACGGCGACATCTACTCCAGAAGCGACATCTTCTCGGGGTGCTAGCTCCGGCCAAGTGACTCCAGTACCAGGGCCAACTGAGGGCTCTGGGTCCGGAGGTCCTTCCCGGTCGAGAGGGGCCTCTACCAAGGCAACACCGATAGCAGCAGCAAGCTCCGGGGGACAATCCGGGACTACCACGCCAGTGGCGGCTGGGGCCAGTCTGTAGCGTCCGGAAAATAGGTTCCGTGCTAACTGGTGCGGAATCCTTCCGAGGTAATTTTTGATTTTTTACCTCAGCCAGTTGTTTTATTGTTATATCTGTATTTTGAGTTTCTTCATCCTTCATCTACAGCGTGCCTAAGAAAAGGGCTAAAGCTCTGATCCCTGCAGCAGCAGTTGAGGCTGTGCAGGCTGAAGCTCCGGCTCCAATTCCAACGCAACCCCAAGAGGTGGCTGAGGCTGCGGCAACCCCGGCTCTGGCTGTCGTGGTCTTGGACCTCGACTCATCCCCAGAAGCTCTCGTGGTAGCGCCGGACCACAGGAATGAAGATGTACCAGCGGTACCAGCCCGGAGGTTGAAGCTCCGGGCTTGGATGCTAAGATGTTGGACGCTCTGGCCACAGAGCCGGAGGTAGCTGCGATTCTGGCCCTAGAGTCGGATGTTGCTGAAGGCCTGACAATCGAGCCGGTGGTTGATGAGGTCCAGACGGTGGAGCCGGGTGTTGGTGAAGCTCCGGCACTTGAGCTGGTTATCGAGGAGGCTCCGGCGGTAGAGCCGGTTGCTGTAGAAGTTCCAGATATAGAGCTGGTCGTCGAAGAGGTTGTGGCGTCCGAGCCAGTTGCTGTGGAGGTGTCGGCGCCTGAGCCCATGATGGTCGAAGCACCAACACCTGAGCCAGCGGTGGAGGAGGCGCCTGCGCCGGAGCCAGAAGTAGCTTCTACTCCGACTGAACCTTCAACACCTGCTCCGGAAGTGGTGATTCCGGAGGTGCTCGCTGCTGAGCCAGGGTGCCAAGATGAAGCTGCTGGCCCCTCGCCTGAGGGGCCAGTTGTTGATGACCTGGCGGCGGGACCTTCAGAGCCAATTCCGGAGGTCGGAGCTTCTACTGCAGGACATTCCTCGTTTGCAGCCGAGGCTATCCCGGAAGACGGCCTTAGTGCCGTGGAAGCCCAGGGGACCGCTCTTGTAGAGTGGGACCAAATTTTTGTTTCTGAAGACCCGCTGGAGACAGCAGAGAGGACCCCGGCAGGTCCGGACCCAATCCCCCTATTGTTGTCTATTGACAACGCCTGCTCCAGTCTTTGCCAGGTCCAGCTGGCTTTCTACCACAACAGCAGGACCTCGAGGAGGAGCGCCAAAATCTTACGAGGTGGTGCAACCGGCTCCATTTCGTGACCAAGCTGGTGCAGTCGAGGCTGGCTGACGACAAGGAGTGGTTACAGAGGGAGAAGGTCCGCCTGGAGTACTGGGGTAAGCTGTGGGATGAGAGGGAAAGTATGACGTGATCCCTCGACAACCTATCCCGGGCCATCTACGAGCAAGCCAAAGCTGCTAATAGCGCAGTGGATGATCGCCAGGAGAGGCTCGCCGCCATCCACGCTAGTCTCATCGAGCGCCGGGAGGTTCTTGAGGCGCGGGAGAATAAGCTCAAAGATGAAGAGCAAAAACTCCTAGAGCTGCGGGGTGACCTCATGAAGAGGGAGGAAGAGCTTGTCCAAAAGACAGCTCTGGCTGACAAGAGCCTTGAAGAGCGCACCAAGAAATTGGAGGAGCGCTGCGAGGAAGAGGAGAAGAAGGCCTGGGAGCAAGGGAAAGATCTCTACAAGCAGGAGAATGCCGTCGCCGCCAGGGAGAAGAAAGTGCAGGGCGGAGAGAAGGATCTGGTCAACCTCCGGAACGAGATCCACCTCCAGGAGGAAGAGCTCAGTAGACTCGAAAGGCAGGTTGCTGAAAAGATTCAGCAGAATGCCAAAGAGGTGGAGTGTCTTGCTCGGGAGAACTCGGAGCTTGCGGTGGCCAAAAGATCCTTGGAAGAGATGCGAAGCGCAAGGGCTGCAGAGTCCCAACAGGTTCGGGACTTCCTGGGTAAAGCCGACGATGCGCTGAAGCCAATAAGCTTTAGTCCCGTGCGTCCGGCTGATCCAGAGCTGGAGCTGGACCAGGCGTTGGAGGCGCTGAGTTCAGCAGGCAACAAGCTCACCAAGATCGGCGATGTCATTGCGGACCAGCTGGAAACTGAGGGACAGTCCCTGGCGAAGAACGTCATAGAGTTTGTGCTGACGTGCTACACCAGCCAGGACCCTCAATTCCCTCTGGACCCGGTGCTTGAGGGCCCCATCGAAGGAGAGGGTGAAGCCGCCCGAGCTAGCTTGTCGGAGGTTGCCCAGAAGGTCGCCCAATTCTTCCACAGGGTCTAGGACCGTCTCTTTGTAGCTCCCACATGTATTCTCTCTTCTTCTTCTCCAATTTTGTAATCTCTTGTCTCCAGATGAATGAAATCAAATTTTTTTGTGAATTTTATTTTTTGTCTTCAACACCTTTGTCTCACTTGGCCCCCTGGTAGATGTACACAATTTGATTGTGAACATGTACCAAGAGGATGTAACAGTTGTTGAAGACTTGCGTGCTTCGAACTTGTAGAATGTTGGTCTGAAGTCATCGATAGCGTAGGCCCCCTGAGGTTGTCGGAGCTTAGTGGCTCTGGCATTGACCATCGTTGGAGCTTAGTAGCTCCAGCAGTTGTCTCCATCAACGCGTAGAGCATCGATGGTTAGTCCTTTGGGGTGTCGGAACTTGGTAGCTCCGGTAGTGACCTCTGTTAACACGTGGTGTATCAACAACAGACTCCATTATAGAGTCTTTCCACCATCTTTTCTTCACGTTGATGGCTTGCCCCCTAGCTTTACCGGAGCCGAGTGGCTCCAGCGACGCTCGATATCAATGTTTGAACATCGACCACAAGCCGCCTAGAGGATGTCGGAGCTTTGGCAGCTCCGGCTTCATTCACCATCATCATGAAATATTTATTTTTCCTGCACACTGAAGTCAAGAAAAACAGTAAAATCCATTTCCTATCTATAACTTCATTGCGGCTTTCTGTTCCCGAGAAAGTTTAAGGTCAAACACATTTCTAAATACAATCAAGAGCGCTGTCTTGTTTCCTTCAGGTCCGATCGTTTCTGGACTCGCCTTACTTTGGCCTGCCAAAGTGTAGGTAGAGTGGCGTACTTAGGGTGCATGACCAGGCTAAGTCGATAGCACACTTCGGCCCTAGAGTGGCTTGGCGGCATTCAGACGGTTGACCATTCATAATATTTGGACCCGAAAGAATAGACAATGCAACTCGAATTTTACATGAATTGGTTGAGCTAAAGATTCTTAAGAACTGCACAACTTTGTTATAGACAAGAAAGAGAAAACTAAAAAATATTGAGCCTGTACAAAGTAAATGCACGTGGAGTCTGTTTTCACATAATGATGTCTTTCATTATAGGTCTGTGGTACAGGGGAAAGAAGTACACACTTAGGGTACAGAAGCAGGCTAAGTGTGTTTCGTTTCTCGTTTGACCCAAGGTAGCTAGCTACACTTTTAGTTCTAAGACTGTGTCAAGTGTTGCCTGGACGTTGCGGACCTAACGGGGTAGGTCCGGCTGCCCTCCCGGAGGAGCTACCCGACTCTTAATGACTCTATAACATACATCACATGTAATTACAGACTCACCTCTATGATATTAAGCATAGAACTTACGGAGGTGCTCAATGTTCCAAGGATTTGGGAGAGGTGTCCCATCCTCGGTTGCCATGCGAATGCATCCGGGACGGGATACTTTGATCACTCAGAAGGGTCCCTCCCATATGGGGGAGATTTTGTTTAACGCTCCTCTGGATTGTATTCTCCGTAGCACTAGATCGCCTTCCACGAGCTGTCGGCTGTGAACATGCCATTGGTGATTGGGTCGAAGAGCTTTGCGGTATCAGTCATTCGAAACAGCTGCTCAGCACCTTCCCTCTTCAAGGAGGTCAAGGTCTTCACGCCAGAGCTGGTCCTGCGTGGCTTCGTTGGAGGTCCGGACCTAGAGCGACCCCAAAGTGATTTCCGGAGGAAGGACTACTTCAGCTCCGTACACCAGGAAGAAGGGTGTCTCTCCAGTTGACCGGTTTGGAGTTGTCCTGTTGGCCCATAGAGTGGGTGGAAGCTCTTCGATCTAGTTGGCTCCATGTTTTTTCAGGCCCTCATATGTGCACGTCTTGAGTCCTTTCAGGATTTCTGCATTTGCTCTCTCGGCTTGTCCATTGCTTGCCGGGTGAGCTATGGAGGCGTAGCTGACTTGGATGCCGAGGTCTTTGCAGTATCCTTGGAAAGCATAGATTGTGAATTGGGTCCCATTATCTATTATGATTTTGTTCGTGACTCCAAATCTGCATACGATGGGCTGCAAGAAGTTGATAGCTGATTGTTTATTTATTGTCACAACTGGAGTTGCTTCCGTCCATTTGGTGAACTTGTCAATGGTAACATACAGGAACTTGTAACCTCCGACGGCTCTTGGGAAAGATCCCAAGATATCCATCCCTGACACAGCAAAAGGCCATGTAGGAGGTATCATTTGTAGAGGCTGAGCCAGTATGTGAATTTGCTTTGCATGGATCTGGCATGTTTCGCATTTCTTCAACAGCTCAGTTGCATCCTGGAGCGCTGTAGGCCAGTAGAGGCCATGCCGAAAGGCTTTACCGACCAGCGTGCAAGAAGACGCGTGGTTCCCACACTCGCCTTCATGGATTTCTGCGAGGAGCTCGCAACCTTCTTCCCTTGTGATGGACCACATTAAGACGCCATTGGAACCACGCTGGTAAAGATCCACTTCTACCAGTGTGTATCTTTTAGCCAATCTGACTATCCGGTCAGCGGATACATCATCGTCAGGAAGGACATTGTCTTTCAAGTAGCTCCGGATCTCCGAGATCCATGCATCAGAGCTAGTTTGAGCATTTGAGTCTTGCGTGCTGGGTTGCTCAGAGCTTCCGGCAGCACCTACAACACTTGATGGCTGCCATGGTAACAGGGCCATCGGGACCGCCAGCTTCGGGATGCTGGTCTCGCCCCATTCGCTCAACTCGGCAGGCTGAGCTGTGGGTTTTGATAACCTCCGGACAAAGGTTCCGTCAGGAGCCGGAGCTCCGATTGACGCTTTCATCGAGAGTTCGTCAGCTTCAGCGTTATGGACATGGTGGAGGTCCAAGACTTTGAAGTCATTCTGAAGCCTCTGGACTTCAAGGAGATAAGCAGCTAGTTGAGGATTGTTACAGGAGCATTCACCCTTCACCTGTTTAATGATGAGCTAATCTCCCTTGACCAACAGCTGCTTGACACCATATGATAGTGCCACCTTTAGTCCGTAAATGAGTGCTTCATACTCCGCCATGTTGTTGTTCGCCTTGAAGTCAAGGTGGACCATGTATTTTACCTTCTCCCCGGTTGGAGCGAGGAGAAGGACTCCAGTTCCGGCCCTCTGCTTTTGCATGCAGCCGTCGAAGTAGAGGGTCTAGTGAGGCTCGGTGAAGACCGGAGCCTTGAGTTCCGGCTCCTACTCACTAGGGCCCCCAGGGTTTGATGGAGAGGGGGTCCATTCCGCCACAAAGTTTGCCAATGTTTGACTCTTGATTGCTTGTCTTGGGATGAATTCAAGATCGAATTCAGCCAATTCCGCTGCCCACTTTGCAATGTTCCCAATAGAGTTGGGATTATGCAAGATCGCACGCAGTGGATAGAAGTCACCACTGATATCTTGTGAGCTTGGAAGTAATGTCGAAGCTTCCTGGACGCAATGAGAACTGCGTAGAGCAGTTTGTGCACCTCTAGGTATCGAGTCTTGGCATCATGTAGTACTTCGCTGATGAAGTACACTGGGTGTTTTACTGTCCGGACCCTCCCGGAGGGGCCCGGAGCTTCCTCCACATCGACCTGGACCCTCCCGGTGGGGTCCAGGCCTGCTTCGAGGACCTCCGGGTCCTTGTTGGAGAAATCCGGAGTTCTACTGGAGCGACCCGGACCCTCCCGGAGGGGTCCAGATCTTCTGGAGTAACTCCTTGTAGATCCAAGTCTGGGGGCTGGGACCCAGACTCACCTTCAGGAACCTCCAGACCCTCCCAGAGGGGTCTGGATTCCTAAGCTTGTAAATGTTCTGGTCTCTCTGCTACCCGGACCATGCTGACAACTTTGTGAGTTGCCAAAATGTAAAGTAGTAGAGGCTCACTAGGGTTCAGAGCTACCAAGGTTGGTAGAGTATTGAGGAGCTGCTTTAGCTCTTGAAATGCCTTTTTTGCTTCTTCAGACCATTGGAATGGTCCGGACTTCCTCAACAGCTTGAAGAAGGGTAGCGCCCGTTCTGCCAGTCTTGAGATGAACAGGCTGAGGGCGGCTAGACATCTAGTCAGCTTTTGGATGTCCTTTATGCGGGCTGGTGGCCGCATACACTTAATGGCTTTAATCTTCACCGGATTTGCCTTTATGCCCTAGTGGTTTACCAGGAAATTAAGAAGCTTTCCGGAGCTAACCCCGAAGACACGCTTGTCTAGGTTTAGCTTCGTGCGAGTGACTCGCAACTTGTCAAAGACAGCTTGCAAAGTTTCAAGGAGTGACTCCTTGTCCTTAATCTTGACGACGGTGTCATCAACATACAATTCCACTACGTCTCTGATGAGCTCTCCAAAGGTTTTATACATAGCTCGTACAAATGTTGAAGCTGCATTCTTGAGACCAAATGGCATGGCATTATAACAGTACAATCCATCTACTGTGATAAAAGAAGTATGTTCTTTATCTTCCCAAGACATTCTGATTTGATGGTACCCAGAATATGCATCTAGGAAACACAGTAATTCACACTTAGAGGTGGAACCCACTATCTGATCTATTCTAGGTAGTGGGAATGGATCTTTTGGGCATGCCTTATTCAGTGTTGTGTAGTCGATACACATACGAAGCTTCACGCCGGCCTTGGGTACAACGACTGGGTTTGCCAGCCATTTTGGGTGGAAGACTTCTCGGATGAATCCAGCTTCGAGCAACTTCTTCACTTCCTGTCGTATGAAGTTATGTCGCTCTACTGATTGCTTTCGAGGCTTCTGGTGTACAAGCCGAGCGTCGGGATAGATCTTCAGATTATGCTCGATCACTTCCCTAGGGATCCCAGGCATTTGTGACGATTGCCAGGCAAACACGTCGACATTAGCCCGGAGTTAAGTGATGAGTGTGAGTTCCTATTTGTCATTCAGACCTCCCGATATACGGGTGGTCTGAGCGGCATCGGAACCGATTTGGATGACTTTGACGAGAATGTTGGTGTCGCCGCTTGGTTGCACGCGAGGTGCGGAGGTTGAGCCCCATTGAAGAATGCTCGGGGGTTTCGGAGCTTGATCCTTCCTAGATTCTTCCTCTTGTGCTGTAGCCAACGCGTGAAGTTCTTCCAGAGCAGTCACTCCGGTAGTGGGTCTCCCCGGATCTGGAGAACACCAGTTGGTGTTGGCATAATGAGCAGCAACCATGAACTTGTATAAGGCTGGTCTTCCCAGAATGGCGTTGAAAGGTAAGTTGATCTGAGCGACGTCAAAGACCAACTTCTCAGTGCGATAATTCTCCCGAGTCCTGAAGATCACGGGGAGAGTAATGGCACTGAGTGGGGTTATGGCCCTCGGACCTACTCCGGAGAAAGGTCGGGAGGGGTGAAGGTCCGAAGGTCAGAGCTGAAGCTTGATGAAGTCTTTGAAGCTTATGAGGTTCAGCCCCGAACCTCTATCCACCATTACATGGTGGAGTTGAATGTTGTTGGTGGTCGGTGATACCATCAATGGTAGTTGACCAGCTTCCAAATCATGTTCCGAGGGCAATCTGACGTGTCGAAAGTGATGGCAGTATCCATCCACTTCCGGTACGGCTCCGCCCTGGCGGTGGGAGCTATCGAAGCCATGTCCCGCCGCATTGTCTTGAGGACACGGTGGGAGGTGATGTCCCACGAACCACCAAAGATGGTGTTCATGGTCTTCTGACGCTCATTGTCGGAGATGTCAGAGTTGTCATTGACAGAGGTGTAAACAGCCTTCAGGACCTTTTTAGGGTCCTGAAATCCTAACTCCTCTTCAGTCGGAGCTTCATCGACTTTCTGTTTTCCTTCCCTCTGTCGGAAAGGAACTTCTTCCCGGCGCTTGTTGTAGCGCTCGACAAGGTTTTGGACCTCCCGGCAGTCTTCCAAGTTGTGGCTGTTTGACTTGTGAATAGGACACCACACTTTGGAGTCGCCACCGTCTTCAGAGGACGACCGAGGTCGTTTCTCGGGGCGTGGCCCCCGGCCACCCGGAGCTACAGCAACTGCAGCAGTGGATGTGCTGACCGACGGCTTCTTCTTGCCGTTGGACTTTTTCTTCTTTTTGCCACTCCCAGAGGTAGTGGCTTTGCCTTTGGTGGATTTTTTACCATCCTCCAGAGGTGGTTTAGAGTGCATTTCACGGCCCTCCGCAGCCTTGGCACACTTGTCTTCCAAGCTGAAGAGCTCCGTGACGCTGGTGATCTCCTTGATCGCTAGCTTCTCCAGCATCTTCTTATCTCATACGTCCCTGTCTAAATGCCACAATAACAGAGGCGTTGGAGATAGAAGGAATAGTGTTTCGTACCTGGGAGAACCTCTGGATGAATGAGCGCAGAGATTCTCCCCCCTTCTGCACGACAACAAAAAGGTCCAGTTCGGTGCCTGGTCGGGTGTATGAACTCCCGAAATTGGCGGTGAACTATTGGCACAATTCCTCCCAACTATTAATGGAGTTGTGAGGAAGGCTCATGAACCAGGACCTGGCGGTCCCAGTCAAGGCCACTGGGAAGTAGTTGGCCATTACGGCCTCATTACCTCCGACCGCAAGGATTGCGGTGGAGTAAATCTGGAGAAACTCAGCGGCATTAACAGTCCTGTCAAATTTCTCCGGCAGGTGAGGCTGGAACTTTTGTGGCCACCTGACCATGCGTAGGTGCATGACTAGGGCAAAACATCCTCCTCCTACTCCCTCGGGAGTAGGACTGTCTCAAGCTTCTCGCCTCTCGCGAGCACGCTCAATATGGACACGATCGTCCTGTTGACGGTAACAGCGATCGAGCTCCGCCTGGAGGTCATGAGTTGAAAGCCTGGTTACTGTATGAGTGCGTCACGCCCTGGAAGGTAGCGATGTAACTTGCTGTGATGCAGTACGCATCCTATTTTGTGAAGTGTGCGGACCAAGTCTGCTTGATACAGTCTGGCGCTGCAATGGGGCCCGCTTCGAAGGAGGAGGACCTTGGTTGCTGATGCGGTCGGTTGCTGCTGCAACCAGATGTTCCACGTCAGCCCTTCACTACTCCATTGCACCCTGGGATGCACCTGGAGGTGGCGGACGTTGGAGGAGAGCACGCGCTGCATGGAGCATGTGTTCAGGGTTGTTGTTATTCGCCGATGCGGTGATTGACGCCGATGCACCGTCACGTTGCGGGTGCAGGCGGTGGCGGTGGAGGCATGACTCCTACTGGAGCCGTGGCACCTGCTGGTTGTTGCATGTTGGAGGGATCACGTTGAACAGCAGGATTGTCGTTGGATGATCCAGCAGATGAGTTCACCATCCTTGAAATCTCGGGCGCTCCTACCTAGCGCGCCAGCTGTCGATGTTTGGATCCGATAGATCTCCAGATACTACTGTTGGTAGATCGCAGAGTTGTAGTTCGGTAATGGGCGCGCAGAGATTCAAGAAGGTGAATGACAAGTGGACACAAAGATTTACGTGGTTCGAGCCGCCTGAGCGTAATATCCTACTCCACGGGGTGTGTTAGTGTTGTATTGAGCGTGTGAGTCTAGAAGAAGCTCCATAAGAAGAATCTCGTCTAGGTCAGGGAGTCTAGAAAAGGTTTGGAGATGTCTGGAGCCGTCCCTTGTGTATCATCGACCAGTCCTTTTATAGTACAAGGACTAGTCATTACAACGTTAGCCTGGCCCGACATGTGGCCTGGTGGTTACACATGTTTGATACACAATTAATGAGGTTAATTACCCTTAATAGCCCGATAACGGGCCTTAACAGTGCTGTTACCGGTATTAAGGGCCATCTGATCGTGTGTCATTAATATGGCATTAATGACACTTAATCGGGTCTTGAAGTCTTTGGTTTCTCCTTGAAGGTCCGGAGCCGTTGGGAGTCCACCAGCCTGATTGTTGAAGTTGAAGGTATGGCGGTTCGGCCACGTGGCAGCTCTGGAGCGTACCGTCGTGGACGGGTAGGTCCAGTGCTGTTGGACACCTGTCGGTACCGGAGCTTCGCTCTGTCTGGGGTTAGGTCCGAGGATGCCATATCGGTATCTAGTCCGGAGCATTCCCATGTGTGGGCGATAGCTCCGGTCTTATGATACACGTGGCGGCCCTAGGACTAACCATATCAGGGAAGCAGGTCCGGTTACACCTGACATGTGGGGCCTTCAGAGGTCTTCAAACCTGGTAGATGGAGTTTCCTTGTGATCTTTGCATTCTCAAGGGGTATCCGGTACGTAGGATGCCGACAAGTTTAATGAAAGTAACTTTAGTGATCATATTGAACAGGAATCAAACTTCCAAAACAATTATAATTCAATACATCGTATTCCAATAACTTCTTCAGTATTTTACTATGTCACGGCCCAGTGAACAAGTGGTACTCTATTACTGCGAGGGACGGTGATTGCAATCAGGACACACCCAGACAGCACGACACATACGCACTTTCGGAAGTGCTAACGAGTACTTACAGTAGTACATACATAACCCTCCAGTACTAGTCGTATATGGCCACCTTTCACCCAACACTCGAATGCCGAACCGGTCGATCCGTCACGGGCGGGAGGTCCCTACATGGGGCTTAATCTGACATGCCCACCAGCTGATTTACACCTTGCTGCCCTCAACCTACACCTATAAAACGGAACGGTATGCCTCGACAAACCAGTATCAAGCTACATCAATTTTCTGAAGCCCATTTCTCTAGTATGTTGCCGGTACAATTCAAGCTTGTCCAGCAGGGCCGCACACGGATTGGTCCTCAATCAACACAAGCAGGGCTACGCACGTGAGACCACATCTCGCTGCATCCTACCCGCTGCTCGGTCTCAATTTCATATTCATAAACCATTTCTTGTTCCAATTCATCCCCTGTGGTAAAATCCTATCTCGCAAGTATATTCCAACTACTCGACTTCTACCGGATTCCTATGAACATAAGCATGGCAGTTTCTACTCATGTGTTGTAGATCTACCCAATACTCCATGGGATTTGTGGGTCATGCAAGTGGATGTCAAACACCTTAAATGTAATGCACAAACATCTGAAGACGTACGGTGAATGAAAACTGCAAAGACACTGTAAGGAACTTAAATGCAAATCGGGGCTTGCCTGAAAATGAGTCCGGGTCCAAGTTTGTCTCTAGTAGCTGGACTTCCAAGGCTTCTCGCTTCTCCTCGACTTCAGTTACTACACGATATGCATATACTATATATGAATGACCTTGAAAATAAATAATATGTTTAAGGTCACAAGCTAATATCTTATGATGAAAATAAGATAATAATCTTAATTGGCTTTGAGCTTTTATTGTAGATACTAGGGACTATAATGGAGACTCCTGCAAAGAACAGGAGAAGATCAATGAAGTTTGTTGTCTCGAAAAATTATGCAAGCAGTAACTTTCTCTGAATTTTGGTTGAAATTCTGGAGGTCTATCATGGCTATCAGTGGTTGTACCATGCAGAGGGGATCTCACTGGTTCTAGGAAATTTTGTTTCACAATTTTCTAATCTTCCTACAGGGCTAAATTGATTTTACAAGTTTGGAAGAATTTCTGAAATGTTTTCTGTATTTTTCCCAATTTTTCAATTACATAGAGATTTGGAACACTGATCAACCAAGTAAATGAAGTCCAATGAACTTGAAAGTTTTACTGGAGATCAAAATGTATTATTCAGAGTGTTCTAACCAAAATTGAGATTTTCCAATTAGTAGAACAGGAGTAATTAATTTCCCAAGAAGTTAGTTTAAAGGAATTAATTATGAAAGTTCTGGGAGTTTCATGTCCAACAAATTGCACCACTGCAAAGTTGAGATTGAGATGAGTATACCAGAATTTATTTCGAAATTTTTGAGCAAATTTACTAGGAGTAATGAATTTTAGAAGTTTAATAGAATCCTAAAATTATTTTCCAATGGGAAAAATTCAAATAATGCGGTCGGCCCCATTGGTTTAAAATCAACAAATCACAGCTGGGCCACACTGGGGCCATAGGGTTCACCCGCGGAGCCGTAAACTATCCAGAGCCACAGCCGATTCGCGTGCTCGCACGCGTCGCTGGCAGGCGGGGCCCGCGTTCATCTTCTACCTCCCGACGCGGGCGGCACTCCTCGCCGGAACCGCGGCAGCGCTCGCTGGACTTTGCTGCATCGACCTCCACTCGGCTCGGCTCTGACTGCCTAGCCTTAAAATCGACCACGCAACACGATGGTGGGGTCCAATCGTGGCGACAACAACCGGAGATGGCGGTGCGACGGCAGCGGCGAAGCTAGGGTTTCGGTGAGCGTCGGAATCGCTCGGGAATGGTGCAAGAAGCTCGGGGAAAGGTCGAGAACGTTCCTGGGAGCATGGGGAAGATAACTAGGGGGTGCAAATGGGATGAAATCGCCGGCAACATCGACTTTGACGGTGGACCAATGGAGTTTCATTGGCGGCGGGGAAAACATGAATAGCTCGGTCGCTACTCGATTGTTTCCACTGATATTGTGCAGAGGGGTGCGCTAGGAGGCATGGAGTAAAATCCTTATTTGGATTGAAGAATCATTACACGTAGAAACAGAATTAAACCGAGAAGTGAGCTAGTTCAATGGCAACGGCCGAAAGCAAAACTCGCATCATATCCTCGATATGGAACAAAACGAAGAACTGTTTGTACTGTGAGTTAGCAGGTGCAGAAGCAAAGCTTTTTGCTGTTGGAGTCCAGCCAAGAAACCGCTCCTAGCTTCAGCTCCACGGCGGAACAGAGAAGGTCCGATGGCGGCACAACGACGATGTCCATGGGACTTCAAAATATCGGCAAAACAGTGAGCAACAAGACGAGCTAAGGGATGGAGAAAATAGAGCATAGCCTTGGCGCCATCTTTGCTGTTTGCATCGAAGGAAAACAAGGCAAGTACGAGGTGCTCACCGAGGAGGGACGGAGGCGGCGGTGCTGTGCGACGGCGGCGCGAAACATAGCGAAAAGGGGCACTGGGGTTTACCACTCGGGTTAGGAAGGAAGATAAGTGCGAGGAGGAGTGATATAGACGCCAGAAATGCCACACAGCTTCATGCAAATGGTGAGGTGTTGGCTTCACTGAGCGTCGATCGGCGGGGAGTCAGGGAAATAGAGTCACGCAAATGTCTCCGTGACCAGTGGGTCCCACCGTTCTCATCCTCATCCCTTCTCTGCAACTTCAATTCTCATACCAAACTTGATCCAAAAATCTTAGTTTTTTGTGGAGAGGCCAATTTAAATATGGATATTCGGATTCTTAAATTGAAATTCAAATTTGGAGAGGTTTCATGTGAAATTCAAATTTGAATTTGACTAGAATTTGGTATGCGTGTCAAATAAAATAGCAAATGGGATTCAAAATTCTTGAAACTTTGCAGGAATGCTATTTGGAATATTACGAGGCCATGGAAAAATGTATAGCCTTAGATTTGAATATTTTTGACAGGGCCTAACTGTACATTAGCTATATTTATGTTTTGAAATAATTTAAATATATTTAGTACTGCATATTGTTTTACACTAGAAATTTCCTTTCAATAAATTCCAAAATTTGCAGAAAGGTCACTTGAATTATCCTAGGGTCAATTGTGAAGTCCATTCCCCATGTTAATAAAATTTAAGTATGAGTGAAAGAATGATTTTTGATGAGATGAAGTTCATGTGCACAACCATAATTGATCTCCACTATGGTTGATTACAGACTGGTAGCTGAATTTTATATTAAGGAAAAACTGGGATTTTACAGTCGGCTTAGGCGTGGAGGAGGAGGCCAGCGCGCGATGAGGCTGTCAAAGTGTGCAATCGACAATTCCCCCGGTACTACTAAGATATAGTCCGCGGAGGTTCTTTTTAAGGAGGGGCGTAACTCGAAGAACTCAAGAACATGGTGACACATATATTTTTATGTGGTTTAGGCCACCTGAGCGTAATACCCTACTTCACGGGGGTTTGGTGTGTTGTATTGGGTGCTACTAAGCCTGAGTCAGTATGCTTGAGTGCGTATCTCTTAGCTTTAGAGACTTAGTTCTACTGTGCAGCTCATACCATTTATATGCCAAGGTCTGGCTATTACAGTAAAGTCGAGGCCTGACAGGTGGCCCTAGGCTATTAGACAACTTGTATACGATCTAAGGCACTTAATAGTGATTTACTGTGTATTAATGTGCCCTGATGGTGACGTTACCACACTTGAAGGCCCTCCTGATCGTGCGTCATTAATGCGAATTAATGACGCTGAAACCAGGTCTTGAAACTACCAGTTTATGAACATGAACGTCCACGCTGTTTTTGGACAGATAGAGATACCGAAGTCCTTCCTGTTGGAGAGGTGGAGTCCACGTGGCACCACCAGAGCCACCTTTAACAGGGAGGCAGGTCCGGAGCTATGGGACATGTGGCATCATTGGAGCCACCCTTAGGAGGGAGTCAGATCCTGAATCGCAGGACGCATGGCAGCACCGAAAAAACCTTTGGAGGGAGGCAGGTCTGGCATCGCGGGACACATGGTAGCATCAGAGCCACCCTTAGGAGGGAGGAAAGTACGGCACTGGAGGACACATGGTAGCACTGGAGGCACCCTTAGGAGGGAGGTAGGTTCGGCACTACGAGACACATGGCACCACCGGAGCCACCCTTAGGATCGAGGCAGGTCCGACACTGCAGGACATGCACTGGAGCCACTCTTAGGAGGGAGGCAGGTCCGGCGCTGCAGAACATGTGGCCGCTGTAGGTCTTATCTCATGGAAGGTGGGACTCAACACATCTTTCTCTGGCACGTGAGGGTACCTGGTCTACAGGGTAACATTACTGGCCCCCGAGCCTACCTCGAGGGAGGTTTTGATGTCGGGTCACCATCACTTCCCACGTTGCTGCTTCAACTTTTCACTTAGGCAGTTGAAACGACGGCATGTTCCTGTGCCACCGATACATGGCCCTTCTTGATTTGGCAGGTGTGATGTGCGTCGTGTGGATCCAACACATTGAGGAACGCCTGTTATCAATTGTGAAACCTATGTGCGCTGAATATATTGGCAATTTGAATAAAAGTAAAGATCCACACACAAAGTTTTGAATATTGCTAAAAGGCTCACACCGGGCTATCCAAAATTGCGGGAATCCCTTTTGCATTGTCCAAACTTTTTCTCATGTGAGTTGCATATGTTTTCCAGTTTGGAGTGTCCGATCTTGTAGCGTACGTGAACTGCACGTATTGTTGATTTCGTGCTGTGCGAACTTCACTCACGTGAGCTACACGTGAGAGAACGCTTCGGAGTGATCAAACTTTTCTCATACATTGTGTAGCGGCTTTTTTGGACCGTCTGATTTTTCATTTACTGAAATATTTATGCGGCTATTATATTTTTATTTGCAATGTTTTGAACTTGCTTTTTCGTCCGATAGGGAAGTTTGCTTAGTATTAATTTGCTATGTTTTTGGTATGTTTTATTGGTTAAGGCTGGTATTATCTTGTAATAGTTTGCAACATGCTTATATGAGGTGCTCACGTTAGATGTTGTGTTTTTTAGACTGACAAGAGTAAAGTCAAGGACTTGGCTCGCAAAGATTGGTTGTTTATTCATGTGCAGGTGTTTCTTGAGGTCAAGCCATTGCTGGTGACAGGATCCATTGAACTATTCCAAGGGACAAGATCAACTTCAACAACCAAGTTCGTAAGGAATTGTTGTTGAGTTGATCGGGAGGTCACGCAACATGTTTGGGTCAGAACAATGCATATGAAGATATCATGGACGTCGTTGGAAAGTGTTTCACGTGTGCAAGGGGTGCATGGACGTGGACACATTGTTCTGAGGCGTGATGAAGAGAAGTGGATGTGAAGATGTGGCCAGAAAGGTCCACCAACTGGATTATAGACTCACGCTGCGACTGAGTCGGTTATGGCTCAAATATGGAAAGATTTGAGTTGGTTTTGGTTAGATTTCGTGTGGGTCACGAAGTTGAAATTTTTTAGGAATGTGGGAGACGTTCCTAAGCCATTTGGAAGTCTTAAGATTGCTTCTATCTACATATAAAAGAGTCTTGATCAGTTATGAAAAGTTTTGGTTGAAACTAAGTAGGATTAGAGTCCTAGTTAGGATTGGGTTGCCCCGAGGGGCTGGTTATAAAAGCAAGGGAGGCCAGAGCACGTGTTAAGATGACTTTGGGGCTGTCCTCTTGGGTTTTGATCAATAGAATTCATACTTTAGAGGGGCTTTTGCATGAGGACCCCAGTATCGACATTCCAGGAATCTTATTGGGTGATGTCGTATGATGCGACACCCAACAGCACAACACACAAAACACACATTTACAATACAATGGGCCTTTATTCTATAGTATTGTTCTGTTTACACAGTAATGTACATAAGTACAAGCAGTGGAAAGATAAATACAACCCACGTCCTATAGCCTATACTATGAATGAGTCAAGTCATCCGACCCTCAGAAGCTTAATAGTAGCAACACGAAATTTACACAGTGGCGTGCAGGGTTTCCAATGGGCCTGACACCCCTCATTGGGTGCTGCCTCACTAGGCTTACCCACCTCTACAACATTGCCGCTTGCATCATTACCTGCAAAACAGGGGGTCAACAAACCATGAGCTTATGCTCAACAAGACTTACACGTCTCACTACTGATACATGAAAGGACTTACTATTAATAATAAAGTTGTTCATAGCACTATATAACAGTGGATCCTTATATTCACTTTTAAGCATCAAGTTAAGTATTAGAATCATAAGTTTGTTTGCTCCTCATCTACTCCACCCAAGTTGCTTAACTAATCAACAAGTTTCTTCCAGTTCTAGTTGTTACTATGTCACAGCGCAGTGAACAAGTATGATCCATTCCACGAGAAACGATAATTCGAAACGAGATACACCCGGCTTGCACGTCACATATCCCTGTCCAAAGAAGGCTTATGATCATCCTCCATAACGCCATAAGTGACAACCTTTCGCCAGACACCTAAATGTTGAATCAGTTCGACCACCCCGGGACAGTAGACTCCCAACATGGCACACACGGCTTCAACATGGTCCATGTAACAGAGCTTTCCCCTACTTCATTATCGCTTGCGGGACTAAGGTATTCGAAAAAGTCTCAACACCAAGGTTTACAAGTTACATCGGTATCCTGGGTCCCATAGTGAAAGTGCATTTAGGCATCCCTGTGGGTTTTGGATGATTGATGACGTCAATTAAGAGACTAATGAGATGAGTTGATCTTAAGCACAGGTGTGACAATTGAAATGAGACAAAATCCCTCAAAAAGGAAAAGGTTGAAACGGTTGTCGAAGACTCAAGCATAGAAATTAGGGTTTCTATTATGTTGAGTTTAGACTAGCCATATCTGTGTGAGGGTGTGTGTATCAAGTGTAATGAGATCATAGAAAAGGGCTCAAGGTGGTGGTTGAAAGAAAAAACTAAGTGATAAGCCTTTGTGAGAGAATCCACAAGAGAGCAGACTTGTCCAGGCCCCAGGGTAGGACTAGTCCAGGTTGGCCAGATTAGTCAGTTTTGGGACGGAGTAAAGGTTTCTATTCCAGTTCGGATTTGTCTTTGTGGGTACAGACTAGTCTGTTCTACCTTGGTGAGAGTTTCTAGAGATAAGTCTTGGGAGGCTGGACTTGTACGCCACAAAGGTCGGACTAGTCTGGACCCTTCAAAGTAGTCTGTCTTGAAATAGACTAAAGGTTTCTGTTCCAGTTCGGACTTGTCCATTTGGGTACGGACTAGTCCGTTTTTCCTTAGTGTGAGATCCCAAACCTATGTCCTTGGAGGCCGGACCTGTCCGCCTTAGGGGTCGGACTAGTCTGGGCACCCCAAGATTAGTCCATTTTCAACTGGACTAAACCTTTCTGTTCCACTTCGGACTAGTCTATTTTTGGATGGAATGATCCGGGTTTCCATGACTGTTTGAAATTCAAACATTTGGCGGGGACATCACCTCTTTTGTCGAGGTGTGACGACGAGTTGAAAATGGTCTCAAGGGGTCGGACTAGCCCGTGGTCAGGGACCGGACTAGTCCGAACTTTGGTGGTTGCAACGGTTAGTTGTCGAGACCTCTATGAAATGGGGCCCCTGGCTCCAATTTGAGAGATCTAGAACCCTAGCGCCGCCACAATCATACTTGAGCCTTCAAAAACCTTCTACTCTGCCTACTTGCCCTCTCAGACCAAATCTTGAGAAGATTAGGGTCTGGGAAGGAGAGTAAAGGAAGATCATCGTGCTTTGGCTCTCGGTTTGATCTCTTGCACTTGGTGTTGCATTTTGTGGCTTGGGTGAGATGAGCTTCATGTTCTCCTTGATGTATTCATTTGTGGGAGCCTCAACCTGTGAGCAAAACTCGGTGTTAGTTCTTGTGATAGTGGAAACCAGCTCGGCCATTTGTGGTGGCATTGCAAGAAGAAGGTCAAGTGAGACACAGTCCTTGTGTGGACTTCTAAACGTGGATGTGGGCTTCTTTGTGGAGCTGAACCACGGGATAAATCGTATCTCTCTTCTCGCTTTACTTTTTAGTATTCACTAGAATTGCTTTTAGGGTTCATATCGTTCTTCGCATTATTCTTCATTGAAATCTTGCAACCTAATTGTTTACATCTATTAATCTAAGTTGTATTAGGTTGCTAAACCTTGCATCTATCTTTCATCGGCCTAAATTTTGCAAATAACTTGTAGAAATCAAGTTTTTAGGTTTCACCACATGGTGAGCGATCTAGTCTGGACCAAACCAGACTAGTCCAGCCTCAGAGTTTTAATCTTGTTTGATTAAGTAATTTCAGGTCATGTTGCCTATTCACCACCCCTCCCCTCTAGGCGACTTTCAATTGGTATCAGAGTAGGTCTACAATAAGAGTCTAACAACTCGGAGATGAGATGGCCAACAAGAGTGATAACCAAGTGATCTACGACGATGGCAAGACGAAGAACGTCAATGTGCTTCAAGATGATCCCAATGACGATGAGGAAGTGCGCCTACTCAAGGCGCAACTTCGCGAGAATCTAGGTCATCTAAAGAAGGAGGACAAGTCCCAAGAAAAGGTCAGAATAATAGCCATGCAAAGACCAACTAAGAAAAACAAGCTCATCTCCGGCTCGGAGGACTCAACACTAAAATGCCTCATGGCCAAGGGGAGAAGAAGGAAGGTTAAATCTAAACCATCTCCTTCAATTTCTTCACATAATGATTTTTGTTGTAGTAGCAAAAATGAATATATGCTTAAAGATATGAGTAAGAGTACATTGAAAAGATTGAAGATATTGTCGTAAGAGATATTTGAGAAGGAATAGCTCATCAATCGTCAAGAGGACATGCTCATCCAACAAAAGGAGAGATTTCAAGAGTTTGAGGAGCTCTTGGAGCTTGAAAGAGAAATAATCAATGCACTTGAGCGTGAACTCACTTTGAGCAAGGAAACTTGCTCAAATCTCGAGGAGACTACAACTGTGCTAATGGATGAACTTGTTATCTTGACAAAAGTTAACAAGACTCTTGAAACACAAGTGCAGTCTCTCAAGGTCAATGCACCTTCTTCCCCTAAAAGCTCACCTTCCACAAATATCAAATCCAAAACATCTCAAGCTTGCAAATGCTCTAACTTGATCCTAAAACTAAAATATGAGCTTAAAGTCGCACAAAACAAGCAAGCATCAAAAGGTGGCATCTTTGACAAGGAGAAGATGGGATATGCACGTAGTGCATATACGAATACAAGACATCCTCTTGTCAAGGATGGTATTGGCTTTTCTAGGGAGAAGAGGCAAAACGCCAAAACTCCCTAGAATGGCAAAGAATTGATTGTTTTCGTCAAACGAGATTCATATAGCAATGAAAAGGAAAGAACATTGCTACTTGACATGATATGCCTAAAATGGAACCTCATCCATTGTTCCATGATTCTGATGCTTCATATGTTTTGTTAAGGAACAAGTTTGGAAAGCTTTATGCTAGGTATGTTGGGCCACACCGCAAGAGTCCAAAACCTTGTGCGTGGGTGCCAAAGTGCCTCTTGACTAATGTCAATGGACCTAATATTGTCTGGGTACATAAAGCCAAGGCTTAACTCTATTTATTAGGCATACTCCTTGGGTGGAACCAAGTGGGTTCTTTATAGTGGATGCACAAATCATATGAGCGGAGGGAGGAAGATGTTTGTGGAGTATGAGGAAAATGAAGATCCAAGTGAGGGAATTTACTTTGGGAACAATAGCCAAGGGAAAATCCTTGGCACCGTTAAAATTGCTATATCTCCTAATCATACACTTTCCAATATTTTACATGTCGATTCACTTGATTATAACCTATTGTCCAGATCACAACTATGTGACAAAGCTCATAATTGCCTTTTCACTAATGAGGGTGTGACCGTCACAAGAAGAAGCAATGACTCAGTTGCTTTTAAGGGTGTCCTCTAGGGGAAGATATATCTTGTGAATTTCTCCGCGGATAAAGCCAAACTTGACACATGCTTAATTACAAAAACCAATATGGGATGACTTTATCATAGAAGACTAGCCCATGTTGGAATGAGGAATTTGCAAAAATTTCTTAAGGGTGAGCACATCCGTGGTTTAAAGAATGTTACATTTGAAAAGGATAGGCCATGTACTGCATGTCAAGCCAAAAAGCAAACTAGAGCTCAACATCCATCCAAGAACATCATGACAACAACAAGATCATTGGAGCTTCTACACATGGACCTCTCCGGTCCAATCACCTACATAAGCATTGGTTGTAACAAATATGGCCTTGTAATTGTTGATGATTTTTCACGTTTCACTTCTGTGTTCTTTTTGCATGATAAGACTCAGACTCAAGGTGTCCTCAAGAAATACTTGAGGAGAGATCAAAATGAGTTCTCCTTGAGAATCAATACTATAAGGAGTGACAATGGCACTGAATTCAAGAACACTCAAGTTGAAGAGTTTTTGGATGAAGAAGGCATCAAGCATGAGTTCTCGACCCCCTACTCCCCTCAACAAAATGGGATGGTGTTGATATTTCCTACACACTACAAACAAATCATTCCTAGCTATGGTACCAAAAATTTGTTGATAGTTTTTAAATCACAGATGTAATTCTGCAAGCTCACGAAATCTATCGATGTATTATTTCCCCTTTTAGAGTATTCCCAAAGTGTTACATATTCTCCCAAAGGAAGGCTAGGTGGAAGCAAAGCAATCATCAAATGGAGAGGCTAGGTTGGTCTAGGTAGAGTTCTAGAAAGGATGGGTAAATGATAATTTGGAGGTAGTGTGAAACACACGTGAGCATTCTATCCTAAAGGGGTAAATGAGGTAAAGAGGGACTAGGCTAAGAGTTAGGTAGATACTCCTACGATGCTTCTAATGTACATATACATAGCGTAAGTTAGTTTCTAATTATCATATTAATTATGAATTCTCATGCGGATTAACACATCGGGCACGGTTTACCCCTAGCAACACTAGGACGACTCCCGCCAAAAGCCTGTGGCATAGCCGAACATGGAGGATTACAAAGGACAGATAGGGCTGTCACCATCTACTGCCTACCACTTCAATTTGTGGGTCTACGAGACATTGAACGCTACTTATCTATCCTGGCACCATGCTAACATATTATGTAATTACCTTAAGATCCTAGGCACAAGGCATCCTAAGGCAATGAACTAAATCATCGTTAAACCAATGTTAATTCATAGCATAAGTGGTTCATATTAATGTAATCATGTCATAGCTAATTAGGCTACAGTCGGGGTTTGTAGTGTTTATGATGATATAATGAGAATGGTATAGCATAATCATAAATACTACTCTTATAAACTATATGGAATCCACAATCAAACAAGAAACGCTTCATCCAAGTATATGAACGATAGAAGACTAAAGATAAAATCTTTATTAAGAGCAAAGTCAAAAATACAAATAGGAATATGAGAGCCATACCTTTACCTATTAGGAATTCGGAAGAGACTCCTTCTACTCCTCTCCTACCTGGACTATGGACAAGAGGCTCTTCTCTCTACATCCTACACTCCTCTAAACCTATGGAGAATAGTGTATACAGTGGATGAATACTCAAGTGGTGTGTGTGTGTGAAGTGAGAGTAGGGGTCCTATTTATAGCTAGAGAAGGGTCGGTTCCCGCCATCAAAAGCGCGTGAATCAATCTTCATTATTATCAGGGCACCACAGGGAGTCTACACGTGGAAGTTGATCGCGCTTGGCGCCAGGACCTAGTCGGCCGATTAGGGGGGTCGGCCGACCTAGTCTTGGCTCCTTTTGCGGTGTGCTTCCTTCAGGTCACTTCTAGGTGGGTACTCTTCACTGATATGGGTGAGACACCGTTGGATGGCCTAAGATACTTTTGTTTGCGGGCCATTTGATCCATGTGGTGCCACACGTTGTTGCTTGATCGCCTGGGATGGTATTTTATAGGATACTAGTCCGGTATGGTGCAAACTAGTCTGATGTGTGCGGACTAGATCGATCAAGTTTGATCGAAGAATTGACATCAAGTACTCTATGCAGCGTAAAGGAAGTTGTAAATTGGATATATCATGATAATGAAACCATGTATGGCACAAATTAACTTTGATTTCAATGTTTTGACGTAAGTTATCCAAGATTAAGTAAACCATAGAATGAGATAAACAATAAGAACAAAAGTGTGCAAGACGTGTTTTATCCCGTGGTTCGATTCCCACAAAGGAACCTACATCCACGTTGAGGAGTCCACGGAGGACCGGGTCTTCACCAACTCTACCCTCGTCGAATCTCCACGGAGGCCGATTGTCTTCCACTAATCACAAAGGGGCAAATAACCGAATTCAAGGGGCCTTCTAAAAAGTTGAGGGCTCCCCAAGGATTACAAAGATGAACACCACCAAACACACTCTAAATATATGCAATAAACAACAAGAGTGTGCGAGAGAATCAAACCCAAGAGCTCAAGACGTGTGAAACAAGTCTCTCCTTTTGATCAAAGCTAATCCTCAAAGATTTGATCTTCTATGGGCTAGAATGTGTGGAGAGATGTGTTTTTAGGGCTCTTGGGAGGTGTGACGATGCAGGGAATCGAGAGAGTTTGTTGTAGGGCTGTACACCTTTATTTATACTAGGGTTCCCAAAATTTACCGTTAGGGTTTGCGATGTCCGGACTAGTCCGTGGTAGACTCCAGACTAGTCCGATGTGCAGCGTGTGGGAAACCTTATGTGTTCTGATATATCGGACTTGTCCGAAAATATGCGGACTAGTCTGATTTGGTCTCTGGAAGTGTTCGGACTAGTCCGGTGTGGTGAACCTCATGTAGAATTTAGGACAAGTCCGCAACACGGGGACTTGTCCGATTTTAGTCAGAGAGTTTTGGACTAGTCCGTGGTGATATCGGACTTCTCCATTTCTGTGTAAAGTGTGAGGTTCTGATGACAAGTCTACACTGGGGTGGACTTGTCCGTTGTTATTCAGAAAGATATCGGACTAGTCCGTGGTGATATCGGACTTGTCCATTTTTGTACAGATGTGAAGTGCTCAGGACTAGTCCGCACTAGGGGGGACTAGTCCAATCTTAGTCAGAGAGATATCGGACTAGTCCAGAGAATATCGAACTAGTCCAGACTTGTGAAATTTTGTGCAGTGAGGGTGATTTCTTTTGCTTGATCTCTTGGGGTGTGTTTCTCCAACACACTCCATACACAACAAAATATCCTGTTCAGCTCTTGAGATCTTTTCCATATGGATTCCTCATTCTCCTTTCTTTTTGCGCTTTCTTCATAGTTTCATTAAAACCTCGCTCATCTCAAAATTTTTGTTAGGATCTCATTTGTTTGTAATAAATCAACCAAAACCCACAAGGGATGCCTAGATGCACTTTAAATCTCCCTCTTTTTGGTTATTGATGACAACCAATTGAGATTTCACAAATATGATAAAAAATCCAAATTTTCATAAAGTGTGCACATGTGAGCTTGGAACAAATTAAGCAATGAAAACATAAGACATATGTGCACTCTTTATGGTGGGGTGGAAAACTATATGTGTGTGAGCAATAATTGTGATGAGAATGAGGTAAATGACATAATCATATCAATATTAAGCATGTATGCCAATTTCAGAGCATAAACATAGATCATATCACAGCATCATCACAAACTTCATAAACATGACTAGAAACATAATAAGAGTTTTACAACACCAAAAGCAGTCTTATAGCATCAAAAGCATAACAAAGAGCAAAAGATACAAATAGAGCTCTCATCTCTCATCTACTGCTACGACCTAGTGACTCCCCCTCAATCTCCCCCCCCCTTTTGGCATCAAGGCTCCAAAAAGAAGGAGAAGAGGGATCTACTAGACATCGCCGACTCACTCCTCACTGTCCGTCCTTTCATCGTCTTCATCGTTGGCAGCCTGAGGAGGATGGGGATGAGGATCACTCGTCGAGTCCCCAATGCCAAAATAGGCAAGCTCGAAAGGAGATAAAGGTGGAAGCTCCGAGAAGTCAGAAGGAGGGTCCTCGAAGATAACTAGAGATCCAACACGCTCAATCTCCAGCTTCTGCATTTTGCTTTATGTACCTTATGTCCTCTTTCCTTGCCTTGTTCAACTTGTGGACTTTCACCTCAGTTTTGCAGCAGGAACCGAGGATAGCAGCCATGTACATCATAATGCCACTAGGAAAACTTTTGTGAGGAGAGGCCCTAGTGTTAGAGGCGGGCTTTGCATCTCCTTGAGCTCTCATCGGAGCCTCTTCACTTGACACAGGAGATGGAGCAGCTGGGAGAGTGGCTTGGGGAGGCTTTTGGGGCCTCAAGGTTGTGTGCTCAACATCTTTCACATACTCAATCCCTGTGACCTTCTCTATCATGAACATGATATAAGGCGCATAGCCACAGGAATGGTTAGGTGTGCAGGAAATGTTCACCATGTCGTTCCAGATGTAGTCAAAGATGTCAAATTTCTTGCTCTCGCTAATCACCTTCATCAATATCCTCTGGTAGCCTTGGACACTCACTGCATCTCCATCCTTTGGATCAATTGTCTTCCTAAGCACCCTGTTGAGAACCTGAAGAAGGGCTTCATGTTATTGGTTGAGGGAGGATTGTACTTGAGACGCGTATCATAGAGAAAGTACATCTTGTCCTTCTCTAAAATCCCAATGTTGTGAATAATCACTTCGTTGCTGCTGGTGTCGCCAAGGTGCAACAGCCTAGCAATCTCATCATATGTCACAGTGTACTTGGATCCATGAGTCATCCAAGTCACTCGCTCCTCTTCATCACTGGCAAAGAAGCAGGTTGAAAAGAACTGTGCTATGACCTCATGATTCCAGTTGTACCTGTAAGCAAACAAGTCCTTGAGGCCATGTCTCTCTGCATCGTGTACCACATCATCAAAGGCACCACGTCTTTTTCTTTCAAAGTGGCCCCAGTCAATCCATTGACTGTGAACTACTGGAGTCTTCATCTGCACGTACACAGAACTGTAGTAGTCCGCATGGAAGATGCTCCAAAACCTTGGATCAACTGCCTTCTTATGACTTCCATAGCTTCCAAGCCACATCACTTCCCTTTCCATTGTATTTTTCTTTTGAGGGGTCTCTATTCCCCTACCTTGGAGCACTCATCTTGAGAGGTCCAATCGGGCCAGAGGCAATCCCTTTGCCTTTCCCTTTGGATTGGCGATGAGCCGCTGAGCTAGAACTAGCCATATCTTGAGCTTTCAAAGCTGGCTTCTTGGCCGCAACCTTCCGCCGCATCCTAGGTGGAGTGGGCGAAGGCTCGGCAGCACGCTCTTGCCTTTTGTTAGTGCGAGACTCCGAGACTTGTGGCAACACATCTTGATCTATCTCGTCTTCAAAGTCAGAGATGTTTTCATTCGACATTGCCCTAACAAGGAGGTAACACATGTCATAGATAAGGATTGATGGCAAGGGAATGCATTGAGTAGAAGGAAATTAGGGTTGTGTCCAGTCAAAAATCGGACTTGTCCGGTGCTCAAGTGCAGACTAGTCCGGTGTACCGGACGTGTTCGCACTAAGAATGGACCAGTTCGATATTCAGTTTCTCAAAACCTAACTTACAGGGCAATTAAGTTTCTCAATGCAAAAGTTACTAGAGAGAACATGAGGAGCTAAGCTACTTGGTCCAAAACAAAAGAAATCGAAGGTTCTAGGATTTGGGAGAAAATTTACCAGATCCATCGATTCACGGAGTTGGAGGAGTTTTTGCTGCGGACAAGTCGTGGGTCCTCGATCCCCTTGCGATGAAGATCGTTTCCCACGAAGATTTGAGAAGATTTGGTGGAGAAATCGCCAAATCACCTTGGGGCACTTGAGTGAGGAGAGATAATGTGAGGTGAGTTGTGAGGATGAAGAAGATTAGGTTTTGGTGGCCCTAGAGTTATGGATTTAAAAAATCAGATTAGTCCGTGGTCGGACCGGACTAGTCCGGAGTACCGGAACTCTGCGGACTAGTCTGCATTGTGCAGACTAGTTCGGGTAACCACGGACTAGTCCGTGGTCACCAGAACAGAAGCAGTTAGATCATTTGTATTTATTCGAAGGTTCTTACAAAGAAATAAGGGGCAAAACGGACATATAATATTGTTGAATATGATCAGTAAACATACAACAATCAAGCTATGACCATAATTCACCAAGATCAGGTAATTAACATAGTTTTTGGGAGAAAGTAGAGAGATATGATTTTCATAACACAATCAATATATTTTGAAGATGGCATACAGGTATGCAAGCTCTCAAGCCATGTTTTGAGCATCAAGGTTATTTAGTTCATTTTAGAGTTAACAAAAATGTTTATCATCAAGTGGCTTGGTAAAGATATCGGCTAGTTGTTTTTCGGTATTGACATGGGAATTGGTTATGTCGCCTTTCATTGAATGATATCTCAAAAAGTGATGTTGGATGTCTATGTGTTTGTTCCTAGAGTGCTCAGCGGGATTATGGGCAATTTTAATGGCACTCTCATTGTCACAAAGGAGTGGAATACAACTCATATTGTATCCATAATCACTTAGAGTTTGTCGCATCCAAAGGAGTTGTGCACAACAACTCCCGGCTGCAACATACTCCGCTTCAGCCGTGGATAAGGCAATGGAGTTTTGTTTCTTGGAGGACAAAGAAACTAGGGATCTACCTAGGAATTGGCAAGTACCAAAGGTACTTTTTCAATCTACTTTGCATCAGGTGTAACCTGCATTGGAGTATCCAATGAGATTGAACTTTGAACCTTTAGGATACCAAAGGCTTAGGTTGGGTGTATGAACTAAATATAGCAAGATCCTTTTTACGGCTGTCAAATGACATTCCTTAGGATTGGCTTGAAATCTTGCACACAAACACACACTCAACATAATATCAGGCCTAGATGAACATAAATAAAGTAGGGAGCCAATCATGGAGCAATATACCTTTTGATCCACATTTGGTCTGTCTTCATTGAGATCCAAGTGTCCATTTGCTGCCATGGGAGTCTTTATAGGCTTTCCTTTGTCCATTCCAAACTTCCTAAGTATGTCTTGATTGTACATTGTTTGGCTTATGAACGTTCCTTCCTTCTGTTGCCTCACTTGGAATCCCAAGAAATATCTCAACTCTCCCATCATGGACATCTCAAATTTATCTGTCATAATCTTATGAAACTCCTGACCAAAATATTTGTTAGTTGAACCAAATATAATATCATCAACATAAATTTGACAGATAAATAGATCATTATCAAAATGATTAGTAAACAAAGTGTAATCATCTTTACCAGTCATAAAACCATTTTCAATCAAAAAACCTCTAAGGCACTCATACCAGGCTCTAGGAGCTTGTTTGAGGCCATAGAGAGCCTTACGCAGTTTGAACACATGGTCAGGGAACTCTTGATCTTCAAACCTGGGGGGGTTCTCCACGTACACCTCCTCCTTGATCGGTCTGTTGAGGAAGGTGCTTTTCACATCCATTTGATAAAGATTGAAATCATGGTGAGTAGCATATGCAAGTAATATTCGAATCGATTCAATCCTAGCTACGGGAGCAAAAGTCTCGTCGAAATCCAAACCTTCGACTTGTGAATACCCTTTGTCCACAAGTCATGCCTTGTTCCTTGTCACCAACCCGTGTTCGTCTTGCTTGTTACAGAAGACCCATTCAGTGCCGACGACGTTGAACTTGGGTCATTCAACAAGTTCCCACACCTCGTAAGTTGTTCAATTCTTCTTGCATGGCCACCACCCAATTCGGATCCTCTAAAGCATGTTCAACCCTGTGTGGTTCCAAATAGGATACAAAAGAGTAGTGTTCACAGAAATTAGCTATACGAGATCAAGTTGTTACTGCCTTTTTTATGTCACCAATTATGTTGTCGACAGGGTGATCTCTTTGGATGCATTGATGTACTCTTGGGTGTGGCACTTGTGGTCCTGAGTCTTCATTGTCTTCATCTTCTTCTCCGCCTAGATGGTTGCCCTCATTGATGTGTTGATCACCTTGATCTTCATGAGGTTGATCTTCTATAGAGGCTCTCCCTTGATCATTTTGCTACACTTGTGGTTCATCTTCCTCATTCGCATTTGGAGGTGGCGCTTGTGGTCGAACATCGCCCAATGCCATTCTTTTGGATTCTTGACGTGGAGCTTTTTCTCTATCTAGCACACATTGATCAAATTGCTCTCCTTGAGAGCCGTTAGTTTCATTGAACACCACGTCACGTTCTACTTCAACAAGTCCAGGGCCTTGTTGAAGACACGATAGGCATAGGAGTTCGAATCATATCCAAGTAAGAAACCTTCATCAGACTTCGAAGAAAACTTTGAAATCCTAGGCTTCTTGTTCAAAATATAACATTTAGAAAAAAAAGCTTGAAAGAATGAAATATTTGGCTTGTTACCCGTGAGTAGTTCATACGACGTTTTCTTGAGTAGGTGATGAAGATAGAGTCGGTTTATGGCGTGACACGTGGTGTTGACTGCTTCAACCGAAAACCGATCCAAAGTCTTGTATTCATCGAGCATTGTCCTCGCCATCTCAATGAGTGCTCGGTTCTTCCTTTCAGCTACTCCGTTTTGTTAAGGAGAATAAGGTGCTGAAAACTCGTGCTTTATCCCTTCTTCGTCTAGATACTCCTCAATTTGGGTATTCTTGAACTCAGTTCCGTTGTCACTTTGTATGTTCATGATCGTCAACAAAAATTCGTTTTGAGCTCGCTTGAGAAACTTCTTGAGGGTTCCTTGAGTTTTTGTCTTATAATGCAAAAATAAAACCCACGTGCAGCAGGAAAATCATCAACTATGAATAAACCGTACTTGTTACCGCCGATACTTATGTAAACAATTGGACCAAATAGGTCCATGTGAAGGAGATGGAGCGGTCATGTTGTAGTCATGACATTCTTCGTGGGATGGGGTGCTCCTACTTGATTCCCATCTTGGCACGCGCTACAAGGCCTGTCTTTCTTAAAAATAGCATCCATTAAACCACAGATGTGATCGCCTTTTGGAAGTTTCTAAAGATTCCACATACCAACTTGTGCTAGCCATCTATGCCACAGCCAACCCATGTTGGTCTTTGCAATCAATCATGTGTCAAGTTCGGCTTTATCTTTGTTGAAATTAACTAGATAAGGTTTTCCCTTTAACACACCCTTCAATGCAACCGAGTTATCATTCCTTCTAAAGACGGTCACACCCTCATTAGTGAACAAACAATTATAACCTCTGTCACATAATTGAGATATAGACAAAAGATTATAATCCAAGGAATCAATGTGTAAAACATGAGAAGGAGTATGTTGTGATGAAATTGCTATTTTACTGGTACCGAGCACCCTTCCTAGAGTGTTATCACCAAAATAAATGCCTTCGCTTGGATCTTCATTTTCTTCATATTCAACGAATATCCTTCTTTCTCTGGTCATGTGATGGTGGATCCACTATCTAGCACCCATTTAGCTCCACTAGATGAATAGGCCTGCAAAACACAAATTATGCCTTGGTCTTAGGTACCCAAGCTTGCTTGGGTCCTTTGAGATTAGTCACAAGTGATTTGGGCACCCACACATGAGACTTGGTGTTCCCATGGCGTGGCCCAACATGTTTAGCATAAACTCTACCAAGATTACTTTTCATAAGAACATATAATGCATAAAAAGTTTTAAACAAGAGTTGTTGTTCATATGTGTTAACAATGTTAAATTTATCAACATTATTAGGTTTTCTAACTTGAGAGGAGTTTCCCTTGACAAAGGAAATGCATCCCTTGTTATTCTTGTGGCTTGCATCATTTTTATTTTCACCATAAGAATACCCAATGCCATATTTGACATTAGGAGGTATTGTGACCAAGTATGTACTGCGTGCATACTTAACCTTCTCCTTGTCAAATATGCCACTTCGGGAAGGATGCTTGTCCTTTGTCAAGTTTGACTTCTCCTTCAAGTTAGTGTCCATTTTAGCACATACACAAGCAATAGTAGTTTCAGATTTTATATATTGAGAAGGTGAGCTTGAAGGGGATGAAGAACCACTTGTACCTCAAGGATCTTGTTAACTTTGGTTAAGTTAGCAAGTTCATCCTTGATAGCCATGTTTGATTCTTCTAGCTTCAAACAAGCTTCCTTGCTTGAAGCTAACTCAAGTTGCAGTGAGTTTCTTCGCTCCTTTTGAATATCAAGGAGACTTTTGATCTTAAGATATTCTTCCTTTTGGAGGATGATCATATCTTCTTTACGATCAACTAGCTCATCCTTATCAACAAGCTTATCCATTAAAAATTTCATTTTGGCCGCAGTTTTTTTTATCTAAACCGACAAGCAGATCTTCATCATCACTAGAGTTATCACTATCACTATTAAAATAATGTGAGGAGGAAGATTTAGTTGTTACCTTCCTTGGCATTAGACACGTATGATCGGTGTCTTTCCTTGCGCCGATGGTTGCGAAGAGGGTGGATTCATTGGTAGGCTTCATGACGACTATGGTAGCCATCTCCTCTTCTTCTTCGGACGAGGACTCATCAATAGAGTCCTAATCCTTCCCCAAGTATGCTTGACCATATTGTTTTTTTTCTTGAAAATTTTCCTAGGTTGAGGTTTGTTGTCCTTGGTCTTCCTCTTACTTTCTTCATGTGGACAGTCTACTATGAAATGATCGTACTCTCCACAGTTATAGCAAGCGTGCCTCATTTTTGGTCTTGGCTTGTCCCTTTGTCTTCCTTCAGTTGGTCTACCACCTTGTCTTGTTCTCATCATTTTCTTGAATTTCTTCATGAATAGGATCATATCTTCTTCATCTATATCACTGCTCTCATTATCGTTGTCGCCTTCTTCTTGAGCTTCTCGAGCTTCTTTTGATATAGTTTTACAAGTGGGCTTCAAAGCAAATCCTTTCTTCTTTGCTGTGGTAAGGTCGGCAATCGCTTTGACATACTTGTCTTGCTTCTCCATCATTTCAAAGTTGATAATTTTCCAAGTAAGGTCGTCCGGGATCATTTTCCGATACCTAGGGCTTTTTCTAATCATCGACCATAGGGTTACGTTGCGATGCATGAAAGCTCTAAGAATTAGCTTCACGACCTCTTGATCATTCCACTTCTTGCTTCTATATGCTCGAACTTTGTTGATGAGATTCTTCAATTGATTGTACATGTCTTGCGATGACTCATCTTCTTCTATAGCGAATCTTCCCAATTCGCCTTCAATCATTTCAATCTTGGCTTCTCGCACGTGACGATCACCTTCATGTGCAGTTTGTAAAGTGACCCATATCTCCTTAGCAATTTCGAGTCCATCCACCTTGCTGAACTTGTCTCGGCTCAGTGACGATGTTATGACAGCTGCAGCTTGAGCGTTCCGCTGAATAGCTTGTTCTTGACTTGGTGTGAGCTGTTTATCGTCATCCGGGATATCTATCCCTATACACACTATATGCCACAAGATGGGGTTATGTGATATGAGATGCATTTTCATATTTTTCATCCACATTAAATAATCATTGCCATCAAAGTATGGGGCTTTTCCTAGAGGAATTGATAAGTAATGGTTATTGTTGGAATTCAGACGATCATAGTTAAAAGTATATCGGAAGTAGTCGGTGTGACTACTCCCCTTCTTCTTCTTTTCATCTTCCCTTTTGGGGATAGTGCCTTCTTCCTTAGGACTGCCTTTAGTTTTAGCGTCTCCTCGTCATCATCTTCGCAGTCTTGGATGGTGTCGAGGAGCTTCTCCAGCTTCTGAGTCTCTTCATCGTCACCCTTCTCTTGGTTGAAGTTCTTGTGTACATCCTTAATGTATGACATCTTCTCTTCGAGCGGTGAGTCTCTTTTGAAGAGTCATGCTCTGATACCAATTGAATGTTTCCTAGAGTGGGGGTGAATAGGCTTTTTGAAATTTTGTCGGATCCTGAAATACTTAACAACTTGATCAAATACATAGAAGTCAGACTAGTCTGGTATGGTGCAGACTAGACCGGTGTGTGCGGACTAGATTGATCAAGTTTGATCGAAGAATTGACGTCAAGTACACTATGCAGTGGAAAGTAAGTTGTAAATTGGATGTATCATGACAATGAAACTATGTATGGCACAAATTAACTTTGATTTAAATGTTTTGATGTATGTTATCCAAGATTAAGTAAGCTATATAATGAGATGAACAATAAGAACAAAAGTGCACAAGACGTAATTTTATCCTGTGGTTTGATTCCCGTGATGGAAACCTACATCCACGTTGAGGAGTCCACGGAGGACCGGGTCTTCACCAACCCTGCCCTCGTCGAATCGCCACGGAGGCCGATTCTCTTCCACTAATCACAAAGGGGCAAATAAATTCAAGGGGCCTTCTCACAAGTTGAGGGCTCCCCATGTTTTACAAAGATGAACACCACCAAACACACTAAAAATATATGCAATGAACAACAAGAGTGTAAGAGAGAATCAAACCCAAGAGCTTAAGACGTGTGAAACAAGTCTCTCCTTTTGATCTATGCTAATCCTCAAAGATGTGATCTTCTATGGGTTATAATGTGTGGAGAGGTGTTTTTAGGACTCTTGGGAATCGAGAGAGTTTGTTGTAGGGCCGTACACCTCTATTTATACTAGGGTTTTCAAAAGTTACCATTAGGGTTTGCGATGTCCGGACTAGTCCGTGGTGGACTCCGGACTAGTCCGATGTGCGGCGTGTGGGAAAGTCTAAGTGTTATGATATATCGGACTTGTCCGAAAATATGCAGACTAGTCCAATTTGATCTCTAAAAGTGTTCGGACTAGTCTGGCACATATCGGACTAGTCCGGTGTGGTGAACCTCTTCTAGAATTTAGGACAAGTCCGCAATGGGGGGACTTGTCCGATGTTAGTCAGAGAGTTTTCGGACTAGTCCGTGGTGATATCGGACTTGTCCGTTTCTGTGTAAAGTGTGAGGTTCTAAAGATAAGTATGCACTGGGGCGGACTTGTCCATTTTTAGTTAGAAAGATATCGGACTAGTCCGTGGTTATATCGGAATTGTCTGTTTTTGTACATATGTGAAGTGCTGAGGACTAGTCCGCACTAGGGGGGGACTAGTCCGATCTTAGTTAGAGAGATATCAGACTAGTCCTGAGAATATCAAACTAGTCCGAACTTGTGATATTTTGTGCAGTGAGGGTGATTTCTTTTGCTTGAGCTCTTGGGGTGTGTTTCTCCAACACACTCCATAGACAACAAAGTATTCTATTCAGCTCTTGAGCTCTTTTCAATATGGATTCTTCATTCTCCTTTCTTTTTGTGCTTTCTTCATAATTACATTAAAACCTGCGCTCATCTCAACAATTTTGTTAGGATCTCATTTGTTTTTCATAAATCAAACAAAACCCACAAGGTATTCGTAGACGCACATTCAAGTGGAAATAGGTCAAATAGAAAGGTCATGTGTGCAAGAAATGATCATTCCTTCACAAAATTGAGTTATATTGACAGGTGAATTTGGTATATAACATCCGTCAACAAACTCCCCCAAGCTTATCCTTTGCTCGTCCCAAGCAAAGTCAAGACTTCAGTTTGATGATCAGGAGTTGCTACAATGTTCTAGTTTTTCAAAAGTACCACATACACAACAAAATACTCTACCTAGGATTGCAAAAATTGGCATGGCACTTCACCTATCTCAAGTCATTATGGGGCTTATGCCTTCTCCTCTTCATTTGTGGTTGAAATATAGAACTCCAAATGGAGCACACATACCCTAGAAATCAAGTTCCACTCGAATTCCAAAGAGTTTAATTTAGTTTTTAAGTACCTCAATTTGGTTCTCTCGATCTCTCCTTTGTGTGTATTGGAAATATATCCTCACTAAGGCATTTGCCTAAGTTCATTGTACCTCTAAATAAAGCTTGTATGTGGAGCTTGGTAGGGAATATAGTAGGCATATTTGCAACACATAATATTGCTAAGTCAAAAAAGCAAGCCTTAGGAGAAATCAATTCAAAACAATATGATTCAAGACTTGTGCATGTGTGATGGAATGGAGGTGGATGTGGACACTCAGATGACTCCTTTTTGAGTGGACTCTCTTATTTTGCAGGGATGAAACATGGCTACTTTATTTTTATTTTTTTCCCATGCTTTTGAAGTAAGCATGCATTTTCTTTTTTTTTCTTGTATCCATGTCTTCTACGCCCTTTTTATGCAATAAGTTGTGAGAGAATACTAATCATGAAGGGTATGGAGTTTTTTTTTATTGTGGAATGGTGGTATGATGTTGCATACTTCTAGTGTAGAAGTATAGCATGTGCAAGTAAGGTCTTAAATTAAAAAAGAAATGAATGAAATCTCACATAGGTCTATACTATTTTGACAAAGCTCAATGTGAAGACAAATAGCATATGCATAAGGTCTATCAATGTAACGTATCATATGACTTTGGTAGGTATCTCCAATCAAATGAGAGTAACTTAAATATTTTTAGAATTTTCACCGTAAATCAACAATTTTCACTTTCAAACTAGGAATAGCAGCCCTATCACTATATCATATCTCACAACAACTTAGAATGGATTGAGCTTGTGGTACCCACAATTTCCAAATCAAGGCAAAAGCAATTTTATCCAATGAGAGCAATATGTTGGAGAGTAGTAAGTTGTAAACTAGGGACTTAAAAAATTAAAACAGAGCAACTATTCATCATTTCATCTATGTGAATTCAAAGTCATTCTCACCGCACATCTATTTTTATTTTTGAAAACAAATCTATAATTTTATTATATGCAATGTGCTTGATGGGTGAATGGAAAATAAATATGCAAAGCGGTTGATAAAATTTACCTCAAGTGGGGTCCTCCCTCAAGCTTTTTCTTCACTCAACTCCGTGATGAGGGTTGAACCATTGATGAAAAAACTATGCCGCGAGATCGGCTTGTTGTTGTTGTAGCATGGAGTTGAAGTTGGTGAATTGAGCATCCATGTGTTGTTGCTAGTCTTCGGTACCTTGGACATGTCCTTGGAGAGTGTTGTAGATGTCACCCGTTCTCACTTCAAGCTCTTCCATACGTCTAGTGAGATTCGTCATACCTTTGCTATGGTCACAACGACTTCTAGCCGAAGAGGAACAACATCTTCTCATGGACATTGGAGGCAAGCTGCTAGAGCTTGAAGTGGATAGGGTTGGCTCACACGCGACTCCTGGCCATCCATGCCATGATGGACCGTTGGTCTCATACGATGGAGGTTGAGTCCATCCGGGTGCATCATCTGTTGGGTTCTCTTCCTCGTCGTACTCATGGACCGTGGAGGTTATCGGAGGAATGACCGCTCTCCTTGTACGACTTCTAGTTACCCTGCAGAGACATTACTTATTTGGCTTCCTCGATGGGAAGAAGGTCAATGTTTAGCCTCTAGCATTTGTACAAATGATAATCCGGGCTAGGTAACTGAAATTAATTGACAAAGCCAAGATAATAAAATAACAAAGAGCCATCTTGATCATACTTAAGGGTATAGCCTTGCACTAAATAATCTACATTAATCAATTATCTTTCATTTTCAATATACTCAAATGAGTAATATTCTAGTGCTCCTACCCTAGTAGCAATATGGGTAATCTATGATGTGCATTCAATTGGCCCTGTTCTTGGAATGTAATCTAACCATTGTGTCATCATGGCAATAACTGGAGCAACTTTTATCTTTTTAATCATGGCAAATAAAATTTTCAGCTCATCATCACATACTACCCTTACATCTCCTTTAGGGAACATAGTCATAGCCACTCATCTATGCATGAAGCATAAAGTAGAGTTGTGTAAGTGGCTATTCCTAGGTGCACTACATCTGACCTCACTAGTTAAATCTTGCCAAATACTTTGTTTGTTAAACTTAGGCAAGAAATTTAAATCAAGCAAACAACATTTATGGAAGCCTAGGATTTCACTTAATTCATTCCATATGATGTTGTATTCTTTTTGAAATAATACAAAAGTAATACCATCAAATCCTATTTTGAGTGTGCATAGAATTACATGAAAAGAAGGCGTGAATCTCTCTCCTCTATGTGAGCGAAGTTTTCACATCCTAGTGCACACCAAATGGAAAAGAATTTGGAATGCATACCTATTTTGGAGATCAAATCAGGATCATAAGCTTTTGTATGCAAAAACTCACGATCTTGGAGGAGCTTGCATGCTTGATATTCAACTTAACTTTGTATGTTGAGGTCATCATTGTGAAGAAGTTTATGCGGGTTGCTCCTCTCACCCATGGGAGTGTCCTCTCCTACACTCCTTCGTGAACTTGGTGTAGCAACAGAAGAGGGGCGTGGACTTGAATTTCCACCATGGCTTGAGCTTGCAGCCTCCTTCCACTTTGCAAACAACCTCTTCATTGCTTTCATGGCCACAACAAACCAGAACACAACAAAGCAAAAACTTGAAAGAGGTGATGTTAGTAAAAACAAAACCCCCGACAAATTTTCTCTTGAAGAGCTTGAGAGCAAATTGCAAATGCAAACAAAAGCAAATCTTTTTGAGTTGGATTTCGAGCAAGAGTACATCAATGAAAAGCAAGAAAAACAATGTAAGGAAGGAGTGACTTTGGGGAGGTATGAAATGAAATGAATTTTGAGGAGGAATGCTCCTCACGGCCACTATTTATGTACACTCTCCAGTGGGCACAAGGGAATCAAATGTAGCCTTTGGAGGAGAGAGAGCCAAAATGGCCCTTTCCCCATGTCTGCCGAATAGGGGGTCGACCTCACTGGAACGTGTTCCCCCATGTTCTACCTTCTAGCATGTGGCTCCCCAACGGCTATGGAATTACCATGTTGGTGAATTACCACTGTTGCATCTCAGAATTTTTTTTTGAATAAAAACTCTTTTTTCAAAACCCAACAATTTTGTTTTTGTGAAAAATAAAGAAATAAAAATGATAGTTGAAAATAGAAGATTCTCAACTTGCTGAGAAAACTCAAATATTCTATAGGGAAAATCAAACTAAATGGGGAAAACCAAATGAAGAGAAAAGAAAAAATCAAAGAAAAAGGATAACTACCAATTTAACCTATTGGCTAGGTCTCACCACCGTCTGATGAGATGGACATTCCTCCTTCTTCATTTCTTGACATCCGGGCCCCGAGGGATGGGCTCGGACGGCTTTTCTTGCTTCTTCTGCCATTCCTTCTTTGGCGGTTTTGTGGACTTGGGCCTTTGGGTAGGCCTGGACTTCTCCGTCTTCTTGGGGTGTCGGCGTGGATGATAAGACGGGTTATCCACATAGATCAATGTCCTCATGAATGCAATGAGCGGGTCCACCTTTGGATGTGTGATTCGACCTCTTGAATGTGTTTAACATTCGTCCCATACATGATACGGATCATGGAGCATTGCTCCAACTTTGGGCGAAAGTTAAACTTCTCCTCCTTTCCATTAATACGGAAGTGGATTTCTCCAGCTCCCACAATTCTATGAGTCTTCCCGGTGCTAAGGAACGGGTGACCAAGAATGAGCGGTGTATCCTTCTTGACCTCCATGTCGATCTCCACGAAATCCACGGGTATGAAGCAATTCTGGATTTTTCCCAGAACATCTTCAGTGATATCCGCCGGATGACGGACTGAAGAATCAGCCAGTTGGAGCTGAATTTGTGTTAGAGTAAGCTCCGTGAAGTTCAGCTGGTCGAAAACTTCCTTGGTCATCACACTCACACTTGCTCCGATGTCACAAAGGTCCTTGTCAAAGTGGTGAGCCCCAATTGATCATGATATTGTTGGACATTCAAGGTCCTTCAGCCAGTTTCCTCCTTGTAGATAAATCATATTTGCACTTTCCACGGGAGGTTCGTGCAGTCCTGTCATCTTGCCATTCTCCACTAGATGAACAGCAACTACCAGTTGAGCCAACTAAGTTTCCAACATCTTGTTGAATCTCAATTGATTCTTGAAGGACGAGGATAGTCCTTTGATCTTGGCATTAATGCTTCCTAGGGTCTTGTCTCTAGCCAACAAATTCTTGGATAAAGCATCATTGATCTTCAGCTGGCCAATGGCAAGTTCTCTCAAGTTGGGTTGATTTCCATTATTCCCATTGTTGTTGTACCCTCCTTGAAAGAATGGGCGTTGTTGGCCCCACCCTTAACCTCCTGGACGATAGCCATTGTTGTGTCCATTGTTGGCTACATATAATGCATCCTCACGGGTTTCTGGGCAGTCATTGCCCAAATAGCCCGTGTTGCCACAGACATCACAAGTTATTTCAGAGTCTAAGGCATAGGCATTGCCACATACCTCACCATTGCCTTGTTCGTGAATCTTCTTCATAAGTATGTCCAATTTAGTAGCGATCATGTCCACCTCCTTCAAGGTGTGCATGACTCGCTAATTGGTATGGAGACGCTCACCACTCCAATCCATGTTTGCCACCATCTGCTCAATTAAATCTTTAGCTTTGGGCACCGTCAATCAGAAGAAGGCACCTCCAGCAGTAGCATCAACATGGTGATGGGCGGAAGGGATCAACCCATTGTAGAAGTTTTCGATAATTAGCCAATCATCCATCCCATGGAGAGTACAGGCTAGGATATACTCCCGAAGCCTTTCCCAAGCCTCGAGAATAGAATTCTTGATATCTTGCTAGAAGCTGGAAATTCTTCCACGTAGGGCATTGGTCTTGCCCAACAGGAAAAACTTGATGAGGAATGTCATAGAACACTTCTCCCATGTTTCTACAGCACTTCGGTTCATGTAGAACCACTGTTTCGCTCTCCCAAGAAGAGAGAACGGAAACAACCTAAGACAGACAACATTGGGAGATACGTCCTTGATCTTAAAAGTGTTGCGGATCTCAAGGAACAGTTGCAGATGAGCACTTGCATCCTCGTTAGCCTTCTCACAAAATGGGTTGTCTTGCACCATAGTGATTAGGCTAGTTTTGATTTCGAATTTCACGTCTCTCTGTTAACAGTGGGCCCAACAGGCACATTCTTAGCAGACAGAGCCAAAAACTCACAAAGGGTTTTCTAAGCCATTAGAGTTTCGGTTATTGGTGCAGTTGCATTGGCGTGCTTTGCCTCCTGAAGCTTCTGAGGAGTAACAACACGAGGTCAATATCTCTGAAGGGATTCGGGATCTTCAACAAAGTTTTTCGGCAAGCGGAAACCAGACATACACTACCCTGTATTCACATAAAATGTGAACAAGAAGGGTTATCCTACTAAAACCTACCAAGGTCCTATACTATTCACCCAGCCATGCAATACTTCGGCTGCCTTCCCTGGCAACGGCACTAGAAATGCTTGTTGATATTTCCTACGCACTACTAAAAAATAATTCCTATCAATGGTGCCAGAAAAGCTTGTTGAGAGATTTTTAAATCACAGATGTAAATCCGGAAGTGCACAAAATCGATGTAGCATTTCTCCTTTTAGAGTATTCCAAAAGGGTTTCACTTATATTCTCCCAAAGGAAGTCTTGGTGGAAGCAAAACAATCATCAAATGGAGAGGCTAGGTTGTCTAGGTAGGGTTCTAGAAAGGATGGGCAAATTATAATTTGGAGGTAGTGTGACACACACGTGAGCATTCTATCCTAAAGGGGAAATGAGGTAAAGAGGGACTAGGCTAAGAGTTAGGTAGGTACTCCTACTGTGCATCTAATGTACATATACATAACATAAGTTAGTTACTAATGATCATATTAATTATGAATTCTCATGCTAAGTGGATTAACACATCGGGCACGGGTTTAGCCCTAGCATCACTAGGACGACTTTCGCCAAGAGCCTGTGGCACAGCCAAACGTGGAGGATTACAAAGGACAAATAGGGCTGTCACCACGTAATGCCTACCTCTTCAATCCGTGGGACTACGAGACATTCAATGCTACTTATCTATCCTAGCACCATGCTAGCATACTAAGTAATTACCTTAAGAGCCTAGGCACAAGCTATCCTAAGGCAATGAACTAAATCATCGTTGAACCAATGTTAATTCATAGCACAAGTGATTCATATTAACATAAAGATGTCATTGCTAATTAGACTACATTTGGGGTTTGTAGTGTTTATGATGATATATTGAGAATGGTATGGCATAATCATAAATACTACTCCTACAACATATATGGAATCTACAATCAAACAAGAAACGCTTCATCCAAGTATATGCACAATAGAATACTAAAGATAACAACTTTATTAAGAACAAAGTCACAAATACAAATAGGAATATGAGAGTCATACCTTTCCCAATTAGGAATTGGGAGGAGACTCCATCTACTCCTCTCCTACTTGGACTATGGACTAGAGGCTCTCCTCTCTACAGCCCACACTCCTCTAAACCTATGGAGATTAGTGTATACAATGGATGAATAATCAAGTGGTGTGTGTGTGAAGTGTGGTTGGGGGTCCTATTTATAGATGGAGAAGGGTTGGTTCCGGCTACCAAAAGCATGCAAATCAGTCTTCATCGTTACCAAGGCACCACACGGAGTCAACTTGCGGAAGTTGATAATGTTTGGCGCCAAGACCAAATTGGACGACTAGGGGGGTCGGCCAACCTGGTCTTGGCTCCTTTTGTGGCGTGCTTCCTCCAGGTCACTTCCAGGTGGGTCTGCTTGACTGATATGGGTTATACACCATTGGATGGCCTCGGATACTTTTGTTTCTGGGCCATTTGATCCATGTGGTGCCACATGTCATCGCTTGATTTGCTGGGATGGTATTTTACAAGATTGCTCCCCCTTTTTTACCTCATTTCCTGTAATAATGCACTATTTTCCCATGGACAAATGGAAATGGGTTAAATAGAATGGTGATGTGTGCAATAAATGATAATACCTTCACATAATTGAGTTATATTAACGGGTGAAATTGATATATAACAACCGTCAACAGGTAGCCGAAATGAAGAATGGGACTCTCGTTGAGATGTCAAGAACCATGCTTGATGAATACAAGATGTCGGACCAGTTTTGGGCGGAAGCGATTAACACTGCTTGCCATGCCATAAACCGGTTGTATCTCCATCGCATATTGAAGAAGACATCATACGAACTCCTAACTGGTAACAAACCAAATATTTCCTATTTTCAAGATTTTTAGGAGTAAATGCTATATTCTCAGCAAGAAACCTAGGACCTCAATGTTCGCATCAAAGTTCGATGAGGGTTTCTTGCTTAGTTATGACTCAAACACGTACGCCTATTGGGTTTTCAACAAATCCTCATGAATTGTTGAAGTAGCACATGACTAAGTGTTTGATGAGACTAATGGCTCCCAAGTGGAGCAAGTTGATCGTCATGTACTAGATCAAGAAGAATCTCTACAAGGGGTGATAGGAAGGATGGCACTTGGAGACATTGGACAATAAAAACAACCTCAAGACTCAAGTGATCATCCCACACATCAAGCAAACTCTTTGTCAAACAATCAAGCTCAAGACCCACAAGATGCGCTTAACAAGATGAAAATGGAGGCATCAATCAAGGTGGAGACGAAGAAAGTGAGGAAGAAGATGATGAAGTTCCAAGAACTCAAGCACCACACCCAAGAGTACATCAAAGCGTTCAACGGGACCATCCCGTTGACAACATCCTTGGAGACATCTCCATGGGGGTAACTACTTGATCTTGTGTTGCAAATTTTGTGAACATTACTATTTTGTTTCTTCTTTAGAGCCTCACAAGGTTGAAGAGGCACAACGAGATCCGGATTGGGTGACGGCCATGCAAGAAGAGCTAAACAATTTTGAAAGAAATCAAGTATGGGAGGTCAGGAAGAGACCAAACACAAATGTTGTGGGCACCAAATGGGTGTTCCGCAACAAACAATATGAGCACGGGGTGGTTACAAGGAACAAAGCACGACTTGTGGCCAAGGGGTACTCACAAGTCGAAAGTATGGATTTCGATGAAACCTTTGCTCCCGTAGCTAGGCTTGAATAAATTTTCATATTACTTGCCTTTGCTACTCACAATGATTTTAAGCTATATTAAATGGACGTCAAGAGTGCATTCCTCAATGGTCCAATCAAAGAAGCGGTGTATGAGGAGCAACCCACCGGCTTTGAAGATCAAGACTTCCCAAACCATGTCTACAAATTGTGTAAGGCTCTCTATGGCCTCAAACAAGCTCCTAGAGCGTGGTATGAGTGCCCTAGAGACTTTCTAACTCGAAATGGTTTCAATATTGGGAAGGACGATTGCACTTTATTCACTAAGCATTTCAATGATGATTTGTTTCTTTGACAAATATATGTCCATGACATCATATTTGGTTTTACTAACAAAACTTTTTGTGATGATTTTTCCAAGATAATGACCGAAAGGTTTGAGATGTCCGTGGTGGGGGATTTGAAGTTCTTCCTAGGTTCAAGTGAAGCAACTCAAGGAAGGCATGTTCATTAGTCAAATGAAGTACACACAAGATATACTCAAGAAGATTGAAATGGACAAATCCAAACCCATCAAGACTCCAATGAGAACCATTGGACACCTCGACCATAATGAAGATGGTCCAAGTGTGGACCAAAAGGTATATCGTTCTGTGATAGGTTTATTGCTTTTCTTATGTGCATCTAGACCCGATATAATTCTAAGTATTTGTATGTGTGCTCAATTCCAGTCTGCTCCTAAGGTGTGTTATTTGACTGCCGTTAAAAGAATTCTTAGATATTTGGTTCACACACCAATCCTAGGACTTTGGTACCCCAAGGGCTCTAAGTTTAATATCATTGGATATTCTGATGCAGAATATGTGGGGTGCAAAGTTGATAGAAAAGTACATATGGGCTTGCCAATTCCTAGGTAGGTCCCTAGTGTCTTCGTCCTCAAAGAAACAATACTCCATTTCTCTTTCCACAGCCGAAGCGGAGTATGTCGCCGCTGGAAGTTGTTGTGCACAATTTCTTTTGATGCGACAAACTGTTAGGGACTATGGCATAAATTTGCACCATATCCCTCTCCTATGTGACAATGAGAGTGCCATCAAAATAGCCCACAATCCAGTTTAACACTCAAGGACCAAACACATTGATATCCACCACCATTTCTTGAGAGATCACTTCATCAAAGGAGACATAGTGATTTCCTATGTGAGAACATAAAAATAATTGGCCGATATCTTCACCAAGCCTTTAGATGAGAAAAAGATTTTGTGAACTTAGGAGTGAGATCGATATCTTATTTTCTCGAAATGTGACTTGAGTCATGCACATCTAATGTTACTTGTACTTGATTCAAAATTGATGCATGCTTGTGAAAAACTCATCTTTCTCGATTTTCTACAAAACTATTTGAAATTATCGAATCATTATGAATTATGGTCATAGTTTGGTTGTTGATTTCTTACTGACCATGTTTGCAAATATTTTTTGTGAAAAACTAGTCCAACAGGATCAAATTTCTGGTGAAAACTCAATATACATGTGTTTTCAGTCTTTGGACCAGACTAGTCCGGCCCACTGGTCGGACAAGTCCGGAGTCTAGTTTCGCCGGGCTCCGATGGACAAGTCCCAAACAAACTTGTCTGTCTCTTGGCCGGACAAGTCCGACCAGTCCGAGTAGTCCAAACCTAGTCATAGGTCGGACAAGTATGTCTCTCCGACCAGACTAGTCCTGTCCCAGGGGACTTAACCTTCCCAGGGGACCAATGAATGTGGCCTAGAGGGGGTGAATAGGCTTTGAATGTTTTCCTACACACTTAATTAAATCGTCAAATACTAGAGGGACTATACTTGTCCGGTTGGTGGTACGGACTAGTCTGGTTGTTCAGTTTAATGAAAACTATTAAGCAATTATGCTGGAACATCAAATGAAATTGCAACAGAATGTAATTACTATTCTTTCAACTTGAACAAGAGATAAGATTACTTAATATTCACGTGGATCATAAATTATTTGATAGATCAATTTTAATGCCCTAGATGATGAAACATGCAAAAGTAAAACAATGGAACACGCGAGGCACGGGTTTTTACCGAGGTTCGATCTCACCAAAGATATCTACTCCTCGTTGAGGAAGCCCACACAGAACAAGGTCTCTTCAAACCCTTTCCCTTGTCAAGTCACCACATAAGGCCGACTCAATTCCTCTATCATTGGTAATCATCGAGTTGGTGGGGCAACCTCACACATTGAAGGCCTCGACAAGAATTACAGCAGAAAAAATGATTGAATACACTCAAAAATATTACAAGTAATGCAAGAGTGTATAGAGATCAAACCCCAAGAGCTCAGTGACGCGTAGTCAATGATCTCCCAATCCCAAATTTGAATACTCAAATGATTTCACTTTTCAGGATGTTAGATATGTGGGGAGATGTGCTTTTGTGCTCCTAGGATAGGTGGCAGCGCTAGGGATCTCCTATTTATAGTGTTTCCAAAAATGTTGCCGTTAGGGATCTGGACGGTCGGACTAGTCCGTACTGGGGACCGGACTTGTCCGGTGTGCTGTGAAAAATCGGAGTGAAATGTGCAGCACACTAAAAACCCTAAACTATGTGCGGTATACCAGACTAGATCGATAGGAGTCCGGACTTGTCTGGTGCCCTGTGAATTGGAACATCAGAACGTTTCTCAAACTAGTCCGATCCATAAACAGACTTGTCCGGTGCATTGTGTTATGAAACATCAGAGAGTTCAACGGACTAGTCCGTTTTCTGAACGGACTTGTCTAGTTCACAGTGTATTGAGTTTACATAAAGTTGAACGGACTAGTCCGGTCCATAAATGGACTAGTCCGGTGCACTGTGAAGTGAGACAACAAAGAGTTGAACGGACTAGTCCGGTGCTTAGTGAATTTCAATATTTATTTTAAGCCCTTACCCCTACGCAAAGATTTGAGCTCTTGGGATGTGTCTCTCACACATATTCTATACAATTAGGTCTACTTTGCGCTTCATTCATCAGTTGGGCTTTTCTCTTTCTTCAACACTTCATTTTTTCACTTTTTGAGTGCACCAAACTATCTTATTTGAGTTGACCTGCGTTCATATCAACAAGTTCACTAGGATCTCATTCGTTTGTCATCAATCGTCCAAAACCCACAAGGGATTCCCTAGATGCACTTCAATCTCCACCTTTTTGGTGATTGATGACAACCAATTGATATTTCACAATTAAGAGAAAAAAAATGATTTTCATAAAGTGTGCATATATGAGAATGATAAATGAGTAACAAAAACTTCTCACATATATGCACTCTGTATGGTGGGGTGCCTATAGAGTGTGTGATCAAATGATGTGATGTGCAAAAGATAAGAACTTAACAATTATAGCAACAACCATCACATTAACATTAAACTAAGCATCACACATTAAATAAAGTACGCACATCCACAAGATATTACAATAATTTGAAGTTGAGATACATGTCCTAGATCACAAGTCCTTAAGTCTATAAAATAAGGTACTAGTCTCAATCTCTCTCCCTGTGGCATCAAGGCAGCAAAAAGGAAAAAATTAAGTGGAATCACTCATCGCCACTGCCTCCCTCACTCTCAATCCTATCTTCATCCTCTTCTTCATCTTCAGGTGCTTGCTGAGGAGGAGGAGCGGAGACACTAGTTAGACCAAATGGTGCCAACTCTTGCTCTGAGAGGGTTGCCATTTTAGTGAAATCCTCTTCAAAGTCCTCTGAAATCTGAGGTGACCCCGGCTAAAAGTTCAACTTCTCACAGATAGCTTTGATGTTGGTCTTCACATATCTTTGATGTCTCTTCCTGGTCAGCCTTTCCTTGTGCTGCTTAGTTTCCACTTTGCGGCAGAATGCAAAGATGGAGGAAAGCATTTTCAGCACACCACTGGAAGACTCTCTAGAGCCTGGGTCCTTGAGCCTTCACGATCCCTCTTAGATCTTTGTTCCACTGCAGGTGAGGTAGGAGTAGAGGGAACAATGTATAATGTAGGCTTCTGGGGCTTGAGGCCTGTGTGAGGAACATCTTTGACAAACTATAGTCCTGTCATCTTTTCAATCATGTACATGATATAGGGTGCATAACCACAGGACCTGTTTGGAGTAATGTAGATGTTCACAATGTTATTGTAGATGTATCCAAAGACATTGAAGGTCCTTCTCTTGCTTATCACCATCATCAAGGTCCATAGAGTCCCTTGGATGGTTCCTGCATCTCCTTCCTTGGGAGCTATGGTCTTCCTCAGAATTCTGTTCAAGACTGCAAAGAATGGCTTCAAATATTTGGTAGTCGGAGACTTGTAAGGTATTCTTGTGTCATAGATGAAATTTAGCTCATCTTTCTCCAGAGACTTCAAGTTATGAATAATGAGATCATTTTCCAAGGTACCTTCAAGATGATGTATCCTGGCAAATTCCTCATTAGCGACACCGTACTTGGATCCATGTGTCATCCATATCATCTTGTCCCCTTCATCACGGGCGAAGTAGAGAGTGAAGTAAAACTGAGTTATAACCTCATTGTTCCAGTCCCACTGGAAGGATATGAGATCATTCAACCCATGTCTCTACAATGCCTCCAGGACCTCTTGATAGGCTTGGCACTTCTTGGGTTGGAGGTAGGTGATATTGACCCACTGACTCTAAATCATTGGGTTCCTCATCTTCATGTAAACATGCTCATAATAGTCAACATAAAAGTTGCTCCAGAACCTTGGGTCAGCTGACAGTTTAGGCTGCTTATAGACCTCAATCTTCTTGTATTTGTCAGCCAGTTCATTTCCTTTTCCAGTAAAATCATCACTCGATGGCTTCCTGTTGCGGTGAATAGGAGGCTTCATCTTTAATGCACCAGTTGGAAACTAGCCAGTCATTTGCCCTTGTTGAGGCTTCTTTTAGGTGCTGACGAGCTGCCAACACCTTCCTTGCTCAGAGGCTTCTTCACTACCACCCTCCTCTTCTGAGGAAGAACATCATCGGGAGGAGAGGAGTGAATGTTGTGGTCACGCCTATTCTTCATCACTCTCTCTTTGGCTCTTTGCACTCTTGCACGGTCACACTCTTCGTCATAATCAAATGAGTTGTCCTCGGAAGATGATGGCATCGTGCCTGACATGGGAATTCAAGGATTGATATGAATTGATTTTATATTTTGTGCAAATAAGAATTTTGAGGTTCAAATTGTCGGGGTACCGGACTTGTCCATTTTTAGAGTGCGGACTTGTGCGGGGTACCAGACTTGTCCGCACTTGAACACCAGACCAGTTCGGGCTGACCTATGGACCCTAACTTTCTATTTTCAGCAAATCTAGCTTGAATGATGCACAACGAGTAGGAATACATATAGAAAGGTAATGTATGTCCTAGGAATCAAGAGAAATAAGCAAGATTGGAGAAAAGGTGAGAACTAGGGTTGAGTGAGATTTTACCAAAAAATATGAAGATCGGAGTTGGAGGAGCTGAGCAGGGTCCGGATTAGTCTAGAGTAGAAAAGCTTCGCGTTGAAGAGAGGATTCCCTTGGAGAAATCTTCGATTTTGATGGCTAGATGCAAAAATTGCCTTGAGAGCTCAAGCTTGAGGAGAGAGAGAGAGAGAAAGAGAGAGCAAAAGTGGTTATGAGAGGAAGAAGATGAAATCAATGCGGCGGGCTAGGGTTAAGCCCGATAAATACGGACTAGTCTGGCATGGACCGGACAAGGCCGGTACGCTAGACCTGGGCCAGACCAGTCTGTGACAACTGACTAGTCCGGTGCTGATGCTTGACTAGTCCGGGTCAGCTGGACAGAACAGAATGGAACAATATAATTTTTGGAGTTTGAACTAATAGTAATCTAAATGACATCATTTCACAAATAATCTTGATGAACATGACCAGTATGCAATCAACAATCATACAATGGCCATAATTCACCAAGATTCACTAATTCAAATAGTTTTCAAGATAAAATCGAGATAAGGGGCAGATTTTCGCAAAAATGAGTATGTTTTGAAATCACAACTAGGTATGCATTGTTTGAAGCCAAGTTTCGAGAGTTCAGTATTTTTAGTTCATTTCTTAGCTCAGAAAACATATTTTCATCTAATGGCTTGGTGAAAATGTCTGTAAGTTGTTTTCAGTCCTAACATGTGAGATTACTCTGTCACCTTTTAATGAATGATCTCTTAAGAAATGATGACAAATATCCATGTGCTTAGTTCTTGAGTGCTCTAATGGGTTGTGTGCAATTTTTATAGCACTCTCATTATCACATAGGAGTGGAATATGTTTTAGATTTTAACTATAATCCCTTAGAGTTTGTCGCATCCAAAATAGTTGTGCGCAACAACTACTAGCTGTAACATACTCTTCTTTGGCTATGGAAAGAGTAATGGAGTTTTTATTTTTAGATGACCATGAAACTAGGGATCTGCCAAGAAATTGGCAAGTCTCTGACGTGCTCTTTCTATTGACTTTGCATCATACATAGTCGACATCAGAATATCCTATTATGTTAAACATGGATCCTTTGGGATACCAAATGCCCAAGTAGGTTGTGTGCACAAGGTATCTTAAAATTGTTTTTACAACTATTAAATGGCACTCTTTAGGTGCAGCTTGATACCTTGCACACATACAAACACTAAGAAAGATATCAGGCCCAGATGCACATAAATAAAGTAATGAGCCAATCATAGACCGATATACCTTTTGATCCACATTTGAACCATCTTCGTTGAGATCGAGATGTCCATTAGTTGCTAAGGGTCTTTTGATAGGCTTGGCTTTGTCCATATTGAACTTCTTGAGGATGTCCTCCGTGTACTTATTTTATCTTATGAAAGTACCTTCTGGTAATTGCTTTACTTGGAATCCCAAGAACTATAGTTCCCCATCATCGATCTCGAATCTATCTGTCATAATCTTGCTAAATTCTTCACAAAAAGATTTATTAGTAGAACCAAAAATGATATCATCAACATAGATTTGATATACAAATAGATGATCATCAAAATGTTTTGTGGACAAAGTTGTCGGTACCCTACGTACCGGGTACCCAACAATACTGCAAGAAGTGCAAGAAAGTTCAACCCGTCAAAGTCGAGGGCCCTTGCAGGTCCCACATGTCATGTTGCACCGGACCCGCTCCCCTCACATGGCTGGCTCCCGGGTTAACACGTGTAAAATAAGACCGGAACAAAACTCCCAACCAAGGGAAGCTCCGGCGGCTACACGTGTACAACAGCCCTGGACCTAGCCCCCGTCAGAGAGGAGCTCCGATACCGACACGTATACAGCGAACCCGGACCTACCCTCCCGCAAGGGAAAGCTCCGGATCTGCCACGTGTGGAGCCCCCAGGCCTTCATCGTCAATAGAAATACGAGCAGATCACGTCCGTTACAAACATTCAAGGACGGTTAAAGCAGCAGTTACAAGGTCTGATAATGTGTCATTAATGCCATATTACTGACACACGATCAGTTGACCATTAATAGGGGTAACGCTGCCATAAAGGCACGTTATCACACTATTAATTGTACTTAATACTCCTTAAACAGTGGATTACGTCATTAAGCACGCCAGGGCCACCTGTCGGGCCAGGCCAGCTTTGTAACGGTCAGTCCTTGGAACTATAAAAGGGCTGCACCGCACGAATGTAGAAAGGAAAAAGAGGCTGATCAGATTCAACCTGATCCTAGCGAACATACTCGCTTAATAAAATTACACAAACCCCGTGGAGTAGGGTGTTATGCTCAGGCGGCCCGAACCACGTAAATCCCTGAGGTCATCATCTTGATATCGATCATTGCATGCCCCAACCACAAAAGAACCTCCGTGGCCTGCTTCTCAGCGGGTCTGGGGGAAGTGTCGTATCACACACTTGGTTACCACTCCATGTTCATCTTGCTTGTTCCAAAAGACCCATTTGGTTCATACGATGATCGCCTTTGGTCTTTCTACAAGCTCCCATACTTCTTTCTCTTGAAGTTGTTCAGCTTCTCTTGCATTGCAATCAACCAATCTGGATCCTTTAGTGTTTCCTCTACCCTGTATGGTTCCATAAAGGAGAAAAAAGAGTAATGTTCACAGAAATTAGCTATAAGAGATCTAGTGATTAATCTCTTAGCCATGTCTCCAATGATGTTGTTGACGGGATGATCTCCTTGTATACTCTGATGTACTCTTGGGTGAAGGACTTGTGAATTTGCTTGCACTTCATTTTCTTTACTGTCATTGTCTCCCCTAGACAATTGCTTCCATGATTGTATTGATCTTCTTGATCTTGATCTTGTGCATGAGCTCCCCTTCATCATTGCTTTCCAGTTGAGGTTCATCATGAGCACTTGAGTCTTGTGGTTTCTCTTGAGGTCGGATATCACCAAGTGCCATCCTCCTCAATGCTTTGCATGGGGCTTCTTCATGATCTAGCATACACTTATCAACTTGCTCCACTTGGGAGCCATTAGTTTCATCGAACACTAAATCATGTGCTACTTCAACAATGCTAGAGACTTTGTTGAAGACACGATAGACGTAGGCATTCGAATCATAACCAAGCAAGAACCCTTCATCAGGTTTCAAAGCGAACTTCGAAATCCTCAGTTTCTTGTTCAAGATAAAACATTTACATTGAAATACTTTGGAATATGAAACATTTGGTCCGTTACCTGTGAGGAGCTCATATGGAGTTTTCTTCAAATGTCGATGAAGATATAGCCAATTTGTGGCATGACAAGCAAGGTTTACCGCGCTAGCCCAAAACATGTCTGAAGTCTTGTATTCATTCAGCATTGTCCTCGCCATCTCGATCGATGAGCGTCATGTTATTCCTTTCAGCCACCCCATTTTTTTAAGGGGGGTAGGGTGCCAAAAATTCATGCTTTATTACTTCTTCATCTAGGTACTCCTCAACTTGAGTATTCTTGAACTTTGTTCCGTTGTCACTTCTAATGTTGTTAATGGTTGAGGAGAATTCATTATGCGCCCTTTTCAGAAATTTCTTGAGGATTCCTCGATACATGAAAAACACTCAGTTAAATCTAGAAAAATCATTAACTATAACCAATCCATATTTGTTACCACCGATGCTTATATAAGCAATTGGATCGATGAGGTCCATGTGAAGAAGTTCAAACGGTCTTTAGGTAGTCATCACGTTCATGGAGGGGTGTGGTCCTCCAACTTGTCTTCCCGTGTGGCATGCGCTGCACGACTTGTCTTTCTCAAAAACAATATCTTTCAAACCTCGGATATGACCACCTTTTAGAAGTTTCTGCAGATTTCTCATCCCAACATGGGCTAGCCGTCTATGACACAGTCATCCCATGTTAGTCTTAGCAACCAAGCAAGTGTTGAGTTTAGATTTATCTTTGTTAAAGTCAACAAGATAAAGATTTCCCTTCAACATTCCCTTGAATGCAATTGAGCCATCACTTCTTCTAAAGTCAGTCACACCCTAATTAGTGAATAAACAATTATAACATTTGTCGCACAGCAGAGATATGCCAAAAAATTATAATCTAGAGAATGGACATGTAGAACATTTGAAAGAGTATGTTGAGAAGAAATTTTAATTTAACCGCTACCAAGGACCTTTCTTGGGCTATTGTCTCCGAAGTATATTCCTTCACTTGGATCCGAGTTGCGCTCATACTCCACAAACATACTCCTCTCTCTGGTCATGTGATTAGTGCATCCACTGTCTAGCACCCATTTTGATCCACTAGAGCAGTAGGCTTGCAAAACAAAGTTATTTCTTGGTTTTAGGTACCCAGGCTTGCTTGAGTCCTCGCAGGTTAGTCACAAGAGTCTTGGGCAACCAAACACAAGTTTTTGAGTTCTTTTGGCGTGGCCCAACATATTTAGCAAATACATGTATGGATTTGTTTTTCATGAGTACATAGGAAGCATCAAAAGTACAAAACAGTATTTGCAATTCAGATTCATGTGATGTTTCCTTAACAAAAGTAATTTGCTTTTTAACCTGAACATTAGTAGGCATGTGTTTACTTTTGGTAAACCCAAGACCATCTTTGACGTTAGGAGGTCTAGTGACCATATATGCACTACATGCATATTTAATCTTTTCCTTGTCAAAGATGCCACTTTGGGATGGATGTTTAACATGTGAAACGGAAGAATCATCTTTAACAATATTTTTCTTACTAGAGCATGTGTAAGTAACAGTTGTTGACGACTTTACACCTTTGGAAAGTGAGCTCTTGGAGGAGGAGCTACTTTGCTTGAGTCTCTCATCTTGCACTTCAAGGATTTTGATAACTTTTGACAAGTTAGCAAGTTCATGTAAAAATTTGATACTGAGAATTTTATAGATGTACTATATTCTAAATTGAAAACTCATGAAATTGACATAATCTCACGTAAAAACCCCAACAAATCTCTTACATTTGTTTCTCAACGTGATATGCCTAGCTCCGGCCAATCTTCATCTTGTGGTACACTTGCTTTGTTGTCCTCTCTAAACCTTGAACAGATTGAAGAGTTTCTAGAGAAGGAGCTAGTACTTCTCTCTACTAGGTTCTCAAAAGCATTGCAAAATGTGAGAACTAGAAGGAGAGGAAGCTCCTGACTTCAACGATGTTTCGAATGTGGTAAGACAAGACATTTTTCTTCAGATTGCCCTAACTTTTCAGGTCTGACTTCCCAGGATGAAAAGCAAACAAGGACGAAGCACTCCACTACAAAAGATATGAAGAAGAAGAAGGGTTTTACAAGACGTCAATTGGTGAGCAGTTTTATCTCCACACTTCAAGAACTAGGCTTAAGCGATGTGGACATTGGAAGTGACAAAGATGAAGATGATTTGGCAAACTTGTGCTTCATGGCGGATAAGTCAAGATCAAGTATGGAGGAGGCTGGACACAACAACGACAATGAAGAGGTATGTCCTACTTGCGAAGAAATATGCGATGCTATTTCTCGTGCCACTGTTATAGTTAAGAAAAAGGACAAAAAGCTTAGGGACAATGCTATTAACATTGTGTCACTAGAATCTGAACTTAATCGTTTGAAATCCTTGATTCTTACTGATGATTCTTGTTCCTCATGTGATTTAATATATGAACAATTGTCCTCATTAAGAAGTGTGCACACCTCCACACTTGATAAACTTGAGTTAGAAATTGAAAAGAACAGAGAGCTTGCTGCACTTAATGATAAAAACTTAAAAGATGCTACCTGTTCTACAATTGATTTGCATTGTTCAACTTGTGATGATCTTGATAAGAAACTAAAAGATGCATAAATGAAATTTCCATTCTGAACAATGCTTTACGAACACATGAAGTTAAAAATTGTTCTAACTGGAAACTTAAGGGTAAAGCTTCCTTTGAAAATTGCGTAGACTTGTCTAAAAAGCTTGATGACATGAATAGGACACGAGCGGTTTAGTAATGGGAATAAGAATCTAGACTAGCTGTTGAATTTTTCTAAACCTTGCAATGATAAAATTGGTTTAGGTTTTGAATCCCATGCTTATTCTAAAACACATCCACCACACGTTGTAAAAACATTTGGAAGAGGTTTAATCAAAATTGTCCCTTACTAAAAGGATGTGATTTTTAAATCTACAGGAGTGCTTTCTAATTCTGTTTCTAATGTTGGATGCTCATCTAAACATGATTACAAAATTAAATTTCATTGTAATTACTGTGATAAAGATGGTCATGTCATAGATTTCTGTTATAAACTAGCTAAACAAATTAAAAAGGATAAAATGTCTGCTAGATCTCATAAATTTCATGATAAATCTGCCATGCCCGCTAAACAGAAAATTAGAAACATGCAACCTACTTTAATGAGTCATAAATTTGCAAAGGTAACATCCGAAACTTCTGGTAAGAAATCTGCAAAGGCAGCTCCGGTAGTTACGATAGCTTCGAGAGCTCCCGGACCTTCTGTTGTTCCCTTCAGAACTTCAGTTTTTGCACCCGTAGCTTTAGCCTTTTCCCTTGGAACTTCTGTGTTCACCTCCAGAGCTACTTGTTTTCGTGCTAATCGCGTAACAAATTTTGAATCAGTGGTTAAGAACAGAAAACCTCAATTATTGACTCATAAACCTACTGCTTTGTTACAGCTTTTGCGTGTTGCTCCTATTGGACGTCACGTGGCTCAGTACTGGATTCCCAAATGCTTATTGACTAAACCAAGTATTGAGTCATCGACAAATTGTGCTGCTGTGTAGGTTTCACGCTTGAGGAAGGAGAACATATGGATTGTGGATTCAGGTTGCTCACAACAGATGACTGGTAACAAAGAATGGTTCTCCTCCCTCTCTCTTTTATCACATGTACAAAATGTTACTTTTGCCGATAATTCTTCAACGCCTATTGCTAAAGGATTGGTTAGAGTAAATGATCACTACACTTTAAAAATTGTGGCACTTGTTAAAAATTTGAAATACAAATTGTTTTTTCTGTTTCTCAATTGTTTCATGAGAATTTAGAAATGATTTTCTCTAAAAATTGCTGCAATGTTGTAAATTCAGATAGTGAGTTTTTGTTTAACATGTCTAGCTTTGGAAGAATTTTTAAAGCTGATTTTGATATGTCAACTTCTGAGCATAGGTGTCTAGTTGCTAATGATTTAAAAGATTTATTCTTCTGACATCGTAGACTTGGTCACATAGGATTTGATCACCTCACCCGTGTTAGTGCTCTTGATCGCATACGTGGTTTACCTAAACTCAAAGGGGACATAGATACTGTATGCTCTTCGTTTAGACATGCTAAGATGGTTGCAGGTTCACATGCGCCTCTCACGATGACAATGACAACTGAACCTGGTCAACTTTTGCACCTTGACACCGTTGGTCCGACACGTGTACAATCTTTTGGAGGCAAATGGTATGTTCTTGTGATTGTTGATGATTATTATAGATACTCTTGGGTTCATGTTATGGCATCTAAGAATGAAGATTTTAGTCACTTTAGAACTTTATTTCTTAGATTATCAATTGACCAGGATCTTTAAAAGCAATTATAAGTGATAATGGAATCAAATTTAAAAATCAAACCTTTGATCACTTTTGTGCTGAAAATAGAATAGATCATCAATTTTCTTCACCATATGTACCTCAAAAAAACAGTGTTGTAGAAAGGAAAAACGGAACCTTAGTTGAGATGGCTAGGACTATGCTTGATTAATTTAAAACTCCTAGAAATGTTTTGGTAGAGGCAATTGCAACAGCTTGTTATGTTTCAAACCGTATTTTCTTGCGCACTAAGCTTGTTAAAACACCTTATGAACTTTGGTTTGGACATAGGCCATGTGTTTCAGACTTAGGGTTTTTGGATGCAAATGCTTTGTTAAGAAAAATGGAAATCTTGATAAATTTGAAGCCAGATCCGAAGATGGCATGTTTCTTGGTTATCCATCTCACACTAGAGGATATCGTGTGTTTTTACTTGGAAATAACAAAATTGTGGAGACTTGTGAAGTTTCTTTTGATGAAGCTAGCCGAGGTACTAGCTCTTGTATTACAGGACCAGACCCATATCCTCAGGGGGGGGGGGGTATTTTCAAAGAAGAAGAGGAGTCAATGATATTGTCTGATAGTTCCGAAGCTGACATGTGTCCAGCTCTGAACCTTGAACTAGCTTTGACTACCATCTCTACTGGTCCTTATAGTCCACAATCCATAAGCTCATCAATCTGCGATGAACCTGATGAAGAAGAAGCTTGTGAGACATATGTTCCCTTACAGATTTACAAGAATCATCCCCCGCAAAAGATAGTTGGAAGCTTGCATGAAAGAGTTACAAGATCCAGGTTTTCTGACCCCAATTCTCATGCTCATTCTGCTTTTGTTGCTTCCTTTGAACCCAAAGATATATCACACACACACTCACTAGTGAATCTTGAATTATTGCCATGCAAGAAGAGTTAGAAATTTTTGAAAGAAATAATGTTTGGAAACTTGTACCTCCACCTCAAGATCACACATTAATTGGAACTAAATGGGTGTTTAAAAATAAACAAAGTGAGGATGGAGTTGTGATTAGGAATAAGGCTAGATTGGTTGCTCAAGTTTCACACAAATTGAAGGTCCTGATTTTGATGAAACTTTTGCTCCATTTGCTAGATTAGAAGCCATAAGAATCTTTCTAGACTTTGCTGCATCTAAAGGTTTCAAGTTATATCAAATGGATGTAAAAAGTGCTTTTCTTAATGGCTACATAGATGAGGAGGTTTATTTTAAGTAACCACATGGTTTTGAAAATCCAGATTTTCCTAATCATGTTTTCAAACTGACTAAAGCCCTGTATTGTCTAAAATAAGCTCCTAGAGCATGGTATGATAGGTTGAAAACATTCTTACTTGAAAATGGGTTTACCATGGGCAAGGTTGATAAAACTCTTTTTATGCTAAACCATGGCAATAACTCACTATGTGTTCAAGTGTATGTGAATGATATTATCTTTGGTTGTGCTTCTCATGATCTTGTGTCCAAGTTTTCAGCAATGATGGGTTTAGAATTTGAAATGAGTATGATTGGTGAACTCAGTTTCTTTTTGGGACTGCAAATCAAGCAAACTAAGGAGGGTACCATTGTGCATAAAACAAAATATACAAAAGACCTCCTAAGGCGCTTCAACATGGACAAAAGAAAGCCTCTTTGGATACAAATGGGAACAGCAGCAACACTTGAACTTGATGAAGATGGTGAACCCGTGGATCAAAAAGAATATAGAAGCATGATCGGATCACTTTTATACCTCACATCATATATACCGGACATACAATTCAGTGTATGTCTTTTTGCACGGTTTCAAGCCTCTCCACGTGATTCACATCGTCAAGCCCTCAAAATGATTCTTAGGTACTTACATGGAACTCAAGAATTTGGAATTTTTCTTCCTTCTTCCTCAACCGTTACTTTGAAAGCTTTTTCGGATGTTGATTTTGGGGGTTGTAGGATTGATAGGAGAAGTACTTCCGGTGCTTGTTATTTTCTTGGTAATTCACGTGTTGCTTGGTCCTCTCGAAAACAAAACTCAGTTGCACAATCCACAATTGAATCTGAATATGTAGCTGTTGCTAGTGCTTGCTCACAAATTCTTTGGATTGTTCAAACACTTAAGGACTATGGGGTTGATCTAGATAGTGTTGCACTATTTTGTGATAACACTAGTGCCATTTGCATTGATAATAACCCCGTGCAACATGCTAGAACTAAGCACATTGACATTAGGTATCGCTTTCTCCATGCTAATGTTGAAAAAGGAAGTATTGTGCTTCACCATGTAGATACTGAACAACAATTGGCTGACATTTTTACAAAACCTTTGGATTTCTCTCATTTTTGTTTCATTCATAGTGAAATAGGTGTTATGCATCCTCATGGCTTACATTGAGGGGGAGTTTTGAAACTTGGGAAGTCTATGTGTGAATCTAAAATTAAAATAATATGAGCATAGTTTCATACATATATGACTTTGTGATTCCTTTTACACGCTGAAAGTTCTTACTACATTACTCCTGTTATACATTTTGTAGTTTTTGCCATATCTAGTAATTGGAATAATTACTTACACTAAATCTGGTCATGGTCGAACATTCTTGCTGTTTTGAACTTGTTGCATGCTCACAAGTGCTTTTAATCATAAAGAATTAATCAAGAAATCAACTCACATGTTGAGTCTTTATGATCAAATGAAAAATTGAGAAAAGATCAAGAGAATATGTATACATCACACTTCTTCTTTTGAGATGGCTTATCATTGCACTTAGATATGAACTTGGAAGAAGTTGTGTATGACTAAAACCATGTCCTTAAGCTTCTGATTGTCGAATGACATAGGCTTGGCTTGGTTGGTTAGAATAAGATAGATGCACATATAATCTCTTGCAAATATCATATGATATAAATTTGTGCTATGAAAAATAATAAAATTCAACAACAAGTGGCATGCTTTCAGGTTTTGAAAGAGTTAAGTCTGTGAGATCATGACTTGCTAAAATTGAAAATTACATTTGATCTCTCCCATGTCTTACACTACTTTATGTATCTCATTGTTATTATAGTGTAAGTTACTTGAAAGTATGACTTGGATGAGCTTTGTCTTATATGTATATGTTATAATATGCTCATAAGAATTAAAATTACTCTTTTGAACCTTGCTGAATACATTGTCAAAGGGGGAGAGAAAATATGTAATTTTTTTAAGAGAAGTATGCAAGGGGGAGAAATTGATTATATATTGCACATATTCACAAGTGTTTTTGGCATGATTTTTCTCAGAAAAAAAATTGTTTATGTGTTGTTGCGAAAGGGGGAGAAATTGTTTTCAAAATTTTTAATGTGAATCAGCTAATGTTCAGATTTTAAGTTGTGTTCCCAATGCATTCATCTAGGGGGAGATTGTGAGACCTATGTGTGCTGAATACATTGGGTTGTACTGAATACATTGGCTTTGATAATATAAGTTCTAAAATTTTGACAAAACACCCTTTTTAGCAAGGTCCGACTCTAGGTCCAAGCTCCTACAAGGTCCGACAATAGGTCCGACTTGCTTTGTCAAGGTCCAACATGTTTTTGGGTAGCTCCGGTGAGCAGTGTCTTTAGCTTCGGCATGTCTTTGTTAAGCTCTGATATGTTTTGCTAGGTCCGACTTATGTCGATTAGCTCCGACATGTTTTTCTAGCTCCGACTTTTGGATTGACTAGTTCCGACTAGCTTTGGCAAGCTCTGGCACTAGGTTGTACTAGCTTTGGTAAGCTCCAGTGCTAGGTTCTACTAGCTTTGCTAAGCTCTGGCTCAAGCTCCGATTAGTTTTCGCAAGGTCCGTAGCTAGTTTGTGATGGTCCTGCTTTTACTGTGAAATGTTTCGAACTTACTTTACATTGTTGGAAAGATTGCTTAGTATTCATTTGATAAGTTGTTGGTTGATATGGATGATATCTTTTTACTGTGGTCTTGCAACATGCTTATGTGAGGTGCTCACGTAAGGTGTTGTGTTCGAAACTAATTTGAGTCAAGTCGCAGACTTGGGCTCGTACGAATTGGTTGTTTATTCATGTGTAGGTGTTGCTTGAGTTCAAGTCATGGCTGGTGACAGGATCCTATGGACTAGTGTCAGGGAGGAGATGAGGTTCCAACAACCAAATTCATGAGGAATTGTGGTTGAGCAGGTCAGGAGGTCGCGCATGATGATTGAATCAAGGGCAGTGCATATGAAGGTTAATGGATGTCGAAGGAAGGTGTTCGCACATAGGCATGTGGTGCATGACGTGGCAACAAGGTTCCGAAGATGAGCTAAGGAAGTAAAGATATGGTTGGACGGATCAGATCGTATCGGTTGATGACTTCGGCTGCGGCGGAGTCAGTTATGGCTCGTTATGGAAAGTATCGAGTTGGTTATGATAGGATTTCATGTGGGTCACGAATGTGAGTTGTTTTAGGAATGTGGGATACGTTCCTAAGGAGTTAGGAAGTCTTCAGATTGCTTCTATCTGCATATAGATGAGTCTTGAGCAGTTATAGAAAGTTTCGACGCGTGAACTGAGTAGGACTAGTGTCCTAGTTAGGTTTGGATTGGCCTAAGGGATGGTTATATAAGAAAATGAGGCCAGAGCTTGTGTTAGATGACATTGGGGCTGTTCCTCTTATGTTCTATTGAATAAAGATCGTATTTTAATGGAATTTTTGTGCCTTGTTCGTCCGACTTGCTTCTGTCAAGTCCTTCTGGTCGAGTTTCTGCACAGCACTACCTTGGTTCAATGGTTTTATCATAACTCGAGTTTTACAGATCCAATTTACGTGATTCTTTTTGGGTTGTCTTCAAAACTTGACAATCAATAGTCTTTCAAAATTTCATGCTCATTGGATTTTTAGTTTTTTATTTACACGGGTTTATTTGCAGTATTACAGATCTGTTTTTTACTCGGTAGAACAGATTGACCTTTGTTCGATCTTTTGGTCGTATCTTGAGTTTCTCTCGACGGATTTGAGTGACTCTTTTGGTGTCGGCTTCGTGACTTAATGCTCTCTGATATATATCACTTTTGTCATGGTTAAACATGTTTAAGATCATTTGGACACACAGTTTAACAATTGTTTGATTTTCTACCGATGAGGATGGGATTTAATTGTTTCCGCTGCGTAAGATTTTTAAATCTACCATTCACCCCCCCCCCCTCTAGTAGCTTTTCATGTGCTCTTTGATCCTTCACGCTCTTGTATAAATTTCATTCCGCACTAGCCTTACTAGCCACACCGGACTTGTCCAAAAACCATTCTGTTGCCAAACGAATTTGTCCGTCCCATAGAAACAGATTTATCCAAAAAAGTTTCTGATCCACAACGGACTTGTCCGGTCCCTATTGCGGACTAGTCCGTCCTACTGAATTCCACTCGGATTCTATTATTCTTCCATCATTGGTTATTGGGTAATTGCCTTAATTGGGCCCAAGAACTTGGTGCCAAACCTCAGAGGAGCCCAACTGGACCCCACCTTTGCCCCTACTCGTCCCCCCACCGAAATCCACTTGGAATTCACCACAAAACCCTACCACTCCACCCCTATATAAACAACCCAATACCCTCACCTCCCAAACCTTTGAGAAAACCCTCGCTATCGTTCCTTGATCGTGTGTCGCCGTCAAGAAGGAGCCCAGGAGCAAGGAGAACGAGGAGAAGAGGGAGAAGGATCAATCAAGATCGATCTTCGTCAACTTTTTGACAATTGATGTTGTTCATCAACAAACCTTCATCAAGCTCTCGACGTCAAGATTCCAGAGTTGCATTCAATCTTTGACCGTTGGATCTATAGACACGTGGTTCACCCTCTACATTCAAGTTTCCACGATAATTTAACCCTAAAACCCACTGTCCAAGAAACCCTATTTTCTGAAGTTCTCGACAAGGCAAACTAGTCTGCCCCTGGCAGCGGACTGGTCTGGTGTCTGACTGCATTGTGCTGAATAGAATCCAAATTGACTCAAATCAATTCCAAACTTGTTAGAATCTATTGTAACTAGTTAGTAAACATTAATAACAACTCATTAACGAGTTTTACTTCACAATTGCATTGATCATGCATATCATGGCATATTGATTAATATATGAGCATTTATAGATTGTAATATTTTTTTTTGCATGTTCTCGCGCGGAATAGAAGGTCTCGATGTCGAGAGTGCTTTTGAGGGCCAGTAGAACCATAACTTCGAAGCTTTCGATCCAAACCAAGCTCAAGGGCAAGGCAATTATCCTTGATCATTTTGATCGAGGTTTTTAAATGTTTTGTTTGCAAAATTGCATGCTTGTGACAATTGATGGGAAAACCCAATTGTAGAAGTTTACTAGTTTTGTATGACCACCCTTGTCGCTTAAACACTATGTAGAGAGTCGGGAAGGGTATTTTACACTTCTACTTAGCTATACTTAATTGGGCATAGAAAATAACCATATTACTTAATTGTGAACTATTGAACACTTTAATGATAAGAGTTGACAATAATGACCTTTTGCAACATGGTGTCTAGGGACCTATGCAAGCCGGTTATGTGGAGTGGGTTGGACCGTTTTGGTGGTTTTGCTTGCTTTAGATCTAAGGACCGGTTTGTGGAGCGACCATCCAGGATTTATGGTGTCACCACAGGGCTCAGTATGGGTGTGGCTTAGCTGACTAATTAGTGTTTTGCCAGTACTATTTGGACCTTTAAGAATGCTCGGGGAAGGGGTAGTCGGATGGGTTTGTAGAGATTGGTGGGACTACCCTAGGATCCGAATCGCTCAAGAGGGGGCCTTCGTTAGATGTGCTCAGTTGGAGACATCACCACTAGTGAAATCTTAGTTGGATAAAAATATGCTAGTAATCACTTTATAAAGGCTATTTTGTGATCTGTTGGCCACACGACTAAGGAAGTGTGAGACGGTATAATTGAGATTCCATAGGCATCAAAAGGTGATGAAATCACGAACTTGTGGGTAAAGTGATACAACCTCTGTAGAGTGTGTTTAGAACTATCATGATAGCCATGCTTCCAGTTATGAGCAAACTGAACCCTCACATGATTAGAATTTGGACTTGAACATGGTTTAATGGATGAAATTGAATTGGGAATTGGTATCTGTTCATTAATTGACTTTGCACATGGAATTGATAAAATTGAGACATATGAGCAGTTATGAGTTGATTATATTTTATTATTGCTGGTATTGGTTATTTAAGTTGGAATTAATATTATTTGGGTTATTTTGGGATGGACCTCACTTAATGATGATATAATTGCATTTTCAACTATTTTGAATGTACTTTTATGCAATTAGCCATTTTATTATTATTCCTTGTTTAAGCTATATGTCATACTTTCCCACACTTGTTGAGTACGATATGTGCTCACCCTTGCTATTCCCCCAATAAATTCAGACGCAAGTGACAACATGGGATTCCAGGAGGTCTTTGAGGAGTTCTAGGCGCGTGTGTTATCGTCAAGCTTGCCTGTGGAGTTTGGACTCTTAGTGTTTAGTGTTTTCAGCTGCAATTGTTTAGAGCTTGCATTCCAGACTATTTGGTTTGTTATAAGGTACTATTATTAGTGTTATTGTTTGAGACATGGTCATAAGTTGTTTATCGTTCGTGAATCACTTGTGTATGTGTGTTAAAAATCTTGGGCACACATATGCATAACGTTTGGTTTATTTTTGGAACCGGGTGTCAGAAATTGGTATCAGAGCCGTGTTTGACTGTAGGATGCATGCCTAGGTAGAATGGACACCACAAATCACTTAGGACTTCTTTCCTATTGCAAAATTAGTCTGTTTTGCACTATTTTGCGTTCCACTAGCTATATAATGTGGAAAAATTTGTGCTTTTCACTGCTGCTGCAATTTTTACAACTTTTCCATCTTTTGAGCAAATGCACATCCTCTCATCTTGATTTATGGCTGCTGCAATTTCACAACCGATATTTGTGTTTTCCTCTAATATTCTCATGCTTTCTTGTAGATGGCTCACACCAAATGACAACCGAGAGCTCGTTTGCTTCCCCTTGGAAGCAAGCTTAGGCCTCATGGGGAGCCGAAAATGGAACTTGCCCAAGAGGAGGAAGAAGTGAGCTCTCCCTCAAAGGAAGTTGAGCATGAGCACTCCAAGACAAAGGAAGAAGATCCAGAGATGGTGGAAATCTATGATATTGAGGAAGAGGAAGAGGAAGAGGAAGGTGAAGCACATGAGAATGAAGATGAAGCCCAACAAAGGGATGAACCCACTACACAAGAAGAAGTACCCGAAGCCCAAAGGAATGCATCACAACCTAGTGAAGCCAGAAAGGAGGACAAATGTCTAGTTTACCGTGATCCCCAATAATTCCCTTCCAACGGCACTGATGGAGGATTTGCAGCTAGGCAATTGAAGGAGTTCCTTGATCTATGCAAGATGCACCCGGAGTACTATGTCAAGAGGATTCTTTGCCATGGATGTGAAGAATGGATGGCTCAAGTTACTGTTCTTGCCAAAGATGAGGTGGTCACATGACACATTGTATCCAGATGCAGAAGCACCAGGGAGCAAGCTATTGATGAGGTAGCTTGGGATGCACTTACTAGATTGTGTCACATCTATCGAGAGTAGGTTGGAGATACTATTTTTGCGCTCCACCCGCAGCGCAAGAAGGGAACAAGAATAGTCTTAAGAATGCAAGATGGAGCTGAAGTTAGTTCTCGTGCCATTGACAGATCTCAAGAAGTATTGGTGAACTTGGGAAATTGCTATGCTAATGCCATGGAAGAGATCCGCTACCTCCGTTAGAGGTTGTTCATCATGGAGAAGCAAGAGGAAGTCCATGCCACCGTGGAGGTCAATGGTGTAGCAACCTCTCCAACACCTACATGGACGACCAACTCAACTTGGTGTGCGCCCATGTATGCCTCGCCACCGCTGTCGCCTTCGCCGCCTCACAACCAAGACAACCACAGTTCAGATAATTAAGTCTAGGTCCACTGTTTAGAAGTTACAAAATCGTTAAAATAATTTGGGTTGTGTTTAGTGTGGTGTGCTAAATTTTCTTCGTGTGTGCTTGAGTTTGTGTGCTTGGTGCGAGTTGTGGGACGTCTAGCATTTTGTCCACATCCGCATGTAGTAGAGAGTTGTGGGATGCTTGTCCACATCCTCTAATAGGGTTATTAGTATTAATAAAGGAGTTGTTTAGTTACACATACCTTGATGCACATAGTTGGGGCGTTTCTTTTCAAATTCTAATTTTTTCTGTATCTACTATTCTTTTGCCAACAGATGCCAAGGAATCGTAACCAGAGGAATGTCAATGGCGAGGAGGAGAACAATGAAGCACCCTAGAACAACCAGACACATGCACAGGGAGCTATCAACCTTGAGCAATTGTTGGCCATGTAGAACCAGCTCATGAAGACCATAATATAGACAATGGGACAGCTGCAAGCTGGCAACAACAACCAGCCTCACATGCCGCAACCACCATCACCCCCGCCGCCCCACAACCGTTTGCGAGAGTTCATGAGGACCAGACCACCTACTTTTGCTCAAGCCATAGATCCTATGGAAGCTGATGATTGGCTGAAGTCCATAGAGAAGAAATTTGCTATTGTCTAGGCAGTGACAGAGAGAATGTTCTTTTTGCCTCGCACCAATTGATTGGAGCTACTGCAGAGTGGTGGGAATCTCTATGCAATGCCCATGAAAATCAAGAGAGAATTACCTGGACTGAATTTAAGGGGAAGTTCTGCTCTCATTACGTACCTGAGGGAATCATGATACTAATAAGGCAAGAATTTGAAAACCTTAGGCAAGGAAGGATGAGTGTGAGTGAGTATCTCAACAAATTCACTCAAATGTCTAGATATGCTCCCGAGGACATTACTACTAATAGAAGAAAGCAATATCTGTTCATATGGGGTCTCAATAGTGAAATTCAAGTCAAGTTGCTCAATGCTGATTATGCAAATTTTCAGAAGCTAGTAGACAACGCCATTTTGGTTGGGAACTAGATTCATGAGATGGAACTAGACCACAAGAGGAAAATGCCATATCAGGGACAGCCGCAAGGAAGCAATGTCTGTCCTCACTATGCATCGCCTGCAACAACTTATTACAACCCATCCAGTGTTGCATATCGCCCTGCTTATCCACCGCAACCGCGACAGCCAATGTAGCAACGCCCATCCATGTAAGCACCCCACTTACTTATGCAGCCTGCACCACGCCAAAATATGATTGCTTATGCTCAGAATCAGCCTCGTCCTAACTTTGCTAGCGCCACTGGTCGAAAGACATGTTATACTTGTGGTCAAGTGGGACATTTTGCTAATCAATGCCCAAGATCAGGTCAAGGATAGATGAACAATGCTCGAAGGCAGAATCCTAGGACTAATGGAGCAGCAACTCAAAGCAACCAAGGACCACAAAATTTTGGTCGTGGCAACGTGAACCATGTATCTGCGGAAGAGGCCCAGCAAGTTGAATATGTTGTGATTGGTATGTTTCTCGCAAACTCCAACCCCGTTACTATAGTATTTGATTCTGGAGCATCTCATATATTCATCTCATCAAAGTATGTTGCAAAGCATAGCATTACTATATCATACCTGAAGTATACTCTGTCGGTTAAATCTCCTGGAGGCGAGATGAGGACGAATATAGTATGTCCAAAAGTAAGTATTTCCATAAGGAGGGTAGATTTCCTCGCCAACATCATAGTCCTGAATTCACAAGGCTTGGACATCATACTTGGAATGGATTGGCTAAGGAAGCATAATGGAGTAATTCAGTGTGCCATCCGAACGTTGCAATTGACAAATGAGGAAAGAGTCAACATAGAATTCAAGGCAGTTCAGCTGACAACCGAGAAGGCAATGGTAAATCATGCAGAAGGAGTAACTCTGCAGCAAATTCCAGTTGTTTGTGAGTACCCAGATGTGTTTCCTGAGGAGTATCATGACATCGAGTTCGTCATTGATTTAATACATGGAACTGCACCTATAGCAAAGAGGCCGTATAGGATTCCTCCTAAGCAATTAGCAAAGCTCAAGAAGCAGATTCGAGAGCAGTTAGAAATGGGTTTTACACGCCAAAGCTCATCACCATGGGGAGCCCTAATGCTTTTTTGTAGATAAGAAAAATGGATTCCAAAGAATGTATGTGGATTACCGGTCTCTCAATGAGGTGACGATAAAGAATAAGTACACAATGCCCCGCATAGAGGATCTGTTCGACCAGATGAAGCGAGCCAAAATATTCTCTATGATTGATCTTCGGTCGTGATATTTCCAAATGAAGATTAGACCATCAGACATACCTAAGACAACTTTCAGAACACGGTATGGATCCTATGAGTATACGGTCATGTCATTTGGATTGACTAATACACCCGCATACTTTATGTATCTCATGAATAAGGTTTTCATGGAGTACTTGGATATGTTCATGGTAGCTTTCATTGATGACATCATGATCTACTCGAAAGGTTAAGAGGAGCACGAAGAGCACCCAAGGTTGACATTGCAGAAATTGCGAGAGCACCAGTTGTATGCCAAGTTTAACAAGTGCACATGCTTGTTAAGAGAGATATTGTTACTAAGCCATATCATATCTGGAGGAGGAGTGTCAGTTGACCCAGTGAAGGTTAGATATTTGATAAAGTGGGAACCGCCGTAGAATGTGAGGGAAATAAGGAGTTTTCTTGGAATGGCTGGATACTACCGTCGGTTCATCAAGGACTTTTCCAAGATAGCAAAGCCCATGACTGAACTATTAATGAAGGAGAAGCCTTTCAAATGGATTCAAGCTTGTCAGGAAAGTTTTGAGGAACTGAAGAAGAGGTTAACCACAACACCTGTGTTAGTATTGCCAAATGTGAGCAAGAGCTTTGATATCTATTGCAATGCGTCAATGTAAGGACTTGGTTGTGTATTGATGCAAGAAGCTCGAGTAGTAGCTTATGCATCCAGGTAATTGAAGAAGCATGAGCAGAATTACCCTACGCATGATCTCGAACTTGGAGCCATAGTGCATGCATTAAAGATTTGGAGAAATTATGTTCTTGGTCACAGAAGTGAGATTTATACGGATCATAAGTCTCAAGTACATATTCACGCAAACGGATCTGAATTTGAGACAACAACGATGGTTGGAACTCATTAAGGATTATGATACGGGAATCAATTATCATCCAGGGAAAGCCAACGTAGTGGCTGAGGCTTTGAGTTGGAAGGGAGCAAGTCACCAGCTCCCAGTTAGGGAATTGCCACCGTACCTAAGCTGTACAAGGAGTTTGAACGGTTGAATCTTGGATTTGTGAATGAGACGAGAATAATGGAGTTGAATCCGACCTTGGAATAGGAAATTCAAGAATGTCAGATGAAGGACAAGGAAATCCAGGAAATCAAGGAAAGGACCTAGGAAGGGAGAGAATTCAGATTTGATGAGGACGACTAAGGTATGGCTTGGAAAACGGATTGTTGTGCCTAATTAGAAGCGTCTCCAATAGTTGATATTAGAAGAGGCACATGACTCGCTTTACTCCATTCATCCCGGCTATACAAAGATGTACAAGGACCTGAAGACACGCTATGGGTGGGATGTATGAAAAGGGACATAGCTGAATATGTCGCAATATGTGATGTGTGCCAACAAGTAAAAGCTAAACATCAAAGGCCAGCTGGATTATTGCAGCCGTTGAAGATTATGGAATGGAAGTGGGAAGAGCTTGGTAAGGATTTCATAGTTGGTTTACCTCATACTTCAGCAAGTTATGATTCAATATGGGTTATTGTGGATCAGTTGACGAAATCAGCGCATTTCATTCCTGTCAAGACTGCCTATAGCAGAGCGAAGTCGGCAGAATTGTATATGGTAAGAATAGTGTGTTTAGACGGAGTACCGAAGAAAATAGTGTCTGATAGAGGTTCTCAATTTACCTCAAGGTTCTGGTAAAAGCTGCACGAATCAATGGGGACTCAATTGAATTTTTGTTCTGCCTGTCACCCTCAGACAGATGGGCAGACCGAGAGAACAAATCAGTTTCTAGAAGACATGCTAAGGGCTTGTGCGCTAAAGTATGGAGGAAGTTGAGACAAGAGCTTGCCATATGATGAATTTTCCTACAAGAACAGTTACCAAGCAAGCTTAAAGATGTCACCATATGTGGCACTGTATGGGAGAAGGTGTAGAACACCCTTGTTTTGAAATGAGACAGGGGAAACTCAAGTATTTGGACCTGATGTGATCCAGGATGCCAAAAACAAGTCCAAGCAATCCGCAAAAATTCGAGAGCTCAATCGAGACACAAGGGTTATGCAGATAATAGATGAAGAAGTTTGTCTTTTGAAGTGGGAGACTTCGTATACCTCAAAGTGTTACCTATGTGAGGTCACAAGCAATTTAACGTCAAAGGCAAGTTAGCACCTTGCTATATTAGACCATTCAAGATTTTGGACAAACGAGGAGAAGTAGCCTAAAAGTTGGAAATGCAAACGCATATTTTCGATGTTCATGATGTGTTCATGTTTCTCAGCTCAGGAAGTGCTTGAGAGTTTCAGAAGAGCAGGTACCAATGGAAGAATTGGAGCTTGAGGAAGATTTGACCTATGCTGAACAACCTGTCAAAATTTTGGACACTAAGGAAAGGGTCACAAGGAACAAGGTTATTAGATGGTGCAAAGTGAAATGGAAGCATCATACAGAATCAGAAGCGACTTGGGAGCTGGAAGAAGATATCAAGAAGGAATTTCCCTATCTCTTTCCTTCCACGCCAAATCTTGAGGGTGAGATTCATTTTAAGGGGGTAGGTTTGTAACACCCTCATTTTCACGCATAACGCATTGCATACATCCTCATACATGTTTAACATAAAACAACCTTAAAAATAACAAGATTAAAATGAATTTAGGTCTAAATAGGAAATTAAGTCTGTTAGTGTACGGGTTTGTTCGGCCTCCAATCCGGATTGGTCTGGTAACCCTCTCTGTTTTAGAAAATTCGGAGTTCTTAAGGACTACAGACTTGTTCGGCGCCATGCACGGACTAGTCCGGTTGAGCTTCTGATGTTTTACCGGACTTGTCCGATGTTCAACCAGACTAGTCTGATCTTGTCTAAATTTATGTCCGGACCAGCCTTACTAGCCACCCTGGACTTGTTCGGCCATACATACCGGACTTGTCCGAAAACCTTTTTGTTGCCAAACGGATTTGTCTGGCCCATAGAACCAGATTTGTCCGAAAAAGTTTTTGTTCTACAACGGACTTCTCCAGTCCCCATTTTGGACTAGTTTGGCCTAGTAAATTCCAGTCGGATTCTATTATTCTTCCACAATCGGTTATTGGGTAATTGCCTTGATTGGGCTCAAGAACTTCATGCCCAACCTCGAAGGAGCCCAAGTGGACCCCACCTCGGCCCCTACTCCGCCGCCCACCGAAATCCACTTGGAATTCACCCCAAAACCCTACCTCTTTAGCCCTATATAAACAACCCAATACCCTAACCATCCCAACCTTTGAGAAAACCCTCGCCGCCGTTTCTTGATCGTGTGCCCCCGTCAAGAAGGATCCTAGGAGCAAGGAGAAGGAGGATAAGAGGGAGAAGGCTCAATCAAGATCAATATTCGTCAACTTTTTGACAATTGACGTTCTTAATCATGAAACCTTCATCAACTCAACTTCATCAAGCCCTAGAGGTCAAGATTCAAGAGTTGCATTGAATCTTCGACCCTTGGATCTCTAGACACGTGGTACACCCTCTACATTCAAGTTTCCACAATAATTTAACCCTAAAACCAGCTGTCCAGGAAACCCTATTTTCTGCAGTTCTGGACAGGGCGAACTAGTTCGGCCCTAGCAACGGACCAGTCCGGTGTCTTAATTTGTATTGTGCTGAATTGAATCCAAATTGACTCAAATCAATTCCAAACTTGTTAGAAACTATTGTAACTAGTTAGTAGACCTTAATAGCAACTCAATAATGAGTTTCACTTCACAATTGCATTGATCATGCATATCATGGCATATTGAGTAATATATGAGCATTAATGAATTGTTAAGATTCTTTTGCATGTTGTTGCACGGAATAGAAGTTCTTGCTGTAGAGAGTGCTTTTGAGGACTGGCAGAACCAGAACTTTGAAGCTTTCGATCCAAACCAAGCTCAAGAGCAAGCTAAGTGTCATTCATCATTTTGATCCAGGTTTTTAAATGTTTTGTTTGCAAAATTGCATGCTTGTGTCAATTGATGGAAAAACCCAACTCTAGGAGTTTACTAGTTTTGTATGACCACCCTTGTCGCTTGAACACTTTGTAGAGAGTCGGGAAGGGTATTTCACACTTTTGCTTTGCTATCCTTAATTGGATATAGGAAATAACCATATTACTTAATTATGAACTTTTGAACACTTTAATGATGAGAGTTGATTATAATGAACTTTAGCAACATGGTGCCTACAGATCTATGCAAGCCGGTTATGTGGAATGGGTTGGACCATTTTGGTTGTTTTGCTTGCTTTAGATCTAAGGACTGGTTCGTGGAGCGACCATCTAAGATTTACGGTGCCACCAAAGGGCCAAATATGGGTGCAGATTAGCTAACTAATTAGTGTTTTTTCAATACTATCTGGACCATTAAGAATTCTCGGGGATGGGGTAGTCGGATCGGTTTTTAGAGATTGGTGGGACTACCCTGGGATCCGGATGGCTCAAAAGGGGGCCCTTAGTTGGATGTGCTCGGTTGGAGACATACCTACCAGTGAAACCTCAGTGGGGTCTAAATATGCTAGTAATCACTTTGTAAAGGCTATTTGTGATCTCTTGGCCACACACCTAAGAAAGTGTGAGACGACATAATTGAGACTCCATAGTCATCGAAAGGATATGAAATCATGAACTTGTGGTAAAGTAGTACAATCTCTACAGAGTGTGTTTAAAACTATCATGATAGCCATGCTTCTGGTTATGAGCAAACTGGACCCTCACATGATTAGAATTTGGACCTGAACATGGTTTAATGGCTGAAATTGAATCGGGAATCGATATTGGTTTATTAATTGACTTTGGTATATGGAATTGATGAAATTGAGAAATATGAGCAGTTATGAGTTGATTATGGATTATTATTGCTGGTATTAGTTATTTAAGTTGGAATTAATAATGTTTGGGTTATTTTGGAAGGACCTCACTTAATGATGATATAATTGCATTTTCAACTGTTTTCAATTTACTTTTATGCAATTAGCCATTTTATTGTCATTCCTTGTTTAAGCTACATGTCATACTTTCCCACACTTGCTGAGTACGACATGTGCTCACCATTATTATTCCCCCAAGAAATTTAGACGCATGCGACAACATGGAATACTAGAAGGTCTTTGAGGAGTTCTAGGCACACGTGTTACCGTCAAGCTTGTCTGTGGAGTTTGGAGTCTTAGTGTTTATTGTTTTTCACTGCAGTTGTTTAGAGCTTGCATTCAAGACTATTTGGTTTGTAATAAGGTATTATTATTAGTGTTACTATTTGAGACATGGTTATAATCTATTTATCATTTGTGAATCACTTGTGTATGTGTGTTAAACATCCTAGGCACACATATGCATTACGCTTGATTTATTTTTGGAACCGAGTGTCACAAGCGACTAGTCCGGTTTCTGAACGGACTTGTCCGGTGCACAGTGTATTGAGTTTATCGATAGTTGAATGGACTAGTCCGGTCCATAAACGGACTAGACCGGTGCACTATGAAGTGAGATAACAGTGAGTTGAACGAACTAGTCCGGTCCATGAAAAGGCTAGTCCGATGCTCAATGAATTTCAAGATTGATTTTATGTCCTTACCCCTATGCAAAGATTTGAGCTCTTGGGATGTGTCTCTCACACACATCCTATACAACTAAGTCTACTTTGTGCTTCATTCATCAGTCGGGCTTTTCTCATTCTTCATCACTTCATTTTTCACTTTTTGAGTGCACCAAACTATCTCATTTGAGTTGATCTACTTTCATCTCAACAAGTTCATTAGGATCTCATTCTTTTATCATCAATCGTCCAAAACCCACAAGGGATTACCTAGATGCACTTTCAACCCCCGACCCCTCACTTTCACTCCAACCTCTCTCTCTCCTCAAAACACAAAAACCGCATTGAAGTCCCAAGTTCTGTGGGAAGACTTCCCAAAGTTCTATGGGAAGTCTTCCCAAAGCATCCTAGTCCGATCGAGGACTGAGGTATTCTTGACCTAACACTAAATCCATAGAAACTCAAATCTTTTAGGTTTTTTGATAAAAAACCTCTTAACAAAAGTTGTTCTATATTCATTGTGATCCTATCCTTGGAAAATTGTGCCCGGATCCGTAGTTTTTGCAAAAATTCTAAAGATTAGGGTTCTTGTTGTGTACACCGGACTAGTCCGACTACATGGCAGACCTGTCCGGCACGTGCGGATCAGTCCGTTCCTTGGGCAGACAAGTTCGGGGTTCATAGTGAAAACCCTAACCTTGATCATTTCTGCGAATTATAATGAAATATTCCACTTCCTTGGACTCATATACTCTCTTGTTCATCTCTTCTCAGGGACGATGTCGGACCCCGATGACTCGCCTCTATCTGATCCCGTGCATGAGGCAGCGAGGCAAGAAACCTATTGTCCTGCTCATGAGGAGCGAGAGCTTTCTATTCCTCTCCCCCGATCGAGGACTGAGGCAAGGAAGGCCAAGAAATAGCAACGAGATGCTCATAACTCAGCTGCAGCCGAGCTAGCTCAAAGGAAGAAGAGGCTTGTGACCATGGGTGAGAAAACAAGAACTCAAGAGGCTAGGGGATCAAAGGACAAGGGCAAAGCACCAGTTGAGGAGGGGCCAAGGAAGAAAGCACCTACTGTTAAGAAGCCAGCCAACAAAGGTAAGAAGGGATCCTCTTAACCCATCGGTCCCTTGAGAATGTCCTCACCTGCAAGAAACCCCAATCGCCAAGCTACTGTTGAAGCCAATATATTTAGAGGCAAAGGGCTGGGAAGGCCAAATGACTCCAATTGATTGATGTGTATCAACGTGAGAAGCACACCGCCAACCTTCGGTTTTGGTGTGACTTCCACTGTGATTATTACCAGACCTTCTACTTGATGAAGCAGAATCTAGTGATGGATGCCCGATGTATTGATTGGAAGTATATTTATAGAAGAATCACATTGCCTTCACTGTCGTGATTGAGGCCATAGATCTCCATTGACTGAAGGAACTTATGTCATTCAAGTATGATTGGAATGTTGAAGTATAGTGCAGTTCTACTCAACCGTTTACTTTCACAAGGATGGAGATCGGAGGATCACTTGTATGACTAATGGAGAGCAATACAATATTACTTATTAGGAGTCTGCCCAGATCCTTGATTCGTAAAGTCAACTTGAGAATGAGATTATCATTTCCAACCTCAGGCGGTTGATAGAGATGTCTTGGATTACATGTATCCAAGTCATGCAGTTTATGAGGTGGGACGCATTCGGAATATCAAGCCTTTTTACAGTGTGCTCAACCGTGTGCTCAGAAAGACAATAGCCCCCAAGGATGGAGTCACGGGCATCATTCAAGGCAATCTAAGACATTTAATGGTGCATATTGATGGAGATGTCCGATTCAATGTGGTGGACTACATCTTTGATGACATCTTCAACATTTGTCACACCCCCAACCAATCATGTGGTTATGCACCATATATTATGTACTTGATCGAGAAGGTGTCCCGGCTGACCTTCAAGAAGGATGTCACTCGTAGAAGACTTCGTCTTCAGATTCCTTCTCCAGAGCTCGTTGCACCAAGAAGGCAAAATGCCCGTCCTCCTGCCTCCTCCTCTCATCCTGTGGCTTCTCCACCTCCTCCTCCTCCCCCGCACTCTGAATGTGGCTTCTTCAAGTGCTTCAAGGCACTTTTCGCCTCTTGCCAGATGGTGGAAGTTCGGACTCATCGCATGGAGCTTCGCCAAGAGAAGTACCTCAAGGCGATGCGCGACAAGGTCGAGGTTCCCATGTCTCCAGCTGCAGAGAGCGATGGAGAGTTGACTCCATTTCCCGAGTTCACCCCCAAAGAACTCGCTCAATTTGGTGAAATCGGCACCTCCACGGTGGCACCCTCCAAAGGAGAAGACGGTGATGAAGACGCCGAAGATCCGGAGGCTATGGAGAGCGACCATGAGCAACAACAAGATGATGATGACGATGATGAAGAGTAGATCTTAGGTTTCTGCTCCTCTCTTTTCCTTTTTGATGTCATGATGCCAAAGGGGGAGAGAAAGTTGTTATCCCTTTTGATCCTACTATAGACATGTATTATGTTTTAAAAGTCTCGCATTTCAATTTGTGTAAGAGTGAATATATATTGTGGGTTTTATGTACTTCATAATGTTTTCTATGCTTAATTGTGTTGTTGTAGGATCGAAGAGCACGTGAAAAGCTACCAGAGGGGGGTGAATGGTATATTCAAAAATCTTACGCAGCGGAAACAATTAAATCCCAACTCCTTCGGTAGAAAATCAAATAATTGATAAACCGTGTGTGCAAGTGATCTTAAACATGTTCAATCATGACAACAACTGTAGATGTCAAAGAGAATCAAGTCACGATGATAACACAATAAGAATCACTCAAATTCATCGAGAAAAACTCACGTTACGATCAAAAGATTGAACTAATATCAATCTGTTCTACCCAGTAAAACAGTTTTTTTTGTCAAAGAAACTCGTGTATATTAGAAACCACAAATCCAATGACCGTGAAATTTTGATAGATTATAGATAATCAAGTTGTGAAGACAACCCAAAAAGAATCACGTCAAGGATCTGTAAAACTCAAGTTATAATAAAACCACCGACAAAAGGTAGTGCTGTGCAGAAATTCGACGAGTAAAACTAGTCTGAAACAAGTTGGACGAACAAGCCACAAAAGATCCTTTCCACTACGAACATTATTCAATTAAACACAAGAGGAACAGCCCAAAAGTTGTCTACCACAAGCTCTGGCCTCCCTTGCTCATATAACCAGCCCGAAGGCCAACTCAACTCAAATGAGGACTCTAATCCTACTCAAATCACAAATCGAAACTTTCCATAGTTGCTCAAGATCTTCCTATTCGCAGATAGAAACAATCTCAAGACTTCCTAATGAACCAGAAACGTATCCCACATTCCTAAACCAACTCATCTTCGTGTCCCACATGAAAACTACCATAACCAACTCGATACTTTCCATACCGAGTCATAACCGACTCTGCCACAGCCGAAGTCATCATCCGATACGATCCGATCCTTCCAACCAGATCTTTCCTTCCTTAGCCCATCTTTGGAACCATGTTGCCACGTCATGCACCGCATGCATACGTGCGAAAACCTTCCTTCAATGTACAGTTACCTTCATATGCATTGCCCTTGATTCAATCATCCTGCGCCACCTCCTTGCCCACTCAACCACAATCCATCCTTAATTTGGTTGTTGGAACCTCATCTCCTCCCTGAGACTAGTCCAAAGGATACTGTCACCAGCCATGACTTGAACTCAAGCAACACCTGCACATGAATAAACAACCAATACTTCCGAGCACAAGTCCACGACTTGACTCTCGTTAGTTCCGAAACCACAACACCTTACGTGAGCACCTCACATAAGCATGTTGCAAACCATAGCGAATTAATATAAGATATATCAAACCAAAATGCACCAAAAACTTAGCAAATGAATACTAAGCAATCTTTCCAAGAATATAAAGCAAGTTTGAAACATTTCACAGTAAAAGCAGGAACATTGCGCTCAAGCTCCGAACCTAGCCAAAGCTAACCGGACGTCGGACCTTGCCAGAGCTACCCAAAACAAGCTGGACCTATCATCGAACCTTGCTGGAGCTCGGAGCTAGGGTCGGACCTTGCTAAAAAGGTTGTTTTGCCAGAATTTTTAGAACTTATATAATCAAATCCAATGTATTCAGTACAAGCCAATGTATTCAGCACACATAGGTCTCACAATCTCCCCCTTGAATGCATTGGCAACACCACTTAAAATCCGAACATTGGCTTATTTTCATGAAAAGTTTTGAAAACAATTTCTTCCCATTTGTAAAACAGAAATAAAATGAGAGTAAAACAAATTCTCTCCCTGAGAAGAATCGAGCCAAACAATTGTGAATATGTGCAATGTGTAATCAATTTCTCCTCCTTGCATACTTATCTTTAAAAAATTCACATATTATCTATTATCTCTCCCCCTTTGACAATGTATTCAGCAAGGTACAAAAGAGAAATTTTAATTGTTATGAGCATATTATAACATATACATATAAAACAAATCTCATCCAAGTCATACTATCAAGTAACTTACACTATAACAACAATGAGATACATAAAGTAGTGTAAGCCATACTAGAGATCTAGTGCAATTTTCAGTTTCAGCAAGACATGATCTCACAAACTTAACTATTTCAAAACCTGAAAGAATGACACTTGTTGCTGCAATTCTTTTTAAAGCACAAATTTTTAACATATGACATTTGCAAGAGATTATATGTCGCATCTGCCTTATTCTAACCAACCAAGTCAAGCCTATGTTATTTGACAATCAGAAGCTTAAGGACATGGTTTTAGTCATACACGACTTCTTCCAAGTTCATATCTAAGCGCAATGATAAGCCATCTCAAAAGAAGAAGTGTGATGCATGCATATTCTCTTGATCCTTTCTCAATTCATATTTGTTCATAAAATGTCAACATGTGAGTTGATTACTTGATTAATTCTTTATGATTAAAAGCACATGTGAGCATGCAACAAGTTCAAAATTGCAAAAACGTTCGACATAACCAGATTTAGTGTAAGTAATTATTCCAATTACTAGACATGGCAAAAACTACAAATTGTTTAACACGAGTAATGTAGTAAGAACTTTCAACATGTAAAAAGAATCATAAAGTCATATATGTATGAACTAATATGCTCATATTATTTCACATTCACACATAGACTTCTCAAGTTTCAAAAAATACCCTCAATGTAAGCCATGAGGATGCATAACCCCTATTTCACTACGAATGAAACAAAAACGAGTGAAATCCAAAGGTTTTGTAAAAATATCAGCCAATTGTTGTTTGGTATGTACATGGTGAACCACAATGTTTCCTTTTTCAACATTATCACAGATAAAGTGATACCTAATGTCAATGTGCTTAGTTCTATAATGTTGCACGGGGTTTTTAGAAATGCAGATGGCACTAGTATTATCACAAAATAGTGGAACACTATCTAGATCAACCCCATAGTCCTTAAATGTTTGAACAATCTAAAGAATTTGTGAGCAAGCACTAGTAGCAGCTACATATTCAGATTTAGCTGTGCATTGTGCAACTGAGTTTTGTTTTCTAGAGGACCAAGCAACAAGTGAATTACCATGAAAATGACAAGCATCGGAAGTACTTTTCCTATCAATCCTACAACCCTCAAAATCAGCATCAGAAAAAGCTCTCAAAGAAACGGTTGAGGAAGACGGAAGAAAAATGCCAAATTCTTGAGTTCCATGTATGTACCTCAAAATACGTTTGACGGCTTGATGATGTGAGATACAAAAGTGATCCGATCATTCTTCGATATTCTTTTTGATCAACTAGTTCACCATCTTCATCAAGCTCAAGTGTTGATGTTGTTCCCATTAGTGTCCGAAGAGGCTTGCTTTTGTTCATGTTGAAGCGCTTGAGAAGGTCCCTTGTATACTTCGTTTGATGCACAAAGGTACCTTCCTCGGTTTGCTTGATTTGTAGTCCCAAAAAGTATGTGAGTTCTCCCATCATACTCATCTCAAATCTTGAACTCATCATAGCTTAAAACTTGGACACAAGATCATGAGAAGCACAACCAAAGATAATATCATCTACATACACTTGAACGAATAATGAGTCATTGTCATGCTTAAGCACAAAAAGAGTTTTATCAACCTTGCCCATAATAAACACATTTTCAAGTAAGAATGTGTTTAACGTATCATACCATGCTCTAGGGGATTGTTTGAGACCATACAAGGCTTTGGACAGTTTGTAAACATGATTAGGAAAATCTGGATTTTCAAAACCCGGTGGTTGTTTGACATAAACCTCCTCATCTATGTAGGCATTAAGAAAAGCACTTTTAACATCCATTTGATATAGCATAAAACCTTTAGATGCAGCAAAAGCTAACAATATTCTTATGGCTTCTAATCTAGCAACAGGAGCAAAAGTTCCATCAAAATATAGACCTTCAAGTTGAGTGAAATCTTGAGCAACCAACCTAGCCTTATTCCTAACCATAACCCCATTCTCACTTTGTTTATTTTTAAACACCCATTTAGTTCCAACTAAAGTCTGACCTTGTGGTGGAGGTACAAGTTTCCAAACATTATTTCTTTCAAAATTTTCTAATTCTACTTGCATGGCAATAATCTAGGATTCATTAGTGAGTGTGTGTGATATATCTTTCGGTTCAAAAGAAGCAAGAAAAGCAGAATGAGCAAGAGAGTTTGGATCGCAAACCTGGACCGTGTGACTCGTTCGTGCAAGCTTCCAATCATTTGTTGTGGAGGATGACTTTTGAGAACCCGGAGGGGAGTGGACACTTTACAAGATTCTTCTTCTTCATGTTCATCACAAATCGATGAGCTTGTGACTTGTGGACGATCAGGGCCAGTAGAGGTGGTAGTCGGAGCTTGTTCAAAGTCCGGAGCTGGACACGTGTTAGCTTCGGAACTATCAGGTAATATCACCAAATCTTCTTCTTCTTCAAAAATACCCTCCCCTTGAGGATATGGATATGGTCCTGCAATATCGGAGATAGTACCTGGGCTAGCTTCATTAAATGAAACTTCACAAGTCTTCATAATTTTTTTAAATCCAAGTAAAAACACATGGTATCCTCTAGTATGAGATGGGTAACCAAGAAACATACCATCATCGCATCTGGCTTCAAATTTATCAAGATTTCCATGTTTTTTGACAAAGCATTTGCAACCAAAAACCCTAAAGTGTGAAACACGGGGCCTATGTCCAAACCGAAGTTCATAAGGTGTTTTACCAAGCTTAGTGCGCAAGAAAATACAGTTTGAAACATAACAAGCTGTTGCAATTGCATCTGCCCAAAATTTTCTATGAGTTTGATATTCATCAAGCATAGTCCTAGCCATCTCAACTAAGGTTCTGTTTTTCCTTTCTACAACACCGTTTTGTTGAGGAACATAAGGTGAAGAAAATTAATGTTCTATTACATGTTCAGTGCAAAAGTGATTAAATGATTGATTTTTAAATTCAGTTCCATTATCACTTCTGATTGCTTTTAATGACCCTGGGTGATCAATTAATAGTCTAAGAAATAATGTCCTAAAATGAGTAAAAGCTTCATTCTTAGATGCCATAAAGTAAACCCAAGAGTATCTAGAATAATCATCAACAATCACAAGAACATACCATTTACCTCTGAAGGATTGAACACTTGAAGGTCCTACGGTGTCAAGGTACAAAAGTTGACCCGATCCAGTTGTCATGATCATTGTGAGAGGAGTATGTGAACCTGCAACTATCTTAGCATATCTACAAGAAGAGCACACAATTTCTTTGTCCCCTTTAAGCTTAAGCAGCCCACGTATGCGATCAAGAGCACTAACACGTGTGAGATGATCAAAGCCTGTGTGACCAAGTCTAGGATGCCAAAAATATAAATCTTTGGAATCATTAGCAACTAGACACCTATGCTTAGAGGAAGACATATCAAAATCAGCTTTAAAAATTCTTCCAAACTGTAACATGTTAAAAATAAGCTCACTGTTTGAATTTACAACTTTGCAGCAATTTTTAGTGAAAATAATTTCTAGATACTCATCTAGTAGTTGTGAAACAGAAAGCAAGTTGTATTTCAAATTTTTAACAAGTGCCACATCCTTCAAAGTGTAGTGATCATTTACTCTAATCGAACCCTTAGCAATTATAGGAGTTGAAGAATTATCGGCAAAAGTAACATTCTCTACACGTGACACAAAAGAGAGGGAGGAGAATCATTCTTTGTTACCGGTCATGTGGTGTGAGCAACCTGAATCCACAATCCAAATGTTCTCCTTCCTCAAGTGTGTAACCTACATAGAAGCACATTACGTCGATGACTCAATACTGGGGTCAGTCAAAAGACATTTAGGAATCCAGTACTAAGTCACACGACGTCCAGCAGGAATAATACGTAAAAGCTGAGATAAAACAGCAGGTTTATGAGCCAAAGCTTGAGGATTTTTGTACCCAACTCATGTCCTACGTGATGTTACATGTGTAGCACAAAAAACAGTAGGTTTGGGAGCAAACTTTGCATGTTTTCGACTCATTACAGCAGATTGCATGTTCCTATCATTCGGTTTAGCAAGTGCAGCAAATTTTACATGAAAGTTATGAGTTCTAGCAATCATTCTTTCTTTTTTCTGTTGTTTAGCTAGTATATAACAAAAATCTATGACATTATTATCTCTAAAACATTAGGTACAATAAAATTTAACTTTGTGTTCATGTCTAGATGAGAAAGCAAAATTTTTATTTGAAACCGAGTTAGACAACACTCCTGCAGATTTGAAAACCGCTTCTTTTTGTTTAGAAACTGTTTGAAGCAAACCACTTCCTAATGACTTTACAATTTTAGGTGGATGTGCCTTAGCATGAGCATGAGAATCAAAACCTAAACGAGTTTTATCATTGCAACACTTGGAAGAATTCAGCAGCAAGTTTAGGTTCTTATTCCCATTACAAAACCGATCTAATATCCTATGCATGTCATCAAGTTTATTGGACAGATCAAGGAAATTTTCACATGAAGTTTTTCCTTTTAATTTGCAATTGGAACAGTATTTAACTTCATGAGAACATAAAGCATTGTTCAATATAGAAGTTTCATTCATAGCATCTTGTAGTTTCTTATCAAGATACCCACAAGTAGAACAATGCAAATCAATTGTACAACAGCTAGCATCTTTCAAGTTTTTTATCATTAAGTGCAGCAAGCTCTCTGTTCTTTTTAATTTCTAACTTAAGTTTATCAAGTGTGGAGGTGTGCGCACTTCTTAATGTGGACAATTGTTCCTACATTAAATCACATGAGGAACAAGAATCATCACTAGGAATCAAGGATTTCAAACGATTAATTTTAGATTATAGTGACTCAATTTTAACAGCATTGTCCCTAAGCTTTTTGTCCTTTTTCTTAACTATAACAGTGCAACGAGAAATAGCATCACACATTTCTTCGCAAGTATGACATACCTCTTTATTGTCGCTGTTGTGTTCAACCTCCTCCATACTTGATCATGACTTGCCCGCCATGAAGCACAAGTTTGCCAAATCATCTTCATCTTCGTCACTTCCAATGTCCACATCGCTTGAGCCATGTTCTTAAAGTGCGGAGATAAAACTACTCACCAATTGACGTTCTGTAAAACCCTTCTATTTCTTCGTAACTTTTGCAAAGGAGTGCTTCGTCCTTGTTTGCTTTTCATCTCGAGGAGTAGGACCTGAAAGGTTAGGGCAATGTGAATGAAAATGTCATGTCTTACAACATTCGAAACATCGTTGAGGTCCGTAGCTTCCTCTTCTTCTAGTTCTCACATTTTGCAATGCTTTCGAGAACCTAGTAGAGAGAAGTACTAGCTCCTTCTCCGGAAACTCCTCAATCTGTTCAAGAGTTAGAGAGGACAACAAAGCAAGTGTACCACAAGATGAAGATTGGCCGGAGCTAGGCATATCACATTGTGAGACAAATGCAATAGACTTATTGGGATTCTTACATGATAAGATGTCAATTTCATGAGTTTTTAGTCTAGAGTGAAGCACATCTAATGTAAGAGAACTCATGACAGATGATTCACAAATAGATGTAACTTTCATCTCCGAGATTGACATGTCTAATGCACTAAGAAGTTTCCTAGCATTCTCAGCATCAGAAAAGTTAACATTGACACTACGCAGATTGCTGAGAATTTTATTGAAGCGAGCAAAAAGGTCATCGATAGACTCACCAGGTTGCATCTCGAAACGCATGTATTCCTTTTTGAACATATCTTGTCTCACCTCCTCGATCGTGTTGGATATTCATGATAGTCACAAAGTGCTCTCCACACATCATATGCCGATCAGAGGTGTACAACGCGATCGAAGTCGCTCTGAGTGAGTTCTTGGATGATCATGTTTTGGGCTTTGTTGTTGTTGTCAACATCCCGTAGGTTCGTAACCGTAACTTGATCATTTGGTGGCACTTCATAAGGCTTGTATACCATTTCCCATATGCCGAACCCTTGCGCCTGGATAAAAGCTTTCATGCATTCTTTCCGAACCTGGAAATAAATGCCAACAAACACACAAGGTTTTGTGGAGTACTTCTCTATGAAGATTAGTCAAAACACGTGAAAATCACAAAGATTAGAGCATCGTGGCTATGATACCAATTGTAGGACCGAAGATCACCTGAAGAGCTACCAGAGGGGGGTGAATGGTAGATTCAAAAATCTTACGCAGTGGAAAAATTAAATCCCAACCCCTTCGGTAGAAAACGAAACAGTTGATAAACCGTTTGTGCAAATGATTTTATATGTGTTCAATCGTGAAAATAATTGTAGATATCAGAAAAAATCAAGTCATGATGACCACACAATAAGAATCACTCAAATCCGTTGAGAAAAACTCAAGTTACGATCAAAAGATTGAACTAATATCAATCTGTTCTACCGAGTAAAACAGTTCTGTTTTTTTTTGTCAAAGAAACTCGTGTAGATTAGAAACCGCAAATCCAATGACCATGATATTTTTACAGATGATATATAATCAAGTTATGAAGACAACCCAAAAAGAATCATATCAATCGGATCTGTAAAACTCGAGTTATGATAAAACGACTGATGAAAGATAGTGTTGTGTAGAAATTCGACGAGTAAAAGTAGTCTGAAACAAGTCGGACGAACAAGGCACAAAAGTTCATTTCAACTACGAATATTATTCAATAGAACACAAGAGAAACAGCCCAAAAGTCATCTACCACGAGCTCTGGCATCCCTTGCTTATATAACCAGCCCGAAGGCCAACTCAACTCAAACGAGGACTCTAATCCTACTCAAATCACGAATCGAAACTTTCCATAACTGCTCAAGATCTTTCTATTTGCAGATAGAAACAATCTCGAGACTTCCTAACAAACCAAGAACATATCCCAAATTCCAAAAAAACTCATCTTCGTGTCCCACACGAAAACTACCATAACCAACTCGATACTTTCCATACCGAGTCATAACCGACGCCGCCGCACCCAAAGTCATCATCCGATATGATCCGATCCTTCCAACTAGATCCTTCCTTCTTTATCCCATCTTCTGAACCATGTTGCCACATCATGCACCGCATGCATACGTGCGAACACCTTCCTTCAATGTCCAGTAACCTTCATATGCATTGCCCTTGATTCAATCATCCTGCGCGACCTCCTAACCCGCACAACCACAATTCCTCCTGATGTTGGTTGTTGGAACCTCATCTCCTCCCTGAGACTTGTCCAAACGATCCTATCACCAGCCATGACTTGAACTCAAGCAACACCTGCACATGAATAAACAACCAATACTTCGGAGCACAAGTCCACGACTTGAGTCTTGTTAATTTCGAAACCACAACACCTTATGTGAGCACCTCACATAAGCATGTTGCAAACCATAGCGAAACAATATCAGCCATATCCAACCAAAACGCACCAAAAACTTAGCGAATGAATACTAAGCAATCTTTCCAAGAATATATATGTAACACCCTAAATTTTCGCATCGTGCATTGCATACATGATCGTGCATTAAACATTAGTAGTATAAAAAAAATATAATAAAACATAAAAGATGGAGCATATATACAAATGTATGTAGCAAAAGAAGAAAAATAATATAATAGCGTAAAACTTGTAATAGTGAATAAGTATAAAATAATAATAATAAAATATATGTAAAAATATATATAAATATATATATATAAATAATATATATAATAACTATATAAAAAATAATAATAAAAAAATAAGTAACATAAAAAAAATAGTAATATATTTATTAAAAAAGAAAAAAAGAAGAAAAAAAACCAACCTCCCGCCGGCCAGGCCGTACCGGCCCAGCCAGCCACGCGCCCTGCCGAACCGCACGGGCCCCACACCCCGCCGCGAATCCCGGCTTCCCGCGCCTGCCCCGACCCCAGCACCGCCGCCTGCCCGAGCACGGGATTCCCACCGAATCCCACGCCCCCTCCCGCGCTGCCCCGTCGGGCCCCACCCCACCCGCACCGCGCCCCGACGCTTCCCGCTCGCCCGTACCGGCCGCACGCGCGATTCCCGCCAACTCCCACCGAACCGTGCGCGCGCCGCTCCCGCAGCGCCCTGGGCCCCACTCCCGCCGCGCAGCGCCCCGCCCCGGCGCAGCGCGCACGCGCCCGCCCCGACGCTCCCACGCGCCGACCCTGCCGCCCTCTTGGCCCCCGCCGCCACGCGCCTCAGCGCGATTTGCGCGCCCGCCTGGACCCTGGCCCCGTCCCTCGCAGCGCCCCTGGGCCCCACACCCCGTGATTCCCGCGCCGATTCGCCCGCCCACATGCGCGCTGTGCGCCGGCCCTAGGTGTTGCGTATGCCCTAGCCGCCCGGTATAAAAGCCACGGAGGCATCATATTTTTCCTCCCGATCCAAGAAAAAAACCACCGCCGCCATCCCAGAAAGCCACGCCGCCAGAGACGCCCAGGGAGGAGCCCTAGCCGCCGGTAGGGAGAAGAAACAGAGGAGACCAGAGGCTGCGCCCAGGGGAAAAAGGGAAGAAAAAAGAGGGGAAGGAGAGGAAGAAAAAGAGGAGGGCCCCACCATCCGCCGGAGATCGTCGCCATCGTCGTGCCGCCGAAGGACTGCTGTGCCATCCACTTCGTCTACGTCACCTTCATCCCGCGATCATTGAAGCCATCGCATCTACAGTACGCCATGTTCCCGATGCGAATTTTAGCGACCATATTGAACCTAATAGGCATAGTTTGATCGAAGTTGTGTCGTCTTTTTATTTTCAGCAACATTAATTCTCGCTAAAATCCCCGTAAACTCATATGAACACGTATGAACTAGTTGCATCTAATTAATAAACAACCATAGTTAATTAATTATTGAATTGTGCATGCATGCATGTCATTGCATGTTGATTATTTTGTGTGCATCATGTTGAATTGTATATATTTTCTTGTATGTATGATCACGCGTAGAGGAACGTGCTCAAGAGGCCGCATACGAGGATTTCCAGAACCAAGATTTTGAAGCGCTTGAACAACCCCATCCGCTGGAGCAAGGCAAGTGTCCTTGAAGCATATTGATCCCGTTTTTAAAATAAATGTTTTGTTTGTAAAACTGCATGCTTGTGTCAATTTGATGGGAATCCTATGGTAGGAAGTTTACTAGACTTGTTAAACCACCCTTGTCACTTGGAGTTTATGGTAGAGAGTCGGGAAGGGTTTTTACCTTTTGCTTCACTTAATCAACTGGGATGGGAAACAACTATACCATTCAATTTAATTATGCATTAATGGTATATGGATTAACATGAACTGGTCAATATGGTATGGTAATGGGTGATCTAAGCAAGCCTGGTATGTGGATGGGTTGGATGTTATGGTGGTTTGCTTGCTTTAGATCTAAGGACCGGTTCATGCGAGAATAAGCCAGGACTACAGTGCCACCACGAGGCCAAGTATGGGTGCGGCGTAGCTGATTAATTAGGGTTTTGCTAGTGCTGTTTGGACCATTGTGGATGCTCGGGGAAGGGGTGGTCGAATTGGGTTTGTTGATGATTTGTGGGACTACCCTGGGATCCGAATGGCTCAAGAGGGGGCCCTTGGTTGAAGATGTGCTCAGTTGGAGGCATCGCCACCGGTGAAACCTCAGTGGGGTCTAAATAGGCTAGTAATCCCTTTGTAAAGGCTATTTTGTGATCTCTTGGCCATACACCAAAGGAAGTGTAATTGGCATAAGAGAGGTTCTTTAGTCGCCGACGGGTGATGAAATCACAAACACGTGGGTAAAGTGGTACAAACTCTACAGAGTATTAAAACTATCATGATAGCCGAGCTCCCGGTTATGAGCGCCTGGATGACCTACATGATTAGAGGGAAATTGGAATTTGAGATGGTTATGGTTCGGTAATGGTTATGGTTGATAATATGATTATGGTTGGTTATGGATTTATTTCTGGTATTGAATATGGTTATTGGCAATGGTGAAATCTGGACTTATTGATGATGGTAATGAATTCAGTTTGGTAATATGGTATTACTCATGACTATGATGGGATTACTTCACACACATATAATATATTGCTTTTCAAATGTTTTACTGTACTTTTCAGCACTTAGCCGTTATTATTGTCGTCATTTGAATCAACCACATGTCATACTTTCCACACTTGTTGAGTACAATATGTACTCACTCTTGCAATCCCCCCCAACAGTTGCAGGTCAGGATTGTGAGTTTAATGGCGATAATGCGGAGTTCTAGGCCGTGTCTACCGTCAGCTTTGCATGTGGTGTCATTGGAGCTGCGCTATCCCTTTTGCTTAGTTTGCTTAGTTGCTTAATTAGTTTATTTCCACTGCATTAGTTGGACTTGTCATTAATATCTATTAGAGCTTGTATTCGAGGATATAATATATTATGTAATAAGAGTACTTATTTAACAATTTGAGCTGTGGTAATTATCTGTTTATCATTTGTGAATCACTCGTATATGTGTGATGAACATCCTGGGCACACATATGCGTTAGCTTGGTTCATTTTTCGGAACCGGGCGTCACAGAATGGTATCAGAGCCACAAGTTGACCGTAGGATGCAGCCTAGATAGAATGGACACTTTAGAGCACATAGGAGCACTCAGGAATCGATTTGATTTTGCTTGGTGTGTTGTTTGCTATATATATATTGTTTGCTTGTGTGCTTAATAGAGGATTTTGGGATGCTTTAGCATTGCCATGTCCACCTAGGCTAGTGTAGCTAGCTGTTTAGTTTCATATCCCTTGATGCATATAGTTGGAGACGTTTTCTAAATTCTTACCTATTACTCTCCTTCAGATGGTGAGGACTCGCAACCAGAGGGATGTCAATGGTGAGGAGGAGAACCATGGAGTACCTCAGAACAATGTTGGACAAGGATCTACTCAGGGAGCTATCAACATTGAGCAGCTATTAGCTATGCAAAACCAGCTCATGCAGACCATGATACAAACTATGGGACAACTGCAGGCTGGCAATAACAACAATCAGCCCCACATGCCTCCACCGCTACCCCCGCCTCCTCATAATCGATTGGGAGAGTTTATGAGGACTAGGCCGCCAACCTTTGCTCAATCCGCTGACCCTATGGATGCGGATGATTGGCTCAAGTCCGTGGAGAAGAAACTAGTCATTGTCCAATGCAGTGACCGAGAGAAGGTCCTATTTGCTTCTCATCAACTCGTTGGAGCAGCTGCCGGTTGGTGGGATGCTTATTGCAATGCTCATGAGAATTAAGAGAGGATCACTTGGGCAGAATTCAAGGAGAGTTTCTGTTCTCACTATGTGCCGGAAGGTGTTATGATCTTGAAGAGACAAGAATTCGAGAACTTAAGGAAAGGAAGATCAAGCGTGAGTGAATATCTCAACAAGTTCACTCAACTCTCAAGGTATGCGCCTGAGGATGTTAGTCGGGACAACCGGAAACAGTATTTGTTCATGAGAGGATTGAACAATGAGATCCAAGTGCAACTACTCAACTGCGATTATGCCAATTTTCAGAAGCTTGTGGACAAAGAAATTGTGGTTTACAACAAGATCCGTGAGATGGAGCAAGAAATCAAGAGGAAGGCACCATATCAAGGACAACAACAAGGAAGTAATGTGCGCCCTCGCCTTGCACCGCCCAATGCGCCCTATTACAACTCATCTATTCCTGCTCAGTGCCCTGGTTATGCACCTCGCCCAACTCAGTTTGTGCAGCAGCGCCCTGTCATGCAAGCAATGCCTTATGCACCTCGTGCTGATTTTCCTGGAGCCAATGTGCAAAACCAAGCTCGTCCCAATAATTCTGGTGGAGTTAACAAGTTTTATACTTGTGGAGAGGCTGAACACTTTGCGCATCAATGTCCTAAGTCAGGCCTTGGTCAAGGAAGCAATGCGCCGAGGCAAAACCCAAGACCTAATGGAGGACGACCACAAGGAAGCCGTGGACAGCAGAACTTTGCTCGTGGCAACGTGAACCATGTCTCTACGGAGGATGCTCAACAAGCGGATGACGTGGTCATTGGTATGTTTCTCGCCAACTCCAATCCCGCGACTATGTTATTTGATTCTGGAGCGTCGCATTCATTTATTGCATCGAAGTATGTCGCCAAGTATAGTTTACCTATCTCTGATATGAAGTTTACTCTATTGGTTAAGTCTCTTGGAGGAGAGATGAGGACAAATATAGTATGTCCAAAAATAAGCCTTAGAATAAGGGGTGTAGACTTCTCCGCCAACCTCATTGTTTTGTATTCACAAGGAATAAGAGGATCCATTGGTGCAAAGTGCAATGGAAACACCATACGGAAACCGAAGCTACATGGGAACGTGAAGAAGACTTGAAGGCAGAATTCCCTCACCTTTTCTCCACGCTATCAAATCTCGAGGGCGAGATTCACTTTAAGGGGGTAGGTTTGTAACACCCTAAATTTTCGCATCATGCATTGCATACATGATCGTGCATTAAACATTAGTAGGATAAAAAAAATATGATAAAACATAAAAGATGGAGCATATATACAAATGTATGTAGCAAAAGAAGAAATATAAAATAATAGCGTAAAACTTGTAATAGGGAATAAGTATAAAATAATAATAATAAAATATATGTAAAAATATATATAAATATATATATAAACAATATATATAATAACTATATAAAAAAATAAGAAAAATAAGTAACATAAAAAAATAATAAATAAATAGTAATATATTTATTAAAAAAGAAAAAAAAAGAAAAAAACCAACCTCCCGCCGGCCTGGCCATACCGGCCCAGCCAGCCACGCGCCCCGCCGAACCGCACGGGCCCCACACCCCGCCGCGAATCCCGGCTTCCCGCGCGTGCCCCGACCCCAGCACCGCGGCCTGCCCGAGCGCGGGATTCCCGCCGAATCCCACGCCCCCTCCCGCGCTGCCCCGTCGGGCCCCACCCCACCCGCACCGCGCCCCGACGCTTCCCGCTCGCCCGTACCGGTCGCACGCGCGATTCCCGCCAACTCCCGCCGAACCGCGCGCGCGCGTCGCTCCCACAGCGCCCCGACCCACTCCCGCCGCGCAGCGCCCGATTCCCATGCCCCGCCCTGGCGCAGCGCGCACACGCCCGCCCCGACGCTCCCACGCGCCGACCCCGCCACCCGATTGGCCCCCGCGGCCACGCGCCTTAGCGCGATCCGCGCGCCCGCCTGGACCCCGGCCCCGTCGCGCGCAGCGCCCCTGGGCCTCACACCCCGCGATTCCCGCGCCGATTCACCCGCCCGCATGCGCGCCGTGCGCCGGCCCTAGGTGTTGTGTATGCCCTAGCCGCCCGGTATAAAAGCCACGGAGGCATCGTATTTTTCCTCCCGATCCCAGAAAAAACCACCGCCGCCATCCCAGAAAGCCACGCCGCCAGAGACGTTCAGGGAGGAGCCCTAGCCGCCGGTAGGGAGAAGAAACAGAGGAGACCAGAGGCTGCGCCCAGGGGAAAAAGGGAAGAAAAAAGAGGGGAAGGAGAGGAAGAAAAAGAGGAGGGCCCCACCGTCCGCCGGAGATCGTCGCCGTCGTCGTGCCGCCGAAGGACTGCTGCGCCATCCACTTCGTCTACGTCACCTTCATCCCGGGATCATTGAAGCCATCGCATCTACGGTAGGCCATGTTCCCGATGCGAATTTTAGCGACCATATTGAACCTAATAGGCGTAGTTTGATCGAAGTTGTGTCGTCTTTTTATTTTCAGCAGCATTAATTCTCGTTAAAATCCCTGTAAACTCATATGAACACGTATGAACTAGTTGCATCTAATTAATAAACAACCATAGTTAATTAATTATTGAATTGTGCATGCATGCATGTAATTGCATGTTGATTATTTTGTGTGCATCATGTTGAATTGTATATGTTTTCTTGTATGTATGATCACACGTAGAGGAACGTGCTCAAGAGGCCGCATACGAGGATTTCCAGAACCAAGATTTCGAAGCGCTTGAGCAACCCCATCCGCCGGAGCAAGGCAAGTGTCCTTGAAGCATAATGATCCCGTTTTTAAAATAAATGTTTTGTTTGCAAAACTGCATGCTTGTGTCAATTTGATGGGAATCCTATGGTAGGAAGTTTACTAGACTTGTTAAACCACCCTTGTCACTTGGAGTTTATGGTAGAGAGTCGGGAAGGGTTTTTACCTTTTGCTTCGCTTAATCAACTGGGATGGGAAACAACTATACCATTTAATTTAATTATGCATTAATGGTATATGGATTAACATGAACTAGTCAATATGGTATGGTAATGGGTGATCTAAGCAAGCCTGGTATGTGAATGGGTTGGATGTTATGGTTGTTTGCTTGCTTTAGATCTAAGGACCAGTTCATGCGAGAATAAGTCAGGACTACAGTGCCACCACGAGGCCAAGTATGGGTGCGGCGTAGCTGATTAATTAGGGTTTTGCTAGTGCTGTTTGGACCATTGTGGATGCTCGGGGAAGGGGTAGTCAGATTGGGTTTGTTGATGATTGGTGGGACTACCCTGGGATCCGAATGGCTCAAGAGGGGGCCCTTGGTTGAAGATGTGCTCAGTTGGAGGCATCGCCACCGGTGAAACCTCAGTGGGGTCTAAATAGGCTAGTAATCCCTTTGTAAAGGCTATTTTGTGATCTCTTGGCCATACACCAAAGGAAGTGTAATTGGCATAAGAGAGGTTCTTTAGTCGCCGACGGGTGATGAAATCACAAACACGTGGGTAAAGTGGTACAAACTCTACAGAGTATTAAAACTATCATGATAGCCGAGCTCCCGGTTATGAGCGCCTGGATGACCTACATGATTAGAGGGAAATTGGAATTTGAGATGGTTATGGTTCGGTAATGGTTATGGTTGATAATATGATTATGGTTGGTTATGGATTTATTTCTGGTATTGAATATGGTTATTGGCAATGGTGAAATCTGGACTTATTGATGATGGTAATGAATTCAGTTTGGTAATATGGTATTACTCATGACTATGATGGGATTACTTCACACACATATAATATATTGCTTTTCAAATGTTTTACTGTACTTTTCAGCACTTAGCCGTTATTATTGTCGTCATTTGAATCAACCACATGTCATACTTTCCACACTTGCTGAGTACAATATGTACTCACTCTTGCAATCCCCCCCAACAGTTGCAGGTCAGGATTGTGAGTTTAATGGCGATAATGCGGAGTTCTAGGCCGTGTCTACCGTCAGCTTTGCATGTGGTGTCATTGGAGCTGCGCTGTCCCTTTTGCTTAGTTTGCTTAGTTGCTTAATTAGTTTATTTCCACTGCATTAGTTGGACTTGTCATTAATATCTATTAGAGCTTGTATTCGAGGATATAATATATTATGTAATAAGAGTACTTATTTAACAATTTGAGCTGTGGTAATTATCTGTTTATCATTTGTGAATCACTCGTATATGTGTGATGAACATCCTGGGCACACATATGCGTTAGCTTGGTTCATTTTTCGGAACCGGGCGTCACAGAATGGTATCAGAGCCACAAGTTGACCGTAGGATGCAGCCTAGATAGAATGGACACTTTAGAGCACATAGGAGCACTCAGGAATCGATTTGATTTTGCTTGGTGTGTTGTTTGCTATATATATATTGTTTGCTTGTGTGCTTAATAGAGGATTTTGGGATGCTTTAGCATTGCCATGTCCACCTAGGCTAGTGTAGCTAGCTGTTTAGTTTCATATCCCTTGATGCATATAGTTGAAGACGTTTTCTAAATTCTTACCTATTGCTCTCCTTCAGATGGTGAGGACTCGCAACCAGAGGGATGTCAATGGTGAGGAGGAGAACCATGGAGTACCTCAGAACAATGTTGGACAAGGATCTACTCAGGGAGCTATCAACATTGAGCAGCTATTAGCTATGCAAAACCAGCTCATGCAGACCATGATACAAACTATGGGACAAGTGCAGGCTGGCAATAACAACAATCAGCCCCACATGCCTCCACCGCTACCCCCGCCTCCTCATAATCGATTGGGAGAGTTTATGAGGACTAGGCCGCCAACCTTTGCTCAATCCGCTGACTCTATGGATGCGGATGATTGGCTCAAGTCCGTGGAGAAGAAACTAGTCATTGTCCAATGCAGTGACCGAGAGAAGGTCCTATTTGCTTCTCATCAACTCGTTGGAGCAGCTGCCGGTTGGTGGGATGCTTATTGCAATGCTCATGAGAATTAAGAGAGGATCACTTGGGCAGAATTCAAGGAGAGTTTCTGTTCTCACTATGTGCCGGAAGGTGTTATGATCTTGAAGAGACAAGAATTCGAGAACTTAAGGAAAGGAAGATCAAGCGTGAGTGAATATCTCAACAAGTTCACTCAACTCTCAAGGTATGCGCCTGAGGATGTTAGTCGGGACAACCAGAAACAGTATTTGTTCATGAGAGGATTGAACAATGAGATCCAAGTGCAACTACTCAACTGCGATTATGCCAATTTTCAGAAGCTTGTGGGCAAAGAAATTGTGGTTTACAACAAGATCCGTGAGATGGAGCAAGAAATCAAGAGGAAGGCACCATATCAAGGACAACAACAAGGAAGTAATGTGCGCCCTCGCCTTGCACCGCCCAATGCGCCCTATTACAACTCATCTATTCCTGCTCAGCGCCCTGGTTATGCACCTCGCCCAACTCAGTTTGTGCAGCAGCGCCCTGTCATGCAAGCAATGCCTTATGCACCTCGTGCTGATTTTCCTGGAGCCAATGTGCAAAACCAAGCTCGTCCCAATAATTCTGGTGGATTTAAGAAGTTTTATACTTGTGGAGAGGCTGAACACTTTGCGCATCAATGTCCTAAGTCAGGCCTTGGTCAAGGAAGCAATGCGCCGAGGCAAAACCCAAGACCTAATGGAGGACGACCACAAGGAAGCCGTGGACAGCAGAACTTTGCTCGTGGCAACGTGAACCATGTCTCTACGGAGGATGCTCAACAAGCGGATGACGTGGTCATTGGTATGTTTCTCGCCAACTCCAATCCCGCGACTATGTTATTTGATTCTGGAGCGTCGCATTCATTTATTGCATCGAAGTATGTCGCCAAGTATAGTTTACCTATCTCTGATATGAAGTTTACTCTATTGGTTAAGTCTCTTGGAGGAGAGATGAGGACAAATATAGTATGTCCAAAAATAAGCCTTAGAATAAGGGGTGTAGACTTCTCCGCCAACCTCATTGTTTTGTATTCACAAGGAATAAGAGGATCCATTGGTGCAAAGTGCAATGGAAACACCATACGGAAACCGAAGCTACATGGGAACGTGAAGAAGACTTGAAGGCAGAATTCCCTCACCTTTTCTCCACGCTATCAAATCTCGAGGGCGAGATTCACTTTAAGGGGGTAGGTTTGTAACACCCTAAATTTTCGCATCATGCATTGCATACATGATCGTGCATTAAACATTAGTAGGATAAAAAAAATATGATAAAACATAAAAGATGGAGCATATATACAAATGTATGTAGCAAAAGAAGAAATATAAAATAATAGCGTAAAACTTGTAATAGGGAATAAGTATAAAATAATAATAATAAAATATATGTAAAAATATATATAAATATATATATAAACAATATATATAATAACTATATAAAAAAATAAGAAAAATAAGTAACATAAAAAAATAATAAATAAATAGTAATATATTTATTAAAAAAGAAAAAAAAAAGAAAAAAACCAACCTCCCGCCGGCCAGGCCATACCGGCCCAGCCAGCCACGCGCCCCGCCGAACCGCACGGGCCCCACACCCCGCCGCGAATCCCGGCTTCCCGCGCGTGCCCCGACCCCAGCACCGCGGCCTGCCCGAGCGCGGGATTCCCGCCGAATCCCACGCCCCCTCCCGCGCTGCCCCGTCGGGCCCCACCCCACCCGCACCGCGCCCCGACGCTTCCCGCTCGCCCGTACCGGCCGCACGCGCGATTCCCGCCAACTCCCGCCGAACCGCGCGCGCGCGTCGCTCCCACAGCGCCCCGACCCACTCCCGCTGCGCAGCGCCCGATTCCCATGCCCCGCCCTGGCGCAGCGCGCACACGCCCGCCCCGACGCTCCCACGCGCCGACCCCGCCACCCGATTGGCCCCCGCGGCCACGCGCCTTAGCGCGATCCGCGCGCCCGCCTGGACCCCGGCCTCGTCGCGCGCAGCGCCCCTGGGCCCCACACCCCGCGATTCCCGCGCCGATTCACCCGCCCGCATGCGCGCCGTGCGCCGGCCCTAGGTGTTGTGTATGCCCTAGCCGCCCGGTATAAAAGCCACGGAGGCATCGTATTTTTCCTCCCGATCCCAGAAAAAACCACCGCCGCCATCCCAGAAAGCCACGCCGCCAGAGACGTTCAGGGAGGAGCCCTAGCCGCCGGTAGGGAGAAGAAACAGAGGAGACCAGAGGCTGCGCCCAGGGGAAAAAGGGAAGAAAAAAGAGGGGAAGGAGAGGAAGAAAAAGAGGAGGGCCCCACCGTCCGCCGGAGATCGTCGCCGTCGTCGTGCCGCCGAAGGACTGCTGCGCCATCCACTTCGTCTACGTCACCTTCATCCCGGGATCATTGAAGCCATCGCATCTACGGTAGGCCATGTTCCCGATGCGAATTTTAGCGACCATATTGAACCTAATAGGCGTAGTTTGATCGAAGTTGTGTCGTCTTTTTATTTTCAGCAGCATTAATTCTCGTTAAAATCCCTGTAAACTCATATGAACACGTACGAACTAGTTGCATCTAATTAATAAACAACCATAGTTAATTAATTATTGAATTGTGCATGCATGCATGTAATTGCATGTTGATTATTTTGTGTGCATCATGTTGAATTGTATATGTTTTCTTGTATGTATGATCACGCGTAGAGGAACGTGCTCAAGAGGCCGCATACGAGGATTTCCAGAACCAAGATTTCGAAGCGCTTGAGCAACCCCATCCGCCGGAGCAAGGCAAGTGTCCTTGAAGCATAATGATCCCGTTTTTAAAATAAATGTTTTGTTTGCAAAACTGCATGCTTGTGTCAATTTGATGGGAATCCTATGGTAGGAAGTTTACTAGACTTGTTAAACCACCCTTGTCACTTGGAGTTTATGGTAGAGAGTCGGGAAGGGTTTTTACCTTTTGCTTCGCTTAATCAACTGGGATGGGAAACAACTATACCATTTAATTTAATTATGCATTAATGGTATATGGATTAACATGAACTAGTCAATATGGTATGGTAATGGGTGATCTAAGCAAGCCTGGTATGTGAATGGGTTGGATGTTATGGTTGTTTGCTTGCTTTAGATCTAAGGACCAGTTCATGCGAGAATAAGTCAGGACTACAGTGCCACCACGAGGCCAAGTATGGGTGCGGCGTAGCTGATTAATTAGGGTTTTGCTAGTGCTGTTTGGACCATTGTGGATACTCGGGGAAGGGGTAGTCAGATTGGGTTTGTTGATGATTGGTGGGACTACCCTGGGATCCGAATGGCTCAAGAGGGGGCCCTTGGTTGAAGATGTGCTCAGTTGGAGGCATCGCCACCGGTGAAACCTCAGTGGGGTCTAAATAGGCTAGTAATCCCTTTGCAAAGGCTATTTAGTGATCTCTTGGCCATACACCAAAGGAAGTGTAATTGGCATAAGGGAGGTTCTTTAGTCGCCGACGGGTGATGAAATCACAAACACGTGGGTAAAGTGGTACAAACTCTGCAGAGTATTAAAACTATCATGATAGCCGAGCTCCCAGTTATGAGCGCCTGGATGACCTACATGATTAGAGGGAAATTGGAATTTGGGATGGTTATGGTTCGGTAATGGTTATGGTTGATATTATGATTATGGTTGGTTATGGATTTATTTCTGGTATTGAATATGGTTATTGGCAATGGTGAAATCTGGAATTATTGATGATGGTAATGAATTCAGTTTGGTAATATGGTATTACTCATGACTATGATGGGATTACTTCACACACATATAATATATTGCTTTTCAAATGTTTTACTGTACTTTTCAGCACTTAGCCGTTATTATTGTCGTCATTTGAATCAGCCACATGTCATACTTTCCACACTTGCTGAGTACGACATGTACTCACTCTTGCAATCCCCCTCCAACAGTTGCAGGTCAGGATTGTGAGTTTAATGGCGATAATGCGGAGTTCTATGCCGTGTCTACCGTCAGCTTTGCCTGTGGTGTCATTGGAGCTGCGCTATCCCTTTTGCTTAGTTTGCTTAGTTGCTTAATTAGTTTATTTCCGCTGCATTAGTTGAACTTGTCATTAATATCTATTAGAGCTTGTATTCGAGGATATAATGAATTATGTAATAAGAGTACTTATTTAATAATTTGAGCTGTAGTAATTATCTGTTTATCATTTGTGAATCACTCGTATATGTGTGATGAACATCCTGGGCACACATATGCGTTAGCTTGGTTCATTTTTTGGAACCGGGCGTCACAAAATATAGCAAGTTCAAAACATTTCACAGTAAAAGCAGGAACATTGCGATCAAGCTCCGAACTTAGCCAAAGCTAACCGGACTATGAACCAGAGCTTACCAAAGCTAGCAGAACCAAGCGCCGGAGCTAACCAAAGCTAGTCGGACATAGCACCGGATCTTACCAAAGATATTCGGACCTAGAGCCGGATCTAACCAAAGCTAGTCAAAAAAGTCAGACCTAGCCAAAGCAAATGGTACCTTACGTCGGACCATGCCGGAGCTACCCAAAACAAGTCGGACCTATTGTTAGACCTTGCTGGAGCTCGGAGTTAGGGTGGAACCTTGCTAAAAAGGGTGTTTTGACAGAATTTTTAGAACTTATATTATCAAAGCCAATGTATTCAGTACAAGCCAATGTATTGAACACACATAGATCTCATAGATGTGATGCTTGAAATGGCTTATTTATCACTCATATTCATTGTCTTACCACGAATTATGAACACATCACTTGGGCACCCCACCATAGCATGTATATGTATGATAAATTTCTCAAATTCTTCATTCTTAATGCACACATTGAGGGGGAGTTACTCATACACACACATGGTATGAAAAACAGTTAATATATTTTTGTTGAAGATTAATATGTTGTCATCAATCACCAAAAAAGGGAGATTGAAAGTGCACCTAAGCATCCCCGTGGGTTTTGGATGATTGATGACGACAATTGAGAGACTAATGAGCTGAGTTTATCTTAAGCACATGTGTGACGATTGAAATGAGACAAAATCCCTCAAAAAGGAAAAGGTTGAAACGGGCATCAAAGACTCAAGCATAGAAATTAGGGGATTCTATTGTGTTGAGTTTAGACTAGCCATATCTGTGTGAGGGTATGTGTATCAAGTGCAACGAGATCATAGAAGAGGGATCAGAGTGGTGGTTGAGAGAAAAACTTAAGTGAGAAGCCTTTGTGAGAGAATCCCAAGGAGACCGGACTAGTCTAGGTTGGACAAATTAGTCCGTTTTGGGACGGACTAAAGGTTTCTGTTCCAGTTCGGACTTGTCCATGTGGATACGGACTAGTCCGTTCTGCCTTGGTGAAAGTTTCTGGAGCTAAGTCTTGGGAGGCCGGACTAGTCCGCCATAGAGGTCAGACTAGTTTAGACCCCTAGAGATGTTCGTTTTGAAATGGACTAAAGGTTTCTGTTCCTGTTCGGACTTGTCCGTTTGGGTATGGACTAGTCCGTTCTACCTTATTGTGACATCTCGAATCTAAGTGATGGGAGGCCGAACTTGTCCGCCTCACGTGTCGGACTAGTTTTGGAATCCCTAGAGTAGTCTATTTTCAGCCGAACTAAACCTTTCTGTTCCACTTCGAACTAGTCTGTTTTTGTTCAGACTAGTCCGGGTTGCCATGGCCGTTTAAAATTCAAATGTTTGGCGGGGACGTCACCTCTTTTGACGAGGTATCACGTCGAGTTGTCTGTGGTCCCAAGGGGCCGGACTAGTTCGGACTTTGGTGGTTGTAACGGTTAGTTGTCAGGACCTAAATAAAAAGGCGGCACCAGGCTCCCATTTTTGATATCTGTAACCCTGGAGGCGCCACAACCATCCTTGATCCTTCCAAAGCCTTCTACTCTGCCTACTTGCCCTCTAAGACAAAATCTTGAGAAGATTATGGTACGGGAAGGAGAGTGAAGGATGATCGTTCTTCTTTGGCTCTCGGTTTGATCTCTTGCACTTGGTGTTGTGTTTAGTGGCTTGGGCGAGTTGAGCTTCGTATGCTCTTTGCTGTATTCATTTGTGAGAGCCTCAACGTGTTAGCAGACCCAAAAACTCGGTGATTACCCCTTGTGATAGTGGAAACAAAGTCGGGCATTTGTGGTGGCTTGGTGAGAAGAGGGTCAAGTGAGACTCGGTCCTTGTGTGGACTTCTCAACGTGGATGTAAGCTTCATTGTGGAGCTGAACCACGAGATAAATTGTGTCTCTCTTCTTGCTTAACTTTTCGGTATTCACTAGAATTGCTTTCAGGGTTGATATCATTCATCGCATTGTTCTTCATTGAAATCTTGTAACCTAATTGTTTACATCTGTTAATCTAAGTTGTATTAGGTTGCTAAACCTTACATATATCTTTCATCGACCTAAATTCCGCAAATAACTTGTAGAAATCAAGTTTTTAGCTTTGTATTACGTGCCGAGCGGAATAGTCTAACCCAGGCCAGACTAGTCCGGCCTCAGAGTTTTAATCCCGTTTGATTAAGTAATTTCTGGTCATTGCAAGTAGAGTATCAATTAATCCAAGACGTAATGCAAATACCAAATAGACGTAGACACAGCGATAAAAAAAAACTTATTAACTTAAATGCAAATCGGGACTTGCTTTGTTGTTGATCAAAAATAATGTCAAACTCCGGTAGAATAAAGTCAATAGAATTTGGCCGCTCCTCGTGAATTCCTCCTATTCGATATGAACAATAATGCAATTAGAGGAATACTGTATGTATGAGTGAATCAATATTATGTAGGAGTTGCGTAAGCAAATGATTAACATTGTTCTTGGGAAGTTTTGCAGATATTGCCACAGGTTATACAGGATTTAGGATGAAATTGGTTGAGTTGGTTGCATAGAGAAGTAATGAAGGTGCTCAATAAGAAAATCATTCCAGGAAATGAACAAGGTTGATCAGGTGAAATAGAATGATATACAGGTAGATGAGATCATGAGGGTTCTATGAAAAATTGTTTCATAATTTTCTGATGATCCTACAGTTCACAATCAAAATTTGAAGTTTGATTTTTTTCTGGATTTTATATTGGCATTTCCTGCTATTTTCAGCAAGGCTGAGACAACTCACTTGAATTACCCAAGCAAATCAAGATGAACAGACATGCAAATTTTAGTGGCGGTACTACATGCCATGGAGGATGTTCTGGCCAAATTTGAGATTTCACTATTACATAGAGCTCCCAGAATAATTGCACAAAATTTTGGAAGAATTGAATTATAGAGGCTTCTCCAATGAGTTTCATACCTTGTTTCTTAGATTTCTAAAAAGTGCTCACTGAGATGGTTCCAACAAATTTTGTTTGGGAATTTTGAAGGTCCAGACAGGTAGATATGTATTTTCAAAGTTTGAGTGCACTACTGCAATTTTCTTCATAAGGAAAATGGTCCAGAGGCTGACTTTGGGGCCCACCCGGGTTTTAAATCCCACAAGGGAAAAGACTTAGAGGATAACCATTGGGTCCCAGTCGGGTTTTAACTCCCACCAGCAGCAATGCCACAAATTGGACACGACATTGCATCAAGGGGACACAAATGATCGAACAGCTACAGATAATCCTATCGTCTTCAACCTCCAGCCACTGCACAGGGAGACCAACGGCCCGCGGCGCGCCTGCCCTTCCCCCTGCCAGAGTGGCGCTACAATCCTAGGGACGAAGAGGAAAATAATGCTGGGAACTGGGAACACCCTCTAGACAAATTTTCAGGACACGGCATGGCCGGCACAGTGAGATCGACGGGGAGGGCTGCGGCTACCATGGCAGCTATGGTGAATATCTCGCACAGCGCATTAATTCCATGCGCCAACATGCCTACAATCAATTTTGGAACAAGGGAAATACGAAACTGGTTCTCAATTGAGACGGGATGGACGGGAGTGTGCTGCACATCGGCCACCTAGGGTTTCAAGCCGTCGGTCAAACCAGGGTGCCGGTCAAACCAGGGTGGAACACGATGGAACAAAGTGTCAAGCATGATCAGCGCCTAGTGGAGAACCTTGGGGAGTAGGAACCAAGGAGGGACGAAGCGTGAGGCGCCGGAAACGTGAAGATGTCCGCGGTGGCACCAAACTTGGAAGATGCAAAAGAACTCGCTCCGCCGAACAAGTTGATGATAGAGCAGCTCCTTGGCGCCTCTGGAAGGGTGGAGAAGACCCCGGCGCAGCTCCTCGGCGGCTCAACCCGACGAGGAAGCAATGGAACGGTCGGGCGCATAAGCTTTGACGGGGAGCACCGCGAGCCATGGTGAAGAGCAGAACGGTTGCTTGTGCACGCTAGGAGCAAGGAACCAGCGTTTGCCTTTGGTGGATGAAAAACACGCAACAGGGAAAGGCTTAGGGCATAAGCATCAAGCTGGAGACGCCCGAGCGGCAAGCAGCTGCGTGGTCGCTGCCTGCCTTTAGTAAAATTATGATACACAAATTTGAGATATCAATGATGGGTGAATTGTAGTTTTATTTGAGATTACAAGTGAAGCAATTAAATGAAAGCACCTTCATCTGCAAAACAAAGTATACACAGGACATCCTCCAAAAGTACAATATGGATAAAGTCAAGCCCATCAAGACTCCAATAGAAACTAATGGACATCTTGACCTCAATGAATATGGTCCAGATATGGATCAAAATGTATATCGGTCTATGATAGGTTCATTGCTTTATTTATGTGCATTTAGGCCTGATATTATGCTTAATATATGTGTACGTGTGCAGGGTTTGAAACTGCCCTTAAAGGGTGTCATTTAATAGCTGTAAAAAAAATTAAGATAGCTTGTGCACACACCTAACTTGGCCCTTTGGTATCCCAAAGGATCCAAGTTCAACCTCATTGGTTATTCTGATGCCAACAATGCATGCCGCAAAGTGGATCGAAAGATCACCTCAGGAACCTGGTAATTTCTTGGCAGATCCTTAGTTTCATGGTCCTGAAGGAAATAAAACTCCATTGAACTTTTTACAGCCGAAGCAGAGTATGTTGCAGCCTGTAGTTGTTGCGCACGACTACTTTATATGCGACAAACTCTAAAGGATTATTGTTACAATCTGAACCATACTTCACTCCTATGTGATAAGAAAAGTTCCATAAAAGTTGCACACAATCTAGTAGAGCACTCAAGAACTAAACACATAGACATCCATCATCATTTTCTCAAAGATCATTCATTAAAAGGTGACATCGTAATCTCACATGTTAAAACTAAAAAACAATTAGCATACATATTCACCAAGCCAATATATAAAAACAGATTCTGCGAACTTAGAAATGAATTAAATTTACTTGACTTTCGAAATGTGGCTTGAAACATTGCATGCCTGGTTGATTCTTCAAGTTAAATTAGTTTGTGAAAAATTAGCCTCTATCTTGATTTTCACTTGGAAACTATTTTAATATTCAATATCTGTGAGTTATGGCCATTGTATGATTGTTGATTGCTTACTAGTCATGTTCATCAAGATTATTTATGAAATGATGTCCTTTAGATCATTATTAGATCTAATTCCCAGAAAACATTTTGTTCTAACTCTATTATTTCTATCTTACCTGGACTAGTCTGTGTTCAGTACCAGACTAGTCTGTTGCTGCAGACTAGTCTAGCTCTGGTCTGGCATACTGGACTAGTCCGGTTCCATATGCAGACTAGTCCATTACCTATTAGGCTTAACCCTAGCCCGCCGCCAGGACCTCATCTTCTTCCTCTCATAATCTCCACAACATTCTCTCTCCTCAAGTTTGAGCTTCCAAGGTGATTTCTACTTTTGACCACCAAAATTGAAGGTTCCTCCACGGGAATTCATCCCCTCGGTGCGAAGCACCCCTCCTCCGGACTAATCCGGACTCAACACCGCGCCTTCGCCTCAAACATTCGAATTTTAGTAAAAATCTTACTTATCCCTAATTCTCATATTTCCTTAAATCTTGCTCACTTTTATTGATTCCTAGGGTATACATTACATTGTTGTATGTATTCCTATTGTATTCCTACCATTTTGCATCAATCTTAGTTACCTTTTTTGGATTAAGAAGTTAGGGTTCATACGTCAAACCGGACTAGTCCAGTACTTGAATTAGACAAGTCCAATGCTTCGGACAAGTCCGCATCCTGAAATCGGACAAGTCCGACCCCTTGGCAGATTAAACCTCTTAATTCTTATCTCCACAAAGTTTAATTTTCATTCTTACCACACCTTGTCTCTCTATGTTCGGCACGATGTTGTTCGCTTCAAATGACAACATGTTTGACTATGAAGTTGAGAGTAACCGTGCAAGAGTGGCTAGATCAAAAGAAATGAGAAGCAAGAAGAGACATGATTTTGATGCCAACTCCTCTCCTCCTGATGATGTACTTCCGAGAAAGAGAAAGTTGGTAGTGAAGAAGCCATGTTACAAGGATCGTGCTGGTGCCAGCTCAACGGGACCAAGAAGGAGCACAAGCAAGGGCAAAGGACTAGCGAGTGGACCCATTGGTCCACAAAAGATGAAGTCTCCCATTCAGTGCGACAGGCAGCCCTCAGAGGATGATTTCATGGGGAAAGGAAATGATTTGGCTGACAAGTTCAGAAAGGTTGAAGTCTATGAGCAGCCAAAACAATCAGCTGGTCCGAGGTTCTAGAGCTACTTCCATGCTGATTATTATGAGCATGTATATAGAAAGATGAGGAATCCAGTGATTGAGGGTCACTGGGTGGACATGATTTATCTACAATCCAAGAAATGTCAAGCATATCATGAAGTCTTGGAGGCACTAGAGAGACATGGCTTGAAGGATCTTCTCTCATTTCAATACAACTAGAATAATGAAGTCATCACACAGTGCTACTCAACTCTCTGCTTTGCTGTTGATGATAGTGACGAGTTGACTTGGATGAGACATGATCCAAAATATATTCACCTGTGAGGAGTTTTCCAAGATACTTCACCTTGAAGACACCATGAACAATGAGATCATTTTTCACAACTTGAAGCCTTCGTAGAAGGATGAGCTATAATTCCTCTATGACACAAGGATGCCATATAAGCCTCCTGCTACAATTTTCTTGAATCCTTTCTTTGTTGTGTTGAACAAAATCTTCGGGAAAACCATAGCTCCAAAGGATGGAGATGCAGAGACAATTCAAGGAACTCTAAGGACCTTGATGAAAGTGATAAGAAAGAAAAGAACCTTCAATGTCTTTGAGTACATCTACAATGAAAGTATGAACATTTCAATCACTCCAAATAGGTCTTGTGGCTATGCACCACACCGTTGATATTTCCTACGCACTACTAACAATTCATCCCTAGCACGGGTGCCCAAAATGTTTGTTGGTAGGTTTTAATCTCAGATGAACGTCTGCAAGCACACAAAAACTGTCGATGTAGAATCCCCCCTTTAAAGAGTATTCCCAAAGGGTGTCATTTATATTTTCCTAAAGGAAGGCTAGGTGGAAGTAAAACAATCATCAAGTGGAAAGGCTAGGTTGGCCTAGGTAGGGTTGTAGCAAGGATGGGTTTAATGATAAGTGGAGGTAGTGTGACACACACAAGAGCATTCTATCCTAAGGAGATAAATGGGGTAAAGTGGGATTAGGCTAAGAACTAGGTAGAGATTCCTACTATGCTTCTAATGTACATATACATAGCCTAAGTTAGTTACTAATGATCATGTTAATTATGAATTATCATGCTAAGAGGATTAACACATCAGACATGGGTTTACCCCTAGCAACACTAGGCGACTCCCGCCAAGAGCTTGTGGCATAGCCGAACGTGGAGGATTACAAAGGACAGATAGGGTTGTCACCACCTACTGCCTACCTTTTCAATCCGTGGGTCTACGAGACATTCAACGCTACTCTCTATCCTAGCACCATGCTAGCATATTAAGTAAGTACCTTGAGAGCCTAGGCACAAGCCATCCTAATACAATGAACTAAATCATCGTTGAACCAATGCTAATTCATAACATAAGTGATTCATATTAAAACAATCATATCATAGCTAATTAGACTATAGTGAAGGTTTATAGTGTTTATGATGATGTCATAACAATGGTATAATACAATCATAAATACCACTCCTATCACATACACGGAATCCATAATCAAACAAGAAACACTTCATCCAATTATATGAACAAAAGAAGACTAAAGATATCATATTTATTATGAATAAAGTCACAAATACAAATAGGAATATGGGAGACATACCTTTTCCAATTGGGAAGAGACTCCTTCTACTCCTCTCCTACTTGGACTATGGACTAGAGACTCTCCTCTCTACAGCCTATACTCCTCTAAACCTATGGAGAGTAGTGAATACAATGGATGAATACTCAATTGGTGTGTGTTGAAGTGAGGGGTGAGGGGTCCTATTTATAGCTTGGAGAAGGGTCGGTTCCCGGCATTAAAAGTGTGAATCAGTCACCCATGACCTCTCCAAGCCGGGAGGAGCCAACACGTGGCATTTCACCGCGTTTGCGGGCAGGAGCAAGTCGGCCGACGGGGGGGGGGGGGGGGGGGGGGGTGTGCGTCAGCCGACCTTGTCTTGGCCCTGTTGAGGTTGTGCTTCCTCCAGGTCTCTACTAGATGAGTCCCATTCCTTTATATGGGTGCTACACCGTTGGATGGCCTCTGATACTTCTGTTTGTGGGCCATTTGATCCATGTGATGCTAAGTGTCATTGCTTCATTAGCTGGAATGATATTTTATAGGATCGATCCCCTTGTTTCACTTTATTTCTGCATAGAATCCCTGAATGCACTACTTTCTCCAAGGACAAGTGGAAATAGGTTAAATAGAAAGCTGACGTGTGCAAGAAATTACAATTCCTTTACATAATTGAGTTATATTGACGGGTGAAATTGGTGTATAACAGCCGTCAACACCTACATTTTGTAGATGATTGAGAAGGTGACTAGTCTTGATTTTGTCAAGGATATTGAACATACCGGCCTCAAGCCTCAGAAGCCACCAGTCTACAATGTTCCAAATGCTTCTGCCTCACATGCAGTCGAACAAAGGACTAAACAAGCAAATGAAGCCACAAGGACTACAACTTATACTCCTACTCCTCCACCCTCCAAACGGTCCTCTAGTGGTGTATTGAAGATGCTTTCTTCCATTTTTGCATCATGCCGCAAAGTGCAAATTAAGCAACACAAGGAAATTTTAGCTAGGAAGAGGCATCAAAGGTACATGAAGGCAAACATCAAAGCAATATATGAGAAGCTTAATATTGAGTCAGTGGGATCACCTCAGATCTCAAAGCATTCAGAATAGAACACCACAGAGATGGCACCTCTCACAGAACAAGAGTTGGCTTCATTTGGACTAGCAGGTGTCACTGTTCCTCCTCCTCCTTGGTATGCTCATGAGTCTGAAGATGAAGGTGATGATCAAGACAGGAATAAGAGAGAGAGAGAGAGAGAGGGGTGGAGTGACGAGGAGCGATTTCCCTCAATTTTTCCCTTTTTGGTGCCTTGATGCCAAAGGGGGAGAGATTGAGACTAGTAGTCTTTATTTTGGAACCTTAAGGACTAGTGATCATGGACATGTATCTTTTGTGTTTTTAACTTTCGAACGATTGTAATTTCTATTTAGATGTGTCTACTTTTCTTCATATGGATGTGTGATGCTTATTATAATGTTTCAATGATGGTTGCTCATTTCAATTTTGTACATTACAATATCTTCTCACACACTTTATAGTTACCCCACCATAAGAAGTGCATATATGTGAAAAATTTCTGATTCATATGTCATTCTCATATATGCACACTTTATGAAAATAAATTTTTACTCTTAATTGTGAAATCTCATTGGTTGTCATCGATCACCAAAAAGGGGGAGATTGAAAGTGCATCTAGGCATTCCCTTATGGGTTTTGGATAATTGATGACAAACAAATGAGGTCCTAATGAATTCATTGAGATGAATGCAGGTCTACAAAGATTAGATTTTAATGTGGAACCAGAAAGGTGAAAAATGAGGAGTGAGATAAGAAAAGCCCAAATGATCATGGAAGAGCAAATAAGATATCAATGTATAGGATGTGTGTAAGAGACCCATCCCAAGATCTTATATCGAGTAGAGGGTAAGGGCCAAAATGCAATTTATTAATTCACTAAGCACCGGACAAGTCTGTTCACAAGTGGACTAGTCCGTTTCACTCACTGTTCTCACTCAGACCTATCTGGAACAACATCGGTCTAGTCCGTTCAACTCACTGACCTCACCCGGACAAGTCCGTTCAACTTTCTGTTGTTTCACCTAGACAAGATGCAAAACTTGGAGTAGTCCATTAAACAATATAACTCATTTTGCACCGGACAAGCTCGTCCAATTGCAGACTAGTCCGATCAACTTTCTGTAATCACCATAAACTAGTCCGTTGAACTCTTTGTTCAAATAAGGACAAGTCTGGTATACCTAACACTAATTAGGGTTTCAAGTGTCCTATGAATTTCACGCAATTTTTACACAGCACACTGGACCAGTCGGGTTAATTAGCGGACTTGTCCGGTCGTCGGGATCCCTAACGGTAACATTTTTAGAAACTTTATAAATAGGTGATCAATGACCCCCCCCAATAGAATATCTTGTACACAACTGTCAAAAACAAAAATCCTAGCACCGTCACTTGTCCCAAGAGCACAAAAACACATCATCCCACACATCAAAAGGCCTTAAAAGTTAAATCTTTTGAGAATCCATATTTGGGATAGGGAGATCGTCTTCTACGCATTGCTGAGCTTTGGGGTTTTATCTCTTATACACTCTCGCAGTTCTTGTGATCTTTTGAGTGTATTAGATCATTTTTCTCTGCTATAATTTTGTTGGAGCCCTCAGCGTGTGAGGTTGCCCCATCGACTTTGTGATTGCCCCCGTGACAGTGGAACTCGAGTCGGCCTTTGTGGTGACTTGATGAGGTGAAGGGTTTGAAGAGACCCGGCTCTGTGTGGGCTTGCTCAACGAGGAGTAGATCTCTTTGGTGAGATCGAACCTCGATAAAAATCCTTGTCTCTTGGGTCCATCATTTTTACTTTTACAACAATCACCATCTAGGTCATAGGGTTGATTAATCTTGCAACTTGTATTTTTTTTCCACGTGCAAATCAATCAGCCTAATCACTTACTAAGGTTATTAGAATAATTGATTACATTCCACTGCTATATCATCTGTGAAATATGGATAAATACTTAATCTTTTCATAGTACATAAAGCGCAACCGAAAAGATTTCAACGGACAAGTTCGGTCCCTCCTGTATTTGATGAATTTGTGAAGTGCTGCACGAAAATATTTTAACGCCTCTTCACCCCCCTCTAGGCCACATTCTGTTACATACAAGCAAAAGGCTTCGCCATCTGGGAGAAGGTCTATAAGTCCTTCGATGTACCACCAAATGATCAAGTTACTGCTGCAAACATGAGAGATGTTGACAACAACAAGGCGCAAAACTTGATCATACTATAAAAGCCCTAAATTAAAAATGCAAAGTTCAGATGGGAGATATTGAAATTTGGAGGGGAAAAAGAAATCAAATTAGAATCTAAAAAATTCAAATCAATTTAAACCTCAATTGGGAGAATTCAAAAATTCAAATTTAGCACATGTTCAAACTTTGCCAAAATAAAAATCTGAGCTCACCATTAGCTTCCAAATATTCCAAATAGCACCCCTGCAACTTTTCATTATATTTGGAGCACTAATTCTATTTAATGCAATGGGTACATTGAATTCTAGTCAATTTCAAATTTGAATTTGAATTCACATGAAACCTGTCCAAATTTGAAATCTAATTTCAGAATCTGAATCTCCATATTAGAATTGACCCTTTCACAAAAATCTGGGATTTTTGGACAAATGCAAGTAGAGGAATTAAAGTTCCAGAGAACAGATGAGGATGGGGGTTGTGGGACCCACTATCAGCCTCTCTCACTCGATGAACTGACGGAGCCTCTCTATTTACGGCTGTCCCCGCGCTTCCACGCCAGGAGAGCTCGCCACCGCGACATGGGCATGCAAAGCAAGCAGGCGCGTGGCCTGAACCGACCTCTCCACTCTACTTAAGCATCGGGTGACTCCCCTTCGACGTTCATCGACCGTTTCTTCCAAAAACAAACCGCCGGCGCCATCACCAACGCCTTCCTCTTCTCCACTTCATCCAGCCGTTCTAGCACTCGGTTGATCGAGCTCCAAGCATCAAAAAGTAACCTAGCATCCGGCCGCCACGATTCGACCCAACCATCGTCTGGCGCGGTTGATTTTAGGGTCAGGCGGTCAAGATTGGGCTGGAAGGAGGTCGACGCAATGATTCCGGCGTGCGCCGTCGCTGCTTCGGCGAGGAGAGCCGCCCCCTGGCGTGAGGTACACAAAGATGGTGGGCCCCGCCTGTCAGCGACGTTTCCACTGCGCGGATCAGGTGTTCCACCGGATCGGGTGAAGAAGAATAGGAAGAGTGGCCCACCGGTCAGCCTTCATCAAACGATATTTGATTTCCGCCTCCGTGTGTGCTTATCGAGAGCCAACATCACTTGTGACGTGTCGCTCTTATCCAAAGAACGGCATGATCTTTGTCGGTCTCGACGCCATATCTCTTCCGCGCCAAGCCTCGACGTCCGCTCGCCATGCGCTAATGTCTCGGTCGCTTAAAAAATAAAATGTGATCAAGTTGAAGGAATTTAAATACGAGAATTGCATTAACCTAAGGTGTTAATAATTAATTAAATATGCTGATGAAATATATATTAAAACTCCTTAATAAGCTTTTAGTTGATGAATTCAAATTAATACCTCGAGCTCGGATGTTTAATTCGAATCCATGTGCCACCTCAATTTAAGCAAGATAAATCAAGCTTTGTTACCGTTGGGCACATATTAAGAATACATAAGTAACATGCAACCTAATTGGGTTAAAAGTATATTCAAATTGAATCTGAATTTTCAAAATATTCTATATCTAAAACTCAATTCACAATTGAATTTCTTATACCTTGGTTAGCTAATCTACAAAAGTTGAAACAAAATTTAATTAGTTTTTACCATTTAAAAGAAAAGTGGAAGGGATAAGAGGGAAAGTGGTGGGGCCCACATGCCATGTTTATATTCATGGGCAAAAAGTCGATTTTGCTTCCACCTCTCCCGGCTCTGCTCCACGGCACCCCGACCTCCCTCCGCGCCCAGCTTCTGCTCGCCGCTCGCCCCCCGGCCGCTAGCTCGCCCCTCCCTGTCGCACCTCCTCGTCGCACCGTGCGTGCCTCAGCGCGCCCGCCGTCCAGCCACGCAGCCTGGCCACCGCCCGGCTGCCGCAGCGTGCTGTGCCGCCTGACCGTGCGTGCTCCAGCTCCACTGCGTGCATGGGTCTTCATCGGCTCGCCTCTCCTCTCCCGGCTCGGTCGCCCCGACGCGCCCGCCTCTACCCCGCTCCTCCGACATGCTGCCACGCGCCTTCGTTTCCGGCCGCCTCTGCCGCGTCGTGCAACAGCGGCGCACCAACCCCACCGCGTTGTCGTGCTTCACCGCAAAACAGTCGCCATCACACGCTTGGCAATGCCCACCGCGCGCTGTCCCTCACTGGCATCGTGCCTCACCCGCACGCCCGCGCTCGCCCCTGCTCACTGGCACACCGACCGTCGCGTCGCTCTCCACTCCGCCCGGTGTTGGTCGCCGCCGTCTTGAGCCCAGCGCCGCCGTGCGCGCCCCCACAATGCGTTCTTCCACAGCCAACCCCGACGCTGTCAGCTGTTGCCGCCCCGAGGCTTGCCGCCTCCATGGCTTCTTGTGATGCCCCGTTTTATCTCCAACGTCGTGCTTCGTTCATCGTGCGCCAGGTCAGTCACTGCTATCATCCTTCACCCCTCTCTTCCATGTTCTCGTCGTATCAACATCGTTGACCACATGTCATCATCGTGATGTTCCAAGCCGTCATTGTGCCCTGGCATCGAGATGAAGGATGCATGTGATGTGTGTGGTGGTGGAACACAAGCACGACTCGTCGGACAATGTTTGCCAAGCCAAATTAGGTTTTAGTCGATGTGAGGGTGATCGAGTCCATGGTGTAGCCAAGGTGATCGAGAAAATGCCTTCCAGGTCAAACCAAGGTTGTTGGTGATCTGTGGTAGATTAATGGGAGAACATCGCAACTGATAAGGAAAAGTAGACCAAGGGGAACCTTGGATAAGAGTTTCTTGATCATGTTGACGATGTTTCCTAAGCGTTCGTAGAATTGCTTAACTAGGTGTGCCGCTTCATCGACGACAGGTTCGTCGAGTCGCATGCCGACGATCGAGTCGACATCACTAACCTTGAGACTCATGAGGTGGTGTACGGGATTCTGCTCACCACTGTTGACGAGTCCGGGTTAATGTGAACGTCGATGAGACGAGCTCCCCGAGATGACAAGGTACATCGTCCCGACATAATAACGCATCATGTTTGAGTCCCGGAAGCTTACCAAGTTCACCTGGAAAAGCTTGCAGAAGACACTACATCAGTGTCATTGTGTAAGCGCCTGAATGATGCTTGTGAAGTTAGTCGTAGCGACTGGTTTACCTAAAAGTGATTTGAACGATGTCTTGGTACTACGTCAGGTTAGCAGTGCTTGTGATGACGTATTAAGTCCAAGCAATGTTGATCTCACTTCACTCCCAAGTGTCGCTAGGGTTTCACTTTGAATCATCCTTATCAGAACCCTGCGACCACACTTATCACTTAACTAGGTTTACTCCTTTATGAGTTGAAACAACTTCTTTGGTCGACTTTTGAGTCATGACCCCTTGTTGCACAGTTCACTCATATCTTATTCTCTCAATGTTGCACTTGATCCCTTGGACATCCTTACCTGAATCAATCAAACACCCCTTCACCATTCAGTCTTATCAATCTTGAGTGGCATAGCTCCAAGTGTTAAGTGAATAATTGCATTGCGTTCTTGCATTGCACCTTTCGATTCATGTTTCGACACTACTATGCCCACTTGACTTATCCATTGTATCTCCACCCTTTCGAGACATATCTAATCTTCCTAGTGCAGCCTCTTCTTCTTAAGGTTTATACAACTCGTTGAGTCCATTATTAGATTACCTTAATTACTTATATGCACATCATGTTGATAGGAACGTGATGATAGGTGATCAACGAGAAGCTTCTCTCGGAGGAGAAGGCCGAGGAGCTCCAACTTCAAGATTCCATGGCGGATTCTCCAGAGGAAGACCATGCCATAACAACTGACATTGCTATAGAGTCGCAAACAAGGCAGGCCCTAGTTTCCATTTAAGTTCCCTACAGTGTCTTTGTATTTTTCATTCACCTTACATCTTAAGATGTTTGTGCATTACGTTTAAGGTGTTTGACATCTACTTGCATGACCTATAAAACCCATGGAGTATTGGGTAGGTCTATTGTGACGCCCAGTTCCGAAAAAGAATCCAAGCTAATGCATATGTGTGCCCAGGATGTTCAACACACATACACGAGTGCAATCACAAACGATATACAGATAATTACCACAGAACAAGATTAATTAACCAAATTTTATTACACAAACCATATTATCCTCGAATACAAGCTCCAATGAATATTTATGACAAGTTCAACTAATGTAGCAGAAATAAACTAATTAAGCAACTAAGCATAAGGGATAGCGCAGCTCCAACCAACACCACAGGCAAAGCTGACGGTATACCCGGCCTAGAACTCCGCATTATCACCATTAATCTCCCAATCCTGACCTGCAACTGTTGGGGGGGATTGCAAGAGTGAGTACATGTCGTACTCAGCAAGTGTGGAAAGTATGACATGTGGCTGATTCAAATGACGACAATAATAATGGCAAAGTGCTGAAACTACAAAATGTATAACACAAGTAATGTAGTAAGAACTTTTAGCATGTAAAAGGAATCACAAAGTCATATATGTATGAAATACTATGCTCATATCATTTTAATTTAAATTCACACATAGACTTCCCAAGTTTCAAAACTCCCCCTCAATTTAAGCCATGAGGATGCATAACCCCTATTTCACTACGAATGTAACAAAAACGAGTGAAATCCAAAGGTTTTGTGAAAATGTCAGCCAATTGTTGTTTGGTATCTACATGGTGAAGCATAATGTTTCCTTTTTCAACATTATCTCGGAGAAAGTGATACCTAATGTCAATGTGCTTAGTTCTATAATGTTGCACGGGGTTTTTAGCAATGCAAATGACACTAGTGTTATCACATAACAGTGGAACACTATCTAGATCAACCCCATAGTCCTTAAGTGTTTGAACAATCCAAAGAATTTGTGAGCAAGCACTAGCAACAGCTACATATTCAGATTCGGCTGTGGATTGTGCAACTGAATTTTGTTTTCTAGAGGACCAAGCAAAAAGAGAATTACCAAGAAAATGACAAGCACCGGATGTACTTTTCCTATCAATCCTACAACCCCCAAAATCAGCATCCAAAAAAGCTTTCAAAGTAACGGTTGATGTAGAAGGAAGAAAAATTCCAAATTCTTGAGTTCCATGTAAGTACATGAGAATCCTTTTGACGGCTTGACGACGTGAAGCACGTGGGGAGGCTTGAAATCGTGCACAAAGACATACGCTGAATTGTATGTCTGGTCTTGATGCCGTGAGGTACAAAAGTGATCCGATCATCCTTCTATATTCTTTTTGATCCACGGGTTCACCATCTTCATCAAGTCCAAGTGTTGTTGCTGTTCCCATTGGTGTCCGAAGAGGCTTGCTTTTGTCCATGTTGAAGCGCCTTAGGAGATCTTTTGTATACTTCGTATGATGCACAAAGGTACTCTCCTTAGTTTGCTTGATTTGCAGCCCCAAAAAGTACGTGAGTTCACCCATCATACTCATCTCAAATTCTGAACTCATCAGAGCTGAAATCTTGGACACAAGATCATGAGAAGCACATCCAAAGATAATATCATCCACATACACTTGAACGAATAATGAGTCATTGCCATGTTTAAGCACAAAAAGAGTTTTATCAACCTTGCCCATGGTAAATCCCTTTTCAAGTAAGAATGTTTTTAACCTATCATATCACGCTCTAGGGGCTTGTTTGAGACCGTATAAGGCTTTGGACAGTTTGTAAACATGATTAGGAAAATCTGAATTTTCAAAACCCGGTGGTTGTTTGACATAAACCTCCTCATCTATGTAGCCATTAAGAAAGGCACTTTTAACATCCATTTGATATAGCTTAAAACCTTTAGATTTTGCAAACAATAACAAAATTCTTATGGCTTCTAATCTAGCAACGGGAGCAAAAGTTTCACCAAAATCTAGACCTTCAACTTGGGTGAAACCTTGAGCAACCAGCCTAGCTTTATTCCTAACCACAACCCCATCCTCACTTTGTTTATTTTTAAATACCCATTTAGTTCCAATTAAAGTGTGACCTTGAGGTGGAGGTACAAGTTTCCAAACATTATTTGTTTCAAAATTTTCTAACTCTTCATGCATGGCAATAATCCAAGATTCATTAGTGAGTGCGTCTGATATATATTTGGGTTCAAAAGAAGCAACAAAAGCAGAATGAGCATAAGAGTTTGGATCGAAAAACCTGGACTGTGTGACTCGTTCGTGCAAGCTTCCAATCATCTGTTATGGGGGATGATCTCTGTAAAACCGTAGGGGAACAGCTATCTCACAAGCTTCTTCTTCTTCATGTTCATCACAAATTGATGAGCTTGTGACTTGAGGATGATTTGAACCAGCATTGATGGTTGTCGGTGCTGGTTGAGAATTAACATCCGGAGCTGAACCAAAGTCTTTAGCTGCTGAATTTTTGGGCAGCAGCTCCAATTCTTCCTCATCTTCAACGAAAATGCTCCCCCCTGCGCATATGGATCTGGACCTACAATGTTTGAGCTAGTACCTGGGCTAGCTTCATTAAAATTCACTTCACAAGTCTCCACAATTTTGTTAGTGTCAAGTAAAAGCACACGGTAGCCTCTAGTATGAGATGGATAACCAAGAAACATGCCATCAATGGATCTAGGTTCAAATTTATCAAGATTACCATGTTTCATAACAAAGCATTTGCAACCAAAGACCCAAAAGTGTGTAACACTAGGCCTATGTCCAAACCGGAGCTCATATGGTGTTTTACCTAGCTTAGCACGCAAGAAAACACGATTTGATACATAACAAGCGGTTGCTAACGCATCAGCCCAAAATTTTCTAGGAGTTTGATATTCATCAAGCATAGTCCTAGCCATCTCAACTAAGGTTCTGTTCTTTCTTTCCACAACACCATTTTGTTGAGGTACATATGGTGAAGAAAATTGATGATCTATTCTATTTTTAGCACAAAAGTGATCAAAAGATTGATTTTTAAATTCAGTTCCATTATCACTTCTAATTGCTTTTAAAGATCCTGGGTATCCAATTAATAATCTATGAAATAAAGTTTTAAAGTGACTAAAAACTTCATTCTTAGATGCCATAAAGTAAACCCAAGAGTATCTAGAATAATCATCAACAATCACAAGTACATACCATTTACCTCCGAAGGATTGAACACGTGACGGTCCTACGGTGTCAAGATGCAAAAGTTGGCATGGTTCAGTTGTCATGATCATTGTGAGAGGAGTATGTGAACCTGCAACCATCTTAGCATGTCTACAAGAAGAGCACACAATTTCTTTGTCCCCTTTAAGCTTAGGCAACCCACGTATGCGATCAAGAGCACTAACACGCGTTAGGTGATCAAAGCCTACGTGACCAAGTCTACGATGCCAAAAATATAAGTCCTTTGAATCATTAGCAACTAGACACCTATGCTTAGAGGAAGACATATGAAAATCAGCTTTAAAAACTCTTCCAAACCGAGACATGTTAAAAATAAGCTCACTATTTGAACTTACAACTTTGCAACAGTTTTTATTGAAAATAATTTCCAAATTTTCATCTAGCAATTGTGAAACAGAAAGCAAGTTGTATTTCAAATTTTTGACAGTGCCACATCTTTCAAAGTGTAGTGATCATTTACTCTAACCGAACCCTTAGCAACTATAGGAGTTGAAGAATTATCGGCAAAAGTAACATTCTCTACACATGACACAAAAGAGAGGGAGGAGAACCAGTCTTTGTTACCGGTCATGTGGCGTGAGCAACCTGAATCCACAATCCAAATGTTCTCCTTCCTCAAACGCGTAACCTACATAGAAGCACAATACGTCGATGACTCAATACTGGGGTTAGTCAAAAGGCATTTAGGAATCCAGTACTGAGTCACGCGACGTGCAGCAGGAAAAACACGCGGAAGCTGAGACAAAATAGCAGGTTCATGAGTCAAAGTTTGAGATTTTTTATTCTTAACTACTGACCTATAAGGTGTCACTTGTGTAGCACAAAAATCAGTAGCTCCGGAGGCAAAAACAGAAAGTTCAGAGGTAAACTTTGAATGTTTTTGACTCAAAACAGCAGGTTGTACATTCAGTTCAATATGTGCAGCAAATTTTGCATGTAAGTTATAAGATCTAGCAACCATTCTTTCCCTTTTCTGTTGTTTAGCTAGTCTATAACAAAAATCTATGACATGACCATCTCTACCACAGTAGGTACAATGAAATTTAACTTTGTGTTCATGTCTAGATGAGCAAACAACATTTTTATTTGAAACCGAATGAGACAATACTCCTGCAGATTTGAAAACCACTTCTTTTTGTTTAGGAACTGTTTGAATCAAACCCCTTCCTAATGACTTTACACTTTTAGGTGGATGTGCCTTAGCATGAGCATGAGAATCAAAACCTAAACCAGTTTTATCATTGCAAGACTTGGATGAATTCAGCAGCAAGTTTAGGTTCTTATTCCCATTACAAAACCGATAAAATGTCTTATGCATGTTATCAAGTTTACTGGACAGATCAAGGCAATTTTCACATGAAGTTTTTCCTTTTAATTTGCAATTGGAACAATATTTAACTTCATGACAACGTAAAGCATTGTTCAATAAAGAGATTTCATAAGGCTTTGTGTTAATCCTTGTATGATCAAGTTCCAAGCCTTGTTGTTGTTGTCGACTTCTCTCAGATTTGTAACTGTAACTTGATCGTTTGATGGCACTTCGTAAGGCTTGTATACCTTCTCCCATATTGCAAAGCCTTGTGCCTGAATGAAAGCCTCTATGCATGCCTTCCAAACCTGAAAATTAATACCAGCGAACACACAAGGTTTGGCAGAGTACTTCTCCATGATGATTAGTCAAAAACACGTGCAAATCACAAAGATTAGAGCATCGTGGCTCTGATACCAATTGGAGGATCGAAGAGCACGTGAAAAGCTACCAGAGGGGGGTGAATTGTAGATTTAAAAATCTTACGCGGCGGAAACAATTAAATCCCAACCCCTTCGGTAGAAAAACGATGTGTTAAAGAAATCGTGTGGAAGACTAATATAAACGTGTTTCACCGTGACAAAAGTGATAGATATCAGAGAGAATCAAGTCACAAAGACAACACAGCAAGAATCACTCAAATCCGTCGAGAAAAATTAAAGTTATGATCGAAAGATCAAACAAAGGTCAATCTACCCTACCTGAAAAAAAATAGTTCTTGAAGGCTGTAAAGAAACTCGTGTAGATCATAGAACACAAATACAATGACCGTGAAATTTTGAAAGATGATATATAATCAAGTTGTGAAGACAACCCAAAAAGAATCACGTCAATTGGATCTGTAAAACTCGAGTTATGATAAAACCACCGATGAAAGGTAGTGATGTCCAGAAACTCGACGAGTAAAACTTGTTAGGAACAAGTCGGACGAACAAGACACAAAAGTTCCTTCAAACTACGAATTTTATTCAATAGAACACAAGAGGAACAGCCCCAAAGTCGTGCACCATGAGATATGGGCTCCCTTGCTTATATAACCAGCTCGAAAGCCAACTCAACTCAAATCAGGAACCTAATCCTACTCTGTTCATGAATCATAACTTTTCATAACTGCTTAGGATTCTTCTATACGCAGATAGAATCAATCTTAAGACTTCCAAACACCTTAGGAACGTATCCCACATTCCTAAACAACTCAAATTCATGACCCACACGAAATCCTATCATAACCAACTCAAGTCTTTCCATATTTGAGTCAAACCCGACTTAGCCGCAGCCTGAGTCCATAACCTAGTCGGTTGGACCTTTCCGACCAACTCTTTACGTCCACATCTCTTCATCATGTATCGGAACCATGTAGCCACGTCCATGCACTCCTTGCACACGTGCAAACATCTTCCAATGACATCCACGATACCTTCACATGCATTGTTCTTGATTCAATCATGCTGTGCAACCTCCTGATCAGCTCAACCACAATTCCTCCTGAATTTGGTTGTTGGAACCTCATCTCCTCCCTGAGACTAGTCCAATGGATCCCGTCACCAGCCATGTATTGAACTCAAGCAACACCTGCACATGAATAAACAACCAATCCATACGAGCCCGAGTCCTCGACTTGACTCAAGTTAGTTCCGAACACAACACCTTACTTGAGAACCTCACATAAGCATGTTGCAAAACCACAGTAACACGATATCATCCATGTCAACCAAAAATGCACCAAAAGCTTATCAAATGAATACCAAGAAATCTTTCCAGAGATGTAAAGCAAGTACGAAACATTGCAAATGAAAAATAGAAGCATTGCGGTCAAGTTCCGAACCTTGCCAGAGCAACCCGGACCTTGAGTCGAAGCTAACAAAAACTAGTAGAACCTAGCGCCAGAACTTACCAAAGACATGTCAGAGCTAAAGACAAAACTCATCGGAGCTAACCAAAACTAGTCGAACCTTAATAAAAAGGTGTTTTGGTGATATTAAAAACTTTTATCATCGAAGCAAGTGTATTCACTACAAGCCAATGTATTCGGCATACATAGGTCTTATAGAATATTGCTGAAAAGCTCACTTTGGACTATCTGAAGTTGTGGGAATCCCTTTTGCACTGTCCAAAATTTTTCTCACATGAGTTGCACATGCTTTCTCGTTTGGAGTGTCCGAACTTGTAGCGTACATGAACTGCACGTATTGTTCGTTTCGCACTGTTCGAACTTCACTCACATGAGCTGCACGTGAGTGAACACTTCACAGTGTTTTAACTTTTCTCATAGATTGCATAGCGGCTACTTTGGCATGTCTGATCTTTCGTTTACTGAAATATTTGTGTGGCTGTCATGTTTTTATTTGTTATGTTTCAAACTTGCTTTTTTTGCTGATAGGGAAGTTTTCTTAGTATTCATTTGCTAAGATTTCTGTGTGTTTTTTGTGGTTACGACTGGTATTATCTTGTAATGGTTTGGAACATGCTTATGTGAGATGCTCACATAAGATGTTTTGTTTTTTGGACTTACGAGAGTCAAATCAAGGACTTCGCGTTGCAAAGAGTTGGTTGTTTATTCATGTGCAGATGTTGCCTGAGGTCAATACATGGTTGGTGACAGGATCCATTGAACTATTCTTAGGGGGAAGATGAGGTTCAGCAACCATATTCAGAAGGAATTGTGGTTGAGTTGATTGGGAGGTCACGCAACATGTTTGGGTCAACATTGTTCCAAGACGTGATGAATAGAAGTGGACGTGAAGATGTGGGCGGAAATGTCCAACCGGCTGGATTATGGACTCAGGCTGTGGCTGAGTCGGTTATGGCTCAAATATGGACATATTTGAGGTCGTTTTGGTTAGATTTCGTGTGGGTCACAAAGTTGAGTTATTTTAGGAATGTGGGAGACATTCCTAAGGTGTTTGGAAGTCTTAATATTGCTTCTATCTGCGTATAGAAGAACCTTGAGCAATTATGGAAAGTTTCGGTTGAAACTAAGTAGGATTAGAGTCCTAGTTAGGATTGGGTTAACCCAAGGGGCTGCTTATAAAAGCAAGGGAGGCCAGAGCTTGTGTTAAGACGACTTTGGGGATGTTCCTCTTGGGTTTTGATCAATAAAATTCGTAGTTTAGAGGAGCTTTCGTGCCTTGTTCATCCTACTTGTTTCGGACAAGTTTTTCTTGTCGAGTTTCTGCACAACACTACGTTGCTTAGTTGTTTTGTCATAACTCAAGTTTTACAGATCCAATTGACGTGGTTCTTTTCGGGTTGTCTTCAAAACTTGATTATCTATCAACGGTCATTGGATTTGTAGTTTCCGATATACAAAAGTTTCTTTGCACTGTTGCAGATCCGATTTTTTACTCGGGTAGAACAGATAGACCCTTGTTTGATCTTTCTGTCATAACATGATTTTTCTCAAAGGTTTTTCGTTATTCTTTTTGTGACACCTTGGTGACTTGATTATTCACAATCTATATTGTTTTTCCCAGTTGAATGCATTTAGATTAGTCGCACACATTATTTCTTTATCAGATTGGTTTTTTGTCGAGGTTTTTTTTTGCTTCTTCTATAAAAAATTTAATCTACCATTCACCCCCGCTCTAGTAGCTTCTCACCTTCTCTTTGGTCCTACACCACTACAATTTTTCCTATCGATTCCCAGTGCCATCTTGGTAGCCCTGTCATGTTGTCTTCCTTGGGTTCCCAACTTCTCATCATGACAACGGTTCACCTGGTGTGACTTTTTTGCCAAGTGGACCTAAGCCCCCTGATCATCGGCGAAGGTGAGTATGCGGTGAGTACCAAGCTCTGCATGCCGTTGGCATCCAAGCATTGAAGAGGCTAATAAAGGGAGGAGTTTGCACAGTGAAGGAAATCTTACGCTCCGATCTGTTTTCTTGCGCATAGAACTCTCCGCTTCCTTCTCTGCATTTAGCTTGGGCTTTTTGATCTGCTCCACTTGCAACCATGGAACCCGGCATTCTGCCCACCAAGCTCATGATAAAGACGGACACCGTGCAAGTCCGGAAGCTGATCCATCTTCTCCATCTACTCGGACCCTCCCAGAGGGTTCCGATGTGTCTTTCTGTAGAGGAAGGTCCAAAGGCCCCCGGCCTTGAGGACCTTCTTCAATGTCAGGGGGATGACACCCAGACTCGCCTTGATTGTTGATTCCTCAAACTGGCTCTGGACCCTCCGGGAGGAGTTCGAGCCTTTGTGAAGAGGAATTTGGGGGTGCTTCTGTCCTCTCTGCGACTAGGACAATGCTGACAACTTCTATCATTGCAGCAATGTAAAGCAATAAAGGATCACCTAGCTTCGGAGCTACCATGATCGACAGTGTTGTAAGTGACTCATTTAGCTCTCGGAATGCCTTATCTCGCTCTTTGGACTAGTTAAAGGTTTGGACTTCCTTAGGAGCTTGAAGAAGGGAAAAGCCCGCTCAGGAATTCTATAGATAAATCGCTTGAGTGAGGCCAGACATCCCGTAAGTTTTTGGACATCCTTAATATGGACAGGAGGCTGGATTGCTTCAATAGCTTTTATCTTTTCTAGATTTGCTTCAATTCCTCAATGCATTACTAGGAATCTAAGAAGCTTTCCAAAGGAAACCCTAGAGACACACTTATCGGGATTCAACTTCGTGCGCGTCATGTTCAACTTGTCAAAGACTGACTAAAGATTATCCAATAATGAGTCTCTGGTCTTGACTTTTGACAACGATGTCATCAACATACACTTCTACAAGGTCCCGAATATTCTCCCCACATGTTTTATGCATTGCTCGCATAAAAGTTGAGAGAGCATTCTTGAGACCATAAGGCATTGTAGTATAGCAATATAGACCATCTACTGTGATGAAGGTTGTATGTTCTTCATCTTCCTTAGAAATTGGTATTTGATGAAAACCAGAATACGCATCCAGGAAGCATAATAATTCACAACCAGAAGTAGAATCCACTATTTGATCTATTCTTGGAAGTGGAAAAGGGTCTTTTGGACATGCCTTATTGAGTGTAGTATAGTCGATGTACATTTGAAGCTTCCCGGTGGCCTTGGAGTTGACGACTGGGTTTGCCAACCACCGTGGATGGTGAACCTCTCGGATGAATCCAGCATTGAGCACCTTCTTGATTTCTTCACTGATGACATTTTGCCACTCGATAGACTACTTTTGGGGCTTCTGATGCACCGGTTGTGCATCAGGGTATACCTTTAGATGGTGCTGAATCACATCCATGGGGACCCCAAGCATTTGTGATGGTTGCCATGCAAACATGTTGACATTAGCCCAGAGGAAAGTGATGAGCGCGATGTCCTACTTGTCACCCGGACCTCCGGCAATCAAGTGGTTTGAGTAGCTTCAGAACCAATTTGGATGACTTTGACGAGAACATCATTGTCATCGCTTGGCTGCACATGGGGTGCAGATGTTGAGCCACTGTGGCGCTTGCTCGAAGGTTGTTGGGCCAATTGCTCCTTGTTCGCATCACCTTCTTGCACTGTAGCTAGCGCATGTAGCATATCCAACACAGTGACTCCAGTAGTAGGGTCTCCTCGGATCCTGAGGATGCATGTTGGAGTCGGCATCTTCAACACCAAGTAGACATAGTGGGCTACTGCCATGAATCGGTATAGGGCCGGTGTTGACGGTCATTATATTCCAATTTCGACCGTCAATATAACTCAATTGTGCGAAGGAATAAATATTTCTTACACATCATAGTTAGGAATATCCTAGTTCCACTTGTACTTGAAGAAAATGGTGCATGCACGTATTTTATACAGAATTGAGGTGAAACAAGGGGATGGATCCTAAAGAATACCTTTCCAGCCAATCATATGCCAACATGTGGTAGCACATGAATCAAATGACCCACTTACAGGAGTATCCGGGGAGATCCAATGACGTAGCGCCCAGATATAGTCATGGGACCCACCTGTCAGTCACTTGGAGAAAGCACAACCCGTTTGGAGGGTTTACCAGGTCAGCCGGACATGTGGTTCGGCCAACCTGGTCTTCCCTCCAAACACGATCAACATGTTCGTCCAACCTGGTCTTCCCTCCAAACACGATCAGTTTCCTCTTGTTGGCTCCTTCCGACTTCCTGGAGTCATTGTAGACTGATTTGCGCATTTTTGTTGCGGGAACTGGCCCTTCTCCAATTATAAATCAAACCCCTTACCCCTCACTTCAACACACACCACTTGAGCATCACTCTATTGTATACAATAGTTCTCCTAGTTTGTTAGTGGAGGTTAGGCTGTAGAGAGGAGCCTCTAGTCTCAAGTCCAAAATGGGAAATGTATGGCTCATGTATCTTTTTTGTATTTGTGACTTTGTGCTTTATAATAATATTATTATTAGTCTCTATTTACTTATATACATGTATAAAGCGTTCCTTGTTTGGTTGTGGTGTCCATGTATGTGCTAGGTGAAGATGTTGTTATGATGTAGACATAATACCATTATCATGTTATCATAAACATCATACACCACCACTATAGTCTAATTAAGTAATAACATGATTATGTTAATATTAATATGTTAGTGATTGGATCCAACATTGGTTCAATAATGTTTAGTTAGTCTGTGCCTCAGGAAGAATATAACGTTGCAACTCTTAAGGTATTTACATAGCATGCAAGTGTGGTGCCTGGATAGTTAAGTAGCGTTGGATGCATCGTAGTCCACGGGTTGTAGAGGTAGGCGGTAGGTGGTGATAGCCCTATCCATCCGTTGTAATCCTACACGTTCGTCTACAACGTAGGCTCTTGGCGGGAGTCGCCTGGCAGACCAGGGTAAGCCCTTGCCCGACATGTTGGACCACTAAGCCCTAATATTCACTATTAGCATATTCATTTGTACTTTATTAGGCTATGTATAATAGTAATTAGAGCACAACAGGAGTAGCTCTATCTCGTAGTCTAGCTCTCGCTAATACAACCTTACCCTTAGAGTAGATTGCTTAGGTGTGTGTCACACTACCCCCATTATCGTCTTACCCTTGTTCTGATAAACACATAGTACCCTATACACTTATCATAAGAATAGTGTTTACTTTACTTCACTGTCTTTCTTTGCGATAAATACAATACCCATAGGAATACTCTTGGGTGAAATGCTACAGTTGTACCTTCCGTGTGCTTGCCGACCCCATCTTCTGCCGGAGATGATCTGGGGTATTAAGAACCGTCAATAAGCATTTGTGGTGCTGTTTCCGGAGAAGGCAAAGAAAGTGAAGGATAGGTATCACTTGTGATTAAGATACATGTACTAGTAGTTATTAGATAGGATTACCTTTGTTTGTTTTCTCCTTTTGTGTGAAAACGGGGTAGTGTTGGCTAACCCATTTTATGGGATGGCCAGCGAGAATGCAAGTCCTCAACTACAAGATGATTCAAGGCGTACCTCAACAAATGTTCGCAAGGCAACAACATTGCCTTTCGCGGAAGAATTTAAGCTTCCAGTAGTAGCCAAAGTCATACATCCCCAACACTACAAGGAATGCAAATACTTACGTCGGTCAAAATAACTTACATGGGCTAGTCATCGAAGGTTACTTAACTCACGCTGGTGGCTGGAAACTAACGTAAGTTTAATAATAAACGTCGGCTACAGGGCCGCAACCGATGTAAGTCAAAGCGCCAACGACATTAAAGGACTACTGACATTGGCCAGGGCCCGCACCCGACGTAAGTTAATGGGCCGATGGCGGGTGTACTGTAATTACGTCGGCCAAACCCTAGGCCGACAAGAGTTAGTGCGACCAACCAAAGTAAAGGAATTTACCCTACTGCACGCGCACACGCGCCCCTTCATCTTCTTCTCCTTTCAGTCTTGCACCTTTCTTCTTCCTCTTCCTCTTCTTCCCCATGCTGTCGCACGTATGGCACCACCCCACCGCCCTCGCACTCCTCAGTTGCATGGCCTACCTTGTTGCGCTCCTCCACCAAGTACATCATTTCCCCCTCCTTCTTCCCGCGCTCGGCCTCCCACCTCGAGCTCCACCTCCCTCCTCACCGCCTATGCTCCCCACCCACCCTGACGAGAACCCGACCCCATCCCGACGTTGCCCACCTCATCCTGACCACCCCAACGCACCCCACCCACGTACTGACGTGGGCCACCGCTACCCCGATGCTGCCCACCACCATCCCAATGCCGACAACACCCACACTGACACCGCTCACCCCATCCCGACCACACCAACACCCCCCACCGCCAGCCCGATGGATCCCATCCCCACCTTGATGCCCCCACCCCAGTCCGACACCTCCCATCCCCTTCCCGACACTGCCTACCCCCACCCCCACCCTGATGCCACCCACCCCATTCCTACGCCCCCATCCCACCCGATGCCCCCCACGCCCATCCTGACGCCGCTCACCCCACCCCGACGCCGCCCACCCCCATCCCGCCGCCACGCCCCCACCCCCTCCCCCACTGGTTGCACCTCTCCACTCAGACTAGGTTTAAACATGCAATGATTTTATCGATTGCATATGATTGAAGTGATTGGATATGAACTGCAATGATTTTTTGATTGGATATGAAGTAATTGGAGATGAATTGATGAATTGGAGGTTAATTAGGTTTGAATTGGGATTAATTTAGTTGGTTTGAATTGACCAATATGTTTAGAAATTACATTTGAATTAGTTGATTTGAAATTAGGTTTGAATTTAGGTTTTACTTATATTTGTTTGTTGGATTTGAAATATGATTAATTTAGTTGATTAGTTTAAAGTCTTATGCTAATTAGATTTATGTTAATTGTTTATTTTAGTTTAGTTGTTTATTATCTGTTAAATTGTCTATGCTAATTAGTGTGTTGTAATTAGTTTATGTTCACATGTTCAATTTGATGTTTAGTTGAGTAATTGATTAATTAATGTTGTAATTGTTTATTATTAAATTATTTTTTTGATTGATTGAGTGCTTCATTTGTATATATAACTAAACGGGTTTTGGCCCAACAATCCCTGACACTAACACGGGCCATTTAGGGCCCGTCATGGCGCATTTAGTGTGAAGTTCAATTATACGTCTAAACGGGCACGAAGGCGAATGACAACGGTGCAGACGACAACCACCTGCGCATGTGGATGGTGGACCCTGACGGACCCAATTCTCTGTCTCTCTCATTCTTTCCTCTACCTCTCTCGTTCTTTCCTCTGTGTTTGAAGTGACTCGAAAATGAATGATTAACATAACCTACCTACCATGGCTAATCCTAAAGCTGTCGTAAGTTAATTTTAGACAGTTGACGCCAAAACTTGAAGAACTGCACCATTTTTTGGGGTGCTGTGTAAAACAAGCAAAGTTATGCTGTCAAAATTTTGTTCGGATTTAGGTTTTTTATATTATCATAAGCAGGATAAATCGTGCATAAATTAACATTAATTTCTCTGGGTTTAAACTGCAGAGTCAAACATGGGTGAAGACTGCAGTTGGATGTATATTGGTTGGAAGAGCAGAACTGGTGGTCACTCAGATGAGTGGTATGCAAGGACAAAAGCTTTTGTGGAACGAGCTTTTTCGTAGACAAATAGCAATGAGGCGCGGTGCCCATGTACGAAATGCTAGAACAAGGCATTTTTGGACAAAGTGGAACTTTTGATGCACGTGTGTCGAAACGGTTACGTGTCACATTATGAGTTGTGGAACTTCCACGGCGAGACAACTTCTCAAGCTATACAAGAAGTGGATGCGGACAATGGTGATGACACAGAGGTTAATATGATGGATGAGATGCTAGATGCTATACGACCAAAGCATACGGAGGATCCTGAAACAGTGGAGGTCAAAAAGTTCTTCGAACTTCTCAATGATCCAGAACAGCTGCTGCATGGACACACTAAACTGACAATCCTTAATTTTGTGAGTTGACTTATGGAAATTAAGTCTTAGTACTTCTATTGTAATAACTGTTACAATGACCTCATCAATTTGTTCAATGATGTCATTCCACATCCCCACAAAGTGCCTAAAGATATGTACAAGTCGAAGAAAATTCTATCCGGTCTCTGTACAAACTATGAGAAGATTGATGTGTGTCCGAACAACTGCATGCTTTTTTTGGAGAGAGCATGCCAATGAGAACAAATGTTTAAAATGTGGTCAATCGATGTTTGTCGAAGTTGTTAATAACTATGGTGATACTGTGATGACGAAAGTGACAAGTAAGCAGCTTCATTAGTTACTGTGATGTCCGTCCAAGATTTTCTGTCATACCACATGTTTTCTGGATGGAGCACTCACGCTCAGTTGAAGGGTCCAACATGTGCTTCGGATACCAATTGCTTTTGACTTACCCATGGAGGCAAGGTATCTTGCTTCGATTGTCACAGACATTGGCTGCCTCCGATTCACATGTTTAAACAACAGAGGAATGTCTTCACAAAGGACACCGTTGTCACTAAAGGCTAACCGAAACGTTTAACGGGTCAAAAATATATGAGATGTTGGACAAATTGGTGCTAGATGAAGGTCGTCCGGGATATTTTGAAGGTTACGAAGACGAACAGAATTGGACTCATATGTGGACTTTCGGAGCTACTGTATGTGAGGTCGTTGATTCTAAGGCACAATATTGATGTCTTGCATCAAGGTTATAACATGGCCGAATGTATCATAAGCACATGCATGGACATGATGGGCAAAACAAAAGACAATTTAAATGCTTGAAAGGATCTCGCTGAGCTTTGTAACCGTCAAACTCTTTAGCTCTCCGAAAATGGTGGTAAGCTACGCGCTCCTTTTAGTCATTGACCTAAAGAAAAGAATGAAGTTCGCGAATGGTTGCAAAGTTTGAAATTCCCAGATGGTTATGCAACTAGTATGAGACAAGCCGTGAATGTGAAAATGGGAAAGCTCATTGGGTTGAAGAGTCATGATTATCACATAATCATGGAAAGACTTCTGCCTATTATGTTTTGGGGCTACATTGACGATGCAGTGTGGAAGGTGTTAGTCGAGCTTAGCCACTTCTATAGGAAACTTTGTGCTATAGAAATCACGCCAGAGATAATGACTATGTTGGAGAAGGAGATTCTAGTACTTTTGTCTCAGATGGAAAAAAAACTCATCCAAGGTTCTTCAATCCAATGCAACATCTCTTAATCAATCTTCCATTTGAAGTGAAAGTGAGCCGTCCCATGCAATATAGGTTGATGTATCATATTGAAAGATCACTTAGATATCTGAAACCAATGGTTGGTGTGAGACCTATGTGTGTTGAATACATTGGCTATGGCAATAAAAGTTTTGAATACTACTAAAACACCTTTATCATCAAGGTTCGACGATAGGTACGTCTTGTTTTGGTTAGCTCTGGCATAGTCCGACGTAAGATCTGACTTCTTTGTCTAAGTCCGACTAGCTTTGGTTAGCTCCGGCGCTAGGTCTGGCTAGCTTTGGTAAGCTCCAATTCATGGTCAAGTTAGCTTTGGCAAGGATTGGAGCTTGATCGCAGTGGTTCTGCTTTTATCTTGCAATGATTCGTACTTGCTTTACATTGATGGAAAGATTGCTTAGTATTCATTTTCAAAGTTTTTGGTGTGTTTTGGTGGTTATGGTTGATATCATTTTGCTATGTTTTGCAACATGCTTATGTGAGGTGCTCATGTTGTAGTTTTGGTACTAACATGAGTCAACTCGAGGACTTGTGCTCGAAAGTATTGGTTGTTTGTTCATGTGCAGGTGTTGCTTGAGTTCAAGACATGGCTGGTGACGGAATACATTGAACTAGTCTTAGGGAGAAGATGAGGTTCAACAACCAAGTTCAGGAGGAATTGTGGTTGACTTGATCGGGAGGTTGCGCAACATGTTTGAATCAAGAACAATGCATATGAAGGTATCTTGGACATCGTTGGAAGATGTTTGAACGTATGCAAGGAGTGCATGGACGTGGCTACATGGTTCTGAGGTGTGATGAAGAGATGTGGACGTAAAGAATTGGTCAGAAAGGTCCAACCGACTAGGTTATGGACTCAAGCTGCGGCTGAGTCGTGTTTGACTCAAATATGGAAAGATTTGAGTTGGTTATGATAGGATTTCATGTCGGTCACGAATTTGAGTTGTTTTAGGAATGTGGGGTACGTTCCTAAGGTGTTTGGAAGTCTTAAGATTGCTTCTATCCGCGTATAGAAGAGTCCTAAGCAGTTATGGAATGTTTCGATTCGTGATTTGAGTAGGATTAGAGTCCTAGTTGAGAATTGGGTTGCCTAAGGGCTGGTTATATAAGCAAGGGAGGCCAGAGCTCGTGGGTGACAACTTTGGAGTTGTTCCTCTTGTGTTATATTGAATAAAGATTGTAGTTTAAAGGAACTTTTGTGCCTAGTTCGTCCGACTTGTTCCAGACAAGTTTTTCTCATTGAATTTCTGCACAACACTACCTTGTTTCTGTGGTTTTATCATAACTTTAGTTTTACAGATCCAATTGATGTGATTATTTTTGGTTTTTCTTCCGAACTTGATTATCTATGATCTGTCAAAATTTCTCAGTCATTGGATTTGTATTTTCTGATCTACACGAGTTTCTTTGCAGTGTTCCACAACTATTTTCTCGGGTAGGACAGATTGATCTTTGTTCGATCTTTTAATTGTAACTTGAGTTTCTCTCGACGGATTTGAGTTGTTCTTGTTGTGTAGTCTTCGTGACTCGATTCTCTCTAATATCTATCACTTTTGTCATGGTGAAACATGTTTAGATTAGTCTCACACATGATTTCTTTAACATATCGTTTTTCTGCCGAAGGGGTTGGGATTTCATTGCTTCCGCTGAAAAAGTTTTAATCTACCATTCACCCCCTCTGGTAGCTTTTCACGTGCTCTTCGATCCTACAAATTTTATCAGAGCCACGGTGCTCTAATATTTGTGATTTGCACGTATTTTGACTATTCATCATGGAGAAATACTCCGCAAAACCTTGTGTCTTTAGTGGTATTGATTTTCAGGTTTGGAAGGCGCGTATGGAATTCTTCATCCAGGCTCAGGGCTTCGCAATATGGGACAAGGTATACAAGCCTTACGAAGTGCCTTCAAACGATCAAGTTACAGCTACAAATCTGAGAGATGTCAACAACAACAACAAGGCTCAGAACTTGATCATAGAAGGATTAACTCAAAGCGACTTCGACCGTGTTGCACACCTCCGATCTGCATAAGATGTGTGGAAAGCACTTTTTGACTAAAACGAAGGATCCAACACAATCAAGGAGGTAAGGCAGGACATGTTCAAGAAAGAATACATGCGCTTCGAGATGCAACCCGGTGAGTCTATTGATGACCTTTTTGCTCGCTTTAATAAAATTCTCAGCAACTCGCGTAGTGTCAATGTTAATTTTTCAGATGCTGAAAATGCTAGGCAATTGTTAAGTGCACTAGATATGTCAATTTGGGAGATGAAAGTAACATCTATTCGTGAATCTACTATCATGAGTACACTTACTTTAGATGTGCTATATTCCAAGTTAAAACTCATGAAATTGATATAATATCATGTAAGAACCCCAAAAAGTCTATTGCTTTTGGTTCTCAATGTGACATGCCTAGCTCCGGTCAATCTTCACCTTGTGGTACACTTGCTTTGTTGTCCTCTCTAACCCTTGAACATATTGAGGAGTTTCTAGAGGAGGAGCTAGTACTTCTCTCTACTAGGTTCTCAAAAGCATTGCAAAATGTGAGAACTAGAAGGAGAGGAAGCTCTGGACCTCAACTATGTTTCGATTGTGGTAAGACAGGACATTTTCGTTCAGATTGTTCTAACCTTTCAGGTCCTACTTCCCGGGATGAAAAGCAAACAAGGACGAAGCACTCCTCTGCAAAAGATACGAAGAAAAAGAAGGGTTTTACAGGACGTCAATTCGTGAGTAGTTTTATCTCCACACTTCAAGAACTTGGCTCAAGCGATGTGGACATTGGAAGTGACGAAGATGAAGATGATTTGGCAAACTTGTGCTTCATGGAGGGCAAATCAAGATCAAGTATGGAGGATGTAGAACACAACAGCGACAATGAAGAGGTATGTCCTACTTGCGAAGAAATGTGTGATGCTATTTTTCGTGCAACTATTATATTTAAGAAAAAGGACAAAAACTTAGTGATAGTGCTGCTAAAATTGAATCACTGTAATCTGAAATCAACCATTTAAAAACTTTGATTCCTAGTGATGATGCATGTCCCTCATGTGATTTAATATATGAACAATTGTGCTCATTATGAAGTGCGCACACCTCCACACTTGATAAACTTGAGTTACAAATTGAAAAGAATAGAGAGCTTGCTGCACTTAATGATAAAAACTTGATAGATGCTAGCTTTTCTACATTTGATTTGCATTGTTCTACTCGTGATGATCTTGATGAGAAACTTCAAGATGATATGATTGAAATTTCTATATTGAACAATGCTTTACGTTCTCATGAAGTTAAATTTTGTTCCAATTGCAAATTAAAAGGAAAAACTTCATGTGAAAATTGCCTTCATCTGTCCAATAAACTTGATAACATGCATAGGACATTAGATCGGTTTTGTAATGGGAATAAGAACCTAAACTTGCTGCTGAATTCTTCCAAGTCTTGCAATGATAAAACTGGTTTAGGTTTTCATTCTCATGCTCATGCTAAGGCACATCCACCTAAAATTGTAAAGTCATTAGGAAGTGGTCTGATTCAAACAGTTCCTAAAAAAAAAAGAAGTTGTTTTCAGATTTGCAGGAGTGTTGTCTCATTCGGTTTCAAATAAAAATGTTGCTTGCTCATCTAGACATGAACACAAAGTTAAATTTCATTGTACCTACTATGGTAGAGATGGTCATGTCATAGATTTTTGTTATAGACTAGCTAAACAACAGAAAAAGGAAAGAATGATTGCTAGATCTCATAACTTCCATGTAAAATTTGCTGCACTTGCTAAACCGAATGATAGGAACATGCAATCTGCTGTAATGAGTCGAAAACATGCAAAGGTTGCTCCCAAACCTACTGTTTTATGTTCTACACATGTAACATCTCGTAAGACAGTAGTTAGATACAAAAATCCTCAAGCTTTGGCTCATAAACCTGCTGCTTTATCTCAGCTTTCGCGTGTTATTCCTGCTGGACGTCATGTGACTCAGTACTGGATTCCTAAATGCCTTTTGACTAACCCCAGTATTGAGTCACCGACGTATTGTGCTTCTATGTAGGTTACACGCTCGAGGAAAGAGAACATTTGGATTGTGGATTCAGGTTGCTCACGCCACATGACTGGTAACAAAGAATGGTTCTCCCCCTCTCTTTTGTGTCACGTGTAGAGAATGTTACTTTTGCTGATAATTCTTCAACTCCTATAATTGCTAAGGGTTCAGTTAGAGTAAATACTCACTACACTTTGAAGGATGTGGCACTTGTTAAAAATTTGAAATACAACTTGCTTTCTGTTTCACAACTGCTAGATGAAAATCTGGAAATTATTTTCACTAAAAATTGTTGCAAAGTTGTAAATTCAAATAGTGAGCTTATTTTTAACATGTCTTAGTTTGGAAGAGTTTTTAAAGCTGATTTCGATATGTCTTCCTCTAAGCATAGGTGTCTATTTGCTAATGATTCAAAAGGACTTATATATTTGGCATCGTAGACTTGGTCACGTAGGCATTGATCATCTAACGCGTGTTAGTGCTCTTGATCGCATGTGTGGGCTGCCTAAGCTTAAAGGGGACAAAGAAATTGTGTGCTCTTCTTGTATACATGATAAGATGGTTGCAAGTTCACATACTCCTATCCTAATGATCATGACAACTAAACTCGGTCAACTTTTGCACCTTGACACCTGAGGACCTTCACGCGTTCAATCCTTCGGAGGTAAATGGTATGTTCTTGTAATTCTTGATGATTATCCTAAATAATATTTGTTTTACTTTATGGCATCTAAGAATGAAGCTTTTAGTCACTTTAGAACTTTATATCTTAGATTATCAATTAATCATCCAGGATATTTAAAAGAAATTAGAAGTGATAACAGAATCAAATTTAAAAATCAATCTTTTGATCAGTTTTGTGCTGAAAATTGAATAGATCATTAATTTTCTTCACCATATGTACCTCAACAAAACGTGCTGTAGAAAGAAACAACAGAACCTTAGTTGAGATGACTTGGACTATGCTTGATGAATATCAAACTCCTAGGAAATTTTGGGCTGATGTTATTGCAACTACTTGTTATGTCTCAAATCGTGTTTTTGTGCGCGAAGCTAGGTAAAACACCATATGAGCTCCGGTTTTGACATAGGCCATGTGTTACACACTTTTGGGTCTTTGGTTGCAAATTCTTGGTTAAAAACATGGTAATCTTGATAAATTTGAACCTAGATCTGTTGATGGCACGTTTCTTGGTTATCCAACTCATACTAGAGGCTACAGTGTGCTTTTACTTCACACTAACAAAATTGTGGAGACTTGTGAGGTGTCTTTTGATGAAGCTAGCCCAGGTACTAGCTCAAACATTGTAGGTCTAGATCCATATCCGCAAGGGGGGAGCATTTTTGTTGAAGATGGGGAAGAGGTGGATCTGCTGCCCGAAAATTCAGCAGCTAATGACATTGTTTCAGCTACTGATTTGGATTCACAACCAGCACCGACGACCACCATTGCTGGCCCAGATCCTCCTCAAGTCACAAGCTTATCGATTTGTGATGAACATGAAGAAGAAGAAGCTTGTGAAGTGTCCACTCCCCTCCGAGTTCTCAAAAGTCATCCTCCACAACAAATTATTGGAAGCTTGCATGAATGAGTCACACGGTCCAGGTTTTGCGATCCAAACTCTCATGCTCATTCTGCTTTTGTTGCTTCTTTTGAACCTAAAGATATATCACACGCACTCACTAATGAATCTTGGATTATTGACATGCAAGAAGAGTTAGAAAATTTTGAAAGAAATAATGTTTGAAAACTTGTACCTCCACCTCAAGGTCACACTTTAATTGGAAATAAATGGGTGTTTAAAATAAACAAAGTGAGGATGGGGTTGTGGTTAGGAATAAGGCTAGGCTGGTTGCTCAAGGTTTCACTCAAGTTGAAGGTCTAGATTTTGATGAAACTTTTGCTCCTGTTGCTAGATTAGAAGCCATAAGAATTTTGTTAGCTTTTTTTGCATCTAATGGTTTTAAGCCATATCAAATGGTTGTTAAAAGTGCTTTTCTTAATGGCTACATAGATGAGGAGGTTTATGTCAAACAACCACCGGGTTTTGAAGATCCAGATTTTCCTAATCATGTTTACAAACTGTCCAAAGCCTTGTACGGTCTCAAACAAGCCCCTAGAGCATGGTATGATAGGTTAAAAACATTCTTACTTGAAACGGGGTTTACCATGGGCAAGGTTGATAAAACTCTTTTTCTGCTTAAGCATGACAATGACTCATTATTGTTCAAGTGTATGTGGATGATATTATCTTTGGTTGTGCTTCTCATGATATTGTGTTCAACATTTCAGCTATGGTGAGTTCAGAATTTGAGATGAGTATGATGGGAGAACTCACGTACTTTTTGGGGCTGCAAATAGAGCAAACCAAGGAGGGTACCTTTGTGCATCAAACGAAGTATACAAAAGACCTCCTAAGGAGCTTGAACATGGACAAAAGAAAGCCTCTTCGGACACCAATGGGAACAGCAACAACACTTGAACTTGATGAAGATGGTGAACCTGTGGATCAAAAAGAATATAGAAGCATGATCGGATCACTTTTGTACCATATGGCATCAAGACTAGACATACAATTCAGTGTATGTCTTTGTGCACGGTTACAAGCCTCTCCACTTGCTTCACATCGTCAAGCCCTCAAAAGGATTCTCAGGTACTTACATGGAACTCAAGAATTTTGTATTTTTCTTCCATCTTCCTCAACCGCTAGTTTGAAAGCTTTTTCGGATGCTGATTTTGGGGGTTGTAGGATTGATAGGAAAAGTACTTCCCGTGCTTGTCATTTTCTTGGTAATTCACATGTTGCTTGGTCCTCTAGAAAACAAAACTCAGTTGCACGATCCACGGCTGAATCTGAATATGTAGCTGCTGCTAGTCCTTGCTCACAAATTCTTTAGATTGTTCAAACACTTAAGGACTATGGGGTTGATCTACATAGTGTTCCACTGTTTTGTGATAACACTAGTGCCAATTGCATTGCTAAAAACCCCGTGCAACATTCTAGAACTAAGCACAATGACATTAGGTATCACTTTCCTCGTGATAATGTTGAAAAAGAAAACATTGTGCTTCACCATGTAGATACCGAACAACAATTGGCTGACATTTTTACAAAACCTTTGGATTTCACTCATTTTTGTTACATTCGTAGTGAAATAGGGGTTATGCATCCTCATGGCTTAAATTGAGGGGGAGTTTTCAAACTTGAAAACTCTATGTGTGAATATGAAATTAAAATAATATAAGCATAGTATTTCATACATATATGACGTTGTGATTCCTTTTACATGCTGAAAGTTCTTACTACATTACTCGTGTTATACATTTTGTGGTTTTTGCCATGTCTAGTAATTGGAATAATTACTTACACAAAATCTGGCCATGGTCGAACTTTCTTGCTGTTTTGAACTTGTTGCATGCTCACAAGTGCTTTTAATCATAAAGAATTAATCAAGTAATCAACTCACATGTTCAGTTTTTATGAACAAATATAAATTGAGAAAAGATTAAGAGAATATGCATGCATCGCACATCTTCTTTTGAGATGGCTTATCATTGCACTTAGATATGAACTTGGAAGAAGTTTTTTATGACTAAAATAATGTCCTTAAGCTTCTGATTGTCAAATGACATAGGCTTGACTTAGTTGGTTAGAATAAGGCAGATGTGCATATAATCTCTTGAAAATATCATATGATCTAAATTTGTGCTTTGAAAAATAATAAAATGCAGCAACAAGTGTCATGCTTCCAGGTTTTGAAATAGTTAAGTTTGTGAGGTCATGACATGTTTAAATTGAAAATTACATTTGATCTCTAGCATGGCTTACACTACTTTATGTATCTCATTGATGTGATAGTGTAAGTTACTTGATAGTATGACTTGGATGAGCTTTGTTTATATGTATATGTTATAATATGCTCATAACATTTGAAATTTCTCTTTTAAACCTTGCTGAATACATTGTCAAAGGGGGAGAGATAATATATAATATGTGAATTTTCTAAAGATAAGTACACAAGGGGGAGAATTTGATTACAAATAACACATATTTTGTTTTGGCACGATTCTTCTCAGGGGGGGGGGGAATTTGTTTTTCTTCTCATTTTATTTCTATTTTACAAAGGGGGGGAATTGTTTTCAAAACTTTTAATGTGAATAAGCCAATGTTCACATTTTAAATGGTGTTGCCAATGCATTCATCAAGGGGGAGATTGTGAGACCTATGTGTGCTGAATACATTGGCTATGGCGATAAAATCAAGGTCCGACGATAGGTACAGCTTGTTTTGGTTAGCTCCGACATAGTCCGACGTAAGGTCCGACTTCTTTGTCTAGGTCCGACGAGCTTTGGTTAGCTCCGGCGCTAGGTCTGGCTAGCTTTGGTAAGCTCCGATTCAAGGTCCGGTCAGCTTTGGCAAGGTTTGGAGCTTGATCGCAGTGGTTCTGCTTTTATCTTGCAATGATTCGTACTTGCTTTACATTGATGGAAAGATTGCTTAGTATTAATTTTCTAAGTTTTTGGTGTGTTTTGGTGGTTATGGTTGATATTTTTTCTATGTTTTGCAACATGCTTATGTGAGGTGCTCACGAAAGATGTTGTAGTTTTGGAACTAACGTTAGTCAAGTCGAGGACTTGTGCTCGAAAGTATTGGTTGTTTATTCATGTGCATGTGTTGCTTGATTTCAATACATGGCTGGTGACGGGATCCATTGAACTATTCATAGGGAGAAGATGAGGTTCAACAACCAAGTTCAGGAGGAATTGTGGTTGAGTTGATCAGGAGGTTGTGCAGCATGTTTTAATCAAGAACAATGCATATGAAGGTATCATGGACGTCATTGGAAGATGTTGGCACGTATCCAAGGAGTGCATGGACGTGGCTACATGGTTCCGAGGATTGATAAAGAGATGTTGACGTAAAGAATTGATCGGAAAGGTCCAACCGACTAGGTTATGGACTCAAGCTACGGCTGAGTCGTGTTTGACTCGAATATGGAAAGATTTGAGTTGGTTATGATAGGATTTCATGCGTGTCACGAATTTGAGTTGTTTTAGGAATGTGGGATAAGTTCCTAAAGTATTTGTAAGTCTTATGATTGCTTCTATCTGCGTATAGAAGAGTCCTAAGCAGTTATGGAAAGTTTCGATTCGTGATTCGAATAGGATTAGAGTCCTAGTTGAGAATTGGTTGGCCTAAGGGCTGGTTATATAAGCAAGGGAGGCCAGAGCTCGTGGGTGATGACTTTGGGGTTGTTCCTCTTGTGTTATATTAAATAAAGATCATATTTTAAAGGAATTTTTGTGCCTTGTTTGTCCGACTTGTTCCAGACAAGTTTTTGCCGTCGAGTTTCTGCACAGCACTACCTTGTTTCGGTGGTTTTATCATAACTCGAGTTTTATAGATCTAATTGACGTGATTCTTTTTGTCTTGTATTCACAACTTGATTATCTATCATCTGTCAAAATTTCACGGTCATTGGATTTTTGGTTTTTGATGTACACTAGTTTCTTTGTAGTGTTTCAGAACTATTTTTCTCGGGTAGGACAGAGTGATCTTTGTTCGATCTTTCAATCGTAACATGAGTTTCTCTTGACAGATTTGAGTGATTCTTATTGCGTCGTCTTCTTGACTTGATTCTCTATGATATCTATCACTTTTGTCATGGTAAAACAGGTTTAGATTAGTCTCACACACGATTTCTTTAATAGATTATTTTTCTGCCGATGGGGTTGGGATTTCATTGGTTCTGCTGAATAAGTTTTAATGTACCATTCACCCCCCCTCTGGTAGCTTTTCACGTGCTCTTCAATCAGTTGGTAACAAGGCAAGGACTGAAGGGTGCATCACCGAAGCTTTTACTCTTAAGGAAGTAGGATACTTCTCAAGTGTTTACTTTGCAGAGGAACACAATGTCAATACTTCGGCAATGCGGTACAATACTCCTTGTAGAGACCTCTCCATTTTTGCAACAAGAGGCACTACTGTTGGTCGTTACACTTCCTACAATGTTAGGGAAATAGAAAGGTGTGCTGCTTTCTTCTACATGTACGCTAATATGGATGAAATGGGGAAATATCTCGAGTAAGTGTTTCTTCGACATTTACGCTAATCAGTATATTTTGCAACACATCTATTCTAAAAGTTTGCCTTTTCTCATAGTGAGTTTGACGAGCAAAATTGGAGACATAACAATCAACCTACAAGCAACAAAATAGAACAGATGCGACGGGAAGGAATAAACATGGGATCTAAGTTTCTTTCCTGGTTTCGCGATCATGTAATGGTTTCTCCTTAACTGATCAATATCAACAACATTTTCTTATAACTTAATAATATTTACAAAGTTTTCTAATAACTTCTTATCTTGGACTGTGCAAAAAAGATGCAAATGTGCATGAAGATTTGTGACAACTATCCTATGGAGTGGTTAAAGTTAGAAGATATGGTCGATATGATGTCAACGGCTTTCGATTCCTTACAACTCAATATGAATCTCTTCGTCCTCTCACGACAACATGTAATATCAGACTTGTGATGAGGGCAATCAATTCACAAGAACGTGAAACTCATTACTATGGGATTATTAAAAAAATCCTTGAATTCACTTTTGTCGAAAATAGACAATTCGAGAAGTATTCTTTCACTATGAATGGTTTGATTCCATTTGTGGAATTCAACTAAACAAATTTGGTATGGTCAAAATAAAACACGAGGAGCAGTTGAAAGGATTCAATTCATTCGTTCTTGCACACCAAGTGGAGCAAGTGTACTATCTACCTTATCAATGCAATAAACTCAAAGCTTGGTGGGTGGTAAGTAAGGTTAATCCTCGTGAGCGGTTATACGCTCCAAGAGATGATGATTACCATGAGGAAGTAGAGGTTGATGAGGTTTACCAAGAGGAAGAGTTGCCAGACTCGTTCTCAATCAAGCCCAGTGTAGGACTCGATGACTTAGTTGGAGGCGCTCAAGATATCGATACTAGCACAGAAATGTAATCGGAAACTGAAAAAATCGATGACTTAGTCGATCCTGCTAATATGCGGAAACAAAAATTATATGCGGAAGAAGAAGATCGATGGGATGGTTTAAGGAGTAGGGTGCATGACCGTGACATTGATGAATTTTGAAATTTATGAAGTAACATTTTATTCACTAACTCAACATTAATTTTGTATATGATCTTAGCAATATTATTCAATTATTCCTACAACGGGATGTCGTCTAATAGGAAGGGGAATGGGAAAGGGAAGGCAGTGAGAGGGTTTGCACCAGCACGAGACCCTTTCTCAAGACCTCATTCGGCTCGAGCAAATGTTCCCTGCTTTTGGCGCATGCTCGAGAGTTTGCAGCTCGGATCGAGTCTAGTCAGATGTGCTTCACACGAAGGTAAATTTTAGTTCACAATCATGTTATTTTAAATTGCACTTATAAATTATTCTTTAGTATCCATCTTTTTATTTTTCCAGTCTAACTCAGAGTCATCTGAGTCTTAGGCTATGGGGCTGCTACAGGAGCCGTCTAGCCCCCCTTTAGTGATGACTAGTGCTAGCCTCCCTTCGGGCTCTGGTGGTGACCAGCCTTAGGAGTCACAGGGCGTGGTGGCACCCCAAAGGCGATAGACGAGGAGGAACCACTTTACGGCTCCTCCACTGGTTTCTGCCCAACGGATCACTATCTGTACTGTTAGAGACAGGTAAAAAACCATATAGTATAATAAATATTAGGTTTTGTTTTACATTACTTAATGAGTTAACATATTTTACAGATGTTGGTATGACTCTTTGTTCACGGGGGCCCAGAATTACCACAGGAAGGTTAACGGTGTCCTCGGGCCTATAGTTAAGTTGCACTACCCCAATGTTATCGACTGTTTCCCTGCCCTGACGTGGGATGACTACGCTCATGTCTCTCACGAGGTCCACGACACAATTTAGGGAGCCGTGTGGAACGATTTTTTGGTAAGTTTAACTGTTTAATTTTTTCAACTCGTTTGAATTGTGAATGCATACCACTTAAATGTTTGTTTGCTTAAAGATGAGGTACCAGGTAGAGCAATCAAGCATGGAGGAGCACACAAGACGCGTGTTCCACTACAATGCTCGAAAGCTCACGAGGGCGACATTGTTAAATGCCCGGATCTAGGCCATCAACGCGTACTATAAGCTGCACCCCCGGGAGCAGGAGTAGGAAAGGGATCCATTTAGGAAGGACTCCGACATGTACTTGATTGAGGAGTAGTACGCATAGGTAAGTTTCTATTGTTAAATATTGACAATACCTATGCATGTTAATTTCATTGATGAAATATAAAATATGTGCAGGTTTGTATTTCGTGGTTACAGGGTCAACCCGAGGCGTACATAGCTCTCTGTCGACACTGGGCTAGCAAAGCTTTCATCGCTAAGTCCACAAAGGCAAGACAGTGCTGCAGGGGGTCCGAAGGCAAGCACAACTATAGCGGCGACTACTACTTGCGTTTGGCTAAATGCATGGTAAGTACATTTTAAGTTCATTTATGTGTTCATAATATATTTTTCTCACTAACATGGCTATATAGGAGCGAGGGACGGGTCAGGAGCAAACCCCAACCCAGGTTTGGAAGAGAGGTCACAACGGAAGCGCCCCTTCTCAGCCAGGGCAGTGTAGCCAGGTCGTGCCCAATCGACTGTTAAGTTTTCAAAATTTATCAATTTCATTATAACTAATACTATTATTGACAGGGTTACAAGATTTTTGTTGTTTTGTAAGAAAAGTACGTACAGGAGGTCGCGAAGATACACGACAAAGATTATGACTGGGAAAACGCGCCGATCGAGCCCCAAGCCATGTACACGAGCGAAGGCGGGAAGGCCCATGGATGGCGAGTTGGTCGTTTATTTCATTTATTTTTTAATTTATCTTCTTATACTTAGTGATTTTCATTCTTTTGCAGGTTTGCCATTTTTGATGGAGTTATCGACTCAAGGTCGGTGTGACCTTCAAGAGGTTCTTCATCAATGCTAGCCTCGTTCATTGGGCTGTCAAGTGGTTGTCTCTCGCTTCAAGAGGTGCCTTGAAGGAGATGCTGGCACAGACCCAGGTGGAGCTAGAGAGGTCGAGGCAGGTGCAGTAGAGGGCGAAGGAGAAGCAGTGGAGGACGATCTTGTACATGGCCCAGATGCAAGCAACGGTGGAGGTAATTAATTTAAACTACCATAGTTTAATTTCATAGCATTTCAGTAACATATCTTCTAATATTTTGCAATGGCAGACTCTTGCTCGAAACTCATACTTTGCAATGGCAGACTCTTGCTTGAAACACCAGTCAAGATATCAAGATTTCTACGTTCCTGCTGCCGCAGGTGACCCCAGAGCTGGTTATAAATGCTTTCTTTAATGTTGTCATATTCATTTCAGTATTTCACATAGGGAGAGATGGAGGTAGAACATAGAGTGGGAGAGAGTGAGATAGAGGTGGAGTAAGAGAGATAGACATAGGTTGAGAGAGAGAGAGGTGCGATACAAGTGGAGTAAGAGAGACATAGATAGGGAGAGATGAAGTGCAAGTGAGGGTAAAGTGAGAGAGAGAGAGGGGATACTAGAGAGGGAGAGGAAGAGAGGGAGAAAGTGATGGAGGGGAAGAGAGTGAGACATTGAGAGAGAGGGAGAGGACGAGAGAGATTGTGACAGAAAGAGAGGGAGAGGAAGACAGCGAGAATGAGAGAAAGGGAGCGAGGGAGAAGAAGAGAGTGTGAGAGGAGAGGAAGAGCACTAAAGGAATCCCGACGATTTGCGACAGCCAGGGCCATCGCAAATAGAGCAAATGCCGTCGCAAATAAGTTATTTGCGACGGCTTCTCTTATTTGCGAAAGTTTTTGGCCTTCGCAAATAATTCGTCGCAATTAAGCTTATTTGTGATGGCCACCATCGCAATTAAGGCTATTTGCGGTGGCCTGCAAAAGCTATCGCAAGTTATTGCCCAGGGGATGGTGGGCCCCACCCATGTATTTGCGACGGCCAGACCGTCGCAATTTAGTTACTATTTCCGACGGCCAGGCCGTCACAAATAATTTCAGCTGGCAGGGCCCCACGTGTCCTCCTACGGGACCCACGCGACTATTTGTGACGGCCTGGCCGTCGTAATTAATGCTTAATTGCGACAGCCTAGCCGTCGAAAATAACAGAGGCTTAATTGTGATGGCCTGAAACCTTATTTGTGATGGTCTCGTATAAAAAGCCGTTGCAAATAAGGTTTTTTATTTTTTTAAAAAAATTGAAAATACTATCCGGCTCGATGTCCAGAATCACAGAACAAACAATATATAACAACAGACACATAACACATTATAACAGTCACAAAACACATCACAACACATTATCGATACATCGAATAACCATCAACAAACCAAACAAGGGCTCACTCGCCTGTCTGACCTCCGAAGCCACCTTCGAAGCCACCTCCAAAGTCGAAGTCGTCGTCGCACCTCATTCCAGGTGGCGGTAGCAACGACGACGGAGTTTGTGTAGCCATCGCAGATCCCTGTAATTAAAGAAACTTAGAGTTAGAATATAAATGCATCAACATCTCTCCCTCCCTCTCCCTCTATCTCCATCTAGATCCCCTGTCTTCCTCTCTTCTTTCATTCCTATCTCTCTATCTCTCTATTGCTATCATTTTCCCTCTATCTTTCTCCCCCTATCTCAATCTACATCTCCCTTTCTCCCTCTCTCTTCTTCTCCTTCTATCTCCAATCTCCCTCTCTCTCGTCATTCCTCTCCCACCCTATCTAACTATCTCTCGCTCTTTCTTCTATCTCTCTCTTTCTTCCATCTCAATCCTTTTCTTCTATCTAACTATCTCCTCTCTCTTCTATCTCAATCCTTTTTTCTCTATCTTCCTCCCTCTTCTAACTTCATCTCTCACTCTATCTAACTATATATCTTTCACCGTCACTCCATTTCCTCGCTTTATTTTGGTTAAATTGAGTTAAAACTAGAATTGTTCAGTTGACATAGAAAATTACCTGACCCACAGAAGAAGGATCGCCTAGAAGGACTGGTAGTGGCGGCAGCTGGATCTCCAGACCTTGCGCTCGAGCCATGGCCTGTCATTGCAAACATTAAATTTTACATATTAGTAAGTCATTTACGCTGAATTAATGAGAACTTTAGTTTTCATTTTGTTACCTCCATTGCTTTCCGCATTTGCAACAACATTGTTGCCTGGGAAGAGATCGTGGCCTCCATCGCGATCCTTTAACGTTTCGCCTCCTCCTGTCGCCTGAGGTTCTCCTCTACAGTTTGTTAGGGGGACTGCATCTCAATGTCCCTCTGCGAGATGCAGTGACCTGTCGTGCCCACCGAAGAAGCCGGCGTGGAGCTTGAAGGTTGAATTTCTGCTTCTTGTAACTGTCGTACGCTTTGACTCCTGTACACAAGACTTTCAATTCTTCGATTAGCGGTTTCAACATCACATTGAGACGTGACCCGGGATGATTAGGTCCAGGTACAATGAGGCTGAGAAACATGAACTTGTTCTTCGTACAAAGAGCAGGTGGCAGGTTGTACGAAATGACAACGACGGGCCAACAGGAGTATGGCGTGGCGTTCGTATTGAACGGTGAGAATCCGTCTGTCACTAATCTAATGCGAACATTCCTCGCATCACGAGAAAAGTCTGGATCGAAATGGTCTAGAACCTTCCATGCATCATCGCCGGACGGATGCGTCAAGAATTCTTTGTTCTCACGTTTACCTTCTTTGTGCCATCTCATGTGTCTTGCGGTTCTTTTTGGAAAAAACAACCGCTTCAACCGAGGTGTCACAGGCAAGTAACGAAGCTGCTTATGTCGACATCTGTCATCACATTATTGCCATCATCATTAACAACTTCGATATACCTCGGTTTACCACATTTCAAGCACATCTTCTCATTGGCGTGCTCTTTCCAGAATAGCATGCAGTTGTCTGGGCACACATCGATTTTCTCATACTTCATACTGAGACCAGATATCTTGATCTTTGAATGATACATATCTGGTGGCACCTCGTGAGATTGAGGAAGGATATCGTGGATCAATTTCATGAGACTTAATTTCCATAAATCTGGTCAAGAAAGCAAGTACAGTCACAACCATGTGTTCATGCAATGGCTCTTGTGATTTCTTCAGCTCCTCGAAGAACTCCTCTGCTTCATTTGTAAGAGGATCCTCCACTTCCCGATCTTCTAGCATATCATCCATCCTATCAACCTCTGTTACATCATCATCCTCATCCACTTCTGCTATGACTCGAGAATTAGTCTCGCCGTGAAAGGTCCACACTTCATAATGTGGAGTGAAACCGTTTCGACATAAGTGAAATGAAAGCTCTCATCTTCTAAAAAACTTGGTGTTCCGGCCTTTTGTACATGGGCACCACACCATATCTTTCGTTGACAACGAAAATGCTCGATCAAAAAATTTATCTAACTTGATGTACCACTCATCCGAGTGACCACCAGTTCTGCTCTTGTAGCAAATATACATCCAACTGCAGTCTTCACCCATGTTTGGCTCTCCAGTTTAACGCGAAAGAAATTGTCGTTAATGTATACAGGATAGGTTACATTGCTCATTTTCATTTTGAAGTCATTTAGGAGAGAGGAATGAACTAGAGAAAGAGTGAGAGGAAAGTTAGTCTTAGATGACAATTCCAAATATATTTCCACTGTCAACGCAATCACGGGTCATTGACGTCCTTACCTACCCGTTCGCTTCCGTGTCGCCTTGACGCATACGGTACCACCACAATGGTCTACATGGCATGATCACACTTATTGCGTGTCGTGACCTTCCGGGTTGGTCACTTAACCCTAACGATTAATCAATGTTTGATTATCATCCATCTCACAAATCACAAAATTTCGGCAGCATAACACCGCCTATTTAACACTACACCTCCCTATCCGGTGCAGTTCTTAAAGTACAAAGGGGGGCAACTGGTTAGCTAGGAAACCTATTGCCATACTCGTAACATATGTTTTCAGAGTTTTCATCATCTTATACGTACTCACAAACACGCGCAATGTGAACAGGGGGTCTTGCGGCGGAGAGATACCTGGTTACAGACTTTTAGGGTTAGTAATGGGCCGCCCGAGCCATAGACACTTAACCCTAACGATTCACCTCATGTCACCAGTCACGGGTCACGATCGTGACCCACACTGCATCGGCTTCGTTCTCTCTTTGCCCGACCTTGAATGAAGGTTAGGGTTGGGCCCGATGGGCCGTATATACGCTACATATACGATGCTTACTTTACGTACGACTACCCTTTTGTTTAGCCGTTTCTATATATCAGACATAAGAATAAAAAATATTAACGAAAACATAAGCAACTATATTTTAATCACAAACAATAAACGAGAGCAATAATACGAATCTTAAACATTATGAAATAAAACCTAAGCATATATAGTAACATTAAGATCCAATTAACAACTAACTAACAATTAATTAGAATGGTCAACTAATTAACAACTAACTAACAATTAATTGCAATTCAAACCTAATTAGCAACTACTAAAATTAATGAGAATTAACAACTAATTAACAACAACCTAACAATTATTCACATAACAACTAATCATCAAGAACAATTAACAATTAACAACTAATTATCTAGAAATTAACAACTAAATGCCTACTTTACTTGTGCGGCGTGGAGCAGCAAACCGGTGGTGTCGGACGGACGGCGGAGGCATTGGAGGAGGCCAGAGGCACTGCTGTCCGGGGCCGGGGGCGGCGGGGGGCGCGGCGACGTCAGGCGCGGGGGGCGCGGCAGGGCTTGGGGCGTGGGGGCTGCGGTGGGGGCGCGACGGGCGCTACTGTCCGGGGGCGCCGCGGGGGCGGGGCGAGGGCGCGGCTGGCGGCGGGGGCGGCGGGCCAGCGGAGGGGGTGCGGAGGCGTCAGGGGCGCGGCGGGGCCGGGGGCGCAGAGGCCATGCGGGGCCAGGGGCGATGGGGGGCTGGGGGCGGCGGGGGTGCGGTGGGCCGGCGGCGGGGGCGCGGCAGGGCGGCGGTGGCGACGTATTCGTGGGAGTGGAGGAGAATGAGCTATTGGGGGTCGATGGGGCCGATATTAGCCCTTATTTCCAATGGCTCTATTAATTGCAACGGCCTTATATTATGGCCGTCGCAATTAAACTTATTTGCGATGGTACTTTTTGCAGCCGTCGCGAATAAGGTTTTATTTGCGACGGCTCCTTTATTTGCGACAGCCCTAGGGTTGGCCGTTGCAAATTAGTCCTTATTTGCGGCGGCCTTCTTATTTGCAATGGCCACAGACATGCCGTCGCAATTTAAGTTATTTGCGACAGCTGGCCATCGCAAATAAAACTAGTCGTCGCAAATAATCGTGTTTCCTGTAGTGGAGATAGAGGGAGAGGAAGAGAGTGAGACGATGAAAGTTGTAACATGTCTAACTTTAATGTTCTTTTGTAGGGTTCAGGAAAGGCGGTGCAAACTCCTTCACCACACCTACCGACACCCGGAGCGATGCGCCGAGAATATCTTTTGGGCTCCGGAGGTAGTGGAGGGGCTAGCGTGTAGCCTGATGAAATTGTTTTGCAGTTGATTTCTTGAATGTTTTGAAATTGTTCTTTTGTTGCTTTCTGTGTCTATATCTGATTATATATCTCTATCTGTGAGCTCACAATCGTGTGAGGTAGTCAGTTTCTGTTTTTCTTTAAAGAATTAAAAACATAACTTACGTCGGCTCTGGCAAGACCAACGTAAGTTAGCCCAGGTTAACTTATGCCGGTCAGGCCATATCAATATAAGTAAGATCACGCAACTTATGTCGGTCCTACCATAGCCGACGTAAGTTAGACCACGTAACTTACATCAGTCATGCCACACCAGATGTAAGTGCCCTGGCCCAGCTCGCGGCCCATCCCAGTAACGTACTTATGTCGGCTACAGGACACCGACATAAGTTAGTAACTTACATCAGCGGTTGACGTAAGTTAGCAAAAGTACGTCCAAACTGCTTGGACGGCCGGTAGCCGATGTAATTAAGGTAAAATGATGTAATTAAATAACTTATGTTGATATTTGCCTTAATTACGGTTGTTGTTGCCGATGTAATTGATTGAGTTTCCTGTAGTGCAAGCTTGGGGGAGGCTCCAAGAGTTATTCTTCGTTTGCCTCCATCATGGGGTGGATAGTTGGCTCTTCATCCAACACTCGTGTCATGGGTTGGCTTCACCAATTAATGACCACATTCATGCTGGAGCTAAAGAAGCCCTATTCTCATCCTTCATGGATGAGAATATGGTATCTACTCAAGGGGTGGATTGAAGAATGCTCTAGTTCCCTTAGCTTGGCATGCACACCATTTAACAAGATAGAAATTCTAGCTAAGGAACTACACGTCCCATTGAAGTATCATGAAGATCAAGCCAAGGGAGAAGTGTTTGGATGATCCACACCATGGATATTCACATGATTTATGAAAATCCATGCCAACATGGGATACTTGGGGAATCATTTTCCTAAGACCCATGATGATTCTTCCTTTCAAACAACAACTCCAATGGAAATCACCTTCAAGGAGGTCAAGGGTGGAATCGACATCACTCTTGTAATCAAGGAGGCTATGGGGATTTCAGGGGATTTAAGTTCAACTAGCCTTCCTTGAAGTATCTTGTCCATGGCAATGCAAGAAATAAAGACAACATTCACATGAAGACCTTGCCCAAGGACAACAAAGAGCATTCAAGATCCAATATGTTCAACAATTTCTTGTTGCGACCCTACACTTCGATCGAACCAGTGCAACCTAAGGCAATTGACATTGTGGGTGAAGCATTTCTTGTTTGATTGTGGAGTCTACATGTCATCTTGCCCAAGGAAGATTTTTGATCAATGATCAAAGTATGGGTTAACTCAAAAGGAACATAAAGAAGGTCGAAGTGACACCCCTAAAAGAAGGACAAACCTCACCATACTCATGAATGAATATCTTCAAGAGGTAGAAGTAGTCACTACATCAACAAGTCTTCTTTAAAATGACAGGGAGGCTAGGACAATCATGTGGTTCACATGTCCAACTGACATGCCAAAGGAGATTTAGCATGTCAATCAAGAGAAGTTATCCACATCTTAAACTTCAGATTGGACAACAAATCATAGCAAAAAATAGGAAGGAGGTAAGTCCCACTCATTGGACTTCAAAAATTTGGTGAGTCCATGCAAATAGGTAAATTGGTAGTTATATTATATTTGTTTTCCAAATTGCATAATTAAATTTCCCATCAAATATTTGCATTTAGCATCTTTCAATTTCCACACTTGCATGTTAGAAAGTAAAATTTCCAAATGTCATAAAACTAAAATTTTGAATTACGAAATAAATTTATTTGGATATGAACCTTGGGTGTAACTACTTGAATTCATCTTCCTAATTCAAACCAAAAACATTTCCCTTAATATTCATTGCATTTGGAAGTTGTTTCAAGTTGGGCAAAACAATTTGACAAAGGGTACAACATGCTTTTGAGCTAACGTAACGCGTTTTTGAGTTGTTTTGTTTGTTCTTGATTTTAGTGCAGGCAAGACAAAATTTGTAAAGTGGTTGGAAGCCCTCATCAAGCGCATATCTCTCCATCGATCTCATTTTGAGTTCATGGGGGAGGAATGCTCAAGATGGCAGCCCAATGGAGGAGCAAGATGAAGCTCATTCAACTCCAACCTCAACTTGGCAGAAGACATTGAACATAAAGGCTACAGCGAAATTCATGGTTGTGAGTTTCTCACACAACAGCATTCTACCCGGACTGCACTTCAATTGAGGTACAAGTTTAAAATTTTCCGTCATTTGAATTGCATTAGGATTGAATGATATTTGCTTACACTAGTGAGGAAGGTTTGCACCTTCGCATTCAATTCTTATGCATCCTCACAAGAGTAAGTGTTGGCATTGCTCTTTTTGATTCTTAAAAAATGAATATCACCTTACTCGAGAATAAATTAAAACAAGTACCTAGAATTTCATGAGCATTGCTAAAATTGATTTAGATATTTTTTGCCTAGGTGTAGTAAATAATGCTTATGGGATGACTTAATGGTTGAATTGAAACATAGTAACCTAGGAATAGTGATGTCCATAATTCTGATATGGCACTCATTCATACATGGTCACTAAATTTCAAATTCATAGAAATGTTTAGGAGGATAAAAATTGAGAATCTTGTTTGCCATAATCCCCATGATAAGTATTTGCTCTTGTAAAAAGTAGAGATTGTTAGAAAATTTAATAGATGAAGAATTCATATAGTGTATCTATATCACTTGCATTGCTATGAGTAGGATCTTTAGAAAATGTGCAAATTGATTTATTAATAAAGCCCCACTCTTATCAATGAATAATAAATTATTCATGGATACATTTCAAAAATTGGACCCAATGCATCTTTTATTTTGTTATTCCCCGTACGTACAAATGAAGATTTTGTTACCTAACCCGAAGATTCATTTGTACAAGTATAGGGAGCTAACCATCCCTCTCTATTATAGAGGGAAAGTTTGCAGGAATAATATCACTATGCAGGCATTCAAAGATCTGATTGTTGGAAACCTGAAGAGGATTCCATTTCAACATCTCTTGGTCAAGGAGTAAATTAGGATGGTTGTTACCTATTAGACATTTAGCCCAAAGGTCAATCATAGCTATACGAGGCCAGAGGTTTGACATGGAAACCCTCCACGAACAACCAATGGGCTGCTACGAATATGTCAGAGCATCATGCTCTCAACTATTCTAAGCACTCATTCAAGCTCAAGGGACTTGCCACCACTATTGGGTGTAAGTTATTCCTTTGTGGCTAAAAGGTATGATGTATCTTAACCAAGGAATGACAAGATCACATCCAATGTATATTGGATGCAAGTTGTTTCTATGTGGTTAGAAGGTATTTTATACCTTAGTTAAGGAACAACAGATCACGCTCAACCCATGTTGATTGCACATCATCCCTTTTTGGTTATTTGTATGTTGTTACTTATCCAAGGAACAACGGATTGTACTCAATACATGTTGGGTACATGTCACTCCTTTGTTGCTAAAGGTTATCATTACCTTAGCTAAGAAATGACATATCACACATGATACATGATGGGTACAAGTTATTCCTTTATTGCCAAAAGGAATGTTAAACCTTAGCCATAGAATGATTAAACACACTCAACACATGTTGAGTGCACGTCATTCCTTTGTAGCTAAAGATTATCATTACCTTAGCCAAGGAATAACAAGGTACATCAAACCTGTGGAAATCTTGAGATGTTGATGAGCGACATCGACAACACTCTCCTCGACCGCACTCACGGAACCCATGGAAATCAACCCAACATCAACGCCAAATCCTCTATTGTCAAAGCCACGCTGCAACAACGATAGGCCAACCTCATAACCTACATCCATCGTTAAGGTTTTAACCTCTATTGCGGACCTTGACCAAGAAAAAGCTTGGGGAGGACCCCCACTTTAGGTAACTTGTATCACACCCCATTTGCATTCCTTTATTTTATTTCTTTCTTTTCACCACATTTAAATCTAAAAATTAAATATATATATATAATAATGTAAAGGATGTGCAGTAAGAATATTTTTACTTTGCATAAGTTGAAATGATGAATAGTTATTCTGTTTTATTTTGTCTAGTCCCTTGCATAAAACTTAATATTCCCCAAGTATTGGGTTTATTGGCCTAGAATACTCTTGCCTAAAAGTTGGAAATTGTGGGTAATAAAAGCTAAGTCCAATTCTAGGTTGTTTTGGGGTTTGATATAGTGATAAGAACTGCTAATATCCTAGTTGAAAGTGAAACTTGATTTCACGGGGAAAATTTAAAATGGGAGTTCCTCGTATGATGATTTGCATTAGATAAACATTATGCATATGCTATTTTCCTTCACATTAAGCGTGGTCAAACCAGTATAGACCTATGCGAGAATCTTATCATACTTTTAAGATCAATATTACACGGGCACATGTTAAACTTCTACAGTAGAAGTAGCAAAATTTTATCATACCATTCCACCACCAAAAAGATACTCCATGATTTTAATTCATAATACTCTCTCAAAATTACTTGAAAAAAAAGAGGAGTGGAATACAAGACTACAAGAAAAAGAAAATGTATGCTCATGTACAAGAGTGTGAGGAAAAAAAAGAGAGAATAAGTGGCCATGTTTAATCCTCACAAAAAGAGAGTGCATACAACGGAGTCATTTTCAAATTTCGACTCCACAAATATTCCATCACACTTGAACAAATCTTGATCAAAAGTATGATTTGTTATCTCCAAAATCTTACTCTTTTGACTAAGCAATATATGTGTCGCAGATATGCCTACTCTTGATCCCTACCAAGCTCCACATACAAGCCTTATTTAGATGTAGGACAAGAAAGGCATTGCCTTGGTGAGGGTATGAATACAACTTCCCACAAAGCAGTGATTGAGTGCATCATTTGAGGAACTCAAATTCATACACCATTTGAAATTCTCTGGAAATTTGAGTGGAACTCATACATTAGGTGATGCATGCTCATTTTGCTGTTCTATCCTTCAACCACCCAAGAAAAGGATAAGGCATAAGCCCCATAAAGACTAAGAAAAAGGGTGAGGTACCAAAGCCAATTTATTCAATGCAAGGTACAATATTTTACTGTGTACTTGGTACTTTTGAAAAATAGAGCATTGTAGATACTCCTGATCAACAATCTAAGTCTATATCTTTGCTTCGAGACGAGCAAAGGGTAAGTCTGGGGGAGTTTGTTTATGATCGTTATATACCAATTTCGACAGTCAATATAACTCAATTACATGAAGGAATGAATATTTCTTACACACATCATAGTTAGAAATAACCTAGTTCCACTTCTACTTGGAGAAAATGGTGCATGCAGGTATTTTATATAGAATTAAAGTGAAACAAGGGGAGGGATCCTAAAGAATACCTTACTAGCCAATCAGACGCTGACATGTGGTAGCACATGGATCAAATGACCCACTTACAGGAGTATACGAGGAGATCCAAATGGCATAGCACCCAGAAATAGTGAAGGGACCCACCTGTCAGCCACCTGGAGAAAGCACAACTCATTTGGAGGGTTTACTAGGTCGGGCGAAAAGGTGGTTCGACCGACCAGGTCTTCCCTCCAAACCTGGTCAGCTTGGACGTGTTAGCTCCCCCCGACTTCCTGAAGTTGTTGATGACTGATTCACACACTTTTGGTAGCGGGAACTGATCCTTCTCCAACTATAAATAGAACCCCTCACCCCTCAATTCAAGACACAACACTTGAGCATCACTCTATTGTGTACACTGGTTCTATTAGTTCCTTAGTTGAGGTCCGGCTAAAGAGAGGAGCCTCAAATCCCATGTCCATATTGGTAAAAGTATGGCTCATGTATATTTTCTTGTATTTGTTATTTTGTGCTTTATAATAATAATATTATTAGTCTCTATTTACATATACTTGGATAAAGCGTTCATTGATTGTGCAGTCCATGTATGTGCCGGGTGTAGATGTTGTTATGATCTAGACATAATGCCATTATCATGTTATCATAAACATCATACACCACCACTATAGTCTAATTAGGTAATAATATGATTATGTTAATATAAATATGTTAGTGCTTGGATCCAACATTGGCTCAACGATGTTTAGGTTAGTCATTGCCTTAGGATGAATATTACATTGCAATTCTTAAGGTATTTACTTAGCATGAAAGCATGTTGCATGGATAGTTAAGTAGCATCAGATGCATCGTAGTCCACGGGTTTTAGAGGTAGGCGGCAGGTAGTGACATCCCTATCCATCTGTTGTAATCCTCCAGGTTCGGCTACGACGTAGGCTCTTGGTGGGAGTCGCTTGGCAGAACAGGGTAAGCCCGTGCCCGACATGTTGGACCACTAAGCCCTAGTATTCAACATTAGCATATTCATATGTACTTTAATGGGCTATGCATATGAGTAATTAGAGCACAGTAGGAGTAGCTCCATCTCGTAGTCTAACCCTCGCTAGGACAAACTTACCCTTAGAGTAGATTGCTTAGGTGTGTGTCACACTACCCCTATTATTATCTTACTCCTGTTCTCATAAACACTTAGTACCCTATACCTTGATCATAGGAGTAGTGTTTACTTTACTTCACTGCCTTCCTTTGGGATAAATACAATACCCTTGGGGAATATGTTGGGTGAAATGCTACAACAATATCTTCTATGCACTTGCGAACCTCATCTCCTACCGGAGATGATCTGTAGTGTTAAGAATCGTCAACAACCGGTCTGCTGAGGATGGCGTCGAATTTAAGGCTGATCTTCTCCACGTCCAATATCAGTTTCTCAGAATTGTAGTTCTCTTGCATCCTAAATGTGACTGGGAGAGAGACACAACTGAGCGGAGTGATAGCTCCTGGACCCACTTCAGATAATGGGCACGAGGGCTCTAGGTCTGACACAAGGACCTACAACTTCTTGAAAGTTGCGAAGCTGATGAGGTTGAGAGCCGCCCCGCCATCAACCAGAACATGGAATTGTGAGAACTGTGTGTGCTGAATACATCGACAATTAGAATAATAGCGAGGGTTCACACGTAAAGTTTTGAATATTGTGGAAAAGCCAAGTTTGGATTGTTCGAACTTCGCTCACATTAGCTGCGCGGACAAATGCTTTGGAATGTCTGAACTTTTCTCATACATTGCATAGCAGCCGCTTTGGACTGTCCGATCTTTCAGTTGCTGAAATATTCATGTCGCTATTATGTTTTTATTTGCAATGTTTCGAACTTGTTGTTTGACTGATAGGGAAGTTTGCTTAGTATTCTTTACTAAGTTTTTTATGTGTTTTGGCTGATAAAGGTGGTTCAACATTGCTGTTGTTTTCAACATGCTTATGTGACATGCTCATGTAAGGTGTTGTGGTTTTTGGACTAACATGAGTCAAGTCGCGGACTTGTGCTCGAAAGAATTGGTTATTTGTTCATGTGCAGGTGTTGCTTGAGGTTAATACATGGCTGGTGACGGGATCCATTAAACTAGTCTTAGGGATGTGGTAGAGTTGATTGAGAGGTCACGTAGCATGTTTGGGTCAAGAACAATGCATATTAAAGTATTGTGGACATTGTTGGAAGGTGTTTGCACATGTGAAAGGAGTGCATGGATGTTGAAACATGGTTTCAAGGTGCACTGAAGAGAGGTGGACGTAAAGAATTGGTCGAAAAGGTCCAACCGGCTGGATTATGCCTCAGGCTGCGGGTGAGGTGGTTATGGTTCGTTTATGGAAAGTTTCAAGTTTGTTTTGGTTAGATTTTGTGTGGGTTATGAAGTTTAGTTTTTTAGGAATGTTTGATACGTCCCTAAGGTGTTTGAAACTCTTAAGATTGCTTCTATCTATGTATGGAAGAGTCTTGAGCAGTTATGGAATGTTTTGGTTGAAACTGAGTAGGATTAGAGTCCTAGTTCGGATTGGTTTGGCCTTAGGTCTGGTTATATAAGCAAGGGAGGCCAAGCTCGATGTAAGGTGACCGTGGGATGTCCCTCTTGTATTCTATTGAATAAATATCGTAGTTTTAGAGGAGATTTTGTGCCTTGTTCATCTGACCCATTTTCGTCAAGTCTTTCTCGTCGAGTTTCTGGACAGCACAATGTTGGCTCGATGTTTTGATATAAATCGAGTTTTGCAGATCCAATTGACGTGATTATTTTTGGATTGTCTTCAAAACTTGATTATCTATCATCTTTGAAAATTTCACGGTCATTGGATTTGTGGTTTCTGATCTACATGAGTTTCTTTGCAGCATTGCAAATATGTTTTTAAAACGGCTAGAACATATTGACCTTTGTCTAGACTTTTGATCATATCTCAAGTTCTACTTAGTGTTTTCATGTGATTCTTGTTGCATTAGTTCTGTGACTTGATTTTATACAATATACACTTGTTTTGTAATAGTTGGACATGTTCAAAACATGTTACACACACAGTTTATTATCACATTGATTTTCTGCCGAGGGATTTTTATTGCTTCAGCTGAAAAGTTTAATTCTACCATTCACCCCCTGGTAGCTTTTCACGTGTTCTTCGATCCTACAATATGTATCGGAGACACGGTGCTCCAATCTATGTGATTTGTACATGTTTTGACTAATCATCATGGACAAATAATCCACAAAACCTCATGTGTTCAATGGTATTGATTTTCAAGTTTGGAAGGCACGTATGGAGTCTTACATACAAGCGCAAGGCTTCGCCATATGGCAGAAGGTATATAAGTCCTTTGATGCGCCACCAAATGATCAAGTACGGCTTCGAACATGAGAGATGGTTACAATAATAACAATGCGCGGAAGTTGATCAACAAGGATTATTTCAAAGCGACTTCGATCGAGTTGTTCCGATCTGCGTAGGATGTTTGGAAAGCTCTATGTGATTATCATGAATGATCCAATGTTATCAAAGAGGTAAGACAACACATGTTCAAGAAAGAATAATGCACTCTGAGATGCAACCCGGTTAGTCAATCGATGACCTCTTTGCTCGCTTTAACAAAATTCTCAGCAACATGCGTAGTGTCAACGTTAATTTTTTAGATGTTGAGAATGCTATGCAATTACTAACTGCATTAGACATGTCAATTTAGGAGATGAAAGTTACATCTATTCGCTAATCCACTTTCATGAGTACACTTATTTTGCTATATTCAAAGTTAAAAACTCATAAAATTGACATAATCTCACGTAAGAATCCTAACAAGTCTCTTGCTTTTGTTTCACAACGTGACATGCCTAGCTCTAGCCAATCTTCAACATGTGGTACACTTGCTTTGTTGTCCTATATAACCCTTGAACAAATTAAAGAGTTTCCAGAGGAGGAGCTAGCACTTCTCTCTACTCAGTTCTCAAAAGCATTGCAAGATGTGAGAACTAGAAGGAGAGGAAGTGTTGGTTCTCAATGACGCTTTGAATGTGGTAAGACTGGACATTTTCGTACGGAGTGCCCTAATCTTTGAGGTCCTACTTCTCATGATGAAAAGCAAACAAGGACGAAGCAGTCCTCTGCAAAAAAAAAAAATAAGAAGAAGAAGGGTTTTACAGGTCGCAAACTAGTAAACAGTGTTGTCTCCACAATTCAAGAACTTAGCTCGAGCGATGTGGACATCGGAAGTGACGAAGATGAAGAGAATTTGCCAAATATGTGCTTCATGGCGGGCAACTCAAAATCAAGTATGTTGGAGAGAAAACACAACAGCGACGATAAAGAGTTATGTCCCACTTGCGAAGAAATGCGTTATGCTATTTCTCGTGCCTCTGTTATACTTAAGAAAAAGGACAAAAAACATAGAGACAATGTTGTTAAAATTGAATCACTAGAATCTGAAATTGTTTAAAATCTTTGATTCCTAGTGATGATTCTTGTTCCTCATGTGAGCTAATATAGGAACAATTGCCCTCATTAAGAAGTATGCACACCTCCACAATTTTATAAACTTGAACTTGAGATTGAAAATAACAAAAAGCTTCCTGCACTTAATGATAAAACATGAAAGATGCTAGTTGTTCTACAATTGATTTGCATTGTTCTACTTGTGATGATCTTGATACGAAACTATATGATGCTATGAATGAGATTGCTGTTTTGAATAATGCTTTACGTTCTCATGAAGTTAAATATTGTTCTAATTGTAAATTAAAAGGAAAAACTTCATTTTAAAATTGCCTTGATCTATCCAATAAACTTGATGACATGCATAGGACACTAGATCGGTTTTGTAATGCAAATAAGAATCTAAACTTGCTGCTGAATTCTTCCGAAGTCTTGCAATGATAAAACTGGTTTAGGTTTTGATTCTCGTACTCATGCTAAGGCACATTCACCTAAACTTGTAAAATCATTAGGAAGTGGTTTCATTCAAATAGTTCCTCAACAAAATGAAGTGGTTTTCAAATCTGTTGGACCGTTGTCTCATTTGGTTTCTAATAAACATGTTGCTTGCTCATCTAGACATGAATACAGAGTTAAATTTCATTGTACCTACTGCGGTAGAGATGGTCATATCATAGATTTTTTCTACAGACTAGCTAAACAACATAAAAAAGAAAGAATGATTTCTAGATCACATAACAACCGAGCAAAACTTGTTGCGCGTGCTGAACCGAATGTTAGCAACATGCAATCTGCTGTAATGTGTCATAAAATTGCAAAGGGTTCTCCCAAACCTACTGTTTTTCGTGCTACATATAACACACTTCATAAATCAGTATTTGGGAACAAGAATTCTCAAAAATTGGCTCATAAACCTGTTGTTTTATTTCAGCTTTCGCGTGTTATTCCTGCTGGATATCGTGTGACACGGTACTGGATTCTTAAATGCCTTTTGACTAACCCCGGTATTAAATCATCGACGTATTGTGCTTCTATGTAGGTTACATGCTTGAGGAAGGAGAACATTTGGATTGTGGATTCAGGTTGCTCACACCACATGTCTGGTAACAAAGAATGGTTCTCCTCCCTCTCTTTTGTGTCACGTGTAGAGAATGTTACTTTTGCTAATAATTCTTCAACTCCTATAATTGCTAAGGGTACGATTGGAGTATATAATCACTACACTTTGAAAGATGTGGCACCTGTTAAAAATTTTGAAATACAACTTGGTTTTTGTTTCAGAATTGCTAGATGAAAATCTTGAAATTGTTTTCACTAAAAATTGCTGCAAGGTTGTAGATTCAAATGGTTCGCTTATTTTTAACATGTCTCAGTTTGGAAGCGTTTTGAAAGCTGATTTTGATATGTCAACTTCTAAGCATAGGTGTCTATTTGCTAATGATTCTCAAGACTTATATTTTTTGCATCGTAGACTTAGCCACGTAGGCTTTGATCATCTCATGCGTGTTAGTGATCTTGATAGCATACGTGGGCTGCCTAGGCTTAAAGGGGACTAGGAAATTGTGTGCTATTCTTGCATACATGCCAAGATGATTGCAGGTTCACATACTCCTCTCACAATGACCATGACAACTGAATCGGGACAACTTTTGCACCTTGACACCGTAAGTCCTTCACGTGTTCAATCTTTTGGAGGTAAATGGTATGTTCTTGTGATTGTTGATGATTATTATAGATACTCTTTCTATTACTTTATGGCATCTAAGAATGAAGCTTTTAATCACTTTAGAACTTTATTTCTTAGATTATCAATTGATCACCCAGGATTTTTAAAAGCAATTAGAAGTGATAACGGAACCAAATTTGAAAATAAATCGTTTGATTACTTTTGTGTTGAAAATTGAATAGATAATCAATTTTCCTTACCTTACGTACCACAACGCAATGGTGTCGTAGAGAGAAAGAACATAACCTTAGTTGAGATGGCTAGGACTGTGCTTGATGAATATCAAACTCCTATGAAATGTTGGTTTGATGCAATTGCAACTGCTTGTTATGTCTCAAATTGTGTTTTCTTGCATGCTAAGCTAGGAAAAACATCATATGAGCTTTGGTTTGGACATAGGCCAAGTGTCAAACACTTTAGTGTCTTTGGTTGCAAATGCTTTGTTAAGGAACATGGTAATCTTGATAAATTTGAACCTAGATCTGTTGATGGTATGTTTCTTGACACTAACAAGAAGTGGAGACTTGTGAGGTTTCTTTTTATGAAGCTAGCCCAGGTACTAGCTCTAATATTGCAGGTCCAAATCTATATCTGCAGGGGGAGAACATTTTCATCGAAGAAAACAAAGAAGTGGTGCTGCCGTCCAAAAATTCAGAAGCAAATGACATTGATCACACTGTTTATTTTGCACCACAACCAGCACCAGCAACTATTGCAGCTAGTACAGATCGTCCACAAGCCATGAGTTCTTCGATCTGTGTTGAACATGAAGAACAAGGAGCTAATGAAGTGTTTACTCCCCTACGTGTCCTCAAAAGTCATCCTCCACAACAAATCATTGGAAGCCAGCGTGAACAAGTCACGCAATCCATGTTTGACGATCCAAAATTTCATGCTCATTCTGCTTTTGTTGCTTTTTTTTGAACCCAAAGATATATCACACACACTCACTAAAGAATTTTGAATTATTGCCATGCAAGAAGAGTTAGAAAATTTTGAAATAAATAATATTTGGAAACATGTACCTCCACTTCAAGGTCACACCTTAATTGGAACAAATGGGTGTTTAAAAATAATCAAAGTGAGGATGGGGTTGTGGTTAGGAATAAGGGTAGGTTGGTTGCTCAAGGTTTCACTCAAGTTGAAGGTTTAGATTTTGATGAAACTTTTGCTCCCATTGCGAGATTAGAAACTATAAGAATTTTCTTAGCATTTAATGCATCTAAATGTTCTTATATGGATGTTAAAAGTTCTTTTCTTAATAGCTACACAGATGAGGAGTTTTATGTCAAGAAACCACCAGGTTTTGAAAATCCAGATTTTCCTAATCATGTTTATAAACTGTCGAAAGTCTTTTACACTCTCAAACAATCCCTAAGAGCATGGTACGATAGGTTAAAAACATTCTTACTTGAAAAGGGGTTTACCATGGGCAAGATTGATAAAACTCTTTTTGTACTTAAGCATGGCAATGACTCATTATTCATTCAAGTGTATGTGGGTTATATTATCTTTGGTTGTGCTTGTCATGATCTTGTGTCCAAGTTTTCAACTATGATGAGTTCAGAATTTCAGAGGAGTATGATGGGAGAACTCACATACTTTTTGGGACTGCAAATCAAGCAAACTAAGGAGAAAACCTTTGTGCATCAAACGAAGTACATGAAAGATCTCATTAAGCAATTCAACTTGGATAAAAGCAAGCCTGCGGACAGCAATGGGAAAACCAACAACACTTGAACTTGATGAAGATGGTGAACCCATGGATAAAAAGAATATTGAAGCATGATCGGGTCAATTTTGTTCCTCACGGCATCAAGACCGAACATACAATTTAGAATATGTCTTTGTGCACGATATCAATCTTCTCCACATGTTTTGCATCATCAAGTTGACAAAATCAAGCCTTCGGACAGCAATGGGAAAACCAACAACACTTGAACTTGAATTTGGCGTTTTTTCCTTCTTTCTCAACCGTTACTTTGAAAGCTTTTTCGGATGCTGATTTTGGGGGTTGTAGGATTGATAGAAAAAGTACTTTGGGTGCTTGTCATTTTCTTGGTAATTCACTCATGTCTTGGTCCTCTAGAAAACAAAATTCAGTTGCACAATCTACGGTCGAATATGAATATGTAGTTGCTGCTAGCGCTTGCTCACAAATTCTTTGTATTGTTCAAACATTTAAGGACTATGGGGTTGACCTAGATAGTGCTCCACTATTTTGTGATAACTCTAGTGCCATTTGGATTTCTAAAAAACCTTTGCAACATTCGAGAACAAAGCACATTAACAATAGGTATCAATTTCTCCGTGACAATGTTGAAAAGGAAACATTGTGCTTCGCCATGTAGATACCGAACAACAATTGTCTGACATTTTTACAAACCTTTGGATTTCACTCGGTTTTGTTTCATTCATAGTGAAATAGGAGTTATGCATCCTCTTGGCTTAAATTGAGGTGGAGTATTGAAACTTTGAGATCCTATGTATGAATCTAAATTTAAAATAATAGGAGCACTGTATTTTATACATATATGACTTTGTGATTCCTTTTACATGCTGAAAGTTTTTACTACATTACTCGTGTTATACATTTTGTAGTTCTTGCCATGACTAGTAATTGGAATTACTTACACTAAATCTTGTCATGATCGAACTTTGTTGCTGTTTTGAACTTGTTGCATGCTCACAAGTGATTTTTATAATGAAAAATTAATCAATCAACTATCCACATGTTGAGCTTTTATGATGAAATGGAAATATGAGAAAAGATCAAGAGAATACGCATGCATCACACTTTTTGTTTTTGAGATGGCTTATCATTGCATTTAGATATGAACTTGGATAATGTTGTGTATGACTAAAACCATGTCCTTAAGCTTCTAATTGTCAAATGACATAGTCTTGGCTTGGTTGGTTAGAATAAGGCTGATGTGACATATAATCTCTTGCAAGTGTCATATGATCAATATTTGTGCTTTAAATGATAATGAAAAATGAAAAATGCCGGAACAATTGTCATGCTTTCAGGTTTTGAAATGGATAAGTTTGTGAGATCATGATTTGCTTGAATTGAAAATTACACTTGATCTCTAGCATGGCTTACACTACTTTATGTATCTCATTCACGTGATAGTGTAAGTGACTTGATAGTATGACTTGGATGAGCTTTGTTTTATATGTATATGTTATAATATGCTCATAACAATTAAAATTTCAGGACTCCTACACCAAGGGAGAAAAAACCATGCGCTCTCGCTCCCCACCTCCCCGCTAGTGCTCGCTGCCACCACAGCTCCCTCACAACTGCCGGTCCTCTCACCCTCCCCGTCGCTTGCCCTTCATGCTTTCGCTGGTAGCCGCGGCACTGCTGCTGCATCCCTGTCGTCTGGGAAGATGGATGGCACGAGGGAGCCTGCAACACCAGGTCTTTGGGACCTTAAGCAAGGCAAGAGATTTCAAGATACAGTGCTGCGTCATTTCAGATCCTCTGTTCACCACCCAAGTTCCTTGCTTTGGGGATCCTTCTTCCTCCTCGCCATCTTTCACTGTTTCACGTTCAGGCTCACAGAGCGTGATGTCGGATGGGCTCTCCATTCGGTGCTCTGAAGCACTTTTGAGGTATTCAATGTTAAGTTCGTTCAGGAGCGGACTTATCGCTTCTCGGTGGCCAACAAACATGTTGGGTTGCTGGTGCACTCACTGAAGAGGGTCAGAAATCCAAACTTTGATGTCTACTTTCACCCATGGCGCGACGGCGGTCCGGACTAAAAGGAAAAGTCCCGTTGGGAGGATGAGGAAAGATTAAGTTGGACTGAAGTCAGGCGAAGAAAGCCTACGTTGGGCATCCCCCCAAAAAGGTAACATTCGCCTCTCCGGTATGTCGATCAAGCCCGGCCGAGGCACTCTCCAACTCTCAGATCTTCATACATTTTGACTTTCAATGCTTGCTTAGTTCAACTGCCTGTCCAGCTCTCCCAATCAGGGAAATCTTCTCGGCAAAGATCTCTGCTCCTAGCATAGTGACTGCTGCTCCACCATTGCCGCACCTCAAGCGCGCTCCCCAAGGCGCAAGCTCTAGTGTCAACCATGTGGCTAATGGTCCCTGCAGATATGGCGTCTCTCATGCAGCCACGTCGAAGCCTAGTGCGCCTACAACTCGACATGATGGTAGATCGGCTCGCTGGTCGTCTAGAGGCAAATCATTTCAAACTGCCGTAGCTTTCAATGCTGGGAAGCAAAATCAGGGATACGTGGCATATACCTCTGTACCTGGTAATCATATACTTCTGCCACATCATGGATCTACGCCTAAGCTTACGCATCGGGCTCTCTCCCTTGGCTCAAACAAGGCTGGGAACCGCCATGTCTATAACCGTAACAGTGCAACCGGGAGTTATTGCAGCCAATGGCATGTAGGGGTTACAGCGCCTGAAATCGAAGCCACCAGGGCTGCTACACGAAAAGCTGTGATGATGACAGCGAAGACCAACTCTCGCCGACCGGCCTCCATGGTGACTAGGCGCTGCTGCAATTGCTTGAGTTCAACTCACTAGGCTTCAATGCACAAACCAAATTCGCCGCAAACAATGCCTTCAGTCTGGTCACATTAAGAGAAACTGCACTTCTCTCCGGGCTGCGCGAGATATCTGGATCCCCAAAGCAAGGTCGACTGGTATATTAATACACCAGTCCATAAATACAAAAAAAAGCCCCACCCGCAGACATCTCTCTCGCCATTGTTCCTTTCGTTCCACCCAGTCGGTCTGGCGACATCTCCCAAGCTGCCTCAATGGTGAACTTTACTGTGAATCCTGAGAGATTTCTCCCCAGTGATCAATTTGTGATTGACGATGGAGGGCCAGATTGTCCACAAAGAACAGTAGTCTACCTTCCAGGTCTTCACCACCACATCCATGAGAACTTCATCATTGCAGTTGACGCATTTGGTGTGCTCCATGAACATCAATATGAGCTCTTCAAGGTCAGAATCAGAGACTTCCTAGAAGATGAGCTAGGTATAGATGTGCGCTCTACCTGCTTAACTCCATTAGGGATTGCAATGTACTCTCTGCCAACTTGTTTCAATAGGGATACCGTTCTTCTTGGAGGTCCTATAATAGTGGAAGCAGTAACAATCATCTTTGTGAGACATGATTATGAGATGAACAGAAGAGTTAACAACTACACCAAGGTTGGATGCTTCCTGATTCTAGCTTATCCCATCAATTACAGAAAACTAGAATGTGTGGATCTGCTGGTTTCAAGCTTTGGCAAGTTACTGCATTGGCAGAACAGTCCCCGTTCCTTAGGCTTCATCTTAGTTAAGTGCATGTACAATGAGTTTAGGGACATCCATCGAAGCTTATTGCTGTGTCATGGCAATAGGGATGGTGATGGCTGGTCCTAGTCCTGTCCTGTTTATATACTGAACTGGATGCAACCGGGTGGAGGGATTCCATTTGAAGATGAACCACCTGAAAGAGGGAATACGCATCCACTAGACGACGATCAGCTGCAGGAGGAAGATCTTGAGGATGCTCATGTGGTTCCTCAAGCACCTGGAGATCCTATGTGGTATTATGTTGTGCTCATTCATGGTAATCACTCGCCTAATCTGCACAACCCTCTTACTGGCTAGAATGCAGACTGGGGTCAATGGCCGATGACCTCACAAGATGAACAGCCTTTTGCAAATGCCTCCGATTCTTGAGCGCCGTTGAATCCATCGGTCCTCTCTGTGCAGTTGGGATCCTCAGTGTAGGGGGTCCCTAATTAGCAAATCCTGCATGGGGAGCCGATTTTCAAACTTCACACAACTGGAGATGGAGAGTCTTTTCAGCAGCAGCCTGCCTGGCTTCAACCATTTGACTCGATGGCACTCAGAAGGATGCTTGCAGCCGCTTTTCCACTGGCCCCTAATGCTTGGTGGAATGTTCAGATTTTAGATGGTAATCGCTCTAAATGCTGCTGTCAACTCTCGCAGACACAAAACTGCAAAAGGGAAGGGAATGGCCGGGTCATCGTCACCACTGCAGAAGGTTGCAAAGAACCAGGTTGTAAGGCAACAGAGACAGAATAGGACACGAGTATCCTGATCAAAAATCTTTGCAGAAGCCCTAGAATCAAGAAAATTCTAGATGGAAATAGAACAAAGGTTGTGGCCGTTGCTGGTATGAGCACGGAGAAAAACCACAAGGAGGATTTGGGGGAGTCCGCCGATACTCCCCAAGGGCCAGGTACTAATTACTTTTTGGGTCTAGTTAAATTCCCAAATCTTACTGACCTTGATTGTTGTTGTTGTTGCAATATGGCCCATTTAAGTGGCCCATTCAGTAGAATTCCAAAGCAATATGGTTGTTGGTCTTAGTCCCGTACTGTTAGTTCATGGTGGTGCAAACTAACTTTGTGAGACCTATGTGTGCTGAATACATTGGCTTTGACAATAAAAGTTTTGAATGCTGCCATAACATCTTCTTAGGATGGTCAAACTCTAGCTCCGAGCTTCTACAAGGTCCGACTTCTTTTTCAAGGTTCGACATGTTTTTGGGTAGCTCCGGTGAGTCTTGTCTTTAGCTCCGGCATGTCTTTGATAGCTCCGGCATGTCTTTGTTAAGCTCTGATATGTTTTGCTAGGTCCGACTTATGTTGGTTAGCTCCGACTTTTTCTAGCTTCGACCTTTGGGTTTACTAGTTCCGACTAGTTTTGGTTAGCTCCAGTGCTAGGTCCGACTGGTTTAGTTAGGTCCGGCACTAGGTCCGACTAGCTTTGGTAAGCTCCGGGCACTAGGTTGTACTAGCTTTGGTAAGCTCCAGCTCAATCTCCGGTTAGCTTTGGTAAGGTTCAGAGCTTGATCGTAAGGTTCCAAATTTTCATGTGAAATGTTTCGAACATGCTTTACACTTATAAAAAGGTTGCTTAGTATTCTTTACTAAGTTTTTGGTGTGTTTTGGTGGTTAAGGCTTATATCATTTTGCTGTGCTTTGCAACATGCTTATGTGAGGTGCTCACGTAAGGTGTTGTAGTTTAGGAACTGACTTGAGTCATGTCGTGGACTTGGGCTCGTACGGATTGGTTGTTTGTTCATGTGCAGGTGTTGCTTGAGTTCCAATCATGGCTGATGACAGGATCCTTTGGATAGTCTCAGGGAGGAGATGAGGTTTCAACAACCAAATTCAGGAGGAATTGTGGTTGAGCGGGTCAGGAGGTCGCGCAGGATGATTGAATTAAGGGCAGCGCATATGAAGGTTACTGGACGTTGAAGGAAGGTGTTTGCATGTATGCATGAGGTGGCAACATGGTTCTGAAGATGGTTTATGGATGGGAAGATCTGGTTGGAAAGATCAGATCGTATCGGTTGATGACTTTGGCTGCGGTGGAGTCGGTTATGGCTCGGTATGGAAAGTATCGAGTTGGTTATGATAGGATTTCGTGTGGGTCATGAATTTGAGTTGTTTTAGGAATGTGGGATACGTTCCTAAGGTGTTTGGAAGTCTTAAGATTGCTTCTATCTGCGTATAGAAGTGTCCTAAGCAGTCATGGAAAGTTTAGATTCGTGATCTGAGTAGGATTAGAGTCCTGATTTGAGTTGAGTTGGCTTTCGGGCTGGTTATATAAGCAAGAGAGGCCAGAGCTCGTGGTGCATGACTTTTGGACTGTTCCTCTTGTGTTCTATTGAATAAAATTCGTAGTTTGGAGGAACTTTTGTGCCTTGTTCGTCCGACTTGTTCCAGACAAGTTTTACTCGTCGAGTTTCTGGACAGCACTACCTTTCATCGATTCTTTTATCATAACTCGAGTTTTACAGATCCAATTGACGTGATTCTTTTTGAGTTGTCTTCACAACTTGTATCTTTCAAAATTTCACGGTCATTGGATTTGTGGTTTCTGATCTACATGAGTTTCTTTGTGGCGTTCCAGAACTGTTTTTCTCGGTTAAGACAGATTGACCTTTGTTCGATCTTTCGATCATAACTTGAGTTTCTCTCGACGGATTTGAGTGATTCTTCTTGTGTTTTCTTCGTGACTTGATTCTCTCTGATATATATCACTTTTGTCATGGTGATAAACGTTTAGATTAGTTTCACACACGATTTCTCTAACAGATCATTTTTTTTTACTGAAGGGGTTGGAATTTAATTGTTTCTGCTGCGTAAGATTTTTAAATCTAGCATTCACCCCCCCTCTGGTATCTTTTCATGTGCTCTTGGATCCTACAAACTTAAATGGTAGCCCTCATACCCATGGCTTAAAAGAGAAAGCAATAATGAGGGGCCTAACTATATGTACTCACACACACGCACACGCATATCCACGATTTTTTGCGTGTTCTTCTGTGTGACTTGTGACTTGTGATGCACGACCGTGACGCAGTTGCATTGAGTGTATTTTTCCCACTTGTATGTTTCCAAGATTTGAACCGTTCTGCAATCATAGAGAATTAGTGTGCGATTAATTGCCATAAACGTCATTAACTGGACGATCAATTAGTGGACGTCATTAACATGGAAACGGCTCCCAGAGGGCAGCCGTACCTATATCAGGCACTGAAGACTTTTAGGTTTCCAACACACAAAAAATTCTCTTCCATCTATTTATCTTCCTTTTGGAAAGATGTGTTGTGGTGTTTGAACTACCAAGACTTCACCAATCCTCATTCTTGGCTTGCACCAAGGAGGAGGGTGAGCGGTTTCTCTGAACTGTTGCGATCGTGAAGCCTGCATGAGGGACGACAATAAGATTTCTGGGCAGCGCATCTGTGTGACAGCTCGAAGCTATTTGGCATTGATTTGCGCTGCCACATGGACGAGCTGCAGCATCTACATCGATGAATCCAAAGTGAGTCCATATGTTTCTGCTAGTGTTTATTGTGTTGATCTACTACTGCTCTGTAAAGTACGCATCGCAGCTTTGAATATCTGTGAAAGTTGCCTCAATTTAAAATCTGGATTTGGAATAATAAGCAATTATCCATCATTCCAAAAACCTTATTTTTGCGTTTATTCTATTATTCTAGCAATGGCTGGTGCTTCAGATGCAATGAAACCTGAGAGGTTTGGAGGTGGCGAAAATTTTCATAGATGGTAGACTAAAGTCAAAATTTGTCTTATGTCGATGGGGCTGGGGTGGATGATTCACCCTGTAATGCCATTCACGGTTGACCAGACCGCCACCTATCCAACAGCGCGTGACTCCGCACTTGGCTGCATCTTAACTCTTTTAGCTGATAGTCTCTATGATGTGTATATGAGTTACACAGACCCCACAAAGCTGCGGGAAGCACTGGAGCACAAATATGCTGTCTCTAAAGTCGGTCGCTTGCTGTACACTTGTGAGCAATTTTTGGACTTCAGCATTGATGCTACAAAGTCTGCTGTTTCCCAAGCTCAAGAGATACAGCTGCTGGCCGGAGAGATTGCATGTTTGGGATGTGTCTTGCCTGACAGGTTTGTGGCAGCACGCATTATTGCCAAACTCCCTAGTTCATGGAGTGATTTTGCCACAAGCCTGAAACACAAGGCGGAAGATATCTCTATTGAGAATCTGATTATATCCCTCGATGTGGAGGAAAAGGAAAGGGCAAAAGACGCTCCTCACACATCTGCTGCTACAGAGAACGGTGCTAGTGCAAACATGGTGCATAAAAAGGCCAACCCCAAAAATAACAACAAGGGTAAGATGCAAACTGGTGATAAAGCCAAGAAAACTACTAATTTCAAAAAAAAAAAGAATGAGAAAGACAACAGAGCATGTTTTGTGTGTGGTAAAGAAAGGCATATTGCAAAAGGCTGTCGTCACTGCAAAACCAAAGATGATGAACAGCAAAAGAAGGTTGTGAATGTGATCATTGCCAAAAACAACAGCGGTGAAGCCGATCCTTCTAGGTAAGGTAATTTACCATTTGTCTTTCCAGCTATACAATCCTCAGATTCGTGGGTTGATATAGGTGCCAATGTTCATGTTTTTTCTAATTTGTCTTTATTTTCTTCTTACCAGGGAATGTAGTATTCCACCATCTTGATGGGAAACGGATCAGCTGCTTTTGTTCTTGGTGTTGGTACGGTCAAACTAAAGCTCATTTCAGGAAAGAATGTCCATTTGAAGAACGTATAGCATGCTCCAACAATAATCAGGAATCTGATTAGTATTTCCTTATTATGTCAAGATTGTTTTAAGTTAGTATTTGAGTCAAATAAAGTTGTAATATCCAAGTTTGGAAACATCATAGGAAAAGGCTATGTGAGCTGAGGCTTGCTCCGCCTAAGTACTTTTGATATGGATTATCATTTGAATTTTGCATCTGTGATTAATAAAGCTTGTGAAGCTGATGTGTGGCACTCACATTTTTGTCATATTGGTTTTGACACCATTACTAGAATGTCCAGATTAGATTTTATTACTAAGTTTAATATTGTCAAAGGATCAAAGTGCCAATCTTGTGCGCAAGCAAAACAACCTCGAAAACCATTAAAAGTTTAGAGGAAAACAACCTTGGCACCGTTAGATCTTATCCATTCTGATTTGTGTGAGATGAATGGAATATTGACTAGAGGAGGCAAGAGATATTTCATGAATTTTATAGATGATGCTACTCATTTTGTTATATTTATCTTATAAAAACTAAAGATGAAGCCCTACATTACTTTAAGATTTATAAGGCCGAGGTTGAGAACAAACTTGAGAGGAAAATTAAAAGGTTCCGCGATGACCGTGGAGGAGAGTATATCTCAAATGACTTATGTCAGTTTTGTACTGAACATGGTATTATCTATGAAGCGAAACCACCATATTCACCTCAATCTAATGGGGTAGCTAAAAGGAAAAACCGAACTCTAACTGATTTGTTAAACACTGTGTTAGAGAGCGATGGTATGTCCTATGAATGGTGGGGGGAAGCTATTTTGACAGAAAATTTTGTCCTGAATAGAGTAGTGACTAAAAATAGAGAAGTCACTCGATATGAGGGATGGAATAGAAGGAAACCCAACGTCAAATTTTTGAGGACATGGGGCTGTCTGGCAAAGGTTAATCTACCTGAGCCGAAAAAGAGAAAGCTTGGACCCAAAATAGTAGATTGTGTGTTCTTGGGAGATGCACATAACAGTATGGCCTATAGAGTTTTAGTAGTTAAATCCGATACTCCAAATCAAATGTGAACACTATCATGGAGTATAAAGATGCTTCATTTTTTGAGAATATATTTCAAATGAGAGCAGTAGGTAGCACATCTTATAATGAAAATAATCATATTCATACAACCGCTCATGAGGATTACACACCACCTCAATCAAATGACGAAACACACACACCATCCAGAGAATATAACAATTTAGTCGATCATGAATCTCCTCATAGAAGTAAGAGACAAAAGATTGCAAAATCTTTCTGTGATGACTTTATTGTTTATCTAATAGATGATGTGCCCAATACTCTTTCAGAGGAGTATGCTTCTCCCGATGCATAGTAATGGAAAGAGGCAGTTCTAGTGAGATGGATTGCATCATGTCAAATGGGACTTGGGAGATCACAGATTGTCCAAGTGCGTGTAAACCAATTGGTTGTAAGTGGATCTTCAAAAAGAAATTGAAGCCGGATGGTACTATTTAGAAGTACAAGATTATACTTGTGACCAACGGATTTACACAAAAAGAAGGAGGATTTCTTTGACACATACTCTCCTGTTGCCCGAATTACCACCATTAGAGTATTACTAGCGATAGCTTCTTCAAGTGGTTTACTTGTCCATCAAATGGATGTAAAAACCACTTTCCTTTATGGAGAGTTAGAGGAGGAAATATATATGGAGCAACCAGATGGATATAAAAATCCTGGGCAAGAGAATAAAGTGTGTAAATTAATAAAATCCTTGTATGGTCAAAAGCAAGCACCCAAACAATGGCATGAAAAGTTCGACAACACTCTAACATCAGCCGGATTCAGCGTGAATGAGGCGGACAACTGTGTGTACTATAGTTTTTGTGGGGGTCAAGAAGTAATATTGTGCTTGTATGTCGATGACATATTAGTTTTTGGAACAAGCACAAGAATGATTGATGAGATCAAATCTTTCTTGTCTAGATGTTTTGACATGAAAGACTTGGGACAGGCAGATGTAATTCTGAATATAAAGTTGATTATAAGTGAAGATGGAATCACACTAAATCAATCTCACTATGCGGAGGAAATTCTTTCTCGCTTTGGCTTTGATAACTGCAAAGTCTCTCCGACTCCATATGATGCAAGCATCAAGCTTCAAAAATTCATGGGAGAGGAAAAGATCAACTAAGATATTCATGAATATCTAGCTGGTGCCACACGACCTGGTATCTCCTATGCTGTGAGCAACCTCAGTCGGTTTACATCAAACCCAGGAGATGATCATTGGAAGGCACTTGAACGAGTGTTGCACTATTTGAGAGGAACATCCTCACTTGGAATTCAATACATGGGATATCCACCAGCGTTGGAGGGACGTAGTGATTTCAATTGGATCTCAGATGCGGATGAGATGAAGGCCACGAGTGGCTTTGTGTTTACGCATGTTGGTGCTGCAGTTTCATGGAGGTCTTATAAATAGACTGTATTAACAAAGTCTACCACAAAAGTTGAACTTGTAGCACTAGAAACAACAACCAATGAGGTTGAATGGCTAAGAGAGCTATTGATGGACTTGCCTTTCGTTGAAAAGCCGATACCGCCTATCCTAATGTATTGCGATAACCAATCAATGCTAGCTAAGGTTATGAATACAAAGGATAATTCAAAGTCCACCAAGCACATCAAGCGTAGACTGAAATCTGTTAGAAAGATGAAAAACTCCGGAATTATAGTTGCGAGCTATGTGAAAAGTGCAAATAATCTAGCAGACTCCTTCATAAAAGGATTATCACAGAATGCGATTTCCGTGATGTCTAAGAACATGGGTATGAGGCCCACCTGAAGTTACATCACAACGGTAACCTGTCCTTTTGATCGAAGATCCCGTGATTTAGGTACTAGGAGAAACAAGTTGACTGATGTAACCAAATAGTACATTATAAATAAATAAATAATGTACTCATGTTCAAATGACACCAAGTACTCTTTACTGTATGGAAGGTTGGCATACATTAAGGTTTAATGTTTTCCGTTGTAAAGATATTAGCCTACAGGATATCTTGAAGGAAAACACCTACTTGAGATTAATTGTAGGTTGCAGTTCGTGAGAATAGGACGTTCTCATAAAGGATCATGAGAAGATACGGGAGCAGACCATTAACGCTCCAAATAGGTCAGGTTGTCTCTCAGCTTAGTATCAATCCTTATTTGAAGTGAAATCTTTACACACAAGGCTGAGAATTCAAGGCATAGTCCATTCTTCAGTCATGGAAAGATGAATCTTTTTATTCTAGGTATAAGCTCAACCAGTAAGGGACTCATACCGAAAGACTGATATATAAAACAATAATACAGCACAATGATCATTTATTCTTCATTCCTTGCTTTGAAATTGGTGGGGGTTGTTGGAATTTTGCCCATCTAAGTGGCCCATTCAGTAGAAATTCCAAAGCAACGTGGTTGTTGGTTTTAGTCCAATATTGCTAGTTTATGGTGGTGCAAACCAACTTAAATAGTAGCCCTCATACCCATGGCTGAATAGAGAAAGCAATAATAAGGGGACTGGCTATATGTACTCACACACACGAACGCGCGCACGTGTTTCCGCGATTTTACGCGTGTTCTTCCACGTGACTTGCGACGCACGACTGTGGCGTGGCTGCATTGAGTGTATTTTTGCCACTTGTATCCTTTCCAAGATTTGAACCATTCTGCACTAATAGAGAATTAGTGCGTGATTTATTGCCATAAACGTCATTAACTTGATGAGCAATTAGTGGACGTCATTAACATGGAAACGGCTCCTAGAGGGCAGACGTGCCTATATCCGGCCCTGAAGACTTTCAGGTTTCCAACACACAAAAAAATCTCTTCCATCTGGTCATCTTCCTTTTGGAAAGTTGTGTTGTAGTGTTTGAGCTGCCAAGACTTCACCGATCCTCTTTCTTGGCGTGCAGTGAGGAGGAGGGTGAGTGGTATCTCCGAATCGTTGCCATCATGAAGCCTGCACGAGGGATGGCAATAAGGTTTCTAGGCAGTGCATCTGCGCGACCGCTCGAAGCTATTTGACGTCGATCTGCGCTGCTACACGGACGAGCTGCAACATCTACATCGACGAATCCAAAGTGAGTCCATATGTTTCCGCTAGAGTTTATTGTGTTGATCTAGTGAAGCTTGCGGGGAAGGGGTCACTTGTTGTAACATACGAAATGTTGGCCATGATCTGGGATCCGTATTTTGCTGTAATATAATTTCCAATGCTATGTATGGTGTCACCCTACTGGTTGCAGACAATGAATACTCAGCACGTGCATGAAGACTGTAAGACCTATGTGTGCTGAATACATTGGCTTGTAGTGAATACACTTGCTTTGATGATAAAAGTTTTGAATATCACCAAAACACCTTTTTATCAAGGTCTGACTCTAGCACCGAGCTACAGCAAGGTCCGTTGGTAGGTCCGACTTGGTTTGTGTAGCTCCGGTTATGTTCGATGCTAGGTCCGACTTATAGGCAAGGTCCGACTAGCTTTGGTCAGCTCTGGTGAAGTTTTGTCTTTAGCTCCGGCATGTCTTTAATAGCTCCAACATGTTTTTGATAGCTCCGACATGTTTTTGATAGCTTTGACATGATTTTGATAGCTCTGACGTATTTTTGCTAAGCTCCGAGTTGATTTTTCTAGCTCCGGCTTTTGGGTTTACTAGTTCCAACTAGTTCTGGTTAGCTCCAGCGCTAGGTCCTACTAGTTCTGTAAGCTCCGGCGGGAGCTTGGTTGTACTAGTTTTGGTAAGCTCTGGCGCTAGGTTCTACTAGCTTTTTGTTAGCTCCAGCTCAAGGTCCGGGTTGCTCTGGCAAGGTCCGAAACTTGACCGTAGTGCTTCTGCTTTTCATTTACAATGTTTTGTACTTGCTTTACATTTTTGGAAAGATTGCTTAGTATTCATTTGCTAAGTTTTTGGTGCGTTTTGGTTGATATGGATGGTATCGTGTTACTGTGGTTTTGCAACATGCTTATGTGAGGTTCTCACGTAGGGTGTTGTGTTCGGAACTAACTTGAGTCAAGTCGAGGACTTGGGCTCGTATGGATTGGTTGTTTATTCATGTGCAGGTGTTGCTTGAGTTCAAGACATGGCTGGTGACGGGATCCATTGGACTAGTCTCAAAGAGGAGATGAGGTTCCAACAACCAAATTCAGGAGGAATTGTGGTTGAGCTGATCAGGAGGTTGCGCAGCATGATTGAATCAAGAACAATGCATATGAAGGTATCGTGGACATCATTGGAAGATGTTTGCACGTGTGCAAGGAGTGCATGGACGTGGCTACATGGTTCCTAGACATGATGAAGAGATGTGGACGTAAAGAATTGGTCGGAAAGGTCCAACCGACTAGGTTATGGACTCAGGCTGCGGCTGAGTCGGGTTTGACTCAAATATGGAAAGATTTGAGTTGGTTATGATAGGATTTCGTGTGGGTAACGAATTTGAGTTGTTTAGTAATGTGGTATACGTTCCTAAGGTGTTTGGAAGTCTTAAGATTGCTTCTATCTGCATATGAAAGAATCTTGAGGAGTTATGAAAAGTTACGATTCGTGATCTGAGTAGGATTGAAGTCCTAGTTGATATTGGGTTGGCCTAAGTGCTGGTTATATAAGCAAGGGAGCCCAGAGCTCGTGGTGTACGACTTTGGGGGCTGTTCCTCTTGTGTTCTATTGAATAAAATTCGTAGTTTGAAGGAACTTGTGTGCCTTGTTCGTCCGACTTGTTCCAGACAAGTTTTACTTATCGAGTTTCTGGACAGCACTACCTTTCGTTGGTAGTTTTATCATAACTCGAGTTTTACAGATCCAATTGACTTGATTCTTTTTGGGTTGTCTTCACAACTTGATTGTATATTATCTGTAAAAATTTCACGGTCATTGGATTTGTGGTCTCTGATCTACACGAGTTTCTTTGCAGCGTTCCAGAACTGTTTTTTTCTCGGGTAGGGCAGATTGACCACTGTTTGATCTTTCAATCATAACTTGAGTTTTTCTCGACGGATTTGAGTGATTCTTTTTGTGTTGTCTTCGTGACTTGATTCTCTCTGATATTTATCACTTTTGTCACAGTAATACACATTTAGATTAGTCTCACACACGATTTCTTTAACAGATCGTTTTTCTACCGAAAGGGTTTGGGGTTTAATTGTTTTTGCTGCGTAAGATTTTTAAATCTACCATTCACCCCCCATATGGTAGCTTTTCACATGCTCTTCGATCCTACAATTCGTATCAGAGCCACGGTGCTCTAATCTTTGTGATTTGCACATGTTTTTGACTAATCATCATGGAGAAGTACTCTGACAAACCTTGTGTGTTTGCTGGTATTGATTTTCAGGTTTGGAAGGCACGCATGGAGGCTTTAATCCAGGCACAAGGCTTTACAATATGGGAGAAGGTATACAAGCCTTACGAAGTGCCATTAAACGATCAAGTTACAGCTACAAATCTAAGAGATGTCGACAACAACAACAAGGCTCAAAACTTGATCATACAAGGATTAGCACAAAGCGACTTCGACCGTGTTGCACACCTCTGATCTGCATACGATGTGAAGGAAAGCACTTTGTGACTACCACGAAGGATCCAACAGATCAAAGAGGTAAGGCAAGACATGTTCAAGAAAGAATACATGCGCTTCGATATGCAACCCGAGGAGTCTATTGATGACCTTTTTGCTCGCTTTAATAAGATTCTCAGCAACTTGCGTAGTGTCAATGTTCATTTTTCAGATGCTGAAAATGCCAGGCAATTGCTAAGTGCATTAGATATGTCAATTTGGGAGATGAAAGTTACATCTATTCGTGGATCTACTGTCATGAGTTCTCTTACATTAGATGTACTCTATTCTAAACTAAAAACTCATGAAATTGATATCCTAGCACGTAGGAACCCCAATAAGTCTATTGCATTTGTTTCACAACGTGATATGTCTAGCTCCAGCCAATCATCATCTTGCAATACTCTTGCTTTGTTGTCCTCACTAACCATGGAGCAGATCGAAGAATTTCCAGAAGAGTAGTTGGCACTCATCTCTACTAGATTCTCAAAAGCATTGCAAAATGTGAGAACTAGAAGGAGAGGAAGCTCCGAACCTCAATGCTGTTTTGAATGTGGTAAAACAGGACACTTTCGTACAAAATGCCCTAACCTTTCAGGTCCGACCACCCGGGAAGAAAAACAAAGCATGGTTCGGACCTCCTCTGGAAATTTCAACAAGAAGAAGAAAGGTACCATAGGACGCAAGATGATCAAAAGTTTCATCACCACGCTTCAAGAGTTCAGTTCAAGCGACGTGGACATTGGAAGTGATGAAGATGAAGATGATTTGGCAAACTTGTGCTTCATGGCGGGCAAGTCAGGATCAAGTATGGAGGAGGCAGAACACAACAGCGATAATGAAGAGGTATGTCCTACTTGCAAAGAAATGTGTGATGCTATTTCTCGTGCCACTATTATTGTTAAGAAAAAGGACAAAAAGCTTAGTGATAGTGCTGCTAAAATTGAATCACTAGAATCTGAAATCAACCGTTTAAAAACTCTGATTCCTAGTGATGATGCATGTTCCTCATGTGATTTAATATATGAACAATTGTCCTCATTAAGAAGTGCGCACAACTCCACACTTGATAAAGTTGAGTTAGAAATTGAAAAGAACAAAGAGCTTGCTGCACTTAATGATAAAAACTTGAAAGATGCTAGCTGTTCTACAATTGATTTGGATTGTTCTACTTGTGATGATCTTGATAAGAAACTACAGGATGCTATGAATGAAATTTCTATATTGAACAGTGCTTTACGTTCTCATGAAGTTAAATTTTGTTCAAATTACAAACTAAAAGGAAAAACTAAATGTGAAAATTGCCTTGATATGTCCAATAAACTTGATGACATGCATAGGACATTAGATCGGTTTTGTAATGGGAATAAGAACCTAAACTTACTGCTGAATTCTTCCAAGTATTGCAATGATAAAACTGGTTTAGGTTTTGATTCTCATGCTCATGCTAAGGCACATCCACCTAAAATTGTAAAGTCATTAGGAAGTAGTTTGATTCAAACAGTTCCTAAACAAAAAGGAGTGGTTTTCAAATCTGCAGGAGTGTTGTCTTATTCGGTTTCAAATAAAAATATTGCTTGCTCATCTATACATGAACACAAAGTTAAATTTCATTGGACCTTCTGTGGTAGAGATGGTCATGTCATAGATTTTTGTTATAGACTAGCTAAACAACAGAAAAGGGAAAGAATGGTTGATGGATCTCATAACTTTCATGCAAAATTTGCTGCTCACATTGAACCAAATGTACAACCTGCTGTTTTGAGTCAAAAACATTCAAAGTTTACCTTCGGGCCTCCTGTTTTTGCCTCCGAAGCTACTGATTTTTGTGCTACACAAGTAACACCTTATAGGTCAGTAGTTAAGAATAAAAAATCTCAAACTTTGACTCATAAACCTGCTGCTTTGTCTCAGCTTTCGCGTGTTTTTCCTGCAGCACGTCGCGTGACTCAGTACTGGATTCCTAAATGCCTTTTAACTAACCCCAGTATTGAGTCATCGACGTATTGTGCTTCTATGTAGGTTACACGTTTGAGGAAAGAGAACGTTTGGATTGTGGATTCAGGTTGCTCATGCCACATGACCGGTAACAAAGATTGGTTCTCCTCCCTTTCTTTTGTGTCACGTGTAGAGAATGTTACTTTTGCCGATAATTCTTCAACTCCTATAAATGCTAAGGGTTCGGTTAGAGTAAATGATCACTACACTTTGAAGGATGTGGCACTTGTCAAAAATTTGAAATACAACTTGCTTTCTGTTGCACAATTGCTAGATAAAAATCTAGAAATTATTTTCAATAAAAACTGCTGCAAAGTTGTAGGTTCAAATAGTGAGCTTATTTTTAACATGTCTCGGTTTGGAAGAGTTTTTAAAGGTGATTTTGATATGTCTTCCTCTAAGCATAGGTGTCTAGTTGCTAATGATTCAAAGGACTTATATTTTTGGCATCGTAGACTTGGTCACGTAGGCTTTGATCACCTAACACGTGTTAGTGCTCTTGATCGCATACGTGGGCTGCCTAAGCTTAAAGGGGATAAAGAAATTTTGTGCTCTTCTTGTAGACATGCTAAGATTGTTGCAGGTTCACATACTCATCTCACTATGATCATGACAACTGAACCATGTCAACTTTTGCATCTTGACACTGTAGGACCTTCACATGTTCAATCCTTCGGAGGTAAATGGTATGTTCTTGTTATCGTTGATGATTATTCTAGATACTCTTGGGTTTACTTTATGATGTCTAAGAATGAAGTTTTTAGTCACTTTAGAACTTTATTTCTTAGATTATCAATTGATCACCTAGGATCATTAAAAGCAATTAGAAGTGATAACGGAACTGAATTTAAAAATCAATCTTTTGATCACTTTTGTGCTGGAAATAGAATAGATCATCAATTCTCTTCACCATATGTACCTCAACAAAACGGTGTTGTAGAAAGAAAGAACAGAACCTTAGTTGAGATGGCTAGGACTATGCTTGATGAATATCAAACTCCTAGAAAATTTTGGGCTGATGCGTTAGCAACCACTTGTTATGTCTCAAATCGTGTTTTCTTGCGTGCTAAGATAGGTAAAACACCATATGAGCTACGGTTTGGACATAGGCCTAGTGTTACACACTTTCGGGTCTTTGGTTGCAAATGCTTTGTTAAGAAACATGGTAATCTTGATAAATTTGAACCTAGATCCATTGATGGCATATTTCTTGGTTATCCATCTCATACTAGAGGCTACCGTGTGCTTTTACTTGACACTAACAAAATTGTGGAGACTTGTGAAGTGTCTTTTGATGAATCTAGCCCAGGTACTAGCTCAAACATTGCAGGTCCAGATCCATATCCGCAGGGGGAGAGCATTTTCATTGAAGATGAGGAAGAATTGGAGTTGCTGCCAGAAAATTCAGCAGCTAAAACTTTGGTTTGGTATCAGGTCCAGAAAATTCAGCATTTTCGTGCAAGACTTTGGTTTAGCTCCGGATGTTAATTCTCAATCAGCACCGACAACCATCAAGGCTGATTCAAATCATCCTCAAGCCACAAGCTCATCGATTTGTGATGAACATGAAGAAGAAGAAGAGGCTGGTGAGACATTTGTTCCCCTACGGTTCTACAAAGATCATCCCCCACAACAGATGATTGGAAGCTTGCACGAACGAGTCACATGGTCCAGATTAGAAGCCATAAGAAATTTGTTAGCCTTTGCTGCATCTAAAGGTTTCAAGCCTCCCCACGTGCTTCACATCGTCAATCCGTCAAAAGGATTCTCAGGTACTTACATGGAACTCAAGAATTTGGCATTTTTCTTCCTTCTTCCTCAACCGTTACTTTGAAAGCTTTTTCGGATGCTGATTTTGGGGGTTGTAGGATTGATAGGAAAAGTACTTCCGGTGCTTGTCATTTTATTGGTAATTCTCTTGTTGCTTGGTCCTCTAGAAACAAAATTCTGTTGCACAATCCACAGCCGAATCTGAATTTATAGCTGCTGCTAGTGCTTGCTCACAAATTCTTTGGATTGTTCAAACACTTAAGAACTATGGGGTTGATCTAGATAGTGTTCCACTGTTTTGTGATAACACTAGTGCCATTGCATTGCTAAAAACCCCGTGCAACATTCTAGAACTAAGCACATTGACATTAGGTATCACTTTCTCCAAGATAATGTTGAAAAAGGAAACATTGTGCTTCACCATGTAGATACCGAACAACAATTGGCTGACATTTTTACAAAACCTTTGGATTTCACTCATTTTTGTTACATTCGTAGTGAAATAGGGGTTATGCATCCTCATGGCTTAAATTGAGGGGGAGTTTTGAAACTTGGGAAGTCTATATGTGAATCTGAAATTAAAATAATATGAGCATAGTATATCATACATATATGACTTTGTGATTCCTTTTACATGCTGAAAGTTCTTACTACATTACTCGTGTTATACATTTTGTAGTTTTTGCCATGTCTAGTAATTGGAATAATTACTTACACTAAAACTGGTCATGGTCGAACTTTCTTGCTGTTTTGAACTTGTTACATGTTCACAAGTGCTTTTAATCATTAAGAATTCATCAAGTAATCAACTCAAATGTTGAGTTTTTATGAACAAATATAAATTGAGAAAAGATCAAGAGAATATGCATGCATCGCACTTCTTCTATTGAGATGGCTTGTCATTGCACTTAGATATGAACTTGGAAGAAGTTGCGTATGACTAAAACCATGTCTTTAAGCTTCTGATTGTCAAATGACATAGGCTTGGCTTGGTTGGTTAGAATAAGGCAGATGCGCATATAATCTCTTGCAAATATCATATGATCTAAATTTATGCTTTGAAAAATAATAAAATGCAGCAACTAGTGTCATGCTTTCAAGTTATGAAATAGTTAAGTTTGTGAGATCATGACTTGCTTAAATTGAAAATTACATATGACCTCTAGCATGGCTTACACTACTTTATGTATCTCAGTGAAGTGATAGTGTAAGTTACTTGATAGTATGACTTGGATGAGCTTTGTTTATATGTATATGTTATAATATGCACATAAAAACTAAAGGGGGAAAGATAATTTGTTTATATGCTCATGACTTGCTGAGTACATTGTCAAAGGGGGAGAGATAAGCATGAAGAGAAAGAGAATATGTGCATAAGGAGAGATAATAAAGGGGGAGAGATAATATGGGATAATTTTTCTTCTCATTTTACTTTTGATTTACAAAGGGGGAGAAATTTCCTTCAAAACTTTTATGTGAATAAGCCAATGTTCGGATTTTAAATGGTGTTGCCAATGCATTCATCAAGGGGGAGATTGTAAGACCTATGTGTGCTGAATACATTGGCTTGTAGTGAATACACTTGCTTTGACGATAAAAGTTTTGAATATCACTAAAATACCTTTTTATCAAGGTCCGACTCTAGCACCGAGCTACAGCAAGGTCCGATGGTAGGTCCGACTTGGTTTGGGTAGCTCCGGTTATGTTCGATGCTAGGTCTGACTTATTGGCAAGGTCCGACTAGCTTTGGTAAGCTCCGGTGAAGTTTTGTCTTTAGCTCCGGCATGTCTTTGATAGCTCCGACATGTCTTTCATAGCTCCGACATGTTTTTGATAGCCCCGACAAGATTTTGATAGCTCCGCTGTGTTTTTGCTAAGCTCCGAGTTGATTTTTCTAGCTTCGGCTTTTGGGTTTAGTAGCTACGACTAGTTCTGGTTAGCTCCGGCGCTAGGTCCTACTAGTTTTGTAAGATCCAGCGGGAGCTTGGTTGTACTAGTTTTGGTAAGCTCCGGTGCTACGTTCTACTAGCTTTTTGTTAGCTTCGGCTCAAGGTCCGGGTTGCTCTGGCAAGATCTAGAACTTGACCGCAGTGCTTCTGCTTTTCATTTTCAATTTTTCGTACTTTCTTTACATTGTTGGAAAGATTGCTTAGTATTCATTTGCAAAGTTTTTGGTGCATTTTGGTTGATATGGATGGTATCGTGTTACTGTGGTTTTGCAACATGCTTATGTGAGGTTCTCACGTAGGGTGTTGTGTTCAGAACTAACTTGAGTCAAGTCGAGGACTTGGGCTCGTATGGATTGGTTGTTTATTAATGTGCAGATGTTTCTTGAGTTCAAGACATGGTTGGTGACGGGATCCATTAGACTAGTCTCAAGGAGGAGATGAGGTTCCAACAACCAAATTCAGGAGGAATTGTGGTTGAGCTGATCAGGAGGTTGCGCAGCATGATTGAATCAAGAACAATGCATATGAAGGTATCGTGGACGTCATTGGAAGATGTTTGCACGTGTGCAAGGAGTGCATGGACGTGGCTACATGGTTCCTAGACGTGATGAAGAGATGTGGACGTAAAGAATTGGTCAGAAAGGTCCAACCGACTAGGTTATGGACTCAGGCTGCGGCTGAGTCGGGTTTGACTCAAATATGGAAAGATTTGAGTTGGTTATGATTGGATTTCGTGTGGGTCACGATTTGAGTTGTTTAGGAATGTGGGATACGTTCCTAAGGTGTTTGGAAGTCTTAAGATTGCTTCTATCTGCGTATAGAAGAATCTTGAGGAGTTATGGAAAGTTACGATTCGTGATCTGAGTAGGATTGGAGTCCTAGTTGATATTGGGTTGGCCTAGGGGCTGGTTATAAAAGCAAGGGAGCCCAGAGCTCGTGGTGCACGACTTTGGGGGCTGTTCCTCTTGTGTTCTATTGAATAAAATTCATAGTTTGAAGGAACTTTTGTGCCTTGTTCGTCCGACTTGTTCCAGACAAGTTTTACTCGTCGAGTTTCTGGACAGCACTACCTTTCGTCGGTGGTTTTATCATAACTCGAGTTTTGCAGATCCAATTGACGTGATTCTTTTTGGATTGTCTTCAAAACTTGATTGTCTATCATCTTTCAAAATTTCACGGTCATTGAATTTGTGGTCTCCGATCTACACGAGTTTCTTTGCAGCGTTCCAGAACTGTTTTTTTCTCGGGTAGGGCAGATTGACCACTGTTTGATCTTTCAATCATAACTTGAGTTTTTCTCGACGGATTTGAGTGATTCTTTTTTTGTTCTCTCCGTGACTTGATTCTATCTGATATCTATCACTTTTGTCACGGTGAAACACGTTTATATTAGTCTCACACACGATTTCTTTAACAGATTGTTTTTCTGCCGAAAGGGTTTGGGGTTTAATTGTTTCTGCTGCGTAAGATTTTTAAATCTACCATTCACCCCCCCTCTCTGGTAGCTTTTCACGTGCTCTTCGATCCTACAAAGACGTTGCCTCTTCCAGCCAAAACTCCTTCATTTGATTGTTGGGCTTTCACCCGAGTCCAGAAAGGGGACGTTAGACTATCTCTAGGCCTGTCTCTGGCCTCTTCTCGCCAAAACTATCGGTTGGATTCGCCAAGAGCTCGTTACAATGTACGCACTTTCACATCTTGCTAACCTACTTGGCCTCAGGCTTCATGCATGTAACACCCAATTTTTGGCAAGAAAAAAATGTAAAATAATTTTTTCACGAGCTATAAAACAAATTTCCTTGTAATAAAATTCATATACGCCAAAGTGCATCATGTTTAATTGAATGTGTGAAATTTTCTTCAATTTTGAATTTGTTAGAATTTTGGTTTTAAAACTCAAATCATAAAAGAGAAGAAAAACAAAAACAGAAAAGAAAAAGAAAAGAAAAAGAAAAAGGAAAAACCTCAACTGGGCCTAATCTTCATTCCCCAGCCCATCTCCCCTCCCTTCCAGCGCCAGCCCGCGCCCCCTCCCCTCTCTTCCCCTCGCTGTCAATCCGGCCCCACTGGCCAGCTTCGTCTTCCTCGCCGCATCGCACGCGGTAACACACGCACACGATGCGCTGCTGCATTTCACCCCTTCAATATTGTCCGTTATACCCCAATCAAGCACCACATCGTGCCCATGATGAACCCCGAGCGTTACTCAGCCAAACCCCTATAAATATCGGCCGATTCCCCCCCCCCCCCAATTTCACCAGCCCGACGCCCCAAACCCTAGCCGCCGTCGAGCTTGGTAATGGCGCCGTTGTTCCCGTCGACTCATCCAAATCCTTGCCTCAGGAGCTTGCCTAACGTGTGCACCATGTCTTTAGAAGTCCGTCGAACATCTTCGTTGGGTGAGAACACCTCTGCGTTGTCGACTTCATCAGGCACCGACGAGCTCCGTCGCTCCTCATCGTTGTCGACCATTCTCCATCCGATTTCTGGCCTCGCGACCCCCCTCTGGTGAGATCCCCTTGCTTCCCTCTCCCTTTTTCGCCACTTAGAGGTGCCCCATAGCGTTGGTATCGCGTGTTTCGGCCGCCGCCGGTGAACTCGCCACCGCAGGCGCTCGGCGCCGCCGCGCACTACTGCCCAGCCTCGGCCGTGCCGACGTGGCCGATTGTTGGCCGTCCATTTTGTTTCAGTGGTCGAGATTAGATCCCCCCGTAACCTTTGTTTATTTAAATCCGGGCAATCCATTGTTAATCCGACGGCCCACATTTAAAGCCCCTTAGCCGTTGGAACATTTTTACAGAGAACCCCCTAAACTTTTTAAACTGTTTACGGGTTGGCCCAAATATTTATAGAATTAACCCTAGACTTTCTGGAATTTAGGGAATTACTGGATAATTAAGTAAAAATTGATTTAAAGCCCCTGGAATATTAGGAAATAGCAAACAAATTTTGGAAAAATTGTAGAATGATCCCTGGACTTAATAAAAATGGTTTTTAGCCTCTGGAATAGTTCTGATTTTGCAGAAAAGCCACTGGAAATTCTAGAAATTAAATAAAGGCCCTAATTTCTGTAAAATAATTAGAAAAACAAATATTAAAAATTATTTTAATTTATTTTCATTTCAGTACTATTTTTATTAGTTCATTAAATTGCTGAATTAATCATAAATTGCTTTCTAAGTGTATTTAATTCATAGAAATTGATTTACACATAGAAATAATTATTAAAAATAGTGTAAAAATTGTAAAATGCACATTTTATGTTATAAATTTATTTTAAGCATAATTTGAATGAGAAAACATTTTAGAAAAAATAGTAATAGGTTTCAAATAAATATAAAAATTGCTAAAAATATGTTTTACTCAATTGTTTTCAATTAACTTCAAATTTTCAATAAATGGCTTATGTCTATAATTTAAAATAACCATAAAATCACTTTTGCATAGGAATTTATGTTTATATGAAATGTTTGCATTTTTTGTGTTTTTATTGTATGTTATTATTTTTGTTGTGCATCGTCGTAAACTAGAGTCGGGGCCAGAACCAACATTTAATCTTCAAGAGCAGCAATCCTGTCGACCACCAGGCCAATTTGGAGGCAAGTTCCTTGACCATCTTGCACCCTTTTTGTTAAGTTTTTGTTAGATGCATGTTAAATTAAAATATGAATCCTATGCTATGTTTCCCTAGTTATTCCACATTATTCCCTTGTCACTTGGTTTGGGTGTTTTACTATTTATTAGTTCACACTTAGCCATGCTTAATTAAATATGGTCAACTTATCTACATGATATTTATTTTACTATGCTTCATGGAATGTTGGCCAATATGAATTTAGTGGATAGGAATCTGATAGGGGGTTTGTATGGATTGGTGCATGCGTGCACAAGACCTTGGTTTGGGGCTTGACACCTATCCTATTCTAAGGACCGGTTTTTGGAGGAAGTTGCTAAGACTTCTAGTATCATCACAGAATTGTATATGTCACAACTTGGTTTAGTAATTTGGTCTCTCCCGATGTAGCATAGGTAATTGAACGGGCGGGGAATGGGTTCAGAATTCTACCTTGGGATCCGCATGGCACAAGAGGGGGCTTCCTTTTGCGGAGGGAAAATAGACTCCAGGTGTCGAAGCAGTTAAACCTTAGTACCCATTGCAAGTCGGGAGAACCATCGAAACACCTCGTAGTAATCTCCAGACCACACACCTACGGAAGTGTGTAATGTGGTTAGCTACCACGTGCATCAGAGAGGTTGACCTTAGTCCACCTGGCAACAGTGGATGAAATCACGAACTGTGGGTAAAGGATACACACTCTGCAAAGTTTTGTCAAACTTTCTGGATAGTCGTGCTCACGCACACGAGCGGCTTGGAACAAAATTCATAATTAGCACACATGGTTAAATAATGGATGGTTTGGGCTTGAACTTACCTGTGATTTTGGGATGTTGGTTGGGATTTCACGTAGATGTAGGTGCTTAACAACAATAAGAATAGGTTATCACTGCTATAGTGCTTTATCTAATATTTGCCTTCCTTGTTATGAGCCACATGTTATACCTTCCCACTTGCGAGTACCGTTGGTACTCAAACTTGTTAGTTACATATTCCCCCCCCCCCCCCCCCCCGGTCTATGAAGACGAAGAGGTGGAGAACCAAGACTTCAATGGAGATCCCGATGAGATGTTCTAGGCTGGCGCTCCCTCGTGCAATGCCTGTGCTTGGAGCCCTTTTATATGTTTTATCGTTGCTTATGTACTCTTCTTTTAGACATGGAAGGTCATTTATTTATTAAGGTGATGTACTTGAACATGGCAGTATTTATGGTATTTCACTTTCGTCTACACATGTATGAGTTGAACTGATCCTGGCATACATGTGGAAAGCATCTGGTCGCCTTTTTAATATTAGGTGTGACAAAGTTGTATCAGAGCCATGTTGCTTGTAGGACGCGAGCCTAGATAGAAAGGCACACATTAAGGACATTCCTATTTTCATAAGAAGTCTTTTAGAAAATTTCTATGTATATTCTACCTTGTATTGTTGTCTTACTCCATTTGTATTCACTATTTGATTTCCTAACACTCTTCTCATCAACTGTAGATGGCCAACACTCATCTGACTGCCACATGGATTCAACTTGTCTCATGTGCTCCAACCCATGTTCCAAGATCCTCGCAACACGATTCAAGAAATTTGATGACGTACTACTCTACTGGAGATGCCATCGAAGGAATGAATCATCGTCTTAGGGCGATGCTACTTACTGCCAGATACGACGCCAACAAGCTCTACATTCGCTATCATACTACCAAGGTTCATTATGTCGATCATGAAGAATGGATGAGTGACTTCTAATCTATTACAATAGACAGCTACTCAAGAATCACTTCGCTCCAGCTTGGAGAGCCACTCGAGAGGAGGCAGAGAAGGAGGCAACATGGGTAGCTATCACTAGTAAATGCTACATCAACCATCAGAGACTCCAAGAAACCACGCACTCCAACACACCTCAACATCCAATCGGCATCAATAACTTCACTTGTGCACCAATACAGCCACCGATCATGAACTGGCAAATGGAAAGGAGCATCAATGATGGAGTTCATCTTAGCGATCGCCTCGAGCGCTGCCAGCTGGAGCTTCAAGACATGTGTGGTCTCGTGAAGTATCGGAAGGCTATTATCCAAGACTATCAGATGATCATTGATGAGGACTCCGGAGGGATATACTTTAGACGTTGAGACTTGGAGGTACGAAGAGGATATAAAGAAGAGAGAGTTAACTCACCCTACACCACACAACTTAGGAATAGCTACTTTACCCAATAATGTAATAAGACGAGTAGAGACGTCTTATGATCCTAAGTTGTGTTGTTTTGGTTTGTGACTGTTTGCTTTTTTGTGGGTGTGATGTGTGTTGTGTAATGCCTTGGCACCTTGTACATAACCTCATCTTTTATTGAATAAAATAATATTTTCACAAACTTATTCTCCTTTATGCATACAGTGGGAAATCGTATAGAATAGTTACTCTCTTGCCTTCTTGTTCTAAAACAACATCCCAACATCAGATGGCAGGCAAGGGAAGAGGACGTGGTCGTGGTGTACGCCTTAACAACGATGAGGATGATGGAATTCCAATACCACAGTGGAATGGAAAGGGTGCACGTGGAGCACCAGCAGCGAATCACAACAAATAATGGCAATGCAAATTCAAATGATGCAGAATTTGACGCAGATTGTGACTAACATGCAACAAGCACCTCCACCTCCACCGCCTCCTCATCAGCGGCAAAGATCTTGTCTGAGGGACTTCATGAACACTTAACCCCCAGTCTTTTCAAATGCTATAGAGCCTATCAATGCTGATGACTGGTTAAAGACAATTGAGAGTAAATTGAGGATTGTTCAATGTGAAGGACAAGAAAGAGTACATCTGGCATCTCATCAACTCTGACCCGCAGCTGACTGGTGGACCGCTTATACGGCTGCACATGAAAATCCATAAAACAAAACATGGCAAGAGTTTGTGCACAACTTTCGGAACCATCATGTGCCTGAAGGCGAAATTCAAGCAAAGAATCAGGAGTTCCTCGCCCTAAAGCAAGGAAATATGAGTGTACATGAGTATCTAAACAAGTTTACACAGTTATCTCGTTATGCTCCTGGAGATGTGGACACCGATGCAAAGAAGCAATTTTGTTTCAAAGAGGAGTTAGATAAGGAGATACAATTTATGATGTCCTCTTGCGACTATTCTAACTTTCAACATCTGGTGGATAAGGCTTTCAACGTAGAAAGGAAGAGGAAGGAATGTGATGTAGAAGATCACAAGCGAAAGATGGTGATGGGGCAATCCTCTGTTAGCAACAACCACCCTCGCTTTAATCCACAACCGATGGCACACGTGAGGTGTCCTGCCAACTCGACTTTACCAGTGCCATATACCCAGGAAGGTCAACAGATGCAACACCAACATTCTTCTCAACCAATAGGGCAGACGCAACGTAATCAACAGTTAGGGAATAAAACACAAAGTACCAACATGTCTGAGCAATGCTATAACTGCAGCGAGAGAGGCCACTACTCCTTCAGTTGTCCAAAGAAGCAGTCGACACATAATCCATTGCATGTTCGGGTCAATAACATGTCCTTGAAGGATGTTCAGGGCGCATCTGAAGTTGTGAATAGTATGTCTCATGATGATTCTCATGCTACTACAATATTGTAAGATAGCGAGGAAAGTTTACCTTAATGTAAGTCAAAGCATAAGGGGGTAGCCTACCTGTTAAAGCTACCTTGAAGCATTATAAGGAGGAAGATGATTCAAATGTGCATGATGCGATGAAAATACCCTCAAAGGAAAGACCTCATGGCCCTTTTTTTATCTCTTTCTGTAGGACGTTCGAATCTCGTGAGCGAGATTCATTTTTATGGGGGTAGAATTGTAACACCCAATTTTTGGAGAGACAAAAATGTAAAATAATTTATTCAAGAGTTATAAAACAAATTTCTTTGGAATAAAATTCATATAAGGCAAATTGCATCATGTTTAATTGAATGTGTGAATTTTTTTCAATTTTGAATTCATTAGAATTTTGGTTTTAAAACTCAAATCATAAAAGAAAAGAAAAACAAAAACAGAAAAAGAAAAAGAAAAAGGGAAAACCTCAACTGGGCCTAATCTTCATTCCCCGGCCCAACTCCCCTCCCTTCCTGCACCGGCCCGCACCCCCTCCTCTCTCTTCCCATCGCTGTCAACCCGGCCCCACTGGCCAGCTTCGTCTTCCCCGCCTCGTCGCGCGCGGTAACGCACGCGCACGATGCGCCGCCACATTTCGCCCCTTCAATACCGTTCGTTATACCCCAATCAAGCACCCCATCATGCCCATGATGATCGCCGAGCGTTACTCAGCCAAACCCCTGTAAATATCGGCCGATTGCCCCCCCATATTTCACCACCCGATGCCCCAAACCCTAGCCGCCGTCGAGCTCGATAATGGCGCCGTTGTTCCCATCGACTCATCCAATTCCTTGCCTCAGGAGCTTGCCTAACGTGTGCGCCATGTCTTTAGGAGTCCACCGGACATCTTCGTTGGGTGAGAATGCTTCTGCGTCAACAACTTCGTCGGCGCCGACGAGCTCCGCCCCTCCTCATCGTCCTTGACCGGTCTCCGTCCAATTTCCGGCCTCGCGACCCCCTCTGGTGAGATCCCCTTGCTTCCCTCTCCTTCGCCATTTAGAGATGCCCCATAGAGTTGGTATCGCGTGTTTCGGCCGCCGCCGGCGAACTCGCTGCCGCGCGCGCTCGGCGCCGCCGCGTACCACCGCCCAGCCTAAGCCTTGCCGACATGGCCATTTGCCGGTCCTCCATTTTGTTTCAGCGGCCGAGATTAGATCCCCCCGTACCCCTTCGTTTATTTAAATCTGGGCCATCAATTATTAATCCGACGGCCCACATTTAAAGCCCCTTAGCCGTTGGACCATTTTTATAGAGAACCCCCTGTACTTTTTAAACTGTTTACAGATTGGCCCAAATATATATAAAATTAACCCTGGACTTTTTGGAATTTAGGGAATTACTAGATAATTAAGTAAAATTTTTTTTAAAGCCCCTGAAATATTGGGAAATAGCAAATAAATTCTGGAAAAATTGTAGAATGATCCCTGAACTTAATAAAAATAGTTTTTAGCCTCTGGAGCAGTTCTGATTTTGGAGGAAAGCCCCTGGAAATTCTAGAAATTAAATAAAAGTCCCTAATTTCTATAAAATAATTATAAAAACAGATGTTAAAAATGTTTTTAATTTATTTTAATTTCTGTAATATTTTATTAGTTCATTAAATTTCTAAATTAACAATAAAATGCTTTTTAAGTGTATTTAATTCATAAAAATTGATTTGCAATAGAAATAATTATGAAAAATAGTGTAAAAACCGTAAAATGCACATTTTATGTTATAAATTTATTTTAAGCATATTTTGCAAAAAAAAATTCTAGAAAAATAGTAATATGTTTGAAATAAATATAAAAATTGCTAAGAAATATTTTTTACTCAGATTATTTCAATTAACTTCAAATTTTCAATAAATGGCTTATGTCTATAATTTAAACTAACCATAAAATCACTTTTGTGTAGGAATTTATATTTATTTGAAATGTTTGCGTTTTTTGTGTTCTTATTGTATGTTATTATTTTTGTTGTGCATCGTTGTAAACTAGAGTCGGGGCCAAAACTGACATTTAACCTTCAAGAGCAGCAATTTCCCGTCGACCACCAGGCTCAATTTGGAGGCAAGTTCCTTGACCATCTTGCACCCTTTTTTGTTAAGTTTTAGTTAGATGCATGTTAAATTAAAATATGAATCCTATGCTATGTTTCCCTAGTTATTCCCCATTATTCCTTGTCACTTGGTTTGGGTGTTTTTGCTATTTATTAGTTCATGCTTAGCCATGCTTAATTAAATGTGGTCAAAAAATCTACATGATATTTATTTTACTATGCTTCATGGAATGTTGGCAAATATGAATTTAGTAGATAGGAATCCGATAGGGGGTTTTGTATGGATTGGTGCATGCGTGCACAAGACCTTGGTTCTGGGCTTGACACCTATCGGATTCTATGGACCGGTTTATGGATGAAGTTGCTGAGCCTTTTAGTATCACCATAGAATTGTAAATGGGACAACTTGGTTTAGTAATTTGGTCTCTCCCGATGTAGCATAGGTAATTGAACGGGCGGGGAATGGGTTCATAATTATGCCTTGGGACCCGCATGACTCAAGAGGGGGCTTCTCCTCGCAGAGGGAAAATAGACTTCAGGTGCCGGAGCGATGAAGCTTTATAGTACCCATTGCAAGTCGGGAGAACCATCGGAAACACCTCGTAGTAATCTCCTAGCCACACACCTACGGAAGTGTGTAATGTTGTTAGCTACCATGGGCACCAGGGAGGTTTACCTTAGTCCACCTGGCAATAGTGGATGAAATCACAAACTGTGGGTAAAGGATACACACTCTGTAGAGTTTTGTCAAACTGTCTAGACAGCCGTGCTCACGGACACGAGCAGCTTGGAACCAAATTCATAATTAGCACACATGGTTAAATAATGGATGGTTTGGGCTTGAACTTACCTGGTAATTTTGGGATGTTGGTTTGTATTTCACCTAGATGTAGGTGCTTAACAACATTAAGAATATGTTATTATTGCTATAGTGCTTTACCTAATATTTGCCTTCCTTTTTATGAGCCACATGTCATACCTTCCCACTTGCGAGTACCGCTGGTACTCAAACTTGTTAGTTGCATATTTCCCCCTCCCCCCCCAGTCTATGAAGACGAAGTGGTGGAGAACTAGGACTGGAGATCCCGATGAGATGTTCTAGGCTGACGCTCCCTCATGCAATGCCTGTGCTTGGAGCCCTTTTATATGTTTTACCGCTGCTTATGTAATCTTCTTTTAGACCTGGAAGGTCATTTATGTAATATGGTGATGTACTCGAACATGACATTATTTATGGTATTTCACTTTCGTCTACACATGTATGAGTTGAACTGATCTTGGCATACATGTGGAAAGCATATTGTCGCCTTTCTAATACCAGGTGTGACAATGCAGGCTTTGCAATGGTTTTCTCTGAGTCAGTGGGAGCCAATCACCCAATGGGCAATAATTAGGGCGGCACCTGGCCCAAAAATGCTGCCTCTCACAATTCGGATATTACATAAGGCTTATCAAGGTAAAGCTTTTGGTCGGTGGTCTATGATCATGGCTACATCTCACGTCCTCCCAACATGGTTATTTAATGGATCACAATCCAAACAACAATAGAAGTTGGCAGATACTCAACTAGTACATTCGGGGACTTAATAATTCAAGCAAACAAGAAGCAGTTCGCTCAAAGATTGAGGAAACTCACAACTGTCATATACTGTGCATACAAGAGACAAAAAAAAGCACATAGACATTGCATTCATAAAAAGATAGCGCCCACGAGGATCAACCAGTTTGTTTTTTCTCCCTCCAGGAGAGCCTGGGGGGTTGGGGGGGAATACTCATTGCTTGGAATGGCAGTGTTTTTCAAGGACAGGTACAACAGAATAAAGACTTCACAATTGAAATTCAGTTCACTTATTTACAAGCTGGGACAATTTGGAAACTTATCATGGTTTATGGAACATGCCACAACAAAGCTATGGAAGTGTTCACTCAATGGCTTTGGGATCTACCCTGCAAGGATATGACTTATGGATAATTGTGTGGTTGACTTTAACTACTACAGATCAGTAGAAGATAACAGGGATGGGGCAAATTTAATGGGCATGCAGACATTCAATTCTATTATACAACAACTGGTAATGACAGAGATCCTGCTATAGGGAAGAAACTATACCTGGGGTAACATGCAAAGTGCACCGTTACTAGAACAACTGGACTTGTGCTTTACATCTTCGGAATGGACTGTAGCTTTCCCAAACACCACTCTGACACCACTAGCTCTGGATGTTTCGGATCGAGTGCCATGTCTTGTGCAGATTGGCACAAACATACGCATAGACAAATGCTTCAGATTCGAAAACTTTTTGGATACAACATCGACAGTTCCATGAGGTGGTACAAGAATCATGGAACCAACCGATAAACCCTATGAACAGTGCTCGAGTCATCTCAACCAAGCTCAAAAGACTAAGGCACAAACTGAAGTATTGGAGCAAAGGACTGGGTACACTACCCAAGCTTATCGCCAGCTGCAATGAAAACCTGCTGATAATAGATAAACTTGAAGAACAACGGGGTTTGTTTCACCAGGAAAATGACTTCAGGATATTGATTAAAGATCAGCTGGCACAACTCTTGAAGAAAAACATGAATAATAGAGGCAACGATATACAGTTAGGTGGGCACAAATTGGTGATGAGCCCACCAAGTTCTTTCTTGCTGCAGCTACTGAAAGATACATACACAACACGATCTCTCTGATACAAGCTGATGGAGGAACCAAACTCATGGATCACTGTCAAAAAGCAGATCTGCTGTGGAAGGAATTCAAAGGAAGACATGGACAATCTGATCCCATGCAAGAATGGCCTACACTACAACAAATTATACCTCACCAATTGCACCTGCAACCAACGTGTGATCCCATCTCGAGGGAAGAAATTGATGCAGCCCTAAAGGAAATGCCGGGGCACAACGCACCGGGCCCAGATGATTTCAACAATATGTTCTACAAAACATGCTGGAACAACATAAAGGAAGATATATACAAGCTGTTTTCAGATTTCTACGGCAATCAGGTAAGTGTACAGTCCTTGAACATCTTTTCATTATTCTCTTACCCAAGGTTGGAAACCAAGCACAGTCAATGACTACAGACCAATCGGACTATTAAAATCGACATTCAAACTACTCACCAAGGTTCTATCAGTCACGCTGTCGCAAGTCATAATGTTATTGATACATAAAAATCAGTATGGGTTCATCAGGCACAAAACAATACAAGACTGTATGGCATCGATGTACGAGTATCTTTATCAATGTGGCACCTCCAAGTCCAAGATGGTGGTTCTCAAATTGGACTTCGAAAAAGCATTCAACATGGTGGATCATGGACTTATCCTAATAATATATGACATACATGGGGTTTCCATAGAAATGGATAGCTTGAATCTCAGATATCATCTCAGCTGCGACCTCTGTAGTTTTATTGAATGGTGTACCAGGTAAAATATTCCAGTGCAAAAGAGGGGTGAGACAAGGAGACCCGCTATCACCCTTATTATTTATCTTGGCAGCAGAGATTTCACAAATCCTCATAAATCAAGCAGCTAATGCAGGTTTACTGTCGATCCCACAACAATGCTTCGATTTCCTGGTTGTGCAATACGCAAATGACATGATAATGGTTATGAAGGCGTCCCAAAGGGAGTTATTCTTCCTGAGAAATCTACTGCACTCTCTTGGGATGGCAACGGGACTCAAAGTGAACTGGAGGAAATCATGCATCATACCCATTAACTTAACTGAAGAGGAAGTTTCCATCATGGCTGGCACCCTAGGCTACACAATCAGGGCCTTCCCTTTTACCTACCATGGTCTATCCATGGGACTCAAACGGCGTAAGGATGAGGATTTCACATACTTTGTTACTAAAGTTCAAAGAAAACTCTCAACAGCCGCAACATGGCTTTCAATGGCAGGGAGAAGCACCCTCACAAATAGTATCCTCGCTGCAATTCCAATATACACAATGTGCACTGTAAAGTTAAAAGGGCAGGTAATTAAGATGATTGATAGGACGAGGAAGATATGGCTGTGGAAGGGATCGGACATAGCAGAAAAAGGAATGCCCTTGGTTGCTTGGGAGAATTTAACAACACCTACTGACCGAGGAGGCCTGGTGATCAAGTGTCTCAAATAAATGAATAGATCATTACTTGGAAAATTCCTTTTCAAAATTTATAACAAACAAGATATTCTCTGGATACAGCTGGTACTGAGCAAATATTGCTCTAATGGCAGACCACCACATCATACAAAAGGAAAAGGGTCATTTTCGTTGTGTGATGTGATTGGTTTATGGCCAGAGATTTGTCCTCATTTTAAGTTGCGTATTGGAAAAGGTGATACAACACTACTTTGGCAAGATGAAAGGGAAGGTCACATGCTGAAAAATGAATACTCCAGACTGTACTCCTTTATAAGGAAGCCAAATATTTCCATTGCTCAGTTTATTGCTCAACCAAACACTATCAGCCATTTCTTCAGCCCCCTCTCTGAACAAGCCGAATTGGAGTTCGACAATCTCAAAGACATTATCAACATATTGGTGGCTAGAGGTCAAGACAGAGATATTTGGCTGAGAGTCAACAATTCACAAACATATGTTTCAAACAGATATACAACCACCACTTCAAGCTCATAACTCCACCAGCACCAATCCAATGGATATGGAACTCAAGAATGCAGCGCAAAATAAAAATCTTTTCTTGGCTGATGTTCTGGGGCAGATTGAATACAAGAAATCTGCTAAAACAAAAGAACCTTCACATTCAAGGGGAGGACTATTCTTGTGTGCTTTGTCCTTTGAACGTTGAAGAACATACCACCTCTTCTTTTGTTGCTCTTTTAGCACAGCCTGTTGGAATTACTTGGGCATTCACTGGGTCACAACCTGCAGTTCTTGAACACACTTGAGACGGCCAAAGATAACTAGCCCCGGGAGGTTTCATGGAGGTATTTGGCATTTGCAGTGTGGGAGATATGGAATCAAAGAAATTCTTAATATTTAGAAATGAAATCCCTTCCTTTGTAAACTGGCGAGAAAAATTCAGTGCTACCATGAACTTGCATGGAAGTCGATTAATGGAACAACATAGAGCTGCAATTTTGGATTGGGTGCATAGTATATAGGAGAGGTTCCCGTCTTAGTAAACTCCCAATGTAATTGGGCGTGGGCCCTCACACACCTTGTAACTGTTTCTTTGATCGATTAATATATTGCTATCGCTGTAGGGGTTTCCCTTACAGATTTTCTTTAAAAGAAACAGTTAAAATTTCTCTTTTGAACCTTGCTAAAATACATTGTGAAAGGTGGAGAAATATGTATAGGGGAGAAATATATCATACATTGCACTGCACATCACGAGTTTTACATGTTTTTCTCAGGGGGATAATTTGTTTTTGAAATTTCTTTATCACTTGATATTTTATTTTAAAAACAGGGGAGACATTTGCCTTTAAAACTTTTTATATGAATAGGCCAATGCTATCGGGATTTATGTGGTTTTGCCAATGCATTCACCAAGGGGGGAGATTGTGAGACCTGTGTTTGTTGAATAAATTTGCAATTAGAATAAAATCAAGGGTTTACACGCAAAGTTTTGAATATTCCTAGAAAGCCCACTCCGGATTATCCGAACTTGCGGGAATTCCTTTTGCACTGTTCTAACTTTGCTCACATGAGCTGCACAAGAGCGAATGCTTCAGAATGTACAAACTTTTCTCATACATTGCATAACGACTATTTTGGATTGTCCGATTTTAATTTGCTGAAATTCGTGCAGCTGCTATATTTTTATTTGCAATGTTTTGAACTTGCTTTTTCGGCTTATAGGGAAGTTTGCTTAGTATTCTTTACTATGTTTTTGATGTGTTTTGGCTGATTATGATGGTTAAACATTGATGTGGCTTGCAACATGCTTATGTGACGTTGTCGGTACCCTGGGTACCATATACCTCTTGTGATTGCAAAGATCTCAAGGGAAAGTCACCTACTTGATATGAAGACCTTCGGAGGCCCACATGTCAGACATGTCCGGACCCGCTTCTCCAACATGGTTAGTCCCAGGGTCGCCACGTGTACTATCAAACCGGAGCTACCGCCCACAAGGGAGGAAGCTCCGGGCTATGTACTGAAGTGGCACCCCCAGACCTAACCCCAGACCGAGGGAAGCTTCGGTGCTGACATGTGTCGGCTAACACCGGAACTATCTGTTCTCCACAGTGTGCTCCGGTGCTGCCACGTGTCCAACCGTCGGATCTTCACCCTCTAACCTCCGGAATACCCCACAACGGCTCCGGATCTTCAAAGGGGAATCAAGGACTTTAAGACCCGATTAAGTGTCATTAATACCATATTAATGACACATGATCAGACGACCTTAATTACCAGTAACGGTGCAGTCAAAGCCCATTACACGGTCATTTAGGGCAATTAAACGTGTTGAATAAGTATCAATACTAGTAACTGCCGGGGCCACATGTCGGGCCAGACTAATTTGTAACGGCCTGCCCTTGTACTATAAAAGGACAGGCCGACGACGTTTCATACACGTTCCTTAGACGCTCCATAGACGTTCAGACACGCTGACACACGCGTTACATCCAATACAACATCAACACACCCCGTGGAGTAGGGTATTATGCTCAGGCGGCCCGAACCACGTAAACTCTCGTGTCTCCCGCGTCATTTGTAATTCACCTTCTTGAATCTCCGCGCGCCCACACCGAACCACAAACTCCTCTAACACTTTAGTAGTGTCGGGAGATCTGCCGGATCCAAACCACCGACAGTTGGCGCGCCAGGTAGGGGCACCTGAGATTTCGAGAGTGGTGAACTCAGCTGCTGGATCATCCAACGGTCAACATGCTGCTCAAGCTGTTGGGGGCAATCCATCCAATATGCAGCCACATGCAGGAGCCTTAGCACCAGTAGGAGTCACACTCCCACCACCACCGCCTCCACCAGCAAATCAAGCTGGGCAACGCGATGGTGCACCGGCATCAATCACTGCGTCGGCAAATCATGACAACTCGGAACACGCGCTCCATGCAGCGCGTGCTATTCTCCAACGCCCACCACCTCCAGATGCAACCCGGGATGCACTGGAGCAGTGGAGGGCCAATGTGGAACATTTGGTTGCAGCAGCAGCCGAACGCATCAGCAACCAAGGTCCTCCTCCTTCAGGGCGGGCCCCATCGCAGCGGCAGACCTTGTCTGGTAGACTTGGTCCGCACGTTTCCAACAATAGGAGACGTCCTACATCACAGCAAGTGACATCATTGCCCTCCGGGGCACGAAGTACTCACACGGTATCTAGGCTTTCAACTCATGACCTCGGGCGGAGCTGGATCGCTGATACCGCCAGCAGGACGGCCGAGTCCATATTGAGCATGCTTGTGAAAGACGAGAAGCTCAATACGTTCCTGCTCCTGAAGGAGTAGGATGCGGCTGTTCAGCCCTGGCCATGCATCTACGTATGGTCAGGTGGCCACAAAAGTTCCGGCCTCACCTACCGGAGAAGTTCGACGGGACTGTCAATCCTGCCGAATTTCTTCAAATCTACTCCACTGCAATCATGGCAGCCAGAGGAAATGAGGCCGTAATGGCCAATTATTTTCCAGTGGCTTTAACTGGGACCGCCAGGTCCTGGTTTATGAGCCTTCCACCCAACTCCATCAACAGTTGGGAGGAGCTGTGCCGGCAGTTCACCGCCAACTTCGGGAGTTCATACACCCGACCAGGCACTGAACTGGACCTTTTTGCGGTTGTGCAAAAAGGGGGAGAATCCCTGCGATCATTCATCCAGAGGCTCTCTTAGGTACGAAACATTATCCATTCTATCTCTAGCGCCTCTATCATTGTGGCATTCAGACAGGGTGTACGGGACAAGAAGATGCTGGAGAAACTGGCGATCAAGGAGATCACCAGTGTCACGGAACTCTTTAGTTTGGCCGACAAGTGTGCCAGAGCTGCGGAGGGCCGTGATATGCACTCCAAACCAACTCCGGAGGGTCACAAGAAATCCTCCAAAGAAGAAGCCGCTACCTCCGGGAACGGCAAGATAAAGAAAAAGACCAACGGCAAGAAGAAGCCATCGGCCGGTACATCCAATGTTGCAGCTGCTGCAGCTTCGGGTGGCCGGGGGTCGCGCCCCGAGAAGCGACCTCCACCGTCTTCTGAAGATGGTGGCAAGCCCAAGGTGTGGTGCCCAATTCACAAAACGGGCAGCCACAGTTTGGAAGACTGCTGTGAGGTCCAAAACCTTGCCGAGCGCTACAACAAGCGTCGGGAAGAATCTCCTTTCCGACAAAGGGAAGGAAAGCAAAAAGTCGACGAAGCTCCGGCTGAAGAGGAGTTAGGTTTTCAGGATCCCAAAAAGGTCCTGAAGGCCGTCTACACCTCCGTCAACGATGATTCTGACGTCTCTGACAACGAGCGTCGGAAGACCATGAACACCATTCTTGGTGGATCATGGGACATCACTTCTCGCCGCGTCATAAGGACTATGCGTCGGGATATGGCTGTTGTAGCTCCTACAGTCAGGCCGGAACCTCATCGGAAGTGGATGGACACAGCCATCACTTTTGATGCTTCGGACTGCCCTTGGAGCATGGTTGGAGCAGGTCAGTTACCTTTGATGGTATCTCCTACCATCAATAACATCCAGCTCCACCATGTCATGGTAGACGGAGGTTCGGGGCTTAACCTCATAAGCTTCGAAGCTTTTACCAAGCTTCAGCTTCAACCTTCGGATCTCCACCCCTCTCGACCTTTCTCCGGAGTAGGTTCGGGGGCCATTACCCCACTCGGAGCTATTACTCTCCCTGTTACCTTCGGGACACGGGAGAAGTACCGCACCGAGAAGTTGGTCTTCGACGTCGCTCAGATAAACTTACCCTTCAATGCCATCTTGGGTAGGCCTGCCCTGTACAAATTCATGGCAGCTGCTCATTTTTGTTATCTGGTGTTGAAGATGCCAACACCAGTAGGCGTTCTCCAGATCCGCGCAGATCGTACTGCCGGAGTAACTGCTCTGGAAGAACTCCATGCACTCACCACGGCGCAAGAAGAGGACTCCAGGCAGGAGCAAGCTCCAAAACCCTCGAGCATTCGTCAATGAGGCTCGACTTCTGCACCTCGTGAGCAGCCAAGCGGCGACACCGACATTCCCGTCAAAGTCGTCCAAATTGGTTCTGATGCCGCTCAGACCACCCATATATCGGGGGGATTGAACGACAAATAGGAACTTGCACTCATCACTTTCCTCCGGGCTAACGTCGACGTGTTTGCCTGGCAACCGTCACAAATGCCTGGGATCCCCAGGGAAGTGATTGAGCACAATCTGAAGATCTAACCCGATGCCCGGCCTGTGCATCAGAAGCCTCGGAAGCAATCCGTAGAGCGACAGAACTTCATCCGACAAGAAGTGAAGAAGTTGCTCGAAGCTGGATTCATCCGAGAAGTCTTCCATCCAAAATGGCTGGCAAACCCAGTCGTTGTGCCCAAGGCCGGCGGGAAGCTTCGGATGTGCATCGACTACACCACACTAAATAAGGCATGTCCAAAAGATCCATTCCCACTACCTAGAATAGATCAGATAGTGGATTCCACCTCCGGGTGTGAATTACTGTGTTTCCTAGACGCATATTCTGGGTATCATCAAATCAGGATGTCTAGGGAAGATGAAGAGCATACCTCGTTCATCACAGTAGATGGATTGTACTGTTATACAGCCATGCCATTTGGTCTCAAGAATGCAGCTTCAACTTTTGTACGAGCTATGTACAAAACCTTTGAAGAACTCATTAGAGACATAGTGGAAGTGTACGTCGATGACATCATGGTCAAGGTCATGAACAAGGAGTCACTCCTTGAAACCCTGCAAGCTGTTTTCGACAAGCTGCGGGCCACCCGCACAAAGCTAAACCCAGACAAGTGTGTCTTCGGGGTTAGCTCTGGAAAACTTCTTGGTTTCCTAGTAAGTCACCGGGGCATAGAAGCTAATCCGGCAAAGATCAAGGCCATTGAAGACATGCGGCCACCAACCCGCATCAAAGATGTCCAAAAGCTAACTGGATGTCTAGCAGCCCTCAGCCGGTTCATTTCAAGGCAGGCGGAATGGGCACTCCCCTTCTTCAAGTTATTGAGGAAGTCCAGACCATTCCAATGGTCTGAAGAAGCAAAGAAGGCATTCTAGGAGCTGAAACAGTTCCTCACAACCCTACCAATTCTGGTAGCTCCGAACCCTGGTGAGCCTTTGTTTCTTTACATTTCAGCAACTGACGAAGTCGTCAGTATGGTTCTGGTTGCGGAGAGACCAGAACTACCCTATACTCAGGAATCCGAACCCCTTCGGGAGGGTCTGGAGGTCCCTGAAAGCGAGTCTGGGTCCCAGCTCCCAGACTCGAATCCACAAGAAGTCACATCAGAAGACCCAGACCCCTCCGGGAGGGTCCAGGTCGCTTCTGAAGAAGCTTCAGGTTCCTCCAGCCAGGACCCGGAGGTCCCCGAAGAAAATCCGGATCCCTCCGGGAGGATCCGGGTCAGTGGAGAGGAATTCTGGGCCCCTCTGGGAAGGTCTGGACCATTCAGCGCCCGGTGTACTTCATCAGTGAAGTACTACATGATGCCAAGACTCGATACCTAGAGGTGCATAAGATGCTCTATGCAGTTCTTATTGCCTCCAGGAAGCTTCGCCATTACTTCCAAGCTCACAAATTCTCAGTGGGGACCTCTTACCCACTTCGAGCAATCTTGCATAATCCCAATTCAACTGGGAATATTGCAAAGTGGGCAGCGGAATTGGCCGAATTTGATCTTGAATTCATTTCAAGGCAAGCAGTCAAGAGTCAAGCCTTAGCACACTTCGTGGCGGAATGGACTCCCTCTCCATCAAACCCTGGGGGCCCTAGTGAGTAGAAGACGGAACATCAAGCTCCAGCCTTCACCGAGCCTCACTGGACCCTCTACTTCGACGGCTCCATGCAGAAGCAGGGGGCCGGAGCTGGAATCCTTCTCCTTGCACCAACCGGGGAGAAGGTGAAATACATGGTACACCTTGACTTCAAGGCGACCAACAACATGGCAGAGTACAAAGCACTCATCTATGGACAAAGGTGGCACTGTCATATGGTGTCAAGCAACTGCTGGTCAAGGGCGATTCACAGCTCATCATTAAGCAAGTGAAGGGTGAATGCTCCTGCAACAATCTCCAGCTAGCTGCTTACCTCCTTGAAGTCCAGAGGCTTCAGAAGGACTTCGAAGTCCTAGATCTCCACCATGTTCAGCGTGCCCATAACGCTGAAGCTGACGAACTCTCGACGAAAGCGTCAACCGGGGCTCCGGCTCCTGACGGAACTTTTGTCCGGAGGTTGTCAAAACCAATAGCTCAGCCTACCGAACTGAGCAAAGGGGGCGAGATCAGCATCCCGAAGCTGACGGTCCCGATGGCCCTGTTACCATGGCAGCCATCAAGGGTCGTAGGTGCTGCTGGAAGCTCCGAGCAACCCAGCACGCAAGACTCAAATACTCAAGCTAGTTCCGATGCATGGATCTCGGAGATCCGGAGCTACTTGAAAGACAACATCCTTCCTAACGATGATGTATCCGCTGATCGGGTAGTCAGATTGGCTAAAAGATACACGCTGGTAGAAGGGGATCTCTACCGGCACGGTGCCAATTGCATCCTAATGCGGTGCATCACAAGGGAAGAAGGCTGCGAACTCCTCGCAGAAATCCATGGAGGCGAGTGTGGGAACCACGCGTCTTCCCGCACGCTGGTTGGTAAAGCCTTTCGGCATGGCTTCTACTGGCCTACAGCACTCCAGGATGCAACTGAGCTGGTAAAGAAATGCGAAGCATGTCAATTTCATGCAAAGCAAATTCACGCACCGGCTCAACCCCTACAAATGATACCTCCTACATGGCCCTTCGCTGTGTGGGGGATGGACATCTTGGGACCTTTCCCAAGAGCCGTCAGAGGTTACAAGTTCCTGTACGTTGCCATTGACAAGTTCACCAAGTGGCCGGAAGCAACTCCAGTTGTGACAATCAACAAGCAATCTGCTATCAACTTTTTACAGTCCATCGTTTGCAGATTTGGAGTCCCAAACAAAATCATCACTGATAATGGGACCCAATTCACAAGCTCTGCATTTCAAGGATATTGCGAAGACCTCGGCATACAAGTTTCCTACGCCTCCGTAGCTCACCCAACAAGTAATGGCCAAGCCGAGAGAGCAAATGCTGAAATCCTTAAAGGAATCAAGACACGCACTTATGAGCGCTTGAAAAAACATGGAGGCAACTGGATTGAAGAGCTTCCGCCCACTTTATGGGCCAACAGGACATCTCCAAACTAGTCAACTGGAGAGACACCCTTCTTTCTGGTGTACGGAGCTGAAGCAATCCTTCCTCCGGAAATCACCTTGGGTTCACTCCGGGTCCGGACCTTCGACGAAGCCACGCAGGACCAGCTCTGGCGTGAAGACCTAGACCTCCTTGAGGAGCGAAGGTGCCATGCAGCTGTTCGGAATGCCCAATACCGTCAAGCCCTTCGGCGCTATCATCAACGGCATGTACACAACCGACAGCTCGAGGAAGGCGATCTGGTGCTACGGAGAATACAATCTAGAGAAGGGTTAAACAAACTCTCCCCCAGCTGGGAGGGACCCTTCCGAGTGATTAAAGTATCCCGTCCCGAAAGCGTTCGCTTGGCTACCGAGGATGGGACACCTCTCCCAAATCCTTGGAACATCGAGCACCTCCGTAAGTTGTACACTTAATATCACGGAGGTGAGTCTGTAGTAACTTGAGGTGTATGTTATAGAGTCATTGTACAGAGTCGGGTAGTTCCTCCGGGAGAACAGCCGGACCTTCCCCGAAAGGTCCGCAAAGTTCATGCAACACTTGTCACAGTCCCAGAACTAAAAGTGTGGCTAGCTACCCTGGGTCAAACGAGAAAATAAACACGCTTAGCCTGGTTCCGTACTGTAAGAGTGTACTTGTTTCCCCTGTACCCCGGACCAATAATGAAAGACATCTTCAGGTGAAACAGACTCCACGTGCATTCATTTTGTACAGGCTCAACATTTTTTTCTCTTTCTTGTCTATAACAAAGATGTGCAATTCTTAAGAAATTTTAGTTCGACCGATTCATATACGATTCGAGTCGTATTGTCGATTCTTTTGGATTCAAATATTGTTCATGGCCCACTCGCCTGAATGCCGCCAAGCCAATCTAGGGCCGGAGTGTGCTATCGACTTAGCCTAGTCAAGCACCCTAAGTACGCCACTCTACCTACACCCCGACAGTCCGAAGTAAGGCGGGTCCAAGTACAATTGAATCTGGAAGAAAAGGCAACACATTCGGTTGTGTTTAGAATCGCTTTTGACCTAAAGTTTTCTCGAGAATCGTAAGCCGCGACGAAGTTATAGGCAAGAAACGAATTTTACTATTTTTCTTGGCTTCAGTGTGCAGGAAAAATAAAATCCACGTTGATAGAGAAAAATCGGAGCCAACAAAGCTCCGACTCCCCTAGATGGCTTGTAATCGATGTTAAGCATTGAAAACGAGCATCACCGGAGCAACCAAGCTCCGGTAAAGCTAGGGGGGCCAGCCGTCGACATAAAATAAAAGATTTTGAGAAGACCCCACAAGTGGAGTCTGCTGCCGATAAGCTACGTGTTGGCAAAGGTCAATGCCGGAGCTACTAAGCTCCGACACCCGGAGGCCTAACTATCGATGCTATATGCGTTGATAGGGACTATTGCCGGAACTACTAAGCTCCGGCGATAGTCAGTTTGACCTCAGGGGGCCTTCACTATCGAAGACTTCGGACCTACACTCTACATGTTCGAAGCAAATGAGTCTTCAACAACACACAATATCCTCTTGGTACATGTTCACAATCAAATTGTGTACATCTACCAGGGGTCCAAGTGAAGACAAAAGTGTTGAAGACAAAAAGTGAAATTCACAAAAATTTGGGGATTTCATTCATCTGGAGACAAGGGATTACAATATTGAGGAAGAAGAAGAGAGGATACAAGTGGGAACTACGGAGATGGTCCTAGACCCTATGGAAGAATTGAGCGACCTTCTGGGCAACCTCCGACATGTTGGCTCGGGCAGCTTCCCCTTCTCCTTCAATGGGACCTTCAAGCACCGGGTCCAGAGGAAATTTGGAGTTCCGGCTGGTGTAGCACGTCAGCACATACTCTGCGACGTTCTTCGCCAGGGATTGCCCCTCAACCTCCAATTGGTCCGCGATGACATCGCCCACCTTGGAGAGCTTGCTACCTGCCGAGCTCAACGCCTGCAATGCTAGGTCCGGCTCCGGCTCCGGATCATCCGGACGCACGGGACTGAAGCCCATCAGTGTTGGCGCGTCGTAGGCCTTGCCCAGGAACTCCCAAATTTGTAGGGAGTCCGCAGTCCTCAAGCCCTTCAATTCTTCCAAGGGTCTTCTGGCTGCCACCAGTTCGGAATTCTCACGGGCGAGGTGCTCAACTTCTTTGGCGTTTTGCTAAATCTTCTCAGCAACCCGCTTCTCGAGTTTTCCGAGCTCCTCCTCCCGGAGGTGGATCTTGTTCCGGCGGTCGACCAGGTCCTTCTCCCTGCCCCTCACTTTCTTTTCCCTGGCAACAAGGGCACACTCTAGCTCATGGAGCTCCTGTCCTCGCACCCAGGCCTTCTTCTCCTCCTCTACGCAGCGCTCTTCCAATTTCTTGGCGCGCTCCTCAAGGCCCTTGTCAGCCAGAGCCACCTTCTCGGAGAGCTCCTCCTCCCTCCTCAGGACGTCATCCCGCAGCTCTAGGAGTTTCTGCTCTTCATCTTCGAGCCATTTCTCCCTCTCTTCAAGTGCCTCTCGTCGCTTGATGAGTGTAGTGTTAATGGCCTCAAGCCTTTCGTGGTGTCCATCGGCCGCACTGTTAGCTGCTTTGGCCTGCTCGTAGATCTCCCGGGATTGAGCATCGAGGGCGCGAGTCATACTCTCCCTGTCATCCAATAATTTACCCCAATGTTCCAGACGGACCTTCTCCCGCTTGATCCACTCCTTGTCATTCGCTAGCCTCGACTGCGCCAGCTTGGTCTCGAAGTAGAGCCGGTTACGCCACCTCCTAAGGGTTTGGCGCTCCTCTTCAATAGCCTTGCAATCGTGGAAGAAGGCCAGTTGAACTTGACGCAGACTAGAACATGCGTTGTCAATAGACAGTGACAACAGGATAGGTTCCGGACCTGTTGGGGTCTCCTCCGCTGGTTCCAGCAGGTATTCAGAAACAAAAATTGGGTCCCACTCTACAAGAGTGGTCCCCTGGGTCTCCATGGCACTAGGGCCATCCTCCGAGATGGCCTCAGTCACCATCGAGGAAGGCCTCACCGCCAGGTCTTCATTCACGCTGCAGATGATCAACGAAGAAACTTAAAAAATAGTTACTACAATTAAACAACTATCCAAGGTAAAGATTAAAAATTACCTTGGGAGGCTTTCGCACCAGCTTGCGCGGAACCTTTTTCCCGGGCGTTCTAGGCTGGTCATAGCCAGCGTGGAAGCTCTGGAAGGCCCCCCGGAACTCGTTGCGGCCATGGGCGTTTCCCTAGTCAAGGCTCCCCTCGATTGGGAAGGACCTCCGGACCTAGAGGCCTCCACCGGTCCCGGTGCTGGAGTCGCATGCCCGGAGCTAGCACCCCGGGAGGACCCCACTGCGGTAATAGTCGCCGCAGTCGTAGAAGACCTCCACCTCCGGGGAGAAGGATCCGACGCAGAGGTAGCAGGCCTGACGGACCTTCCGTCGGCGTACTGCAGCTTCCTCTTCCGGCTCAAGGGTTCGTCCGCCAGCTCCTTTCCCTTGCCGACGACCTCGACCCTCGGCTTCGGGGCAGGGTCGGAGCCATCCTCGGACATTCTGGGGATCGCCACCCTAGTGGTTGATCTTCTCTCGACGACACCGAGGTCGTCAAGCACGGGCATCTTCCGCTAGAGCTCCCTGCTGAACTCCACTTCCACGTTCAGAGGGAGAAAAGCTGATGGCGGAGTCAAGTCGTTACCCTCGACTTCGATGCCGTGCTGGAACTTCTTGAGGTGGAACTCCAAGGTTTTCCCCACAATGTTGGACTTCAGCCCGGTCTCGACCCGGTCGTCGTCCATCACGCTGTTGAGGGCCCATGCGAGTTTTTCTCTCCTCTTCAGCGGTGCCCACCTGTTGACCAAGAAGTTGCAAAACACCGCCTGAGGAGTCAATCCTTCCTCCACGCATTGGCGGATCCTGGTCAAAGCAGGGTTGAAGGCTTCCGCCAGCACTGGAGCTTCACTCCAGATTGTCGTGTCGATGCTGGGGAGGCCTTCGGGCAGCTCCAGCTTCTTGTGCTCCTCCACCTGGACGACTATCCAGTCCTTCTTCTAGTCATCCCACTTCCCAGAGGGAAACGACCGAAGGTACTTGAATGGGCACTTCTTGCGCTTCACGAAGTAGTAGAAGCCAAGGTACTCATTGCTCCTGCCGGTGGTATGGACGGTGAAGAAGGTCTGGAAGAGTTCAATGCAGGGGGGGGATTCCCACCCACATCTCACAGAAGTGGACGAAGATAGACACAGGAAGAATGGAGTGGGAGCCAAGGTGATACAGCTGCAGACCATAGAAGTCTAGTAGCATCAATAAAAAGGAGGAAAAAGGTGGGATCAACCCCACCATGGCGTACGAGGAGAAGTACACCATTTCGCCGGCGTGCTCCTTCTCAAACGGGAGCTCTCCACCGGCGCGGACCGAGCGGTTGAACAAGTCCGAGGACCATCCCATGAGGGCCCGACCCTTCTTCAGGTCGCCGTCAATCTTCAAACGACTCTCGCGGAGACCCAACTCCATCGCGGCACGGCAAGGCAAGAGAAGAAAAGCTAAGAACAAGTTGGGAGTTTGAGCGCAAGATCAGATGAGAGGCGTAAAGAACCCCAAATGGTGTGCGCTTTCCTTCTTAAGTAAGCCCTTGCGACGCTTGGATGGAAACCGCAAGGAAGTCGAAGATACCACTCAAAAATTCCACCCAGCCGATGACAAGAGGGCTCGGGACCACCCCGATGATCAAGTCGAGGTTCTTACCCAAGGCGAACAGTTGCCATCATGAGGCGGGAAGCCCGAAGGCGGCAGCCTGACAAGGTGCGTGGAACCGATACGATTTTCATATCGGGAACCGGCGACCTTCAATTGTGTGAGATCCGCACGCCAAAGATCTCACTTGCCGAACATGGGATACGCCATGCGGCAAGGATTTAACTCCGGACCATCGCCAATGGCACATCTGAAGACCTTTGAAGACTCAGTTCAAAAGTCGAAGGATGGACCCACCTCCGGCGGAATGACTTCACCCAAGGTGTCTTCCCCGGAGGTGGGCCCAGGGGGCCACATTCGGTACCCTGGGTACCATATACCCCTTGGGATTGCAAAGATCTCAAGGGAAAGTCACCTACTTTATATGAAGACCTTCGGAGGCCCACATGTTAGACATGTCCGGACCCGCTTCTCGAACATGGTTAGTCTCAGGGTCGCCACGTGTACTATCCAACCGGAGCTACCGCCCGCAAGGGAGGAAGCTCCGGGCTATGTACCGAAGTGGCACCCCCAGACCTAACCCCAGACCGAGGGAAGCTCCGGTGTTGACATGTGCCGGCTAACACCGGAACTATATGTTCTCCACAGTGTGCTCCGGTGCTGCCACGTGTCCAACCGTCGGATCTTCACCCTCTAACCTCCGGAATACCCCACAACGGCTCCGGATCTTCAAAGGGGAATCAAGGACTTCAAGACCCGATTATGTGTCATTAATACCATATTAATGACACATGATCGCACGACCTTAATTACCAGTAACGGTTCTGTCAAAGCCCATTACACGGTCATTAAGGGTAATTAAACGTGTTGAATAAGTATCAATACTAGTAACCGCCGGGGCCACATGTCGGGCCAGGCTAATTTGTAACGGCCTACCATTGTACTATAAAAGGACAGGTCGACGACGTTCCATACACGTTCCATAGACGCTCCATAGACGTTCAAACACGCTGACACACGCGCTACATCCAATACAACGTCAACACACCCCGTGGTTTAGGGTATTACGCTCAGGCGGCCCGAACCACGTAAACTCTTGTGTCTCCTGCGTCATTTGTAATTCACCTTCTTGAATCTCTACACGCCCACATCGAACCACAAACTCCTCTAACACTTTAGTAGTGTCGGGAGATCTGCCGGATCCAAACCACCGACAGACGTGCTCATGTAAGGTGTTGTGGTTTTCGGACTAACGTGAGTTAAGTCACGGACTTGTGCTCAGAAGAATTGGTTGTTTGTTCATGTTCAGGTGTTGCTTGAGGTCAAGACGTGTCTGGTGAAGGGATCCATTGAACTAGTCTTAGGGAGAAGATGAGGTTCAACAACCAAAATCGGGAGGAATTATGGTTGAGTTGAGCGAGAGGTCACGAATCATGTTTGGGTCAAGAACAATGAACATGAAGGTATCATGGACGTCGTTGGAAGGTGTTTGCACGTGTGCAAGGAGTGCATGGACGTGGCAACATGGTTTCAAGGCGTGTTGAAGAGAGGTGGACGTAAAGAATTGGTCAGAAAGGTCCAACTGGCTCAATTATGTCTCAAGCTGCGGCTGAGGTGGTTATGGTCTGTTTAAGGAAAGTTTCAAATTTATTTTGGTTAGATTTTGTGTGGGTCACGAAGATGAGTTGTTTTACAAATGTTTAGGATGTTTGTAAGGTGTTTGGAAGTCTTAATATTGCTTCTATCTGCGTATAGAAGAGTCTTGAGCAGTTAGGGAATGTTTTGGTTGAAACTGAGTAGGATTAGAGTCCTAGTTTGGATTGGGTTGGCCTTAGGTCTGGTTATATAAGCAAGGGATGCCAGAGCTCGTTGTAAGACGACTTTGGGCTGTTCCTCTTGTGTTCTATTGAATAAATATTGTAGTTTTAGAGGAACTTTTGTGCCTTGTTTGTTTGACTTGTTTTCGTCAAGTCTTTCTCGTCGAGTTTTTGAACAACACGACGTTGGCTCGAGTTTTGATTATAACGCGAGTTTTACAGATCCAATCAACGTGATTCTTTTTGGGTTGTAGCTATCATATGTGAAAATTTCATGGTTATTCTATCTGTGGTTTCTGATCTACATGGTTTCTCTGCAGTGTTGTAGATCTATTTTTAAAACGGGTAGAACAGATTGACCTTCGTTTAGTCTTTTGATCATATCTCAATTTCTACTTAGTGTTTTAACATGATTCTTGTTGCAGTAGTTCCGTGACTTGAGTTTCTACAATCTACACTTGTTTTGTCATGGTTGGACACGTTGAAAACAGATTACACATGCAGTTTCTTATCAGATTGATTTTTTGCCGAGGGGTTTTCGTTGTTTCTACTGAAAAATATTAAATCTACCATTCACCCCCTCCTATGGTAGATATTTATGTGCTCTTCAATCCTACGGGAATAATTGCAAGTTGTTCATGGTCCTAGAAACAATAAGCAGAAGTTGCTCAGCTCTTGCCAAGTTCTTGGGGCAGTTGGAGGCGTTGAAGGTGATCAGAGTGTCCATCCACTTCTGATGGGGCTCTGCCTTGACGATGGGAGCTACAACAGCTACCTCTCGACGCAATGTTTTCACCACGCGCTGGGAAGTACTGTCCCACGACCCTCCAAACATCATATGGAGAGTCCTCCTTTGCTCGTTGTTGGAGCTGGTGTCCGAGTCATCGACATTGTTGTAGACTGCCTTTAATACCTTCTTAGCATCTTGGAAGCCCAACTCCTACTCCCTGGAGCTTCATCGACCCTCTGTTTACCTTTCTGTTGACGGAAGAATGGATCTTCTCGGCGCTTTTGTTGGACACATTATGCCAGCCTCTTGACCCCACGACAGTCCTTGAGGCTGTGACTGGAGGTGTTGTGGATCGTACATCACTTCTTGCTGTTCGCCCTCATTAGATGACGATCGAGGTCGCTTGTTGGGGCATGGCCCCTGGCCACCTGGAGACGTTGCGACAACAGATGTAGGTGCACCGGCAAGTGGCTTATTTTTTCCACCTATATTCTTGTTCTTCTTTTTACCACTGCTGTAGGCAGTGGTTCCTGCCATAGAAGCAGATGGCGCTCTTGCCTCCGCGGTTGTTTGGAGTGCCAGTCACGCCCTTCAGCAGCTCCGGCGCATTTGTCTGCTAGGCTGAAGAGCTCCATAACATCATGGATGTTCTTCTTGGCTAGCTTCTCCAGCATCTTCTTGTCCATTACGCCATGTCGCAAGGAAACAATGACAGAATCATTCGAGATAGAAGGAATAGTGTTCCGAACCTGGGAGAACCGTTGGATGAATGAGCGCACTGACTCTCCCGAATTTTGTTGTATGACAAAAAGATCCAGCTCAATGCCAGGGCAAGTATAGGAACTCCCGAAGTTGGCAGTGAACAAACGGCATAGCCCTCCCCAGCTATAGATTGAGTTTGGGTGGTAAGCTCATGAATCATGATCGGGCAGTTTCAGTCAAGGCAACTGGGAAGTAGTTGTACCTCCAGCAGCGTGGATGGCGGTTGAGTAGATGGTGGATGACAACTGCATTCCCTCCAGCAGCGTGGATGACAACTTCATTCCCTCCAGCAGCGTGGATGGCGGTTGAGTAGATTTGTAGGAATTCGACAGGGTTGACAGTCCTGTCATACTTCTCCGGCAAGTGAGGCCGGAACTTGGGTGACCACTCTACCATGCGAAGGTTTGGTGCAAGCGCTGCACAACCACCACCTGCTACTAGAGGAGAATGTGCCTCTAGGATGTGTCGCCTCTCGTGATTACACTCGGTGGTGACTTGACCATCTTGCTCTGCGTAGCAGCGGCTAAGCTCCGCCCTGAGGCCTCCAGTTGGCAGCGTGGACACCATGTCAGTGCGGCGAGCCATCAAAGGAGTGCGGTACGTTGAGTGATGCAGTGGCACATGTCTCCTCTATGACGGCACAAGACCAAGTCGTCGCGACAAGGTCTTGTTGCGTGTTGGCACCAGCCTAGACTCGGGCTCCTGCGGATTGTTGAGTGTCGTGGTCGCGGTGGCAACCAAATGGTCGACATCATTGCGCCACTGCTATAGCACTGTTGGAGGTGCATCTGAAGCATGTGGACACTGGAGAAGAGCCCGTGTTGCAATCTACGCGTTCTCTGGATTTGAGGTCGATTTGGTAACTTACACGAAGGCACCGTCCTGCATCCGAGCAGCGGCTGCTGCTGCAGCAGTTTGTGGTGTTTGTTTCCAGGCTGATGGCTTGCACCAGCTCATGGATCTCCGGTGGGGTCAGCACCAAGACGGTGAGAGTTGTCGCCAGCTTCATTTCCTCCTCTAGCCCGTGCATCTGGTCAAGAGTAATCAGCAACATAGTCCACCATTTTTTATCTTAAAAGCCTTGAGCAGCCCTCTACCTGTCGCGTCAAATATCAAATTGTGCAATCGATACTTCATCCGATACTACTAGGAAGTAGTCCGTGGAAGTTCTTTTTTAGGAGGGGCGTAACTCGAATAACTCAAGAACAAGGTGACACGGAGATTTTTACATTATTTGGGCCGCCTGAGCGTAATACCCTACTGCACGGGGGTTTCGTGTGTTGTATTAGGTGTTACTGAACCTGAGTCAGTATGCTTGAAAGCGTATGCCTCATCTTGAGAGACTTAGTTCTACCATGCGGCGTAGACATTTTATATGTCAAGGTTTGGCTGTTACAGTGAAGCCGTGGCCCGACAGGTGGCCCCGGGCTATTAAGCACCTTTTACACGATCTAAGACACTTAATAGTGATTTATCATATATTAACATGCCCTGATGGTGACGTTACCACACAAGAACGCCCTCCTAATTGTGCATCATTAATGTAGAATTAATGACGCTTAAATTAGGTCTTGAAACTGCTAGTTTTCTACCTTGAATGTCCGTGCCATTTCTGGACAAATAGAGATCCCAGAGTCCTTCCCGTTGGAGAGGCAGAGTCCACGTGGCAGCACTGTTTGGGCACCGGGGTTCCAACATTCCTGGAATCACATTGGGTGGTACCATGCAATATGACACACAACAGCACACACTAAAAGAATACGTGAAACATAAAAAAAATTATTTCAGAAGATAATCGAGTTTACAACATAGTGTACATAAGGAGTACATAAGCAGCGGAAAGAATATACTCAAACACTCAACCTATCTAAGGCAAGAGAAGACGTCCATGCCCGTGGGCGCTTCTCACTATCAAAACGAAGAAGATAAAGCAGCGGTGAAGTCTCTCATGAGGCATACACATCGGAAAGTTTGAGGTTTCATGAGAAACCACCATAGCTGCAGTTAAACTATTACTTGCAAAACCACATATATAGCAATTGTTAGCACGAAGGCTCAGCAAGACTTAACCGTCTCACCTAAATATGGAACTCTACATGCAAAATCTCTAAACATAGGAAAGCCGAATTGCATAAAGGACTCACGTAATAGTAAATCCTTACATTCATATTTTCAATTGCAGATGTGCACTCCATGAGCATGGCACATCATAAACTCTGCAATAAAAAAAGAAACACTTCGTCTACGATGGTACATGCCCAAAGTTGCAGAGGCTGCATACAAATTAATAGTCTTGGAAAGATAAATTAAATTGTGCTACTCCTAAGCCATACAAGTTGCAATAAAGTATTATAATCATTGAAGCAAATTCATAATATTCCAACTACTCCTTATTTTTACGTCACGGCGTAGTGTACAAGTATGCTCAGTCTATAACAACGAGCGATGGTGATTGCAATCAATAACAACCCGGAATGAATGACACATACGCCAGCAAGGAAGCCACATTGGTGCGGTTCTCTCTATGTCGCATGTAGCTACTTTTCACCTGTCATCCCAACACCGAACTAGTTCTATGATACTCACAGAAGGTCCACTACACTGACACGTTGGAGTTGCCCCCTAGCAGATTTCCACCTCTTGTCGTCTTTCCCCCAAGGAACCAAAGTATATGTTTCGACGCGAGTGTGCCCGAGTTATGTCAGTTTCCTGGCTCCCATATACCAGTATGCATCCGGTACAGCTCAAACTTGTGCAGCAGGACCGCACACGGATCGGTCCTCAATCGACACAGGCAGGGCTACACACCTAGGACCACGTCCTGCTACTTCCTACTCTGCTGCCCGGTCTAATATCGAGATTCATAAACCATTCTCAAACCAAATCCATGTGAACCCTATTCTTTGTCTTGCGAGTGGATTCCAACCACTCGACTTCTACCAATTCCACTAAAACATTGGCATAGCAATATAATACGATGGAGTAATGTCCTACCCAACCACTCTAAGGAATATTTGGTCATGCTTATGGAGTATCATCGAAACCTGACCTAATGCACAATACATACCTCATACATATAGTGTATAGAAAAGAAAAATTTTATAAAGGCAATTAAATGCAAACCGGGGCTTGCCTAGGGTTTCGACTAAGCAAACATCAATAATAGTTAGCCTTTGATCTTATGATGAAGCTTCGAGTCGACGCCATTCTTCAAGTGTCCTTGCTGCTGCTCCGGAGTAGAGATTGCTTGCAGCAAGATCTAGGTTGCTCCCCTTCTCCTCCATATGACGCTCCTAATCGATCTTCATTCCTCAAGTTTTCTACCGAGATGGGAATGCATAAATACATGACAAAATGTACTTAGTATTTGAACGAGGACTAACTTTACCGAGTCAACAGAGAGTTCAATTATTGTGCAGGAACTCAAAAGAATATATTATGTACTCTTAATTCAAGTGGACAGGATCCCACTAATTCAAATTTGAATTAGGAGATAGGATTTCTAAATGCTTCGTATGAAACATATGGCAATTCATGATTTGAGCAATTACTAGGTGGAGATCGTATAAGTCAAAGGAGGCTCAAGGCTTGCAAGGGGCCTTATAGAAGTTTCAGCTGATCTCACAACAAGGATTGAAAGAATCAAATACAATCTAATTTAATTTGATTTAAGGAAAAAGGACTATTATGAACTTTCAATTTAACATAAGAATTCTAAATGATTTTCAAATGGATCCCAGGGTCAAACTCCACACCACCTGCTCCGGGAGGATCACAAGGAGGTCTATATGCTCTGGATTAAATGGAATGGGAGGGGATGGACAGTAGAAGAGTAATTTTACCGATTTGTGTGCAGTGGTCGAAGAGATCATCCATGGACGTTTTTCCTTGATTCACTGGATAGTCTTTGAATAGAGGCGCGCTGCTTGGGAGAAATGAAGAGGAAGGTGTTGAGCTTCTGTTGGTAGCCTTGGTTCAAGCTTTGGCAGGCCGCAACAGCAGGGCGACGATGCGCTAGCGGCGCAACAGACGCGGTTCGCGCTTGGCAGCCACGAAACTGACGATTCCTGCGCCGGGAACACTTGAACTGGCTACGAAAGAATTCAGGGAGCTGCGGTAGACAACAAGGAAGAACAAGGTAAGAAATAAAGGAAGCAAACATCTCTGCCTTGCTTGATTTTGGTTGAAAACTGTAAAAGCCCTAATTTTCATAGTGCAAACTTCAGTTAGAAGGACTGAAATTTTTGAATGATAAAAAGAAATAAAAAGGAAATGAGAAAAAAAATAATTCAAACTTCAAAAGAGAGAATTCAAAAAAATAAACTTAACTACTGTTCAAATGAGTATAACATGAAGATTTTAGTTGACCATTGGAATCCAAATATATCAAATAGTCTTGCTGCAAACTTCCTTAATTTTTGAAGAAAGTTTACTATTTAATTCAATGGCTACATTGAATTCCACTCATATTTAAATTCATGTTTAAATTCAAATGAAACTTGGTCAAATCAATAATTTGAATTCAGAATCAAATTCTCCACATTCAATTTGGCCTTTCCACAAATATCTAGCAATTTTGGATGAATCTTTGTGAGGGAAATTTACTGTCCAGAGAGTAGATGATGATGCACAGCAGTGGGACCCACCTGTCATGGACTCCTCTGTTTTCTCTGCATCTTCACAGCTTGCCACGTCCCTGGCCTCCTTTTCATCTTCATATAAACACCAGAGGTGAAAAAGCTTGCTCTGCTCCCGTTCTTGACCCAGAAACTCGAACAGCCCCGTGTTCTTCATTTTCTGACCGAAATCAATCTTGTACAATCGGTTTTGATCAGTTTTCTTTGCCTCTCCTCACTCATCAACATCTTGCGCAACTGTGTGATGATTTTCATGCGCAGCTGAGCCACCCCGAAGCAGTACCGAGCTCAAACACGGCCGCCAGTTCCCCTGTTTTTCACTTGTGCCTCTGCTCCACTGTCGACCCGGCGATACAATATGGGGACCGAAGTCCCGGCGTCAAAAGATCTCATTGGGTGGTGCCGTGCGATGCGGCACCTAACAGCACACATGAAAAGGAAACCAAAACATATAAAGTTTTCATTTCATCTTAAACAGAGTTTACAAAATAGTGTACAATAGAAGTACACATGCAGCGGAAAATATATACTCATAATCTCACTTAATTAAGTAGGAGAGAAGACGTCCATGCCCTAGGACGCTTCTCACTAGCAACATGAAGAACATTCAGCAGTGGCGTGGTTCACATGAGATTTATCTCGACACCTCGAGATCTCATGTACAACCTGAACAGCAGAAATAAACCTAATACCTGAAAAATTGTTAAAGCGCAAACGTGAGCATAAGGCTCAGCAAGACTAACCCGTCTCACTAGACATATGCAGGGGTGAATACTAAGCATAGGTAAGGAATAGCATAAATGACTCGCCTACAAGTGGATCCTTATAGTCATGTTTTAAGTAGCAAATGACATTCTTCAGGCATGGCACATCATAGACTCCACAATGAAACAAGAAACGCTTTGTCGATGATATGACATGCCCAAAGCACATAATGCTATTCCAGGATAAGTATTTGGAAACTGTAAACTTTTAATTGTACTATCTCTAAGACAAACAAGGTCGCAAAGCAATTGTAATTCAATACATCATATTCTTCTGGTTTCTTCAGTATTTACTATGTCAAGACTTAGTGTCCAAGTATGCTCAAAGAACCGCGAGCAACGGTGATTGCAACCAGTAGACACCTGGACTGCACGACACGTACGCCCATACTCGGAGTTGCAACGGCACCCTCCACTGACGTTGCACGCAGCCACCTTTCCCTAGATTCAACCACATCGAAATAGTTCGATCGACCCAAACAGTGAGCTCCCCTCAAGGTGCACCTCCGATGTGAGATGTTCATGAGTGAGTTACCTCCCATTGTACTAACAATCGACAACTTAAGCCGATTGAAAAGGTTCCAACATAGAATTCTCAAGGTACATCGGTTTACTGGGTTCCATATAGCCAGTATGCACTCGGTACAGTTCAAACTTGTCGAACAGGGCCAAGCACGAGACGGGCCTTAATCGACACAAGCAGGAATACGCAGCCAGGACCATGTCCTGCTGCATCCTATGCTCCTGCCCGGTCTCCAATTTATTAAAGGAAATCATCACAATTAATCTCATAATTCCAATCCACTGTAAACCAAGTGCTAGTCTCGTGAGAAGGTTCCAACCTCTCGACTTCTATCGTTTCTTCCAAATAGACATTAAGCATAGCATATTGAAATGTGGAGTATTAATCTACCCAAACCACTCTCTTGGATTATTCTGGTCATGCAAGTGGATTTCATTGCACAAGACCTAATGGACAATACATCTCATCCATATAGTGTGTTTAAATGAAAACTTTGCAAGATTTCTTAAATGCAAACCGGGTCTTGCCTTTTTTGCGACTCTATAGCACTGTCAGTTGTTATGGCCTAATCTTCCTCCGGAGAATCCGCCATTGAATCTTGAAGTTGGAACTCCTCGGCATTCTCCTCCAAGAGAAACTTCTCGTTGATCACCTATCATCACGTTCCTATCGACATGATATGCATATAAGTAATTAAGGTAATCTAATAATGGACTCAACGAGTTATAAAAACCTTAAGAAGAAGAGGCTTGACTAGGAAGATTAGGTATGTCTCAGATGGGTGGAGAAACTATGAATAAGTCAAGTGGTCATAGTAGTGTCGAGTTGTAAATTGACAGGTCCAATGAAAGCATGTATTGCCATTATTCACTTAACACTTGGAGCTATGCCACTCGAGAAAGCTGAGACTGACTGGTGTGGAAGTGCTGGACTGAATAGTGTAAGAATGGTTAAGGAATCAAGGGGGGACATCGAAGCTTGAGTATGATTGGAGTGTGTAACAAAGAAGGTCACGACTTAGAAGTCGACCAATGAAGTTTAACAAACTCATTGAGAAGTAAACCTAATTAAGTGATAAGTGTGGTCGCAGGGTTCTGATAAGGATGAATCAAAGTGAAACTGTTGCGGCACATGGGAGTGAAGTGAGACCAACATTGCTTGGACTTAAGACGGCATCACAAGCACTTCTAACCTAACATGAGTACCGAGAAAACATTGAAATGACCTTTGGGTAAATCAGTCGCTACGACTATCTCCGCAAGCATCGTCCAAGTTCATACATGACACTATTGCAGTGTCCTTTGCAAGATTATCCAGATGAGCTTGGTGAACTCCTGGAACTCGAACATAAGGCATTACTGTATCGTGACGACGTGCTTTGCCATCTCGGGAAGATCATCTCATCGATGTTCACATCGACTTGGACTCGTCCACGGTGATGAGCGGAATCCCGAACACCACCTTATGAGTCTAAAGGTTAGTGATGTCAACTCGATCGTCGGCAAGCGACTCGACGAACCCGTCGTCGATGAAACGGCACACCTAGTTAAGCAATTCTGCAGATGGTTAGGAAACATCATCGACACGATCAAGAAAATCATATCCAAGGTTCCCCTTGGTCTAGTTTTCCTTGTCGGTCGCAATGTTCTAGCATTACTCAACCATAGGTCATGGTGATCACCAACATCCGTGGTTTGACCTAGAAGGCATTTTATCGAGCACCTTGACTATACCTAGGACTCGATCACCCTCACATCGACTAAAACCTAATTTGGCTTGACAACCATTGTCCGACGGGTCGTGCTTGTGTTCCAGCACGACACACATCACACGAATCCTTCATCTCGATGCCAGGGCACGATGATCGCTCGGAGCGTCATGATGATGTCATACGGTCAACGATGTCGACGCGGCTCATGGTGGAGCATCACGAGCACGCATGGACAAGACAATGCGATACAAAAGACAAAGAAGGTCAACTTGGGGATTCCTATTGGAATGATATCAATGCGGGAAACGGACGTACGGCTTGACGACACACGAGTACCATTGGCGGTCACCACGAACGGACCTCGGTGGCGTCAAGTAAGGCATTTCAGGGCAAGGCTCACCTTTTAGGCATTTCACCGAATATCTTGGGTGTGTACTTGATTCCGTCACTTCATCACCATTAAAAGGGTATCTTGGCACTTAGGCTTGTCGGTTGCAACATAATTCTACCCCTGCATCACAGACCAGCCCTGAACATCAACAACATTGGTTCTTCCCTCGTAAACATTTCATCGAACACCTTAGCTGCAGTCACTAATCTAATCAATCTTGCACAATCAGAGCTAACCTTGAAACAGTTGTCAATACCCTTGTGTCGTTGATGTGTTCCAGCATTTCATCCATCACACACCTTATAGTCTTCGTTGCCAGGACGCAGCTACATAGCAGAACGTCGTGATGATGTCGAGGGGAAGCAGACAAGCACGGCCATGGCACACGGGCGGCACGCGACTGGTGCATGGAGCCATACGCGGCGAGCAGCGATGGAGCAAAGCGCATGTGGCGGTGGGTGGCACGCAAGCTTGAGCATGGCCTCGGCAAGAGCAAAGGAGCAGGGCGCAGATTGTGTGGCGTGGCGCGACGGTCGTCGCTGTGGCGACGTGGCGCAGTGCGACCGATGCCGGCGAGGATGAGGTGGCGCCGGATAGCAAGGAGACGAAAGGCGGTTGCAGCCTGGCAGGATGGCGAAACGCGCGTGAGCAGGGGGGCGATGGCCATCGCGCGACGGCCGTGGACGCGAGCTAGGAGGGTCAGCTTGGTGGACGGTAGGGAGCTCCATGGCTACCGCGCTAGGGCTGGAGGGACGCGAGACCGCGGGGCACATGAAGGGCCGAGCACAGCTGGCGGCACAGGCGGTGCGGGGCAGAGGCGGGTGCGTCGGGGCGCCGTGGCGCAATAGCGTGACGAGCAGCAGGCCGGCGCACTGCGGGGCACGTGTAGGGAGGGGCACGGCTAGGCGGAGGTCAGGGACATGCAGCCAGGGCGGCAAGATGCGCGCGGCTGGGAGCAGGCCGTGGCGGCGCGAGCGGACGACGCTGGTGAAGAGCCAGGCAGCGCGGTGCTTGCAGAGACGCGGGGGAGCGCGGTCGGGAGATGGAGCACGCTCGGCCAGGGTGGTGGGGCGAGCCGGCGCTGGTCTGGGGCGACGCCGCGACGGTCGGGAGGTGGGGCGCGGGAACGCTTCGGCGCTGCGGTCGGGCAGGCGCGATGCGGTACAGCGGGGCGCTATGGAGCAGAGCAGGAAGAAGCAAAAGCCACGGGAGTGAAGAAGAAGAAGAAGAGAATTCGATTTTTACCTCTAGATGCAATCGCTGGCACATGGATGACGCCGTGTCGCTCGGTAACAAAAAGGCAGAGGTGGTTCAGCATTGGAGAGGCTTACAGGTGGGGCCCCCAACACTCTCCTCGCTCATCCTCTATTCTGCTGATTTAAATCATTACCAACAAGCTCCAAATTTTGTAAAAATTGGCAGCTAGTCTAAAACAAATGTGTAGGATTTGATTCTGAAGTCAAATTCTGGTTTTGATCAAGTTTCATTTGAATTTAAATTTTGAATTTAAATTCAAGGGCATTTCAATCTACACAGTGTATTAAATAGAAATCGTTCTTCCAAAATTCCTAAATTTTGCAGGGGGCTATTTGATATATGTGGCATCTATTGGGCAGCTCAAATCTTCATGTGAATCTAGTTTGAACAATAGCTTGATTTGAATTTTTTAATGTCCCATTTTAAGGTTGGAATAATTCCTTTTTCTTTCTCTCTATTTTGTCTTCTTTTCTCCTTTAATTTTCATTGAAAATGTGAATACTTGGAAATTAAGGATTTTACACCTTAAATTCTAAAATACATTAGCAACCATGTTCTATATGTAAAATTTTAACAAGTTCCTATTTTTAGTGAACATTGGTTAACTCATATGGTTCATGTGATTTTGAATTTCCAAGTCCACTTTCAAAATTTTTAAGTTTGCATTTTTGCGTTTTTGTTCTTCCGAAAAGCGAGCTTTTACAATCCTTCCCCCTTAAAGGAATCTCGTCCTGAGATTCTAACAAGTAGAACAACATAAACGAGTAGGGAACGATCCGTAAAAGAGGGTCATTGACTAATGAAAATGACAATGCCCTTAAAGACTTGGGTTCTACGAAGTAGTGCTTATCTTTAGGCATCTTATGAAATTCAAAAGTTTGCTTCAGGTGATTCTAGTCTTTAGGTTGATAACCTTGACAGGATGCTCGACATGACTCTATCACGTCATAAAACTTTCACATCTGTTACTGAACTTTTATCATTGTCCTCTTACACTGGCATGACATCTTGTCCTGTCGTAGTCTTGACTTGAAGAATCAGCACTTGTTTCTTTGCTTCTCTAAGTCACCATGATAGTTTGAAACTATTTTTGCACTGATTCTTGGTTGCTTCCTTGGTTTTGCATAGGTCAGCATAATTCGATGTGGTATTTCCCATGACATGAGTTAAGATGGTTTACGAGGTTAAACAACAATCATTAACCTCGTTTGATGTTTAGTCAGCCATAGGATTTCTTAGCTCTACAATAAGAGTAGCAAGGCACTCAACATTCTTATGTGGGCAAAACAGCAGGAATACTGAAGTTATGGTGACTACATGGTTCTTGGGCACTTCAACACCTTCAATTAATAAAAGTAGAAGACGAGGACTCTTCGCGGTGGCATATGAGGATTTAAGGATTCAACATCCTCATATGTTTTCAACACAGCAAAGAACTCAATCATATGGCAACTACAAGGTAATTAGTGTAGCAAAGTTACCATATAACAATGCAAGCACTTAGATGGACCCCAAGGCTTTTTGCGAGGTTAACAATTAAACAGAAACTTTGCGAGTAATGCGAATCAAAGATTGTACAAGGTTGATCATCTAACCGGTGATCACATGATGAAGAACAGTATAATTGCAACAATCAAAGCACTTGAACCTAAACAAGTTAAGAACGGAAGTTCAAGTGTCTGTTTAGTTGCAAGGGAGGTTGAGTGATCGGTTGCCCAGGTATCACTCAATGGAAAGGAGATCAACAATGTAAGAAGTCAATTGAATATGGTGAAATGATCGTAGTCATTAGACACCTTAGAATAGTTTGAATGGGGTACACAATCTTGCTCTCAATTTTAGAGTTACCATGCATTCTATCATTGGTGTTTCATTGGTAATGATGCTTCATGATGCATCATATGTTGTATGGTCCAATGAATATGCACATGGTATGGTGCAAATGTTGCATATGTATGGTGCAAATGATGCATATGTATGGTGCAAATGGTGCACATGCATGGTGCAGTAGCTTTTATAGTTTGAGCGAGACTAAATGAATCACACCCACAAAACTCATGTACTGTCTGATGATTTGCAAGTATTGGATACCGTGGTTTTGAAAGACACTCATTGAGTAGTGTAACTTCCATGACTCGACCACACTTAAGGAATTCATAACAGAACGATTGACAAGGAATGTGGGAAATATACCACGTTACCACAACCTTTCGAAAGCTTGTTTATGTACTACCGCACTTGATTTTATCTTCAACTAGGTCTTAGAGGTATCTATTGACTTGAGGAGTATATTTATCAGAAGGAAAACAACTAACTATATGTCGAAGGTTATCCCTAGACACCTGGTCGAGATCACTAGACACATCTCTAGTGATACTTCACTTAACTTCGCTTCAATCAGTCAGGAGAAACGGATATCCTTATCGAATACTTTAGTGGAGTTGAAATCACATTTCTTCTTAGAGTAACTCAATCTGGTGGTGGAGGTTGGATTCTCTTGAAGATTTAATCTTAATTGATCGTCTTCTTGTTGACACGACTCGTTGTAACCAAGGTTGATGGTTGAACACCACTATTACTTGAGTGCTCACCTTCCCCCTTAAAGTTTCGAACCAGGATGTCAAAGTGTACTTCAAACAATCCTCATAGGAAGACGGGATGCAACTCGAGTAATTGCGACCTGCGTTAAACATCACAAGATGTGATGTGGCAAGTCACATAAATCAAACACTAGTATGTCTATCCAAGGGAAAAGGACTTCAAATGAGTTAAAAACTCTATTCAACTTGGTAATTAGTTGAGTCCTAACTTTTTTTTGGTTACGACACTCATCGAATTGAAATCGAGAACCAAATTCCTAACAAAAACGAAAAGGTTCAAACTGGCCAGGCTATGTTGACAAATGACCAGTCTGGACTCAAACTCGATTTTGATCCAGTTAATGGCAAAATAAGATCTTTAGGTGAATAACAAAGTTAAAGTACATATCAATACCTTTCTAAAAAGTATTGGTTTGCCTCTATATCATCTCTGGTTTGCAAGTTATGCTAGTTTAAAGTCAGCAGAATTTTCTGCACTTTCAGCAGAACCTGCTTAAAAAGTAGCAGTTTTGATGTAAAGTTTTCAGACTGTTCTGTTAGAAATATGGAAATATTCTTATTTACGAAGTTGTAGACAATGTAATTAGATTTCCAGAATGTATTTATTTGTATGCATATCAAACCTGGTTCAAAAGATATGAATTTTGGAATTTGCTAAAAATTCAGCATTCAGATGAAATGGGGTTCAGTTCAGACTGACCACCCTGCATTCAAAATCGATTTTGGATAGGTAGATGATCGATTCAGATCTGGAGCCAATTACAAAAATTGTAGCTGACTCACTAACCTTTCCAACTGTTACTCGTGTGACCCTATTGGACATAAGGTCTGGGAGTTATGGTTCAAATTTAGAACTGTACAGATTGCTGTCCAGTCTGGTTGATTCCGGACAGTTTCTGCAAATATCCAAATTTCAGCCACATAGAAAAGGATTCTTGTCTTCAGTTGAATAGAAAACTTGTATATGACATCCAAATATTTCTAAATAGTATTTACATGTCCTCATATCACTTCTGGTTGAGGAGATATGGAATTCTAAATTTCGACCAAGTTCCTAGATTTTTACTGAAATTCGGCAGAGCTTCCTTTGTATGTTGCTGATTTTGTCCATAATTTTCAATAGAGAAATATTGATATTTGCAGAAACAAAATATTGCAAACTTGTTACACACATCCTCTTGATTCCATAAATGAAAATTATGAAGTCTTTTGACAAGCCTACTAGAAATTATGATCCAAACAGCAACTGAATACATCACTGTTCAGATTATGGACAGTTTCGACACCTTAAACGATACTTTGATTTAGACCTGGTTATTGGGAGTTTTAGCCTTAGTGCTGAATGGGAAATTGATAGAGGACTCTTTAAGATTTCTATAAATGTATAGATATGCCTAGGTTACTTTTTTAATTTAAGAGTTATGGCTGTTCAAAATTCAGAAATTTTCTGGCTATTTCAGATAGTACTGTACACATGTACTAATTTCAACTCCAGTTTCTAATTAGTTGTAAACTGAAGTTGAAGTAACAACGAATAGAAAAGTTTTAGAATAGCTCTTCCCCTTTCAAAAATTTATCATAATAGACTAAGGGAGCTTTCTACAGATAATTATGGCAAAACTTCAGATGCTTGTTCCTACAATTTCAGAACAGCAATTGATTTAGTTAGAGAAGATTTCCATCACCTTACAATGGTGTATTGGCTTGGAGGTCCATAGGAAACTTATAGAATAATTCAAGAGCTTTCCAAAAAGTATTAATTTGCATCCATAGCCCTTGAGGTTGAAGAGATATGGAATTTCAAAGTCAGGTCAAATTCAGTTAGAAAACAGAACTCACCAGCTTCGAAACACAAGAATTGGGAACAAACTCAAATTTTTAAACTTGGCTCAAAACTCAAGTCCGATAGCTAGAACTTGCTTTACAACTAATCATCTGCTTTGGAACTTAATGGAACTTGAAAGAGAACTTGACGACCTTCTCATTCATAGCATATCACTTTGGATCTTCATGCTTAACCAAAGTCTCACTCCGGCGAAGTCGAGCTAAACTCTCGCTAGAAACAAAGAACTTTGGTTCACCTACTCTTGAAGAGAAACATTTTACATTGTCCATAAGATACCAGCAACTGATACTTGGACCTAAATATGAATATGAAGCCATTTCTTTTGTGAGGGATGCTCAAAGTATCAAATGTGATACTGACGGTACTACGTTCCTTACCAATGAAAAGTCTAACCGGTATATCCGGATACATCTATAGGTGGTCCTAATATGGATCACTCACAAACGTTTGCTACACGGGTCGCTACCGGAGTTAGTGTACCTGCAGAAGACAAACAATCCCTTTCACACCTTCACACCTCAAGGGCGGCACGGGGAAACACGAAAGGTGTCACAATAATATATAATCAAAAGTAAATGCATACGACTCTAGTGTGAGTCGCCCTCGAGCGAAGTCATGTCTCGAGGTACATGGATGTACTTTGTCTGTACAGCAAAGACTCCCGCACGAACCGACTTATACACACTCGGGCAACGTGTTTCGCATGCTCCCATAGAACATGAATAGTTCTAGAGATGCATACTATCCGGTTATACACCACCCGACAGGGGCTCCCACTAATTTTGTGTCACGCTGGGGTACCGCGTGTCATATGTTCTCAGAAACAAGAAAAGTTTCAGAGACTCATATTGACTTTCCGTGCAAAGCCACAGAAATGTCACATACCACACAACGTATGCAAAGCTTACCGAGATTGATCCGCTCTCGGTGGCGTACCTTACCTCTTACCTTGCAGACGGAGTGTCGTTACAGAATAATATAACAAGTAAGTTAGTTCACCACCTTTATAACTTATACTAGTTATGGTCCTTAATAGGCATATAGCTAATCCTCACTCGACTACTTCGGCATTTTCGAAAATAGGCGCTTTTTGAGCATGCTATTCCCAATGAAGCTTTGATACCACGTATGTGGGGACCGGAGTCCCGACGTCCAAGTATCTCATTGGGTGGTGCCGTGAGATGCGGCACCTAACAGCACACACGAAAGATACCAAAACATATAAAATTTTCATTTCACCTTAAACTGAGTTTACAAAATAGTGTACAATAGAAGTACACACGCAGCGGAAAATACATGCTCATAATCTCACTTAACTAAGCAGGAGAGAAGACGTCCATTCCCTAGGACGCTTCTCACTATCAACATGAAGCAGCGGCGTGGTTCACATGAGATTTATCTCGACACCTCGAGATCTCATGTACAACCTGAACAGCAGAAATAAACATAATACCTGCAAAAATCGTTAAAGCGCAAACGTGAGCATAAGGCTCAGCAAGACTAACCCGTCTCACTAGACATATGCATGGGTGAATACTAAGCATAGGTATGGAATAGCATAAAGGACTCGCCTAGAAGTGGATCCTTATAGTCATGTTTTAAGTAGCAAATGACATTCTTCAGGCATGGCACATCATAGACTCCACAATCAAACAAGAAAAGCTTTGCCGATGATATGACATGCACAAAGCACATAATGCTATTCCAGGATAAGTATTTGGAAACTGTAAACTTTTAATTGTGCTATATCTAAGCCAAACAAGGTTGCAAAGCAATTGTAATTCAATACATCATATTCTTTTTGTTTCTTCAGTATTTACTACGTCAAGATTCAATGTCCAAGTATGCTCAAATAACCGCGAGCGATGGTGATTGCAACCAGTAGACACCCGGACTGCACGACACGTACGCCCATACTCGGAGTTGCAACGGCACCATCCACTGATGTCGCACGCAGCCACCTTTCCCCGAATTCAACCACATTGAAACAATTCGATCGACCCGAACAGTAAGCTCCTCTCAAGGTGCACCTACGCTATGAGATGTTCATGAGTGAGTCACCTACCACTGTACTAACAGCCGACAACTTAAGCCGATTGAAAAGTTTTGAACATAGAATTCTCAAGGTACATCGGTTTCTTGGGTTCCATATAACAAGTATGCAACCGGTACAGTTCAAACTTGTCCAACAGGGCCAGGCACGAGACGGGCCTTAATCGACACAGGCAGGACTACACAGCCAGAACCATGTCCTGCTGCATCCTATGCGCCTGCCCAGTCTCCAATTTATTAAAGGAAATTATCACAATTAAACTCATAATTCTCCAATCCAGTGTAAACCAAGTGCTAGTATCGCGAGAAGGTTCCAACCTCTCGACTTCTACCGTTTCTTCCAACTAGACATTAATAATAGCATATCGAAACGTGGAGTATTAATCGACCCAAACCACTCTCTGGGATTATTCTAGTCATGCAAGTGAGTTTCATTGCACAAGACCTAATGCACAATACATCTCATCCATATAGTGTGTTTAAATGAAAACTTTGCAAGATTTCTTAAATGCAAACCGGGGCTTGACTTGTTTGGGACTCTATAGCACTATCAGATGTTCTGGCTTGGTCTTCCTCCGGAGAAACCTCCATGGAATCTTGAAGTTGGAACTCCTCGACATTCTCCTCCAAGAGAAACTTCTCGTTGATCACCTATCATCACGTTCCTATCGACATGATATGCATATAAGTAATTAAGGTAATCTAATAATGGACTCGACAAGTTGTAAAAACCTTAAGAAGAAGAGGCTTGACTAGGAAGATTATGTATGTCTCGGATGGGTGGAGAAACTATGGATAAGTCAAGTGGTCATAGTAGTGTCGAGTTGTGAATTGACAGGTGCAATGAAAGCATGTATTTCCATTATTCACTTAACACTTGGAGCTATGCCACTCGAGAAAGCTAAGACTGACTGGTGTGGAAGTGCTGAATTGAATAGTGTAAGAATGACTAAGGAATCAAGGGGGGGCGTCGAAGCTTGAGTATGAGTGGAGTGTGTAATAAAGAAGTTCACGACTTAGAAGTCGACCAATGAAGTTATACAAACTCATTAAGGAGTAAACCTAATTAAGTGATAAGTGTGGTCGTAGGGTTCTAATAAGGACGAATCAAAGTGAAACCCTTGGGACACTTGGGAGTGAAGTGTGACCAACATTGCTTGGACTTTAGACGGCATCACAAGCACTTGTAACCTAACATGAGTACCAAGAAAACGTTCAAATGACCTTTGGGTAAATCAGTCGCTACGACTATCTCCGCAAGCATCGTCCAAGTTCTTACATGACACTATTTCAGTGTCCTTTGCAAGATTGTCCAGATGAGCTTTGTGAACTCCTGGAACTCGAACATAAGGCATTACTATGTCGCGACGACGTGCTTTGCCATCTTGGGAAGATCATCTCATCGACGTTCACATCAACCCAGACTCGTCCACGGTGATGAGCGGAATCGCAAACACCACCTTATGAGTCTCAAGGTTAGTGATGTCAACTCGATCGTCGACAAGCGACTCGACGAACCTGTCGTCGATGAAACGACACACCTAGTTAAGAAATTCTGCGGATGGCTAGGAAACATCATCGACACGATCAAGAAACTCATATCCAAGGTTCCCCTTGGTCTAGTTTTCCTTGTCGATCGCAATGTTCTAGCATTACTCAACCATAGGTCATCGGTGATCACCAACATTTGTGGTTTGACCTAGAAGGCATTTTATCGAGCACCTTATACCTAGGACTCGCTCACCCTCACATCGACTGAGGGTCGTGCTTGTGTTCCAGCACCACACACATCACAAGCATCCTTCATCTCGATGCCAGGGCATGATGATTGCTCGGAGCGTCACGACGACGTCATATGGTCAACGACGTCGACGTGGCTCATGGTGGAGAATCACGAGCATGCACGGACAAGCCAATGCGATACAAAAGACAAAGAAGGTCAACTTGGGGATTCTTATAGGAATGATATCAATGCGGAAAATGGACGTACGGCCTGACGACACACGAGTACCATTGGCGGTCATCACGTACGGACCTTGACAGCGTCATGTAAGGTATTTTAGGCTAAGGCTCAACTTGTAGGAATTTCACCGAATATCTTGGGTGTGTACTTGATTCCGTCACTTCATCACCATTAAAAGGGTATCTTGGCACATAGGCTTGTCGGTTGCAACATCATTCTACCCCTGCATCACAGACCAGCCCTGAACATCAACAATGTTGGTTCTTCCCTCGTAAACATTTCATCGAACACCTTAGATGTAATCACTAATCTAATCAATCTTGCACAATAAGAGCTAACCTTGAACCAGTTGTCGATACCCTTGTGTCGTTGACGTGTTCCAACATTTCATCCATCACACACCTTACAGTCTTCGCTACCAGGACACAGCTACAGACCAAAACGTCGCGACGATGTCGAGGGGAAGCAGACAAGCACGGCCACGGCGCACGGGCGGCACGCGACTGGCGCATGGAGCAGGACACGACGAGCAGTGATGGAGCAAGGCGCATGTGGCGGTGGGCAGCACGCGAGCTTGAGCATGGCCTCGGCAAGAGCAGAAGAGCAGGGCGGTGTTTGTGTGGCGCAGCGCGACGGTCGTCGTCGTGGCAACGTGGCGCAATGTGACCGATGCCAGCGAGGATGAGGCGCTGGTGGACAGCAAGGAGAGGGACGGCGGCCATCGCGCGGCGGCCGTGAACGCGAGCTATGAGGGCCAGCTTGGTGGACGGTGGGGAGCTCCATGGCGACCGCGCTAGGGATGGAGGGACGCGAGACCGTGGGGCGCACGAAGGGCAGAGCGCAGCTGGCAGCGCAGGCGGTGCGCGGCAGTGGCGGGTGCTCGGAGCGCCGTGGCACAACAGCGCGGCGAGCAGGGGCACGGCGCATGGTGGGGCGTGTGTAGAGTGGGGGCACGGCTAGCCGGAGGTTAGGGACGTGCGGCCAGGGCGGTGAGATGCGCACGGCTGAGAGTAGGCCATGACAGCGCGGGCGGATAGCGTCGGTGAGGAGCCAGGCGACACGGTGCTTGTAGAGGCGCGGGGGACCGCGGTCGAGAGATGGAGCGTGCGTGGCCAGGGAGTTGGGGCGTGCCGGCGGTGGTTTGGGGCGACGTCGCGGCAGCTGGGAGGTGGGACGCAGGAACGCTTCGGCGCTACGGTCGGGTAGGCGCGATGCGGTCCAGCGGGGCGCTATGGAGCAGAGCAGGAAGAAGCAAAAGCCACGGGAGTGAAGAAGAAGAAGAGAATTCGGTCTCTACCTCTGGATGCAATCGCTGGCACATGCACGACGGCGTGTCGCTCGGTAACAAAAAGGCAGAGGCGATTGAGCCTTGGAGAGGATTACAGGTGGGGCCCCCAACACTCTCCTCCCTCATCCTCTATTCTACTGATTTAAATCATTACCATCAAGCTCCAAATAGTAAAAATTGGTAGCTAGTCTAAAACAAATGTGTAGGATTTGATTCTGAAGTCAAATTCTGGTTTTGATCAAGTTTCATGTGAATTTAAATTTTTAATTTGAATTCAAAGGCATTTCAATCTACACAGCGTATTAAATAGAAATCATGCTTACAAAATTCTTAAATTTTGCAGGGGGCTATTTGATATATGGGGCATCTATTGGGCAGCTCAAATCTTCATGTGAATCTAGTTTGAACAGTAGCTTGATTTGAATTTTTGAATGTCCCATTTTAGGGTTGGAATAATTCCTTTTTCTTTCTCTCTATTTTGTCTTCTTTTCTCCTTTAATTTTCATTGAAAATGTGAATACTTGGAAATTAAGGATTTTACACCTTAAATTCTAAAATACATTAGCAACCATGTTCTATATGTAAAATTTTAACAAGTTCCTATTTTTAGTGAACATTGGTTAACTCATATGGTTCATGTGAGTTTGAATTTCCAAGTCCACTTTCAAAATTTTTAAGTTTGCATTTTTGCGTTTTTGTTCTTCCGAAAAGCGGTCTTTTACATACAAGCCTTATCTCACCCAGCTCCTTGAATAAAAAAGGTTCGCCTATGCATATACTAGCTGCTGGTAAAATTTGAGCCCATGCCATGGACTGTAGCCCCCGTATTTCCATTTCTTCCGACGAGCTTCATGTATGAATATGCTAGGTCTCTTATTTAGTTCGCTTTCTACGTGTAACAATTCTTCGTGGACGTGAAGTTTTATCTTCTACACATGCAGGCGCTACACCTCGAAGAAAAATCATTGAGTTTCATCGAGTAACCAAGCCGGGCTATGAGTTTTCCCAACCGCCAATGTTTTACCTCGTGGGTTCACCGTCGAGCTCATAATTTCAGGCCGTCCCACCCATTTTACACCTTCTATTCGTACTCAACATGATCCAAGGAAGAATTTAGATTGATTCCCGAGCGGTTTGAGCTAGGTTTAGGCGGTTTTGACCTTGCAGGAACCCTAGTTCTCCCATCGCCATCGCACCTTCATTGCCGACCATCTATCGCCGGTGTGGGCTGCAACATGGTTCTTCCCATTGAAAAGTAGGTGGGGGCAGCGTGTTTCATGGGCCATTGTGCCCTGTGTTGTGCGCTGGCATGAGGCCACCGTCGGGCGCCGCCAGCTGGCCTTCCTTGCGGCGTCGGGCGTGGGGAAGAAGAATGCCCAGTGGGGCCGGGCTGTCAGCCACAGGCGCACAAGCCAGGATAGCGGCACAGGGATCCAGTGTGCCTACAACCTGAAACGGTGTGGCCCAATGTTGCTTAAATCTGATTGGATGATTTTAAATCCATGGGCCCAGCCAATAATTCAAACTTTCCAATTGGAATTTAATTCCATATTTTGCTCTAACTTTGAAAATCAATATCTCTTAGCATAGTTGGCCACAAATTGTCAAAAAAAAATTGTTGGAACCACGGTGATCTGTACTTTCAAGTGGTGCACTTGGATCTGTATGAAAATCCCTTATTTGTCCTCAATAATTCGATGAGGCAAAATGCCTTTGGAATTAATTCATGATGCTTCATTCATTAAAAAATTCCCAAACTTTGCCAAATCATTCCAAATAATTCCCTTAAGTTTAGTAAATGTTTCTAGTCCATTTGAGTTGATTTGAGTAGCCAAATGGTGTTTTCAACTTATATGTACCTGAAAATTCCAAAATGTCTAGAAACTTTTTCAGCAAACTGTCGAAACTTGTAACTTCAATATCTCACAGTAGTATGCTTAGAAAATTATGAAACTAATTTTATTGGGTCACTCTTGACCTCCTCTAAACAGAACATCAACTTTTGGCCATGTTAAAATACCAGATTTCCCACGAAAATTCTGGGAATTGTTTAGCTTCATTGAATTTTAGACAACAGAGACTTCTATGAACATTTCTTAAATTTGGCCAGAATCTCACTCATAGTACCTAGTGTGTCCTGAAAATTTCCAGAACCAGCAGGCTTAATTTCATATACTTAAATGTATTTCCATTGAGCTATATCATAATACTAGTTTTGATTCACTTGCATTATTCTTTGCATATCGAATATTTGCCGAGCTCAAGAGGACCCCAGAGCCACTTGAATTCATCCCTCCGGAGATTAATTTTGATACTGTCTCGCAGCCAGGCAAGCCCCGGTTTGCATTTAACAATGTTTTGAATTTTTGTTTGTATCACACTATATGGGTTAGCATGTATTGTGCATTTGGTCTAGGTTTTCTTGGAGTATCCCACTTGCATTACCAGAACACCCATGAGAGAAGGGTAGTTGGTTAAGTCTTTGATATGTCCATGCTATGCTTAATGTTATAGTTGCATCGGTAGAAGTCGAGTAGTTGGAATCTACTCGCGAGTTCAGGATTTGGGTTCACACGGGATTGGTCGAGTGAGAGATTCACCATTTATTTAAATATGAGCCCGGGCATGGAGTAGGAGCAGCAGGACATAGGGGCCTGTGAGCTGTAGTTGTGCCTGTGTCGGTCAAGGACCGATCCGTGTGCAACCCTGTTGAGCAAGTTTGAATGTATCGAAGGCATACTGGATATATGGGACCCAGTAAACTTATGTAACTTGTCCACCTTAGCGTCGAGGCATACCTCACCGCCTTATAGGTGCGTGTTAAGAGCATCAAGGTGTAAACCTACCAGGGGGTACATTGTACTCCGTGTGGGGGACTCTTGCTCGTAGCGGTGGGACCGGTTCGACATGTAGGTAGCGGGTGAAAGGTTGCCTCATAAAACATTAGTGGAGTGTGCCTCCATGCTCTGAGTGTAGGTGTATGTGTCATGCTATTCGGGTATTCCTGTAGGTGTATATTGATTCGAGTCGCCGTCCCTCGCGGTTATTGAGTATCGTTTGTTCATTGAGTCATGACATAGTTAATTATTTGGAGCTGAATATTATTGAATCATGCTTTATGGGTTAATTATCTATTGATACTTGTATGTTTAGAATAGGTTGCTCACTAAATTTCAGATTCATGAAGCCTTAATTTACTGCTAAAAGCTGAAAGTAAGGACTAACATTTAGGCGAGTCTTTATTGCAAATGGTTGTCCTATATTATGTACATCCTACATATAGAGTTCCATGCTTAGTGGAGACGGTTAAATCTTTTGAGCCTTCGTGCTCACGGTTGCTATTTTAAGTCTTTGCTGCAGATGATGACATATATGATGAAGGGTTCACCGGTGAGGCATTGCCCCCATCGGGGTACACGGCCGAGTGGGAAGCCTGCACGCCGCCGTGAGTTTCACTTGTGTGCTGCTAGTAAGATTCCATTCGTGGGCTGAACGGAATTACTTTTGCATAGCTTAGGCTTGAGTGTCGAGAGCTATGAACTTATCTTTCATTGTAGTGTATTTTAATGTATATTATTTGTAAAAGACAAAGCTTTTATTACACTATTTCTTTTTATATAATATGATGTATCTTTTTCTGTGTGTTGTTGGGTGCCGCATTGCACAACACCACCCAATTGTGATTCCTAGAATGTCAGGACTCCGGTCCTCATAGCTTGGTATCAGAGCCGCATTGGGAACAGCACGCTTAAAAAGGATCGTATTACGAGAAAAATTTAGGTTTACGGTGAGGAATCGATGGTAACCCACATAAAGGACTGTTATTAGCATAGTTACCTAAGATGGCGAAGCTAACATATATGTTATTATATTCTGTAACAACGCTCCAACGTCAGGTAAGAGGTAAGGTACGCCACCGCAAGCGGATCAATTGCGGTAAGCTCTCCGTACGAGAGGTAGTACGATGATTGTTCCTCTTGGCTTGGCACGAGAGTTAATATGAGTCTCTGAACCTTCTCATGGTTCTGGGAACATATAAAAATGCAGCTCCCCTGCGTGCTTCAGGATAAAGCAAGGATAACCCATCGTGTGGTAAAAAACACGAAGTATGGAACTCTTGAACGTTCAATGTTCAAAGGGCCATACGCAGCGCTGATCCCTAGCGCAAGAGATAAATGATGTGGGCACCTATCGTGCGGTTGAAAAGCATGTAGTGTGTTTTTTAATAAAAATGTGAAAGTGTGTAGGATCAAAGAGAATGTGTAAAGCTAACAGAGGGGGGGGTGAATGGTAGATTAAAACTTTTTAGCGCAAGCAACAAAACACCTCTCGGCGGAAAACTGATCTGTTAAAGAAACCTTGCATGTGACTAATCTAAATTTCTTCAACTGAGACAAAACAAGTATATATTGTAAGGAATCAATTCACGAAGACGTCACAACAAGAATCACGAAAATCCGTCAAGCGAAACTCAAGTAACGATCGAAAGATCAAACAAAGGTCAATCTGTTGTACCTGAGAAAAACAGTTTTGGAACACTGCAAAGAAACTCATGTAGATAAGAAACCACAAATCCAATGACCGTGAAATTTTCACGGATGATAGAAAATAAAGTTTTGAATACAACCCAAAAAGAATCATGTCAATCGGATATGTATAACTCGAGTTATGATAAAACCGCATAAACAAGGTAGTGTTGTGCAGAAACTCGATGAGACAGACTTGAAGAAAACAAGTCGGACGAACAGGGCACAAAAGCTACTTTAGACTACGAATTTTATTGATAAAAACTTACAAGGAACAGCCCCAAAGTTGTGCACCACGAGCTCTGGCCTCCCTTTCTTATATAACCATCCCTTAGGCCAACCCTAACCTAACTAGGACTCTAATCCTACTCAATTCACGAATCAAAACTTTCCATAACTCCTCAAGACTCTTATATACATAGATAGGAGCAATCTTAAGACTTCCAAACATCATAGGAACATATCCCACATTCCTAAAACAACTCAAATTCATGACCCACATGAAATCCTATCATAACCAACTCAAAACATACTATATTTGAGTCAAACACGACTCAACCGCAACATGAGTCCTTAACCTAGTCGATTGGAACTTTTTGACCAATTATTTATGTCACTTCTCTTCATCATGCCACAAAACCATGTATCCACGTCTATGCACTCCTTGCACACGTGCAAAAATCTTCCAACAACGTCCATGATACTTTCATATGCATTGTTCTTGATTCAAACATGCTGCGCGACCTCTCGATCAACTCAACCACAATTCCTCCCAAACTTGGTTATTGAACCTCATTCCCTAAGACTAGTTCAATGGATCCCTTCACCAGCCATATCTCGAACTCAAGCAACACCTGCACATAAATAACCAACCAATACTTTCGAGCACAAGTTAACGACTTAACTCTCGTTAGTTCCAAAACCACAAAACCTTACGTGAGCACCCCACATAAGCATGTTGCAAACCATAGCGAAACGATATCAGTCATAACCACCAAAACACACCAGAAAATTTCCATAATCCAAAAAAAACAAGTTCAAAATATTGCAAAATAAAAGCAGAACCACTGCGATCAAGCTCCGAACCTTGCCAAAGCTAACCAGACCTTGTGATGAGGACATCACGACAGCAGAGACACACATTGAAATGCAAGGACCAATCACAAGAGCATGAGCACGGTTAATAAATCAGCACGTGAACTCGCTCCTAACTTCTTTTGCATGTGAGTTCGAGAATAGATTGCTATGTGATGATTTAATTGTTATTAGGAATAATAGAGAAGATCAACAAGTGAAAGAAAGAGGCCATGGGAGCATGGAGAACCAGCTGGGATGTACACAAGTTGATGGAAGCAGTTTACAACTCGGACTCGAGTTCAACTCGGAGTCCAGGAGCAGTCCACCTTAAAAAGGATGCCCAGGAGGCATACGGACTCTATTTTCGACGTTCTACATATGCACGGAAAGAGTAGAAGATAAAATTTCCAATGGTTCTGGTCCCACCTCAAAAATTTGCCTGAGTCATTGGGAATTTTTGAGACAAGTCGAGTCCAGATTTCTGTCCGATGTTGCGCCACCGAACCGGGCCTTTGGGCCTTGTATCTCGTAAGAGTCCATTAGGGACGCATCTAATCGTGTTTTGGCTGAACCCTAGCCTTTAAATACTGCAGCCGCCGGTCATATTCGGTGGGTTTTGCTTAGATCAATAATATCACCGTTCTACGGTTTGTGAGACCCCAACTTCGCAATTTCAGATCGTGTCTTCGACGTTCTTGCTCGTGTTCTCGGTTACACTTGCAGAGACTAGCCTTCTTGGCAAGGTCAAGCGTGTGCATAATGGTTGATAACCAACAGAGCCATGGTGTAGTGATTGCAGGGGTACTCGAACCACTCGAGTGTCGCAGATCATCAACGTCGAGTTCTCCACCCCAATCGACTTACCTTTCGGAAGCTCGGGGCCAAACCTACTCATCAATTGGTATCAGATTTCCAGGTTGCCCCCGAGGTATCATTGTTTTCCTTCCGTTAGATCGATTTTGTTTCCTACCTAGAGTCCACAGAAAAGCCACAAAAAATTTAGATCGTTTTTACCGCTTCCTAGACTATAGTGCCTGCAGTTTCATTTTTTAGTTTGCATTGTTGAGTTTGCACGTGTGGTTGAGTCTTGTTGCTGGTTTAGCTTTGTGTTTTGGGTCCTAGTTATCATGTTTTGTCCTTGTGTTCTTGCTGCTCGACACCTATTCCACAATCCCTAAATAACAAACCGATCCACCACATTCATCGGTTTGCCCTAGCTAGCCGCCTTGCGTGAACTCCAGCATTGCCAGCCCTAGATTAGGTGAAAAACCTTTGTGCCACTCATCCTTGCATCATCACACACCACCCGATTAGTTGCTGTGCAAATTCCCCATCGTTTTCATATCCAACTGTGAGTTTTGTTCTCAAACCGAGTTGGAATCAACATCCAAAAATCGTAACTCGGACAGCCTACCTTAAAACGGCCATAACTTTCGCATACAAACTTGAAATCGAGCGATTTTTTTTTCAAATTCACCTATGAAAAATTTCACAGCTGATTTTCCACTGCATAGCCGCATTCGGCGAAATTAGATTGCCCAAATTCCCTTCGGAAGATAGGTTATCCGGCCTGTGAAGTTTCAGCATGAATTTTAAAGAATCTTCTTGATTTTCTATAGGCCGCATATTACATCCAATTGAGCTGAAATTTTGTGTGCTTCCTATCTTTGTTCCATTGAGTAAAGAAAACATATCAAAAAAATATTACAAAAAAGAAAAAAATAGTGAAGAGCGCGCATATTAAAGCAATTGGCCCATACCACTTGGTGCTGTTTTGTTGGCTATATCATTCTGTCTTTCTTTTGCCTTGATACTTCCTTGTGTTGTGCTAGGCACTAGGGCACTGGGTTGACCAGCAACAATTTCCTACATTGAATACTTATTCAGCTTTGTTTACCTGTTAATGATTTTCTGCTTATTAGCCGTCATATTGTGCCATCCAAGCTTCACCTTTCTCTTGAGCATAACAGGTACCTTTGCAATCACCCCACGTTTCATTGGTTCATCTCACCGTCCACACCACCTGATGTGTTGATAAGAATACTTGTAAGAGCGTGGTAAGACGCTTGAGCGGAAGAGATTGTTTTCTTCCACCTTTCACATTGTCACTGTTGTTGATAGGGATAACATATTTTTGTTGTCTTTTGTTTGTTGCTAACAATGGCAGGAGAAGACAATGATGACGAATGTGTTCAACATGCTGAGTTATGTGATATGATCAAGACCATGACAGATATGTTCGCCAAATACAACACAGCAACGGAGGTGTCATTGGCGAACTTGACTCGCCAACTTGATGACCTTGCTCTTCGGATGAATACTTTTGAGGCTCGGTTGCCTCTCGCTGAAAGACACGAAGACAATGCTTATGATGAACTGGAAGATCACAATAATCACCCAAGGCTGCCACTTGATCGTCGAGGTATGGGAGGTACTAATCATAACAATTATAATTGTCCTCCTGATGATCCTTTTGCTAAAGTGAAATTTACTATACCCTCTTTTTTTGGTGCTTATGATGTGGAGGCTTATCTTGATTGGGAGATGACAATAGAGCAAAAATTTAATTACTATCGTGTTCTTGAACAACATAGAATTCGTCAAGCCACTAGTGAGTTTAAAGACTTTGTTATCATATGGTGGAATAAGCTTTTCAAAAACTAGAACTGACCGTCCAACATGGGATAGATTAAAGGAAGCTATGCGTGTTCGATTTGTCCCTCCATCCTTTCAGCGGGACCTTCGCAAAAAATTGCAGCGCTTAGACCAAGGTAACATGTCCGTAGAGGAGTATTATCAATAGTTACAAAAGGGTATGCTGTATTGTGGGGTAATAGAAGATATGGATGATAAAATAGCTCGTTTTTATGGGGGGTTGAGGCGTGAAATTCAGGACATTGTTGATTAAAAGGAATATGATACTATTAACATACTGTTTCAACTTGCTATGTTGGCAGAAAAAGAATTGCAGGGCCGACAACAACAGCAACAACGCACAAGGAGCAACTTCACACCGTGTTCGACGCTCACACCATCCAAAACAGCACCATTTTTGACCCCCCGTGCAGCGACTACACCATCCAATGGCGGCCAACGAACTATACCTGCTGCTCCACCTTCTGGCATGCCGGAGGTCAGCAAGGCAACATCATTGAAGCCTTCATCGTCCACTCCTTCTACGGGTCATTCTTTTGACAGTAAGTGTCACCGCTGCCAAGGACATGGTCATATGATGAGAGATTGCCCGAGCAAATGAGCATACATAGCACGCGACGATGGCGGGTATGATAGTACTTCAGATGTTGAAGATGAATATTCTCTTGCTACTGACTTTACAGATCCAAATGACGAACACACTGAAGAAGAGGTACTTGGTACAACGGCAACAGAGAACTATGGGAGCATCATTGTGAAGCGTGCCTTGAGCTCCAAAGTGGAGAACTATGACAATCTACAACGACACAACCTCTTCCACATACTTCTCGTCGTGAAGGACTGCCGTGTACACACTATAATTGATGGAGGTAGCTGCAATAACTTGGTGAACACGAACGTCATCAAGAAACTTGGTTTGACAACAAAAGCACACCCTCATCCATACCACATTCAATGGTTCAACAAAAGCGATAAGGTTCGAGTAACACAAACAGGGAGAATACATTTTTCAATTGGTTCTTACCATTATTTTGCTGATTTTGATGTCGTTCCTATGGATGCTTGTTCTCTTTTATTGGGTCGTCCTTGGGAATTTGATACAGATGCTATTCATCATGGTAGAACTAATAAATATACTCTCATGCATAAGTGAAAGGAAATCATTTTGCTCCCCATGAATCCTGCTGAAATTGTGCATTTTGAGAAGAGTAAGATTCGTGATGGCAAAGCAACAAAATTAGAATATGAAAAACAGCAAGTCATTAAGTTAAAATCACCATCATTGCTCGCAACTAAATCTGACCTTGCTGATTTATTCGATGCTAAGGGGATGTGCTAAGCTTTAGTTTGCAAAGAAGCCATGTTTTCACTTCATGAATTGTCTATTGCATTGCCCCCTGCTGTTGCTAACCTTTTGCAGGAGTTTGAGGATGTGTTTCCCTTTGAGATACCCCCTGGTTTACCACCGATGAGAGGCATTGAAAACAAGATCGATTTGATTCTAGGAGCATGTTTGCCAAATTATGTAGCATATAGGGAGAATCCACAAGAAACTAAGGAAATTCAGCAACAAGTCCAAGATCTTTTAGACCGCGGGTACATTCGTAAAAGCCTTAGCCCTTGTTCTGTTCCTGTTCTTTTGGTTCCTAAGAAAGATGGCAGTTGGCGCATGTGTGTTGATTGTCGAGCGATTAATAACATCACCATTCAATATTGTTATCCTATTCCTCGCTTAGATGACATGCTTGATGAATTGAGTGGTGCTATCATCGTCACAAAAATTGACTTGCGTAGTGGTTACCACTAAATTAGAATGGCACTAGGAGATGAATGGAAAACTGCATTTAAAACAAAGTTTGGACTTTATGAGTGGTTAGACATGCCTTTCGGTTTAATTAATGCACCCAACACCTTTACGCGTTTAATGAACAAGGTTTTACGTGCTTTCATTGGACAATCTGTTGTGGTTTAGTTCGATAATATCCTCATTTACAGCAAGTCATATGATGAACATCATGATCATTTACGTGCTGTTTCTACTGTTTTGAGAGATGCACTTTTGTTCAGTAACCTCGAAAAGTGCATCTTTTGCACCAATCGGGTCTCGTTTCTTGGCTATGTCGTTTCCTCACAGGGAATTGAGATGGATGAAGCAAAAATTGAAGCAATCACCAGCTGGCCAGCCCCATCAACTGTCACGAAGGTTCGTAGTTGTCTTGGTCTTACAGGTTTTTATCGGGGCTTTGTGCGGGGTTTCAGCACCATTGCAGCACCTCTACATGAGCTAACGAAGAAGGGAGTGCCATTTCGATGGGGTGAACAGCAGCAACAAGCTTTTGATGCTCTCAAATCGAAGCTTACACAAGCACCATTGCTACAACTTCCTAATTTTGACAAGACCTTTGAGCTAGAATGCGATGCAAGCGGCATTGGTGTTGGAGGCGATCTCATACAAGGAGGTAAACCCGTTGCTTTATTTAGTGAAAAACTTCATGGTCCTTCTCTGAATTATTCCACTTATGATAAGGAATTGTATGCCTTAGTGCGAGTATTAAAAACTTGGTAATATTATCTTTGGTCTAAGGAGTTTGTCATACATACCGATCATGAATCATTGAAGTATCATAAGTGTCAAACCAATATGAATAAACGACATGCTAAATGCATTTAGTTCATAGAGGAAAATGTCATTGCCGATGCATTATCTAGGCGTTATACCATGCTGTCTTGATCATAAAATCTTTGGGTTGGAAATGATAAAAGCATTATATCCTACTGATTTGGACCAAGATGCTTTTGAAAATTGTAGAGAAGGAAGAACTTGGAATAAATATGTGCTGCGAGAGGGCCTCCTCTATCCTGCTAACAAGCTATGCATTCCAGCTAGCTCCGTTCGTCTATTAATTTTGCAGGAAGCACATGGAGGAGGTTTGATGGGACATTTTGGAGTGAAGAAAACTGAAGACGTGCTGTCCACACACTTCTTTTGGCCAAAGATGAGGCGTGATGTCGAACGCTACGTGTCATGATGCACTACTTGCAATAAAGCTAAGTCTCGCCTTAACCTAGATGGTCTTTATATGCCTCTTCCTGTTCCCAGAGTACCTTGGGAGGATATTTCTATGGACTTTGTTTTGGGATTGCCTAGGACTAAGAGGGGGAGGGATAGTATTTTTGTAGTTTTTGATCGTTTCTCCAAAATGGCGCACTTTATACCTTGTCATAAGAATGATAATGCCTCTCACATTGATGATTTATTTATGACGGAAATTGTTCGTTTACATGGTGTACCAAATACCATTGTTTCTGATCGTGATGCAAAATTTTTAAGTCATTTTTGGAGAACTTTGTGGTATATATTGGGAACCAAGTTGCTGTTTTCAACTACATATCACCCACAAACCGATGGACAAACCGAGGTAGTTAATCGTACTTTATCTACTATGTTGCGGGCTGTCTTGAAACCAAATTTGATGTTGTGGGAGGAGTGTTTACCACATATAGAATTTGCTTTCAACAGATCCGTTCAAAGAAAAATATTGAAATGCTGAATAAGAAGTGTAGGATTGCAGGTAGTAAAGGTAGAAAAGAAGTAAAACTTAAACCGGGTGATTTGGTGTGGTTACATTTGAGAAAAGAGCGATTTACCGACTTGAGAAAATCTAAACTTATGCCACGAGCTGCTGGTCCTTTTAAGATTGTTAAAAAGATTAATGATAATGCATATAAGCTTGAATTGCCTCCCGATTTTGGGGTTAGTCCTACATTTAACATTTCAGATTTGCGACCATACTAGGGAGAAGAAGCTGAACTTGAGTTGAGGACGACTCCAATTCAAGAGGGTGAGGATGATGAGAACATCACAACAGCGGAGACACACATTGGAATGCAAGGACCAATCACAAGTGCACGAGCACGGTTAATAAATCAGCAGGTGGACTCGCTCCTAACTTCTTTTACATGTGAGTTCGAGAATAGATTGATATATGATGATTTAATTGTTATTAAGAATAATGGAGAAGATCAACAAGTGAAGGAAAGAGGCCGTGAGAGCGTGTAAACCAGCTGGGGTGTCCACAAGTTGATGGAAGCAGTTTAAAACTCGGACTCGAGTTCAACTCGAAGTCCAGGAGCAGTCCACCTTAAAACAGACGCACAGGAGGCATACGGACTCCGTTTTCGACGTTCTACATATGCACGGAAAGAGGAGAAGATAAAGTTTCCAATGGTTCTGGTCCTACCTCCAAATTCTGCCAGGGTCACTAGGAATTGTTGAGACAAGTCGAGTCCAGATTTCTGTCCGGTGCTGCGCCACCGAATCGGGCCTTTGGTTATTGTATCCCATAAGGGTCCATAAGGGACGCGTCTAATCGTGTTTTGGCCAAACCGTATCCTTTAAATAGTGCAGCCGCCGGTCATAATCAGTGGGTTTTGCTTAGATCAATAATATCACCGTTCTACGGTTTGTGAGACCCCAACTTTGCGATTTCAGATCGTGTCTTTGACATTCTTGCTCGTGTTCTCGGTTGCACTTGCAGGGACTAGCCTTCTTGGCGAGGTCAAGCGTGTGCAGCACGTTTGATAACCAATGGAGCCGTGGTGTAGTGATTGCAGGGATACTCGAACCGCTCCAGTACCGCGGATCATCAACGTCGAGTTCTCCACCCCAATCGACTTACCTTTCGGAAGATCGGGCCTCAACCTACCCATCAATTGGTATCATCCACGTTGTCGCTTGCGACTAAATTTGTTGGGGAATAGCAAGGGTGAGCACATGTTGTACTTAGCAAGTGTGGGAAAGTATGACATGTAGATTAAATAAGGAATGATAATTAAATGGCTATTTGCATATATAAAAGTACAGTCAAAACTATTAAAAATACAATAATATGATCATTAAGTGAGGTCAATCCCATAATAACGCAAAAACCATTCATTTCGTGTTCAATACCATAATTCCAACATAAATAACCAAATCCATCATTAATATGCCATATTCAACTCATAACAGTCCATTCGACTCAATATTACCATTTTAATGTTTCAAACCCAATGACTATATGTAGGATCGAAGAGCACGTGAAAATCTACCAGAGGGGGGGGTGAATGGTAGATTTAAAAATGTTACGCAGCGGAAACAATTAAACCCCAAACCCATCGGCGGAAAAACGATCTGTTGAAGAAATTGTGTGTGAGACTAATCTAAACGTGTTTCACCATGAAAAAAGTGATAGATATCAGAGAGAATCAAGTCACGAAGACAACACAAAAAGAATCACTCAAATCCGTCAAGAAAAACTCAAGTTATGATCGAAAGATCAAACAAAGGTCAATCTGCCCTACCCGAGAAAAAACAGTTCTGGAACGCTGCAAAAAAACTCGTGTAGATCATAGACCACAAATCCAATGACCGTGAAATTTTGCTATATGATATATAAACAAGTTTTGAAGACAACCCAAAAAGAATCACGTCAATTGGATCAGTAAAACTCGAGTTATGATAAAACCACCGACGAAAGGTAGTGCTGTCCAGAAACTCGACGAGTAAAACTTGTCTGGAACAAGTCGGACGAACAAGGCACAAAAGTTCCTTCAAACTACGAATTTTATACAATAGAACACAAGAGGAACAGCCCCAATTTCGTCTACCACGAGCTCTGGGCTCCCTTGCTTATATAACCAGCCCTTAGGCCAACCCAATATCAACTAGGACTCCAATCCTACTCAGATCATGAATCGTAACTTTCCATAACTGCTCAAGATTCTTCTATACGCAGATAGAAGCAATCTTAAGACTTCCAAACACCTTAGGAATGTATCCCACATTCCTAAACAACTCAAATTCGCAACCCACACGAGATCCTATCATAACCAACTCGATACTTTCCATACCGAGCCATAACCGACTTCACCGCAGCCAAAGTCATCAACCGATACGATCCGATCCTTCCAACCAGATCTTTCCTTCCTTATCCCATCTTCGGAACAATGTTGCCACGTCATGCACCGCATGCATACGTGCGAACACCTTCCTTCGATGTCCAGTAACCTTCATATGCACCGCCCTTGATTCAATCATCCCGCGACCTCCTGATCAGCTCAACCACAGTTCCTCCCGAACTTGGTTGTTGGAACCTCATCTCCTCCCTGAGACTAGTCCAATGGATCCCATCACCAGCCATGACTTGAACTCAAGCAACACCTGCACATGAATAAACAACCAATCCATACGAGCCCAAGTCCTCGACTTTACTCAAGTTAGTTCTGAACACAACACCCTACGTGAGAACCTCACATAAGCATATTGCAAAACCATAGTAACACGATATCAGCCATATCATCCAAAACGCGCCAAAAACTTAGTAAATGAATACTAAGCAATCTTTCCAACAATGTAAAGCAAGTACGAAACATTGCAAATGAAAAGCAGAAGCACCGCGGTCAAGTTCTGGACCTTGCCAGAGCAACCCGGAGCTTGAGCCGGAGCTAACAAAAACTAGTAGAACCTAGCGCCGGAGCTTACCAAAACTAGTACAATGAAGCACCCGCCGGAGCTTACCAAAACTAGTCAAAACTAGTCAACCCAAAACCGGAGCTAGACAAAGTACGTCGGAGCTTACCAAAAGCATGCCGGAGCTATCAAAGACATACCGGAGCTAACAAAGACATGCCGGAGCTAAAGATAAAGCTCACCGGAGCTAACCAAAGCTAGTCGGACCTTACCAAGAAGTCAGACCTAGCTTCGAACATAGCCGGAGCTACCCAAAACAAGCCGGACCTACCGTCGGACCTTGCTGTAGCTCGGAGCTAGTCGGACCTTGATAAAAAGTGTTTTGGTGATATTCGAAACTTTTTTCATCAAATCCAAGTATATTCACTACAAGCCAATGTATTCAGCACATATAGGTCTCAAACTGTAACAATACCGATTCCCATTAAATTCCAGCCATTAAACCAAATCAAGGTCCATAACTCTAATCATGTGAGGGTGCAGGTCGCTCATATCCGGGAACACAACTATCATTTTAGTTTTTAACACTCTGTAGAGGTTGTACGACTTCATCCACAAGTTCGTAATTTCATCACCTTTTGACGACTAAGGAATATAAATTATGCCATCTCACATTCCTTAGGTGTGCGGCCAAGAGATCACAAAATATCCTTTACAAAGTGATTACTAGCCTATTCAAACCCCACTAAGGTTTCACCGGTGGTGATGTCTCCAACTGAGCACATCCATCCAAGGGCCACTTTTTGCGCCATTCGGATCCCAAGTTAGTCCCACCATCACTACAAACCCATCCGACTACCCCTTCCCCGAGCTTTCCAACTGGTCCGAATAGTACTGGCAACACACTAATTAATCAGCTAAGCAGCACCCAAACTTGACCCTGTGGTGGCACTGTAAAACATTGGTTGTCGCTCCACAAACCGGTCCTTAGATCCAAAGCAAGCAAAACAACAAAAATGGTCCAATCCATTCCACGTAACCGGCTTGCTTGAATCCATAGGTACCATGTTGCTAAAAAGGTCATTATTATCAATTCTCATCATTCATGTGTTCAATAGTTCATAATTAAGCATTATGATTATGCCCCTAATTCAATTAAGTATGGCAAAGCAAAAGTCTAAAAGACCCTTCTCGACTCTCTACATTGTGTTCAAGCGACAAGGGTGGTAGTACAAAACTAGTAAACTGCTATAATTGTGTTTTCCCATCAATTTGACACAAGCATGTAATTTTGCAAACAAAACATTTAAAACCTTGATCAAAATGATCAAGGACACTTGTCTTGCTCTTGAGATTGGTTTGGACCGAAAGCTTCAAAGTTCTGGTTCTGCAGGTCCTCAAAAGCACTCTCTACAGCGACTGTCGGTACCTTGTGTACTGTATACCCCTTGGAACTGCAAATAGACCAAAGGAACTTCACCTGCCTAAGTTGAAGACCTCCGAAGGCCCCACGTGTCAGACTGGACCTACCTCCCTTCTATGGTTAGTCCCGGTGCTGCCACGTGTATACTGCAACTGGACCTACATCCCACACATGGGATAGCTCCGGGCTAAACACCTGTGCGGCACCCCCGGACCTATCCCCCGACAGAGGGAAGCTCCAGTACCGACACGTGTACAACTGCACCGGACCTACCCGTCCCAGACAGTAAGCTCCAGAGCTGCCATGTGTTCAACCACCGGACCTTCATCTTCAACGAGCAGACAGGAGGACCCCCAACGGCTCGAACCTTCAAGGGGCAATCAAAGACCTCAAGACCCGATTAAGTGTCATTAATACCGTATTAATGACACACGATTCGAGGGCCCTTAATACCAGCAACGGCACTGTCAAGGCCCGTTACCACACTATTAATGGTAATTAATCTCATTATTGTGTATTAAGCATCAGTAACCGCCCGGGCCACATGTCGGGCCAGGCAAACAGTGTAACGACCAGTCCTTGTACTATAAAAGGACTGGTCGAGAGATACACAAGGGGTGTTCTTCCAGACCTCTTCCATACTCTGCTCTAACACACACACTCACAAGTGCTCAGAGGCTCAATACAACAACTACACACCCCGTTGAGTAGGGTATTACGCTTAGGCGGCCCGAACCACGTAAATCCCCGTGTCTACTTGCCATCGTGTTCTGAATCTCTGCGCGCCAATTACCGAACTACAAACTCCGCGGGCTACCAACGGTAGTGGCGGGAGAATTGCCGGAACAAGACTCCGACAGTTGGCGCGCCAAGTAGGGGGGCGACCGAGATTCAAGGATGGTGAACTCTGCTGCTGGATCATCCAACGGCAACCCTACTGCGCAACCTGCAGGAGGTAATCCCTCCAACATGCAGCAGCCAGCAGGTGTTGTGGCTCCAGCAGGAGTCATGCCACCGCCGCCACCGTCCGCACCGGCGAATCAAGGTGGATAGCAGGATGGGGCGTCTACGTCGGTCACGGCATCGGCAAACAACAACCCTGAACATGCGCTCCATGCCGCGCATTCTCTTCTCCAATGTCCACTAGCTCCAGGAGCATCCCAGGGTGCAATGGAGCAGTGGAGGGCTGATGTGGAACACTTGGTTTCAGCAGCAGCCGGTCGCATCAGCAACCAAGGTCCTCCCCCCTCGGGGCGGGCCCCATCGCAGCATTGGACCGTGTCTGATAGACTTAGACCGTACGCTTCACAACACCAGAGGCGTGCTGCATCTCAACAGACGATGTCGCTGCCTTCCGGGGCGCGACATACCCATATGGTAACCAGGCTTTCAACTCACGACCTCCGGGCGGAGCTTGATCGCCGTTACCGCCAACAGGATGGCCGCGTCCACATCAAGCGTGCTCGCGAGAGGCGAGAGGCTCGGGACAGTCATGCTCCCACAGAAATTCTGGCCTCACCTACCGGAGAAATTAGACGGGACTGTCAATCCCGCTGAGTTTATCCAAATCTACTCCACTGCAATCCTTGCGGCTGGAGGTAATGAGGTCGTGATGGCCAATTATTTCCCCGTGGCTTTGACTGGGACTGCTCGGTCCTTTTTCATGAGCCTTCCGCCTGACTCCATCAACAATTCGGCAGAACTGTGCCAACAGTTCACCGCCAATTTCGGGAGTTAATACACCCGACCAGGCACAGAACTGGACCTTTTTGCTGTCAAGCAGAAGGGGGGAGAGTCCCTGCGATCCTTCATCCATAGGTTCTCCCAGGTACGAAACACTATTCCTTCTATCTCAAGCGCCTCTGTTATTGTGGCATTTAGACAGGGCGTACGAGACAAGAAGATGCTGGAGAAGCTGGCGACCAAGGAAGTTACCAGCGTCACAAAACTCTTCAGTTTGGCAGACAAGTGCACTAAAGCTGCGGAGGGCCATGAAATGCACTACCAACCACCTCCGGAGGACAACAAAAAATCCTCCAAGGGTGAAGCCACTACCTCCGGGAGTGGCAAGAAGAAGAAAAAGTCCAATGGCAGGAAGAAGCCGTCGGCCGGCACACCTACAGCCGCTGCTGCTGCAGCTCCAGGTGGCCGGGGGCCACGCCCCGAGAAATGACCTCGGCCGTCATCTAAAGACGAAGGCAGCTCCAAGATATGGTGTCCCACACACAAGTCGAACAGCCACAACTTTGGAAGGCTGCCGAGAGGTCCAGAACCTTGCTGAGCGCTACAACAAGCATCGGGAAGAAGTTCCTTTTTGTCAAAGGGATGGAATACAAAAAGTCGATGAAGCTCCGGCTAAAGAGGAGTTAGGCTTTCAGGACCCTAAAGAGGAGTTAGGCTTTCAGGACCCTAAAGAGCTGTTTATACCTCCGTCGACGACGACTCTGACGTCTCCGACAACGAGCGTCGGAAGACCATGAACACCATCTTTGGTGGTTCGTGGGACATCACCTCACGCCGTGTCCTCAAGACCATGCGGCGGGACATGGCCTCCGTAGCTCCCACCGCCAGGGCAGAGCCGCACCGGAAGTGGATGGACACTGCCATCACCTTCGATGCTTCAGACTGCCCTCGGAACATGATTGGAGCTGGCCAACATCCACTGATGGTATCTCCGACCATCAACAACATCCAACTCCACCATGTGATGGTGGACGGGGATTCGGGGTTGAACCTCATAAGCTTCGAAGCTTTTGTCAACCTTCAGCTTCGACCTTCGGATCTTTGCCCCTTGCCACCTTTCTACAGAGTAGGTCCGGGGGCCATTACCCCACTCGGTACAATTACTCTCCCAGTGACCTTCAGAACCTGGGAGAATTACCACACCGAGAAGTTGATCTTCGACGTGGCGCATATCAACTTACCATTCAACGCCATCTTGGCCAGGCCAGCCTTGTACAAGTTCATGGCTGCTGCTCATTATGGCTACTTGGTGTTGAAGATGCCAACACCAGCAGGTGTTCTCCGGATCCGCGGAGATTGCACCGCTGGAGTGACTACTCTAGAAGAACTCCATGCGCTTACTACAGTGCAGGAGGAAGAATCCGGAAAGGAGCAAGCTCCGAAACCCCTGAGCACTCGTCATCAAGGCTCAACCTCTGCACCTCGTGTGCGACCAAGCGGCGACACCGACATTCCCGTCAAAGTCGTCCAAATCGGTTCCGACCCTGCTCAGACCACCCGTATATCGGGAGGTCTGAATGACAAATAGGAACTCGCGCTCGTCACATTCCTCTGGGCTAATGTCGACGTGTTTGCCTGGCAAACATCACAAATGCCTGGGATCCCTAGGGAAGTGATCGAGCACAATCTGAAGATCTATCCTGACGCTCGGCCTGTACATCAGAAGCCTTAGAAGCAATCAGTAGAGCGACAAAACTTCATACGTCAAGAAGTGAAGAAGTTGCTTGAGGATGGATTCATCCGGGAAGTCTTCCACCAAAAATGGCTGGCAAACCCAGTCGTTGTACCCAAGGCCGGCGGGAAGCTTCAGATGTGTATCAACTACACTACACTGAATAAGGCATGTCCAAAAGATCCATTCCCACTACCTAGAATAGATCAGAAAGTGGATTCCACCTCCTGCTGTGAATTACTGTGTTTCCTAGACGCATATTTTGGGTATCATCAAATCAGAATGTCTAGGGAAGATGAAGAGCATACTTCCTTCACCACAGTAGATGGATTATATTGTTATACTACAATGCCATTTGGTCTCAAAAACGCCGCTTCAACATTTGTACGAGCTATGTACAAAACTTTTGGAGAGCTTATCAGAGACGTAGTGGAAGTGTACGTCGATGACATCGTCGTCAAGATCAAGAACAAGGAGTCATTCCTTGACACCTTGCAGGCTGTCTTCGACAAGTTGCGAGTCACACACACGAAGCTGAACTCGAACAAGTGTGTCTTCGGGGTTAGCTACGGAATCCTTCTTGGATTCTTGGTGAACCACCGAGGAATAGAAGCCAATCTGGCGAAGATTAAGGCTATTGAAGACATGCGACCACCAGCTTGCATCAAGGACGTCCAGAAGCTGACTGGATGTCTAGCTGCCCTCAGCCGGTTCATCTCAAGACTGGCAGAACGGGCGCTACCCTTCTTCAAGTTATTGAGGAAGTCCAGACCATTTCAATGGTCTGAAGAAGCAGAAAAGGTTTTCCACGAGCTGAAGCAGCTCCTCACCACTCTACCAGCCTTGGTAGCTCCGAATCCTGGTGAGCAACTTCTGCTTTACATTTCGGCAACTAACGAAGTTGTCAGCATGGTCCTGGTTGCGGAAGGACCAGAACCATCTCTAGTTCAGGAATCAAGACCCCTTCGGGAGGGTCTGGAGCTACCTGAAGACGAGTCTGGGTCCCAGCTCCTAGACCTGGATCCTCAAGGCGAGATGCCATAGGAGCCACCTCCTTCAAGTGGAGAAGTCACTGTTGCTGAGCAACAAGATCTGGACCCCTCTGGGAAGGTCCATTTCACTATAGAAGAAGCTTCGGGTTCCTCTAGCAAGAACCCAGATGTCCCCGAACAAGGTCCAGGCCCCTCTGAGAGGGTCCGGGTTGATGAGGAGGAAGCTCCGAGCCCCTTCGGGATGGTCCAGACAGTCCAACGCCCAGTGTACTTCATCAGCGAAGTACTCCATGACGCCAAGACTCGGTACTTGGAGGTGCATAAGCTGCTCTATGCAGTTCTTATTGCTTCTAGGAAGCTCCGACACTACATCCAAGCTCACAAGATTTTAGTGGTAACTTCTTATCCAATTCGTGCAATCTTGCATAACCCAAACTCTACCGGGAACATTGCAAAGTGGGCAACCGAAACTGGCCTATTTCGATCTTGAATTCGTCCCAAGGCAAGCGATCAAGAGTCAAGCATTGGCGGACTTCCTGGCGGAATGGACCCCCTCTCCATCAAATCCTGGGGGCCCCAATGAGTACAAGCTGGAACCCAAGGTTCCAGTCTTCACCGAGCCTCACTGGACTCTCTACTTTGACAGCTTCGTGCAAAAGCAGGGGGCCGGAGCTGGAGTCCTTCTCCTCGCTCCGACCGGTGAGAAGGTCAAATAGATGGTTCACCATGACTTCAAGGCGACCAACAACATGGCGGAATATGAAGCACTTATCTATGGGCTCAAGGTGGCACTATCATATGGTGTCAAGTAGTTGATGGTAAAGGGTGATTCACAGCTTGTTGTAAAACAAGTCAAAGGTGAATGTTGCTGCAATAACACTCAACTAGCTGCATACCTACGTGAAGTCCAGAAGCTTCAAAAGGACTTTGATGTCCTGGATCTCTGCCATGTCCAGCGCTCAACAATGCTGAAGCCGACGAACTCTCGACGAAAGCTTCAACTGGAGCTCTGGCTCCAAACGGATCCTTCGTCCGAAGGTTGTCTAAACCTACACCTCAGCCTGCCAAACTGAGCGAAGGGGGCGAGACCAGCACCTGGAAGCTGGCGGTCCCGATGGTCCTGTTACCATGGCGTCCATCAAGGGTCGTAGGTGTTGCCGGAAGCTCCGAGCAACCTAGCACGCAAGACTCAAATCCTCAAGTTAGCTCTGATGCATGGATCTCGGAGATCCGGAGCTACTTGAAAAACAATTTCCTTCCTGAAAATAATGTATCTGCTGACCAGATAGTCAGATTGGCTAAAAGATACACACTGCTAGAAGGGGATCTCTACTGGCGTGGTGCCAACAGCGTCCTAATGCGGTGCATTACAAGGGAAGAACGCTGTGAGCTCCTCACAGAAATCCATGGAGGTGAGTGTGGAAACCACGCGTCTTGCCGCACGCTGGTCGGTAAAGACTTCCAACATGGCTTCTACTCGCCTACAACGCTCCAAGATGCAACTGAGCTAGTGAAGAATTGCAAAGCATGCCAGTTCCATGCAAAGCAAATCCACACACCAGCTCAACCTCTACAAATGATACCTCCTACATGGCCATTCGCTGTGTGGGGGATGGATATCTTGGGACCTTTTCGAAGAGCCGTCGGAGGTTACAAGTTCCTGTACGTTGCCATTGATAAGTTCACCAAATGGCTGGAAGCAACTCCAGTTGTGACAATAAACAAGCAATCAGCTATTAACTTCTTGCAGTCCATCGTATGCAGATTTGGAGTCCCAAGCAAGATCATAACTGATAACGGGACCCAATTCACAAGATCTGCATTCCGAGGATAATGCAATGACCTCGACATTGAGGTAAGCTATGCTTTTGTAGCTCACTCGGCAAGCAATGGCCGAGCTGAGAGAGCAAATGCAGAAATCCTAAAAGGACTCAAGACCCGCACATATGAGCGCCTAAAAAAACATGGAGCCAACTGGATCAAAGAGCTTCTGCCCACACCGTGGGCCAACAAGACAACTCCAAACCGGTCAACTAGGGAGACACCCTTCTTCCTGGTGTACGGAGCTGAAGTAGTCCTTCCACCAGAAATCACCTTGGGGTCACTCCGGGTCTGGACCTTCGATGATGCCACGCAGGACGAGCTCCGGCGTGAAGACCTTGACCTCCTTGAAGAGGGAAGGTGCTGAGCAGCTGTTCGGAATGCCCGATACCGCCAAGCTCTTAGGTGCTATCACCAACAGCATGTTCACATCCGACAGCTTGAGGAAGGTGATCTAGTGCTATGGAGAATACAATCCAGAGAAGGGTTAAACAAACTCTCCCCAAGCTGGGAAGGACCCTTCCGAGTGATCAAAGTATCCCGTCCTGGATGCATTCGCTTGGCAACTGAGGATGGGACACCTCTCTCTAATCCTTGGAACATTGAGCACCTCTGTTAGTTCTACGCTTAATATCACGAAGGTGAGTCTGTAGTTACATGAGACGTATGTTATAGAGTCATTGTACAAAGTCGGGTAGCTCCTTTGGGAGAACAGTCGGACCTTCCCCAGAAGGTCAGCAATGTTGAGGCAACACTTGTCACAGTCTCAGAACTAAAAGTGTAGCTAGCTACCTTGGGTTAAATGAGAAACGAAACACACTTAGCCTGGTTCCGTACCCTAAGAGTGTACTTGTTTCCCCTGTACCCCGGACCTATAATGAAAGACATCATTGTGTGAGAACAAACTCCACGTGCATTTATTTTGTAGAGGCTCAATATTTTTTATTTTTCCCTTTCTTGTCTATAACAAAGTTGTGCAATTCTTAAGAAACTTTATTTTGGCCAATTCATATATAATTCGAGTTGCATTGTCAATTCTTCTGGGTCGAAACAATATTAATGGTCTACTTGTCTGAATGCCGCCAAGCCAATCTAGGTCCGGAGTGTGCTATCGACTTGGCCTGGTCCTGCACCCTAAGTATGCCACTCTACCTACACCCCAACAGGCCGAAGTAAGGCGAGTCTAGAAACGATCGGATCTAGAGGAAACAAGCCAATGCACTTGATTATATGTAGAGTTGCGTTCGACCTAAAGATTGCTCCGGAATAGTAAGTCGCAATTGAGTTATAGATAGGAAATGGATTTTACTGTTTTTCTTGACTTTAGTGTGCAGGAAAAATAAAGATCTCATGATGATGGTGAATGATACCGGAGCTACCAAAGCTCTGACATCCCCTAAGGTGGCTTGTAGTCGATGTTTCAAACATTGATAGCGAGCTTCACTGGAGCTACTAAGTTCCGGTAAAGCTAGGGGGCCAGCCGTCAACATGAAGAAAAGATGGTGGGAAGACTCCCCAGCGGGGTTTGCTGTCGACGCACCGCGTTTTATAGGGGTCACTACCAGAGCTACCAAGCTCTGACACCTCAGAGGACTAACCCTCGATGCTCTACTCGTTGACAAGGGTCACTGCCAGAGCTACTAAGCTCTGACAAACTCAGGGGGCCCCTACTATTGGCGACTTCAGACCTACGCTCTACAAGTTCGAAGTGCGCAAGTCTTCAACAAAGTGCTACATCCTCTTGGTACACGTTCACAATCAAGTTGTGTACATCTACCAGGGGGCCAAGTGGAACAAAGGTGTTGAAGACAAAAAATGTAATTCATAAAAAAATTGGATTTCATTCATCTGGAGACAAGAGATTACAAAATTGGAGAAAAAGAAGAGAGAATACAAGCAAGAGCTACAAAGAGAGAGTCCTAGACCCTACGGAAGAATGAGGCGATCTTCTGGGCAACCTCCGACACGCTGGCTTTGGCGGCTTCTCCCTCTCCGTCGATGGGGCCTTCAAGCACCGGGTGGGATGTGAGGGTTCCGGCTTGTGTAACACGTCAGCATGAACACTATGACATTCTTCACCAGGGATTTTCCTTCAGTTTCCAGGTGGTCCGCGATGACATCGCCCATCTTGGTGGGCTTGTTGCCCGCCGAGCTCAATGCTTGCAATTCTTGGTCCAGATCTGGCTCCGGGTCATCCGGACACACGGGACTAAAACCCATTGGCGTCAGCACATCGTTGTCTTTTCCCAATAAGTCCCAAACATGTTGGTAGTCCGCAGCCCTCGAGCCTCACATCTCCTCCAAGGATCTTCTGGTCGCCGCAAGCTCCGAATTCTCCCGGGCAAGGCGCTCAACCTCTTTGGCGTTCTGCTGAATCTTTTCAGCAACCTGCCTTTCGAGTTTACTGAGCTCCTCCTCCTAGCAGTGGATCTTGTTCCGGCGGTTGACCAAGTCCTTCTCACGGACCCGCACCTTCTTCTCCCTGGCAGCAATTTCATCCTCCCTCTTCTGGAGGTCTTGTCCTTGCTGCCAGGCCTTCTTCTCCTCCTTCTCGTGGAGGTCTTGGTGCACTCCGTGAGACTCTTGTCACCCAGAGTTAGCCTCTGAATGAGCTCCTCCTCCCTCTTCACGAGGTCATCCCACAGCTCTAGGAGTTTTTGCTCTTCATCTTCGAGCTTTTTCTCCAGCTCCTCAAGAGCCTCCTAGCGCTTGACAAGACTGTCATGGATGGCGCTGAGCCTCTCTTCGCGATCATTCGCTGCATTATTAGCAGCTACGGCCTGTTCATGGATGGCACGAGACAAGTTGTCAAGGGATCACACCATGCTTTCCCTCTCGTCTAGCAGCTAGCCCCAGTACTCCATCCGGGCCTTCTCTTTCTTCACCCACTCCCTGTCGTCAACCAGCCTAGTTTGCGCCAGCTTGGTCTCGAATTGGATCCGGTTGCGCCACCTCCTAATGGTTTGGCACTCCTCCTCGAGGGCCTTACTGTCGTGGTAGAAGGCCAGCTGCACTTGACGAATACTAGAGTAGGCATTGTCGATAGACAACGACAGAGGGATCGACTACGAACCTGCCGGGGTCCTCTCCGCTGGACCTAGCGGTTTCTCCATGAAAAAAATCGAGTTCGACTCTACAAGAGCAGTCCCCTGAGCTTCCACGACACTAGGGCCGCCCTCCAGGATAGCCTCAGCTGCCGCCGAGGAAGGTCCTGCAACAGAAATTTCGACCTCCAGAGCTTGCTCCTAAGGTTCTGCCGCCAAGTCATCAACAACTGGTCCCTCAAGCGGGGGGCCGGCAGCTTCATCTTGGCACCCTGGCTCAGGCGCGGGCACCTCCGGGACCACCACCTCTGAAGTAGGTGTTCAAGGTTCGGCCGGGACTGAAGCCACTTCCGGCTCCGACGCTGGCGCCTCCTCCATCACCGGCTCAGGCACTGACACTTCGACCGTCATGGGCTCGGGCACCCGGAACTTCTGCAGCAACCAGCTTAGGCGCCATAACTTCTTCGACGACCGGAACAGGCGCCGGAACTTCATCAACCACCGACTCTATCGCCGAGGCTTCTTCAACCATCGGCTCCACTGCTGGGTCTTCAACAATGTCCAGCTCTAGGGCCGGGACTGCAGCTACCTCCGGCTCTGAGGCTGGAGTGTCCATCATCTCAGCATCCAAACCCGGAGCTTCAACCTCCGTGGCTAGTGCCGCTGGTACATCTTCATTCCCGTGGTCTGGCACTACCACAGGAGCTTCAGGAGTTGAGTCGAGGTGCAGGACCACGACAGTCGGCACCGAGGCTGCCGCGACCTCAGCCACCACCTAGGGCGGTGCTAGGATTGAAGCTGGAGCCTCCGTCTGCACAGCTACAGCTGCTGCTGCAGGAAAATGAGCTTCAGCCCCATTCCTGGGGACCCTACGGATGAAGGACAAGGAAACTCAAAACATGATTACAGCAAAAACAACCAACTGAGGTAAAAAACCAAATTTACCTTGGAAGGCTTCCGCTCCAGCTAGCGCGGAACCTTTTCCCGGGACGCTCGGGGCCGGACCCTGTCGCCACTGGCGTGGTAGCTCCAAAAGGTTCCGTGGAGCTTGCTGCTGCCGTTGACGTCACCTTGTTTGAGGCCCCTCTCGACTGAGAAGGACCCCCGGACCTGGAGCCCTCAGCAGGCCCTGGTACCGGAGCCACATGGCCGGAGCTAGCATCCCGGGGAGATGTCAATCCTGGGGTGGTTGCCGCTGTTGAAGACCTTCCCCTCCAGGAAGAAGGAGCTGCTGCAAAAGGAGCAAGTCTGACGGACCTCCCGTCAGAGTGCTTCAACTTCCTCTTACGGCTCGAGGGCTCAGCCAATTCTTTACGCTTGCCCGCGACTTCAACTCTTTGTCTTAGGGCGGAAGGGGGACCACCCTCGGAAGCTCCGAGGATCGCCAACCCGGTGGTCAAACGCCTCTCAACTTCACCGAGGTCATCAAGCACTGGAACCTTCCGCCGGAGCTCCCTGCTGAACTCCGCCTCCATGCTCAGAGGGAGGAAAGCCTCCGGCGAAGTCAAGTCATCACCCTTGACGTCGATGCCGGGCTAGAACTTCTTAAGGTGAAACTCCAAAGATGCACCTTCCATGTTGGACTTCAAACCGGTCTCGATCTGATCATCGTCCATCATGCTATTGAGGGCCCAGGCGAGCTTCTCCCTCTTCTTCAGCGGAGCCCACCTGTTGACCAGGAAGTTGCAGAATACCGCCTGAGGAGTCACCCCTCCCTCCACACATTGGCGGATCCTGGTCAGAGCAGGGTTGAAGGCGTCCAATAGCATCGGAACTTCACTCCAAGCTACAGTGTCGACGTTGGGGAGGCCTTCGGGTAGCTCCAGCTTCTCATGCTCCTCCACCCTGATGACAATCCAATCCTTCTTCCAATCGTCCACCTTGCCAGAAGGGAATGACCGCAAGTACTTGTACGGGCACTTCTTGCGCTTCACAAAATAATAGAACTCCATCAATCGACTTCTTGCACTTCTTACGTTCTTGCTTCTGTTCTCGGTTGCACTTGCAGGGATTAGCCTTCTTGGCGAGGTCAATCGTGTGAAGCACGGTTGATAACCAACAGAGCGGTGGTGTAGTGATTGCAATGGTTTTTCGTGTTCTACTCGAGAGCTTCGGATCATCAACGTCAGGATCTCCATCAATCGACTTATCCATTACCTTTCGGAAGATCGGGACCAATTTTTCTCATCATGATACAAGGCCCAATGGCCCAATACGGTGGCGCAGCACCGTGACATATTCTGTACTCGATATTGTTTCGACAATTCCGATGACCCTGAAGGAATTTTGATATGAGAGCAGCTCCATTGTAAAGTTTATCATCTCCCCTTTCAGTGCATATGTGGAACGTCCAAAACAGAGTTCCTATGCGTCCTGGGCGTCTGTTTTAGTGCGTACTTCTCCTAGACTCTGAGTTGGACACGATTTTGAGTTGGGGTCGGTTTCCATCTTCTTTGAACGAATTCTCTGGTCTTCCACGTCCCTAATACTTCCTCCAAGTACTCTTTGAACCTCTCCATGAATCCTAATCACAATTAAATCATTAGGTAGCAATCTATAGTCAAAAACATATAACGAAACATATAAGAACGAGCTCACCTCTAAAATTAATTGTTGTGTATGAACTCTATTGATTGCATCTCGTATGTTCAATGAAGTGTTGTTTGTATCCATAGAAGTGATGTCCTCATCATCCTCCCCTTCTTGAATTGGAGTAGTCCTCGACTCAAGTTCATCTCCTCTCATGTGTTGGTCCAAATGTGCAACGCCATCAAATCTTCTTGTATGCATGAATGGAGGAGGCCAAGGTGGTGGACGACATAGTGCGCCATCTTGATATTGTCCATCAAATAAGAATGCACATTCACTTGAGCTAGGATCCCAAACAAATAAACATTGTGTCATGTTTGTACGTGCAATAATAATATGCATGATATCATCATTCTCCCCTTCTTTATGACAAGTCGTCGTTGGCTTGCTCGTATGTCCAGGAAAAAGGATTACTTTGGGGTAGAATGAACACTGTCCATATTGCACAACCGCAGTGAACAATGCTTCTTTTTTATTTGTTGTCCTTTCTGCAATAAAAAATGCTAGAAAATCTTGACAATACATTATTAGTGTTTTTGCATCCATTCATTTCACCATGTTGTTGCAGCACAAAAGGAGCTTGCAGATTTGAACATATGTAAACTTTATGCACCATAAATTCACCACTATCTTCATAGTTGCCTATAGCTTGAAAAATATTTCTACTTAATAAAGGCAATTCAGATTGTGAAAATATTCTCCTCTCTACAATATTTAGATCACAAAGAGTGTCAAATTCAATATAACCCAAAGTGTTTAGAGAAGACAAAAATTTCAGCTCATCATTTTCACATGTAGTTGGGATCAAATGCTTAATTTCAGCACAAGTGAGTGATAAAGTATCAAATTCATTTGGTTGTTCTAGCATAGGTACAATATAATTATCAGCACACAACTCATTTTTGTTGTAAGAATCAGTAGGAAAATAAACTAATGGCAAAGGTGCATTATGAAAAGGTTCATCTTGTTGCTGCTCATCGATAGTATGATTGGTAGCAATATTCAGCACATCTGAAAATGTCATACCTTGGTTAACTGTATAGCATTGTCCATTAACACTACTCTCATTTTCAGCAAGAAATTCAAATGCATTATAAGTTGATTCATCAAAAATTTCAGAAGAGTTGTTCAACACCTCACTCTCATTTGTATCTACATTTATTTGTTCATGTTCCTGCAAAAGGTTAGGCAAAGGAGAAGGTACAACAAGAAAATTCTTCTCAAGTTCATGTATTTCATCTTTACAATTAGATACATTAGCAAAAGTTTCTCGCATAAGAATTTTCATATATTTCCATGTTCGAGGTCTTTCTAAATCACTTAAGTTGTTCCACCAAGTCAATGCACAACCTACTAATGCACTTGCAACATTTCTAATCTTTCTTTTTTCACACAAATGACATTGTCCAAAAATTTTATCCAACTCTATTTCTCAAGCAATATATTCATCGTAACCAAAACCATCATAAGAAGGAAGAGATGGGAGAATGTAATTACTTCTTATGGAAGGTGTTGTAAAGGTGGTCTGAATGTCATTTGAAACCTTGATTGATGTTTGATTTTGAGTGAGCAACTTCATTGTCGTCTTCATCATGTCAAATATCTCAGCATATAAAGCATGATTCTTGCTTTTACCTGACATTGTTAGTAGCAAACAAAAGACAACAAAAAAATATGTTATCCCTATCAACTACAAAGGATAATGGAAAAGTGGAAGTGGAATCACACACTCTCAAGCGTCTTACCACGCTCTTACAAGTGTTCTTACCGACACTGCAGATGGCAAACGGTGGACGGTATGAAGAAACCAATGAAGCGTGGGATGATTGCAAAGGTGTATCGATTCTGCTCAAGAGTAAGGTGTAGCTTGGATGGCAATTATATGTAGCAAGGATTAGCAATAATGCAATCAGATAGTAAAGTTGAATAAGTGTCCAAAGTATTTGTCAAAGTTGCTGGCCTAAATGTGTTCCTAGTAGTTCAAGCTAGCAAGACATGAGACAAAACTAGATGACACAAAGAATGCAAGCACTTCTGTTTTTTTGTTGTTTTTTTTTTCTCCTTTTTTTGTGCGGATTTTGTATCTTGTTTTGTGCTTGCCTTTTTCTTTTTTCTTTTTTTTTCAGAATGTGCTGCAAAAGAAGAACACAATGCAAACACTCAAAGATATCTCGTAGGTCTGTTACAGATTTTCTGCTCAGCGTTCTAAGGACAATTAAATACCTTTATAGGCCCCAAATCTAAAAACTTTGAACATAAATATTATAGATCTATCTCTCCTCTTTAATTTCAGTATATGGAAATCTATTTTGGATAAGAACAATGGGAGATATTGCCCCTGAAATACAGACTGTTCAGAATTTCAAGATCAATAACAGATTAATATATAATGCAAATTTGACCTTGATAACTCTATTTTATGGGCAACTGATGAATACAAAAGTTATAGAGAACTTCTTAATCTTTCCAGAAAGTACAAGAACAACAAAATTCAAGTTCATATGAGCGAGATATGATGAAAATACCGAACTGGATAGAGATGAATCTAATATGGGCATGATGACGTGATTCAAAGGGATGAATCACACAATGCAAAACTCAAACTAAGACCAAAAACACTTTCTAAACCAGCAATATGACTCAACAACGGACACAAACTCAACAAAACTAAAATGAAAATGAAAGTTGCAAAGGCTCAATAGTGGTTTGGACAAAGTAATGAACAGATGTACTAAACTACAAGTTCATTGTGGCTTTTTTGTGGACTCTAGGTATGGAAAACAAAACTAATCTAATGGATAGATGAATTACCTAATGGGCAACCTGGAAATCTGATACCAATTGATGAGAAAAATTGGTGATGATCCGAGGCTCTCGAGTAGAACACGAAAAACCCATGCAATCACTACACCACCACTCCGTTGGTTATCAACCGTGCTTCACACGATTGACCTCGCCAAGAAGGATAATCCCTACAAGTGCAACCGAGAACACAAGCAAAAACAAGATAGACACGATCTAAAATCACGAAGTTGGGGTTTCACAAACAGAAGAACGGCAATATTATTGATCTAAGCAAAACCCAATTGTTCATGGCGGCTACTATGGAGTATATATAGGTGGGTGGACGTCCAAGGGGGTGTTGGGGTCGTGACCTAACCCTAATATACAAAAATAATGGACTTAGACTTGATACATGGCCCAATGGCCCAATACGGTGGCGCAGCACCCTGACAGATTCTGTACTTGATTTTGTTTTGAAGATTCCCATCGACTACCAAGAAATTTTGACATGGGACCGGCGCCATTGGAAAGGTTGTCCTCTCCCCTTTCTGTGCATATGTAGAACGTTCAAAACAGAGTTCGTATGTATCCTGGACGTCCGTTTTAGCGCACACTGCTCCTGGACTCCGAGTTGGATACGATTTTGAGTTTGGTTTGGTTTCCATCTTCTTTGAACGAATTCTCTGGTCCTCCACGTCCCTAATACTTCCTCCAACTACTCCTTGAACTTCTCTATAGATCCTAATCAAAATTAAATCATTAGGTAGCAATCTATGCTCAAAAACATATAACAAAACATATAAGAACGAGCTCACCTCTGAAATTAAATGTTGTGTATGAACTCTATTGATTGCAACTTGCATGTTCAATGGAGTGTTGTTTGTATCCATAGAAGTGATGTCATCATCATCCTCTTCTTCTTGAATTGGAGTCGTCTTCGACTCAAGTTCATCTCCTCTCATGTGTTGGACCAAATGTTCAACACCATCAAATCTTCTTATATGTAAAAATGGAGGAGGCCAAGGTGGTGGACGACATAGTGCGCCATCTTGATCTTGTCCATCAAATAAGAGTGCACATTCACTTGATCCAGGATCTCAAACAAATAAACATTGTATCATGATTGTAGGTGCAATAATAATGTGCATGCTCTCATCATTTGATGAGAAAAAGGTTTAAGCCCGATCTTCTGAAAGGTAATGGGTAAGTCGATTGATGGAGATCTCGACGTTGATGATCCGAGGCTCTCAAGTAGAACACGAAAAACCTCTACAATCACTACACCAACGCCCCGTTGGTTATCAACCGTGCTTCACACGATTGACCTCGCCAAGAAGGCTAATCCTTGCAAGTGCAACCGAGAACACAAGCAAGAACAAGGTAGACACGATCTGAAATCGCGAAGTTGGGGTTTCACAAACCGAAGAATGGCGATATTATTGATCTAAGCAAAACCCAATTGTTCATGGCGACCACTATGGAGTATATATAGGTGGGAGGACGTCCAAGGGGGTGTTGGTGTCGTGACCTAACCCTAATATACAAAAATAATGGACTTAGACTTGATACATGGCCCAATGGCCCAATATGGTGGCGCAGCACCCTGACAGATTCTGTACTTGCTTTTGTTTCGACGATTCCCGTCCACTCCGTAGAAATTTTGACATGGGACCGGATCCATTGGAAAGGTTGTCCTCTCCCCTTTCCGTGCATATGTAGAACGTTCAAAACGGAGTTCTTATGCATCCTGGGCGTCCATTTTAGTACGTACTGCTCCTGAACTCCGAGTTGGATATGATTTTGAGTTTGGTTCGGTTTCCATCTTCTGTGAATGAATTCTCTGGTTCTCCACGTCCCTAATACTTCCTACAACTACTCCTTGAACCTCTCCATGAATCCTAATCACAATTAAATCATTAGGTATCAATCTATGCTCAAAAACATATAACAAAACATATAAGAACGAGCTCACCTCTGAAATTAAATGTTGTGTATGAACTCTATTGATTGCATCTTGTATGTTCAATAGAGTGTTGTTTGTATCCATAGAAGTGATGTCCTCATCATCCTCTTATTCTTGAATTGGAGTCGTCTTTGACTCAAGTTCATCTCCTCTCATGTGTTTGTCCAAATGTTCAACACCATCAAATCTTCTTATATGTAAGAATGGAGGAGGCCAAGGTGGTGGACGACATAGTGCGCCATCTTGATATTGTCCATCAAATAAGAGTGCACATTCACTTGATCTAGGATCCCAAACAAATAAACATTGCGTCATGATTGTAGGTGCAATAATAATGTGCATGCTCTCATCATTTGATGAGAAAAAGGTTTAGGCCCGATCATCCGAAAGGTAATGGGTAAGTTGATTGATGGAGATCTCGATGTTGATGATCCGAGGCTCTCAAGTAGAACACGAAAAACCTCTACAATCACTACACCACCGCTCCGTTGGTTATCAACTGTGCTTCACATGATTGACCTCGCCAAGAATGCTAATCCCTGCAAGTGCAACCGAGAACACAAGCAAGAACAAGGTAGACACGATCCGAAATCGCGAAGTTGGGGTTTCACAAACTGAAGAACAGCGATATTATTGATCTAAGCAAAACCCAATTGTTCATGGCGACTACTATGGAGTATATATAGGTGGGAGGACGTCCAAGGGGGTGTTGGGGTCGTGACCTAACCCTAATATAAAAAAATAATGGACTTAGACTTGATACATGGCCCAATGGCCCAATACGGTGGCGCAGCACCCTGATAGATTTTGTACTTGATTTTGTTTTGACGATTCCCGTCGACTCCAAAGAAATTTTGGCATGGGACCGGATCCACTGGAAATGTTGTCCTCTCCCCTTTCCGTGCATATGTAGAACGTTCAATACGGAGTTTGTATGCATCCTGGGCGTCCATTTTAGTACGTACTGCTCCTGGACTCTGAGTTGGATACGATTTTGAGTTTGGTTCGGTTTCCATATTCTTTGAACGAATTCTCTGGTCCTCCACGTCCCTAATACTTCCTCCAACTACTCCTTGAACCTCTCCATGAATCCTAATCACAATTAAATCATTAGGTATCAATCTATGCTCAAAAACATATAACAAAACATATAAGAATGAGCTCACCTCTGAAATTAAATGTTGTGTATGAACTCTATTGATTGCATCTTGTATGTTCAATAGAGTGTTGTTTGTATCCATAGAAGTGATGTCCTCATCATCCTCTTCTTCTTGAATTGGAGTCATCTTCGACTCAAGTTCATCTCCTCTCATGTGTTTGTCCAAATGTTCAACACCCTCAAATCTTCATGTATGCAAGAATGGAGGAGGCCAAGGTGGTGGACGACATAGTGCGCCATCTTGATCTTGTTCATCAAATAAGAGTGCACATTCACTTGATCCAGGATCCCAAACAAATAAACATTGTGTCATGTTTGTAGGTGCAATAGTAATGTGCATGCTCTCATCATTCCCCCCTTCTTTATGACAAGCCATCCTCGGCTTGCTCGTATGTTCAGCAAAGAGGCTTGCTTTGGAGGTAGAATGAGTGATGTCCATAATGCACAACCATAGTGAATAATGCTTTTGTCGTCCCTGCTGCAAGGAAAAAATACTAGAAAAACTTGACAAGACATTATTAGCGTTAGTACATTCATTTACCTGACCATGTTGTTGCAGCACAAAAGGAGCTTCCTCATTTGAACATATGTAAACTTTATGCACCATAAACATACCACTATGTTCATATTTGCCTATAGCATGAAAAGTATTTCTACTTAACAAAGGAAATTCAGATTGAGAAAATATTATCTTCTCTATGATATCTAGATCATAAAGAGTGTCAAATTCAATATAGTCCAAAGTATTTAGAGAAGATAACAATTTCAGCTCATCCCTTTCACATGTAGTTGGAATCAAATGCTTAATTTCAGCACAAGTGAGTGATAAAGTATCAAATTCATTTGGTTGTTCTAGCATAGATACAATATAATTATCAGCACACAACTCATTTTTTGTTGTAAGAATCAGTAGAAAAATCAACTAGTGGTAAAGGTGTATTATGAAAAGGTTCATCTTGTTGCTGCTCATTGATAGCATGATTGGTAGCAAAATTCAGCACATCTGAAAATGCCATACCTTGGTTAACTGTAGAGCATTGTCCATTAACACTACTCTTATTTTCAGCAAGAAATTCAAATGCATTATGAGTTGATTCATCAAAAATTCAGAAGAGTTGTTCAACATCTCACTATCATTTGCATCTACATTTATTTGTTCATGTTCCTGCAAAAGGTTAGGCAAAGGAGGAGGTACAACAAGAAAATCTTCTCAAGTTCATTTATTTTATCTTTGCAATTAGATACATTAGCGAAACTTTCTCGCATAAGAATTTTCACATCTTTCCATGTTCGAGTTTTTTTCTGAATCACTTAAGTTGTCCCATCAAGTTAATGCACAATCAACTAATGCACTAGAAATATTCCTAATTTTTCTCCTCTCGCACATATGCCATTGTCCAAAAATTTTATCCAACTCTATTTCCCAAGCAATATATTCATCGTGACCAAAACAATCATAAGAAGGAAGAGATGGGAGAATGTAATTACTTCTTATGGAAGGTGTTGTAAAGGTGTTCTGAATGTCATGTGAAACCTTGGTTGATGTTTGATTTTTAGTGAGCAACTCCATCGCCGTCTTCGTCATGTCCATCATCTCAGCATATAATGCATGATTCTTGCTTTTATCTGACATTGTTAGTAGCAAACAGAAGACAACAAAAAAAAATATGTTATCCCTATCAACTACAAAGGATAATGGCAAAGTGGAAGTGTAATCACACACTCTCAAGTGTCTTACCACGTTGTCGGTACCCCGCAGACCGGGTACCCCCACACACAAGGAGAAAATAGCTAAGGACTTGGCCTCTACTTGGAGGCAGAGGCCGAGGCTGCCACGTCGTGGAGGGAAGGACCAGATCCTATCTCCCCACCGCGGCTGGCTCCCGGGCTGCCACATGGCCGGCAGGACTGGACCATCGCCTCCCCGCTGAGGCAAGCTCCAGGGCTGCCACGTGGCCGGCAAGACCAGACCCTCGCCTCCCTGCCGAGGCAGGCTCCGGGGCTGCCATGTGGCCGGCAGGACCAGACTCTCGCCTGCCCGCCGTGGTGGGCTCCGGGGCTGCCACGTAGCCAATAGAACCCTCGGGTCCAGGCCCGTCTCCCCGCAAGGAAGGGCTCCTGGACTACCACGTGGCCCGCAGGGATGAACCTCCGCTCTCCCACGGAGGTGGGCTCCGGAGGCGTCACGTGACCTGTACAGTTGGGCGCTCAACTCCCCACAGAGGCAGGCTCCGGTGCAACCACGTGGCGGTGGGCCGACTCGATGCGGTAGGAGGCCGCAGTAAAGGAAAGAGTGCGCCGCTCAGAAAAACATTAAGTACGGGCGCCTTCCCCAGGCGACGCGAAGTCGCACATGAGAAAGTCAAGGCTCCAGTGTCATGTATTGTCAAAGTAGCCGGTACAGACCCGCGACGCAAGGCGGACGAGTAAGCCGCGAGGACAAGACGGACGGGACGAGCCCTGCCATCATCAACAACTATGTGCAGCCCTGGCGCACGACGCGGCGGGACGACACATTGAAGCCCCTGACAAAGGGAAGTAGATAGCATTTAGTCCTAGATCTTGTATAGGATTTGGCTCTCCCGAGACCATCTGTCATGGCCCAGGGCCCACCTTGTGACTGCAGAGTCCTTGGACTATAAAAGGACTCGGCACACAACCTTCAGAGAGGACTACATCAGACCGATTGAAACCCATACACGCTCAAGCAAGGCAATACACTTACATTCCTGTGGACGTAAGGTGTTACGCTCCGGCGGCCCGAACCACGTAATCCCTCTGTGTTCACCATCTCGCTGCGCTCAATCTCCAGGGACTAGCCCTTGTGAATCTAAAGACTCCGTGGGCTGCTCTCTAAGCAGGCCCGGTAGAAGTGTCATTTAAGACCTTTGACATTTGGTGCGCCAGGTACGGGACATCCTTCCCGAAGAACATTCCCTGGCAGAAAGGATAGTCCGCATGGCTAAGAGGTACACGCTGGTGGAAGGGGATCTTTACGGGCGTGGCGCCAACGACATCCTGCTGCGTTGCATTACCCGAGAGGAGGGCTACGACTTGCTCGTAGAGATCCATGGAGGCGAGTGTGGGAACCACGCGTCATCCGGCACGCTGGTCGGTAAAGCCTTTCGGCATGGCTTTTACTGGCCGACAGCACTCCAGGATGCCGCCGAGATGGTCAGGAGATGCAAGGCATGCTAGTTCCATGCCAAGCAGATCCACACCCCAGCTCAGGTGCTGCAGATGATCCCTCCATCATGGCCATTCGTTGTATGGGGGTTGGATATCCTGGGACCCTTTCCTAGAGCCGTCGGAGGATTCTGGCACCTCTACGTCGTCGTAGACAAGTTCACCAAGTGCCTGGATGCTGCCCCAGTCGTCACATTCAACAAGCAGTCAGCAGTCAAATTCATCAAGTCGATCGTTTGCCGGGGTCCCGAACAGAATCATCACTGATAACGGGACCTAGTTCACAAGTGCAGCATTCCAGGAATACTGCGAGGACCTTGGGATCCAAGTATACTATGCATCTGTCGCTCATCCAGAGAGCAATGGACAGGTCAAGTGGGCCAATGCAGAGATCCTCAAGGGCCTTAAGACTCGCACATTCTCGCACCTTGAGAAGCATGGTGCAAATTGGGTTGATGAGCTACCGTGTGCACTGTGGGCTAGCCAGACATCAACCAGCTGGGCCATAGGGGAAACGCCTTTCTTCCTGGTGTACGGGGCAGAGGCCGTCCTCCCCCCATAAATTACCAGGGGCTCCCCCCGTGTCCGGGTGTACGACGAAGCCGCGTAGGACCAGCTCCGGCGTGAAGACGTGGACCTCGTCGATGAGGGACGAGTGAGAGCAGCTCTCCGAAATGCACGGTACAGGCAGACGCTCTTGCGCTACCACCAGAGGACCATGCGGAGTAGGGAGCTAAAGGTAGAGGACCTGGTGTTGTGTCGCATACTCTCCTGGGAAGGGGCTAACAAACTCTCCCCCAGATGGGAGGGTCCCTTCTGGGTTATGGAGGTATTCCGCCCTAGGTGCGTCCGCCTAGCTACGGAGGATGGAGAGCGACTGCCCAACCCCTGGAACATCGAGCACCTCCATAAGTTCTACCCCTAGACCAGTGTTAGGATAGTTTTTTTTCATTGTAAAAGGTACATGGTGCCTAGGAACGGTACTTAGGGTAACTAAGGCTACGGGACGAGGCTCTGAGTGCACATTTCGCTTAGCCTGGTCCAGAACCCTAAGTAGGTGCACTCGACTTCCTTTGTCGCCCGAGCCGAGTCATTCCCCTTGTAAAGCATGTCCCATCTTATGGGAAATCGCAATGAAAGAATGTTGTCCTGCCCTGTATAGGGTTTCTCATTCAAAAAACTATCTTTAATTTTTTATGATATTGTTGTACGTTCGCTGTAGCTTGTGATCTATCATGGGCGGTGTCATTTTTTTCCTGCTCTAGCAATAGTGGGAGCCTTGCTGGCGGGTTGTACGTGGGGTTGCTTGAGGTACCTGCAATGTGCTTGGGGCCTCGTATGTTCCCATACTCGGGGGTCTATGTCTCCAGACGGTCTCTCCCGGGAAAAGCTTACGCCGAGCGGGAGGTCCAGGGGCACAGCCTGCTTAGCCTGGTCCTATACCCTAAGCCTGTGCGCCCTGCCTCCCCAGCGCTGTAGCTGAGTACTGGGGGCCAGATGGACCACCCTTAAGTAGTATTGATAGCGAACCCTAGGTGCAGATGCACTAAATTACCCAAGCCCCATGAGTCAGCCCAAGATCGTAAGTCAAGCGACACTAAAAAAGGAGCAGGGAAGCAATGACCAGCGGACAGAATTACTTCTCCTGTTTTTTGATCTATACGCAGGTCTTCAAGGAGTTATCCCGGCGATAACTGTCGGAGTACCCACGAAGATGGTGGGCACCGCCGGACCAAGGATCAGATGGCACCCCCAGGGGGCCAGCCGTCGATGTCACCTCATACTCAGTTACACCAATGCTACCTACGCATCCTGAGCTCCCCTGCAACCGTCCGCCCTAACTTCTAGGTATCTGACAGTTGTGCCCATAACAACTGGCCACACATGCCAGAGAGCCACACTCCGGGGGACGGCAGGTCCTGGAAGCTAAGGAACAACAAGCAACTAGAAGATATTGCTGAAAAGTAAAGCATGCTAAGTATGAGGGGCACTCCAAGCAGATTTTTTGTTGCAAAATAAAGGTCTGCCATCAAAAACAACTATAAAGAAAAACTGAAAGAAACACAAGATACAAGCAGCGCATGGGGAGCCCTCAGCCGCTCCGCTGGAACCTCGATGTGATGAGCGCCAAGACATCTGAGACTTCAGACTTGGCGGCCTCCTCCCTCTAGGTGATGGGCCCTTCGAGGACCGGCTGAAGAGGGACATCAGGGTACCAGCTCCGGTAGCAGGACACAATGTGCGTCGCCACCTCCTTCACCAGCATCGTCCCTTTTGCCTCCAGATGGTTGTCGATGATGGCCCCCAACGATGCATCCTCGAGATGGTGGAGTCAAGGGCTGGGAACACCTGACTCACCTCCTGTGCTGGTTCCCCCACGTGCACTGGGCTGAAGCTGAGCGGCATCAGAGCTGAGTCGACGCCGCCCAGGAACTCCCAGACCTTCCAGGCCTCAGCAGAACGCGACGCCCAGAGCTCCTGCACCTCCTGCTGGGCTGCTGCCAGCGCCCGGGGGCCGCCGTCCAGGAACTGCTCCTCCTTGGCTGCCAGGGCCCTCTCGCGCTCGCTGACCTCCCTCTCGCGGCGGCTCAAGTCACCCTCCTTAAGGGCGACATTGAACTTGCAGTCCAGGAGGGTCTGGCGCTCGGTGAGCTGGGCTTGCTCCGCCTCAGCCAGGGCAGCATCCCGGTGGTCTAGCTCGGCGGCGTGGACTCTCGTCCCTTCCTGCTGGAGGAAGAGCCAGCGGGAGGTCGCCTCCACCTCAGCTTGCTTCGCCGTCAACTCCTGCACCCGTTCATCATGAGCAGCCTCCCGGCGAGATAGCAGCTGTTGGAGCTCCTTGCAGGACTGGAGGTGGGAGTTGGCCTCAGCATGGATCGCCGAGGCGTCCGCCTTCAGCTTCTGGGTTACGGCGTCCAGGCGAGCGATAAGCTCGCACTCCTGGTCGAGGATTTTCATCTCCTCCCGGAGGACCGCCTCCCGCTGCGCCACCTGGCTCTTCGCCAACCGGGTCTGGGCTTCCAGGGTCCTGGCCCATTCCCGGAGCCGGTCCTCCTCGTCCTCAAGCCTCCCCATCTCCCGGTTGAGGGCCGCCCAGGCCTGCAGAAAGCCAGAGTAGGCAACGTCCATGGCTTCAGACAGGGGGAGGGGCTCCACCGTAGCCGCGTGTCCCTGCCTCCCCACCTCTTCAATATCGTCCTCCATTTGGAGGACCACCGGGGAGACGGGGACCAGAGCTCCCCTAGTCAGAGAAGGTAGGGGGGGGGGAACCGCCCCTGGGAGCAGGCGCGTCGTCTCCAGGAGCCCCCTCCCCAGCGGAGGCTCCAGCACTGCTGCCGAAGGCTCCTAAGCCGGCTCCGGGAGCTCCACCCGGGGCGGTGGTGCCAGCCGACGTGGCGGTGTCAGTCGGCGCAGTAGCATCGGCTGGTGCAGAGTAGCCGATGGATGCGGAGTCATTGGCGGGTGCGGCACCGGACGCCGGCGCGCGCTGCGGACCCTCAGCAGCCGCTGTAGGGGCCTCGAGCACGAAGGCCCAAGGCACCTCGGTAGCAGCAGCCCGAGGTGCCCGAGCAGGGTCCGAGGCTGCAGAGGAGCCCCGTAAGCTGGCTGGAGCAGCATGTCCACCAGCAAAAGGGCGCGAGGGCGGAGGAGTAGCCGCGGTTGCGCTGAAAACAGACACACCCGAATCATAAGGATGTTACAGGGTAAGCACACGGCAAAGAATATCCAAGATAAAATATATGCAGACTTACCGAGCGACGTTGAAGTTCCACTGCTTCCCGAAAGGGTTGGGGGGGTTCGGACCCCCCCGAACCAGCAGCGGGGGCCGCTGCGTAAGCCGGGGGCCACTGAAATGGAGGAGTTGGCGGCATCCCCGAAGTCTGGCGTTCCTCCGAATGGCGGGGGAACGCTGGGGTCCCATCCACGTTGAGGAGCCTCCCCCTCTTGCGCGTCGAGGAGTTAGGCGGCAAAGTGGCACCACCGGCATCCTAACGAGGGGCAAAGGGGACTGACGGGGGGGCGGCAGGCCGCCGGGAGGGCCAGTCCCTCAGGGGAGACGTCGTCAGGGCAGACCCGGACCAGCATATCATGCAACAGCTGCTCGTCCGGGTTGGAGTCGGAGCCGGTATCGAGCCGGGTGCATTCCATTGGATCGGTGTACATCCATGATGGGCGAACGCTGCGCTGGAGCGGAGCCATGCATCGGGACATGAAGTCCCTCAACACCATCGCAGACGTCATTCGGTGGTCCGCCAGCATCTAGATCATCTCCAACACCGGGTCGAACGCCCTCTCCAGCTCTGGGCGCTCCTCCCAGTATGACCGCTCGGAATAGGGGCTCCCGGTGGGGAGGCACATCCGGTCGTGAGCCTCAACCTTGACGATCATCCAATCTTCGCGCCATTGCTCCCACCATGCAGAGATGAAGGAAACAATGTACCTAGAAGGGACCTTGGTTCGGCGCTGGAAGTAGTAGGCGCCAAGCTGATCCTTCGAGCTTTTGCCGGTGGCCCTCAATACAAAGAAGTACCTGAAGAGCTTCACGGATGGCAGCACCCCCACGAACATCTCGCAGAGGTGAGCAAAGATCGCCAGCAAGGCAATCGAGTTCGGCGGGAGGTGGTGAAGTTGGAGGCCGAAAGTCTCCAGAAGCATTACCAGGAACGCTGATGCTGGCAGAACGAAGTCGGCCAGAACGTACGATGAGAACAACACCATGTCCCCGTCGGTGAGGTTCAGTGGGAGCTCCTCGCGACGGAGCCACTCCTCCTGTTCGGTGGCTCACCAGCCGAGAAGCCGGCGCACGGGGGCCAGATTGGCAGACCTGGTCAACCGGGACCTGGGCAGGATGCTCGCCATGAGGTTTAGGAAGGAGGCTCCGAAAGGGGAAATTGGGAGCTAGAGCGCAAGAACTGGGCTTGGGGCAAGAGGCACGAGTGCAAGGATGCAGAAGCGGAAGAAAGGACCCTTAGGGGGAAAGGTCTCTTTTTATTCACCTCTGCAAGCCAACAGACGCGGCGTGTGAATCGCCACAGCCTTGGTAGAAGAGCAACAGACCCGCATAGGCAATGACATGAGGGCCCGAGTTGCTCGACAAAGAAGGCAAGCCGGGTGGCCAACTGTGCGGCAGGTAACTCGGCGGATTCTGAAAAGGCAAAAGCAGCAGAAGTGCAGGAGCCACCTTGGGAACCACCGCAGTTAAAGCACGATTGAAAGCAGAAGTCATGTCGCGCGGCGCATGTCCCGCGCCTCCGCTTACCAGAAGGAGACGCGTAGCCACGATGGCAGGGACGTGCCGCCCGGGGAACTGCCCCGAATTTGAATCGAAAGAGTTGCGCGGGAAGATAAAGAAGAAGACCCCACCTGCGGTATCAACGACTCTCACGAGGTGGGCTCGGGGGCCACTATCGGTACCCCGCAGATCGGGTACCCCCGCGCACAAGGAGAAAACGGATAAGGACTTGGCCTCTACTTGGAAGCAGAGTCCGAGGCTGCCACACTGTGGAGGGAAGGACCAGATCCTACCTCCCCGCCGGGGCTGGCTCCCGGGCTGCCACGTGGCCGACAGGACCGGACCCTCGCCTCCCCGCCGAGGCAGGCTCCGGGGCTGCCACGTGGCTGGCAGGACCAGACCCTCGCCTCCCCACCGAGGCAGGCTACAGGGCTGCCACGTGGCCCGCAGGACCAGACTCTCGCCTCCCCGACGAGGCGGGCTCCGGGGCTGCAACGTATCCAATGGAACCCCCGGGGCCAGGCCCGTCTCCCCGCAAGGAAGGGCTCCTGGACTACCACGTGGCCCGCAGGGCTGAACCTCCGCTCTCCCGCGGAGGTAGGCTCCGAAGGTGCGAAGTGACCTGTACAGCTGGGCGCTCAACTCCCCACAGGGGCAGGCTCCGGTGCAACCACGTGGCAGTGGGCCGACTCGATGCGGTAGGAGGCCGCAATAAAGGAAAGAGTGCGCCGCTCAAACAAACATTAAGTATGCGCGCCTTCCCCAGGCGAAGCGGAGTCGCGCATGCGAAAGTCAAGGCTCTAGTGTCCTGTTTTGTCAAAGTAGCCGGTACAGACCCACGACGCAAGGCGGACGAGTAAGCCACGAGGACAAGACGGACGGGACGGGCCCTGCCATCATCAACAACTATGTGCAGCCCTGGCGCACGACACGGTGGGACGGCACATTGAAGCCCCTGACAAAGGGAAGTAGATAGCATTTAATCCTATATCTTGTAAGGATTTGGCTCTCCCCGGGACCATCAGTCAGGGCCCGGGGCCCACCTTGTGACTGCAGAGTCCTTGGACTATAAAAGGACTCAGCAAACGACCTTCACAGAGGACGGCATCATACCGATTGAAACCCATACACGCTCAAGCAAGGCAATACACTTACACTACCGTGGACGTAGGGTGTTACGCTCCAGCGGCCCGAACCACGTAATCCCTCTGTCTTCACCATCTCGCTGCGCTCAATCTCCTGGGACTAGCCCTCGTGAATCCAAAGAACCTCCGCGGGCTGCTCTCTAAGCAGGCCCAGGGGAAGTGTCGTTTAAGGCCTTCGACACACGCTCTTACAAGTGTTCTTACCGACACTGCAGGTGGCAAACGGTGGCCGGTATGAAGAAACCAATGAAGCGTGGGATGATTGCAAAGGTGTATCGATTCTACTCAAGAGTAAAGTGTAGCTTGGATGGCACTTTATATGTAGCAAGTATTAGCAACAATGAAATCAGATAGTAAAGTTGAATAAGTGTTCAAAGTACTTGTCAAAGTTGCTGGCCTAAATGTGTTCCTAGTAGTTCAAGCTAGCAAGACATGAGTCAAAACTAGATGACACAAAGAATGCAAGCACTTCTGTTTTTATTTTTTTTGTGCGGCTTTTTTTCTTGTTTTGCACTTGCCTTTTTCTTTTATCTTCAGAATGTGCCGCAAGGGAAGAACACAATAAAAATCAATCAAAGATATCTTGTGGGTCTGTCACAGATTTTCTGATCAATCGTCCAAGGACAAATAGGCATACTTAGAGGCTCTAAATAGAAAAACTAACAACAGCAATATTGTATATATATCTCTCCTCTTTAATTTCAATATATGGAAGACCTATTTTGGAAAAGAGCAATAGGAGATATTGCCCCCGAAATATAGACTATTCAGAATTTTTAGGTCAATAACAGATTCGGATCTAATGCAATTTAGACATCGATAACTATATTTTCTGGGAAAAATATGAATATGAAAGTTATAGAGCACTTCGTAATCTTTCCAGAAAGTACAAGAACACCAAAATCCGAGTTCGTATGTGCGAGATATGATAAAAATACCGAACAGAACAGAGATGAATCTAATTTGGACGTGATGACGTGATTCAAAAGGATGAATCACACAATGCAAAACTCACACTAAGACCATAAACACTTTCTAAACCAGCAATATGACTCAACAATGGACACAAACTCAACAAAACCAAACTGAAAATGAAAGTTGCAAAGGCTTAATGGTGGTTTGGACAAAGTAATGAACAGATCTACTAAACTGCAAGTTTTTTGTGGCTTTTTTGTGGACTCTAGGTATGAAAAACAAAACTAATGTAATGGATAGATGAATTACCTAACAGGCAACCTATAAATCTGATACCAATTGGTAGGTAAAGGTTTAGGCCCGATCTTCCGAAAGGTAATGGGTAAGTCGATTGATGGAGATCTCGACGTTGATGATCCAAGGCTCTCGAGTAGAACACAAAAAAACCCTGCAATCACTACACCACCGCTCCATTGGTTATCAACCGTGCTTCACACGATTGACCTCGCCAAGAAGGCTAATCCCTACAAGTGCAACCGAGAACACAAGTAAGAACAAGATAGACACGATTTGAAATCGCGAAGTTGGGGTTTCACAAACCGAAGAACGGCGATATTATTGATTTAAGCAAAACCTAATTGTTTATGACGGCCACCATGAAGTATTTATAGGTGGGAGGATGTCCAAGGGGGTGTTGGGGTTGTGTATTAGGTTTAGGTCACAACCCCAACACCCCATTGGACGTCCTCCCACCTATAAATACTCCATGGTGGCCGTCATAAACAATTGGGTTTTGCTTAGATCAATAATATCGCCATTCTTCGGTTTGTGAAACCCCAACTTCACGATTTCAAATCGTGTCTTCTACGTTCTTGCTTGTGTTCTCGGTTGCACTTGCAGGGATTAGCCTTCTTGGCGAGGTCAATCGTGTGAAGCACGGCTGATAACCAACGGAGCGGTGGTGTAGTGATTGCAGGAGTTGTTCGCGTTCTACTCGAGAGCCTCGGATCATCAACGTCGAGATCTCCACATCAATCGACTTACCCATTACCTTTCAGAAGATCGGGACTACAATTGATGAGATCATGCACATTTTCATTGCACCTACAAATATGGTACAAAGTTTATTTGTTTGGGATCCTGGCTCAAGTGAATGTGCGCTCTTGTTTGGACAAGATCAAGATGGTGCACTATGTCATCCACCACCTTGACCTCCTCCTTCCATGCTTACAAGAAGATTTGATGGCGTTGCACATATGGACCCTCACATGATAGAAGATGAACTTGAGTCGAGGACGACTCCAATTAAAGAAGGGGAGGATGATGAGGACATCACTTATATGGATACAAACAACACTCCATTGAACATACAAGATGCAATCAATAGAGTTCATACACAACAATTATTTCAGAGGTGAGCTTGTTCTTATATATTTCCTTATATGTTTTTGAGCATAGATTGCTACGTAATGATTTAATTGTGATTAGGATCCATGGAGAGGTTCAAGGAGTACTTGGAGGAAGTATTGGGGACGTGGAGGACCAGAGAATTCGTTCAAAGAAGATGGAAACCGAGTCAAACTCGAAATCGTGTCCAACTCGGAGTCCAGAAGCAGTACACACTAAAACAGACACCCAGGACGCATACGAACCCAATTTTGGACGTTTTACATATGCACGGAAAGGGGAGAGGATAAACTTTCCAATGGCACTGGTCACATGTCAAAATACATTTGGAGTCGACGGGAATCGTTGAAACAAAATTGAGTTCAAAATCTGTCAGAGTGCTGCGCCACCGTATTGGGCCATTGGGCCTTGCACCAAGTCTAAGTCCATTATTTTCGTGTGTTAGGGTTAGGTCACGACCCCAACACCCCCTTGGACGTCCTCCCACCTATATATACTCCATAGTAGCCACCATAAACAATTGGGTTTTGCTTAGATTAATCTGTTATATACAGTTTTGTCGTTCATCGGTTTGTGAGACCCCAACTTAGCAATTCAGATTGCTTCTACCTTGTTCTTTCTTATGTTCTCGGTTGCACTTGCAGGGATTAGCCTTCTTGGCGAGGTCAATCGTGTGCAGCACGGTTGATAACCAACGGAGCGCTTGTGTAGTGATTGCAGTGGTTTTTCGTGTTCTACTCAAGAGACTCAGATCATCAACGTCGAGATCTCCATCAATCGACTTATCATTACCTATTGGAAGATCGGGACTCATCTTTTACCTATCAACTGGTATCAGATTTCCAGGTTGCCCGTTAGGTAATTCATCTATCCATTACATTAGTTTTGTTTTTCATACCTAGAGTCCACAAAAAAGCCACAAAAAACTTGTAGTTTAGTAGATCTGTTCATTACTTTGTCCAAACAACTATTGAGCCTTTGAAACTTTCGTTTTCAGTTTAGTTTTGTTGAGTTTGTGTCCGTTGTTGAGTCATATTGCTGGTTTAGAAAGTGTTTTTGGTCTTAGTTTGAGTTTTGCATTGTGTGATTCATTCTTCTGAATCACGTCATCACGTCCAGATTAGATTCGCCTCTGTCCAGTTCGGTATTTTCATCATATCTCGCTCATATGAACTTGGATTTTGGTGTTCTTGTAATTTATGAAAATTTTAAGAAGTTATATATAACTTTAGTATTCATAATTTTCCCAGAAAATATAGTTATCGATGTCAAAATTGCATTAGATCTGAATCTGTTATTGACTTAGAAATTCTGAAGAGTCTGTATTTCGGGGGCAATATCTGCTATTGTTCTTTTCCAAAATAGGTCTTCCATATATTGAGATTAAATAGGAGAGATATATCTACAATCTTGCTGTTGTTTGTTTTTATATTTGGAGCCTCTAAGTATGCCTATTTGTCCTTGGAAGATTGAGCAGAAAATCTGCGACAGACACACAAGATATCTTTGATTACTTTTTATTGTGTTCTTCTTTTGCAGCACATTCTGAGAAAAGGAAGAAAAAAAGAAAAAGGCAAGTGCAAAACAAGATACAAAAGCCGCACAAAAAAAAAAAGAGGAGAAAAAAAACAACAACAAAAAAAAATAGAAGTGCTTGCATTCTTTGTGTCATTTAGTTTTGTCTCATGTCTTGCTTGCTTGAACTACTAGGAACACAATTAGGCTAGCAACTTTGACAAGTACTTTGGACACTTATTCAATTTTACTATCTGATTGCATTGTTGCTAATCCCTTCTACATATAAAGTGCCATCCAAGCTACACCTTACTCTTGAGCAGAATCGATATACCTTTGCAATCACCCCACGCTTCATTGGTTTCTTCATACTGGCCACCGTTTGCCACCTGCAGTGTCGGCAAGAACACTTATAAGAGCGTGGTAAGACACTTGAGAGTGTGACATTGCACTTCCACATTGCCATTATCCTTTGTAGTTGATAGGGATAACATATTTTTTTTTGTTTTCTTTTGTTTGCTACTAACAATGTTAGGTAAAAGCAAGAATCATGCATTATATGCTGAGATGATTGGCATGATAAAGACGACGATGAAGTTGCTCACTAAAAATCAAACATCAACCAAGGTTGCACATGACGTTTAGTCTACCTTTACAACTCCTTCAACAATAAGTTATTACATTCTCCCATCTTTTCCTTCTTTTGATGGTCTTGGTTATGATGAATATATTGCTTGGGAAATAGAGTTGGATAAAAATTTTGGAAAATGTCATATGTGTGAGGGGAGGAAGATTTGAAATGTTGCAAGTGCATTAGTAGGTTGTGCATTAACTTGGTGGAACAATTTAAATGATTTAGAAAAACCTCGAACATGGAAGGATATGAAAATTTGTATGCGAGAAACTTTTATGAATGTATCTAATTGCAAATATGAAGTGCAACAATTTGAGGAGAAATTTCTTGTTGTACCTTCTTTTGTGTCTAACGTTTTGTAGGACAATATAGAAAATAATATAGATGATACAAAAGAGAACGAGGCTTTCGACAACACTTGTGAAATTTTAGATGGATCAACTCATAATGCACTTGAAATCACTGCTGAATATGGTAAGGAAAAACATTCTACAAATACAGAAGGTGAGAAGTTTTTGGATGTTCTGAATTTTTCCACCAATCATGCTATTTTTGAGGAGCAACTATTAGAATCGTCTATGTATACTCCATTGTCACATGTTGATTTTCCTGCTGATCGTTGCGCTAAGAAAGAGTTGTGTGCTGATAACTCTATTATACCTATGCAAAAACAAGTTAATGTACTAGATGATTGTGCTTTGGATTCACCTACTTGTGCTAAAATTCATAATTTGATCACCGCTACTGCTGAAAATGATGAGCTGAAATTTTTGTCTTCTCTAAATACTTTGGGTTATATTCAATTTGACACTCTTTGTGATCTAGATATAGTAGAGAAGAGAATATTTTTCCAATCTGAATTGCCTTTGTTAAGTAGAAATATTTTTCATGCAATAGGCAAATATGAACATAGTGGTGTGTTTATGGTGCATAAAGTTTACGTTTGTTCAATTGAGAAAACTCCTTTTGTGCTGCAACAACATCCTAAAGTAAATGAATACACTAACTCTAATAATGTTGTGTCAAGTTTTTCTAGTATTTTTTTTCTTGCAGCAGGGACAACAAATAAAAGAGAAGCATTGTTTGCTGCGGTTGTGTAATATGAACAGTGTTCATTCTACCCCCAATAATCCGACAAAAAAGCCAATGTGTGCTGAATACATTGGCTTGTAGTGAATACACTTGCTTTGACGATAAAAGTTTTGAATATCACCAAAACACCTTTTTATTAAGGTCCGACTAGTTTTGGTTAGCTCCGGTGAGTTTTGTATTTAGCTCCGACGTGTTTTTGCTAAGCTCCGAGTTGATTTTTCTAGCTCGGGCTTTTGGGTTTATTAGTTCCGACTAGTTCTGGTTAGCCCGGGTGCTAGGTTCTACTAACTTTTGTTAGCTCCGACTCAAGGTCCGGGTTGCTCTGGCAAGGTCCGGAACTTGACCGCAATGCTTCTGTTTTTCATTTGCAATGTTTCGTACTTGCTTGACATCTCTGGAAAGATTGCTTAGTATTCATTTGCTAAGTCTTTGGTGCGTTTTTTGTTGATATTGATGATATCGTGTTACTGTGGTTTTGCAACATGCTTATGTGAGGTTCTCACGTAAGGTGTTGTGTTCGGAACTGACGTGACTCAAGTCGCAGACTTGGGCTCGTATGGATTGGTTGTTTATTCATGTGCAGGTGTTGCTTGAGTTCAAGACATGGCTAGTGACAGGATCCATTGGACTAGTCTCAGGGAGGAGATGAGGTTCCAACAACCAAATTCAGGAGGAATTGTGGTTGAGCTGATCAGGAGGTTGCACAGCATGATTGAATCAAGAACAATGCATGTGAAGGTATCATGGACGTCATTGGAAGATGTTTGCACGTGTGCAAGGAGTGCATGGATGTGGCTACATGATTCCGAGACGTGATAAAGAGATGTCGACGTAAATAGTTGGTCGGAAATGTCCAACCGACTAGGTTATGGACTCAGGCTGCGGCTGGGTCGGGTTTGACTCAAATATGGAAAGATTTGAGTTGGTTATGATAGGATTTCGTGTGGGTCACGAATTTGAGTTGTTTAGGAATGTGGGATACGTTCCTAAGGTTTTTGGAAGTCTTATGATTGCTTCTATCTGCGTATAGAAGAATCCTAAGCAGGTATGGAAAGTTACGATTCGTGAACAGAGTGGGATTAGGTTCCTGATCTAAGTTGAGTTGGCTTTCAAGCTGGTTATATAAGCAAGGGAGCCCAGAGCTCGTGGGGCACGACTTTGGGGCTGTTCCTCTTGTGTTCTATTGAATAAAATTCATTGTTTTAAGGAACTTTTGTGCCTTGTTCGTCCGACTTGTTCCAGACAAGTTTTACTCATTGAGTTTCTGGACAACACTACCTTTCATTGGTGGTTTTATCATAACTCGATTTGTACAGATCCAATTGATGTGATTCTTTTTGGGTCGTATTCACAACTTGATTATCTATCGTCTGTCAAAATTTCACGGTCATTGGATTTGTTGTCTATGATCTACACGAGTTTCTTTGCGGCATTCTAGAACTGTTTCTTTCTCGGATAGGGCAGATTGACCTTTGTTTGATCTTTCGATCATTACTTGAGTTTTTGTCAACGGATTTGAGTGATTGTTGTTGTGTTGTCTTTGTGGCTTGATTAACTCTGATATCTATCACTTTTGTCATGGTGAAACACGTTTAGATTAGTCTCACACACGATTTCTTTAACAGATTGTTTTTCTGCCGAAGGGGTTGTGGTTTAATTGTTTCCGCTGCATAAGATTTTTAAATCTACCATTCACCCCCCCTATGGTAGCTTCTCACGTGCTCTTTGATCCTACAATTGGTATTAGAGCCGTGGTGCTCTAATCTTTGTGATTTGCGCGTGTTGTTGACTAATCATCACAGAGAAGTACTCTGCCAAACCTTGTGTGTTCGTTGGTATTGATATTCAGGTTTGGAAGGCACGCATGGAGGCTTTCATACAGGCACAAGGATTTGCAATATGGGAGAAGGTATACAAGCCTTACGAAGTTCCATCAAACGATCAAGTTATAGCTACAAATCTGAGAGATGTCGACAACAACAACAAGGCTCGGAACCTGATCATAAAAGGATTAACACAAAGCGACTTCGACCGTGTTATGCACCTCCGATCTGTATACGATGTGTGGAAAGCACTTTGTGACTACCACGAAGGATCCAACACGATAAAGGAGGTAAGACAGGACATGTTCAAGAAAGAATACATGCGCTTCGAGATGCAACCCAGTGAGTCCATTGATGACCTCTTTGCTCGCTTTAATAAAATTCTCAGTAACTTGCATAGCATGAATGTAAATTTTTCAGATGCTGAAAATGCTAGGCAATTGCTAAGTGCATTAGATATGTCAATTTGGGAGATGAAAGTCACATCTATTCGTGAATCTACTGTCATGAGTACACTTACTTTAGATGTGCTATATTCCAAGCTAAAAACTCATGAAATTGACATAATATCACAGAAGAACCCCAACAAGTTTATTGCTTTTGTTTCTCAACGTGATATGCCTAGCTCCGGTCAATCTTCATCTTGTGGTACACTTGCTTTGTTGTCCTCTCTAACACTTGAACAGATTGAGGAGTTTCTAGAGGAGGAGCTAGCACTTCTCTCTACGAGGTTCTCAAAAGCTTTGCAAAATGGGAGAACTAGAAGTAGAGGAAGCTCCGAACCTCAATGATGCTTTGAATGTGGTAAGACAGAACATTTTCGTTCAGATTGCCCGAACCTTTCAGGTCCTACCTCCTGGGAAGAAAAACTATCAAGGATAAAGCACTCCTCAACAAATGATAATAAGAAAAAGAAGGGCTTTACAGGTCGCCAACTGTTGGATAGTTTTATCTCAGCACTCCAGGAACTTGGCTCAAGCGACATGGACATTGGAAGTGATGAAGATGAAGATGATTTGGCAAACTTGTGCTTCATGGCGGGCAAGTCAAGATCAAGTATGGAGGAGGCAGAACACAACAGTGACAATGAAGATGTATGTCCTACTTGCGAAGAAGATTGTGATGCTATTTCTCGTGCCACTGTTATTGTTAAGAAAAAGGACAAAAATCCTAGCGACAATGCTGTTAAAATTGAGTCACAAGAATCTGAAATTAATTGTTTGAAATCCTTGATTCCTAGTGATGATTCTTGTTCCTCATGTGACTTAATATATGAACAATTGTCCTCCCTAAGAAGTGCACATACCTCCACACTTGATAAAATTGAAATTGAAAAGAACAAAAAGCTTGCTGCACTTAATATTGGAAACTTAAAAGGTGCTTCTTGTTCTACAATTGATTTGCATTGTTCTAGTTGTGATGATCTTGATAAGAAACTGCAAGATGCTATGAATAAAATCTCTATATTGAACAATGCTTTATGTTGTCATGAAGTTAAATATTGTTCCAATTGCAAATTAAAAGGAAAAACTTCATGTGAAAATTGCCTTGATATGTTCAATAAACTTGATAACATGCAAGACATTTGATTGGTTTTATAACGGGAATAAGAACCTAAAGTTGCTGCTGAATTCATCGAAGTCTTGCAATGATAAAACTGGTTTAGGTTTTGATTCTCATGCTCATGCTAAGGCACATCCACCTAAAATTGTAAAGTCATTAGGAAGTGGTTTGATTCAAACAGTTCCCAAACAAAAAGAATTGGTTTTCAAATCTGCAGGAGTATTATCTCATTCGGTTTCAAATAAAAATGTTGTTTGCTCATCTAGACATGAACACAAAGTTAAATTTCATTGTACCTACTGTGGTAGAAATGGTCATGTCATAGATTTTTGTTATAGACTAGCTAAACAACAGAAAAGGGAAATAATGGTTGCTAGATCTCATAACTTTCATGCAAAATTTGCTGCACATATTGAACCGAATGTACAACATACTGTTTTGAGTCAAAAATATTTAAAGTTCACCTCCAGACCTTCTGTTTTTGTCTCCGGAGCTACTGATTTTTGTGCTACACAAGTAACACCTTATAGGTCAGTAGTTAAGAATAAAAAATCTCAAACTTTGACTCATAAACCTGCTGTTTTGTCTCAGCTTTCGTGTGTTTTTCCTGCTGCACGTCGTGTGACTCAGTACTGGATTCTTAAATGCCTTTTGACTAACCCCAGTATTGAGTCATCGACGTATTGTGCTTCTATGTAGGTTACACATTTGAGGAAGGAGAACATTTGGATTGTGGATTCAGGTTGCTCACGCCACATGACCGGTAACAAAGATTGGTTCTCCTCCCTCTCTTTTGTGTCATGTGTAGAGAATGTTACTTTTGCCGATAATTCTTCAACTCCTATAATTGCTAAGGGTTCGGTTAGAGTAAATGATCACTGCACTTTGAAGGATGTGGCACTTGTAAAAAATTTGAAATACAACTTGCTTTCTGTTTCACAATTGCTAGATGAAAATCTGGAAATTATTTTCAATAAAAACTGCCGCAAAGTTGTAAGTTCAAATAGTGAGCTTATTTTAACATGTCTTGGTTTGGAAGAGTTTTTAAAGCTGATTTTGATATGTCTTCCTCTAAGCATAGGTGTCAAGTTGCTAATGATTCAAAGGAACTATATTTTTGGTATCGTAGACTTGGTCACGTAGGCTTTGATCACCTAACGTGTGTTAGTGCTCTTGATCGCATACGTGGGCTGCCTAAGCTTAAAGGGGACAAAGAAATTGTGTGTTCTTCTTGTAGACATGCTAAGATGGTTGCAGGTTCACATACTCCTCTCACAATGATCATGACAATTGAACCATGTAAACTTTTGCATCTTGACACCGTAGGACCTTCATGTGTTCAATCCTTAGGAGGTAAATGGTATGTACTTGTGATTGTTGATGATTATTCTAGATACTCTTGGGTTTACTTTATGGCTTCTAAGAATGAAGTTTTTAGTCACTTTAGAACTTTATTTCTTAGATTATCAATTGATTACCCAGGATCTTTAAAAGCAATTAGAAGTGATAATGGAACTGAATTTAAAAATCAATCTTTTGATCACTTTTGTGCTGAAAAAAAAAAATAGATCATCAATTTTCTTCACCATATGTACCTCAACAAAACGGTGTTGTAGAAAGAAAGAATAGAACCTTAGTTGAGATGGCTAGGACTATGCTTGATGAATATCAAACTCCTAGGAAATTTTGGGCTGATGTGTTAGCAACCGCTTGTTATGTCTCAAATCGTGTTTTCTTGCGTGCTAAGCTAGGTAAAACACCATATGAGCTCCGGTTTGGACATAGGCCTAGTGTTACACACTTTCGGGTCTTTGGATGCAAATGCTTTGTTATGAAACATGGTAATCTTGATAAATTTGAACCTAGATCCATTCATGGCATGTTTCTTGGTTATCCATCTCATACTAGAGGCTACCGTGTGCTTTTACTTGACACTAACAAAATTGTGGAGACTTGTGAAGTGTCTTTTGATGAAGCTATCCCAGGTACTAGCTCAAACATTGAAGGTCCATATCCATATCCACAGGGGGGAGCATTTTCGTTGAAAATGTGGAAGAATTGGAGCTGCTGCCCAGAAAATCAGCAGCTAAAGACTTTGGTTCAGCTCCGGATGTTAATTCTCAACAAGAACCGACAACCATCAATGCTGTTTCAAATCATCCTCAAGTCACAAGCTCATCGATTTGTGATGAACATGAAGAAGAAGAAGCTTGTGAGACATCTGTCCCCCTACAGTTTTACAAAGATCACCCCCACAATAGATGATTGGAAGCTTGCACGAACGAGTCACACGGTCCAGGTTTTGCGATCCAAACTCTTATGCTCATTCTGCTTGTGTTGCTTCTTTTGAACCCAAAGATACATCACACGCACTCACTAATGAATCTTGGATTATCGCCATGCAAGAAGAGTTAGAAAATTTTGAGAGAAATAATGTTTGGAAACTTTTACCTCCACCTCAAGGTCACACTTTAATTGGAACTAAATGGGTATTTAAAAATAAACAAAGTGAGGATGGGGTTGTGGTTAGGAATAAGGCTAGGTTGGTTGCTCAAGGTTTCACTCAAGTTGAAGGTCTAGATTTTGATGAAACTTTTGCTCCTGTTGCTAGATTAGAAGCCATAAGAATTTTGTTAGCTTTTGCTGCATCTATTGGTTTTAAGTTATATCAAATGGATGTTAAAAGTGCTTTTCTTAATGGCTACATAGATGAGGAGGTTTATGTGAAACAACCACCGGGTTTTCAAAATCCAGATTTTCCTAATCATGTTTACAAACTGTCCAAAGCCTTGTACGGTCTCAAACAAGCCCCTAGAGCATGGTATGATAGGTTAAAAACATTCTTACTTGAAAAAGAGTTTACCATGGGCAAGGTTGATAAAACTCTTTTTGTGCTTAAGCATGGAAATGACTCATTATTCGTTCAAGTATATGTGGATGATATTATCTTTGGTTGTGCTTCTCATGATCTTGTGTCCAAGTTTTCAGCAATGATGATTTCCGTATTTGAAATGAGTATGATGGGTGAACTCACTTACTTTTTGGGGCTGCAAATCAAGCAAACAAAGGAGGGTACCTTTGTGCATCAAACGAAGTATACAAAAGATCTTCTAAGGCGCTTTAACATGGACAAAAGCAAGCCTCTTCGAACACCAATGGGAACAACAATAACACTTGGACTTGATGAAGATGGTGAACCCGTGGATCAAAAAGAATATAGAAGCATGATCGAATCACTTTTGTACCTCACGATATCAAGACCAGACATACAATTCAACGTATGTCTTTGTGCACGGTTTCAAGCCTCCCCACGTGCTTCACATCGTCAAGCCATCAAAAGGATTCTCAGGTATTTACATGGAACTCAAGAATTTGGATTTTTTTTCTTCCTTCTTCCTCAACCGTTACTTTGAAAGCTTTTTCGGATGCTGATTTTGGGGGTTGTAGGATTGATAGGAAAAGTACTTCTGGTGCTTGTCATTTTCTTGGTAATTCTCTTGTTGCTTGGTCCTCTAGAAAACAAAATTCAATTGCAAAATCCACAGTCGAATCTGAATATGTAGCTGCTGCTAGTGCTTGCTCACAAATTCTTTGGATTGTTCAAACACTTAAGGACTATGGGGTTAATCTAGATAGTGTTCCACTGTTTTGTGATAACACTAGTGCCATTTGCATTGCTAAAAACCCCTTGCAACATTCTAGAACTAAGCACATTGACATTAGATATCACTTTCTCCGAGATATTGTTGAAAAAGGAAACATTGTGCTTCACCATGTAGATACCGAACAACAACTGGCTGACATTTTTACAAAACCTCTGGATTTCACTCGTTTTTGTTACATTCGTAGTGAAATAGGGGTTATGCATCCTCATGTCTTAAATTGAGGGGGAGTTTTGAAACTTGGGAAGTCTATGTATTTCTCTAGCATGACTTACTTAAATTGAAAATTACATTTGATCTCTAGCATGGCTTACACTACTTTATGTATTTCATTGATGTGATAATGTAAGATACTTGATAGTATGACTTGGATGAGCTTTGTTTATATGTATATGTTATAATATGCTCATAACAACTAAAGGGGGAGAGATAATTTGTTTATATGCTCATGAATTGTTGAATACATTGTCAAAGGGGGAGAGATAAGCATAAAGAGAAAGAGAATATGTGCATAAGAAGAGAAAATAAAGGGGGAGAGATAATATGGGATAATTTTTGGATTTTCTTCTCATTTTACTTTTGATTTACAAAGGGGGAGAAATCGCAGAAATTGCCTTCAAAACTTTTATGTGAATAAGCCATTGTTCGGATTTTAAATGGTGTTGCCAATGCAATCATCAAGGGAGAGATTGTAAGACCTATGTGTGTTGAATACATTGGCTTGTAGTGAATACACTTGCTTTGATGATAAAAGTTTTGAATATCACCAAACACCTTTTTTATTAAGGTCCGACTAGTTTTGGTTAGCTCCGGTGAGTTTTGTCTTTAGCTCCGGCGTGTTTTTGCTAAGCTCGGAGTTGATTTTTCTAGCTCCGGCTTTTGGGTTTAGTAGTTCCGACTAGTTCTGCTTAGCCTCGGCACTAGGTTCTACTAGCTTTTGTTAGCTCCGGCTCAAGGTCCGGGTTGCTCTGGCAAGGTCCGGAACTTGACAGCAATGCTTCTGTTTTTCATTTGCAATGTTTCGTACTTGCTTTACATCTCTAGAAAGATTGCTTAGTATTCATTTGCTAAGTCTTTGGTGCGTTTTTGGTTGATATGGATGATATCGTGTTACTGTGGTTTTGCAACATGCTTATGTGAGGTTCTCACGTAAGGTGTTGTTTTCGGAACTGACGTGAGTCAAGTCGCGGACTTGGGCTCATATGGATTGGTTGTTTATTCATGTGCAGGTGTTGCTTGAGTTCAATACATGGCTGGTGACGGGATCCATTGGACTAGTCTGAGGGAGGAGATGAGGTTCCAACAACCAAATTCAGGAGGATTTGTGGTTGAGCTGATCAGGTGGTTGCGCAACATGATTGAATCAAGAACAATGCATGTGAAGGTATCGTGGACGTCATTGGAAGATGTTTGCACATGTGCAAGGAGTGCATGGACGTGGCTACATGGTTCCGAGACGTGATGAAGAGATGTGGACGTAAAGAGTTGGTTGGAAAGGTTCAACCGACTAGGTTATGGACTCAGGCTGCGGCTGAGTCAGGTTTGACTCAAATATGGAAAGATTTGAGTTGGTTGTGATAGGATTTCGTGTGGGTCACGAATTTGAGTTGTTTAGGAATGTGGGATACGTTCCTAAGGTGTTTGGAAGTCTTATGATTGCTTCTATCTGCGTATAGAAGAATCCTAAGCAGCTATGGAAAGTTACAATTCGTGAACAGAGTAGGATTAGGTTCCTGATCTGACTTGAGTTGGCTTTCGAGCTGGTTATATAAGCAAGGTAGCCCAGAGCTCGTGGGGCACGACTTTGGGGCTGTTCCTGTTGTGTTCTATTGAATAAAATTCGTTGTTTGAAGGAACTTTTGTGCCTTGTTCGTCCGACTTGTTCCAGACAAGTTTTACTCGTCGAGTTTCTGGAGAGCACTACCTTTCGTCGGTAGTTTTATCATAACTCGTGTTTTATAGATCCAATTGACGTTATTCTTTTTGGGTTGTCTTCAAAACTTGATTATCTATCGTCTGTCAAAATTTCACCGTAATTGGATTTGTGGTCTATGATCTACACGAGTTTCTTTGCAGCGTTCCAGAACTGTTTTTTCTCGGGTAGGGCAAATTGACCATTGTTTGATCTTTCGATCATAACTTGAGTTTTTCTTGACGGATTTGAGTGATTCTTGTTGTGTTGTCTTCTTGACTTGATTCTCTCTGATATATATCACTTTTGTCACGGTGAAACACGTTTAGATTAGTCTCACACACGATTTCTTTAACAGATCGTTTTTCTGCTGAAGGTGTTGGGGTTTAATTGTTTCCACTGCGTAAGATTTTTAAATCTACCATTCACCCCCACCTCTGGTAGCTTTTCACGTGCTCTTCGATCCTACAAGCCAAGGTACTCGTCACTTTTGCTGGTGGTGTGGATGGTGAAGAAGGTGCGGAAGAGCTCGACGCAGGGGGGAATACCCACCCACATCTCGCAGAAGTGGACAAAGATCGACATCAGAAGAATGGAGTGGGGGCCAAGGTGGTACATCTTTAGACCATAGAAGTCTAGCAGCATCAAGAGAAAAGTGGAGAAGGGTGGGATCGGTCCCACCATGGTGTATGCGCAGAAGTACACCATGTCGCCGGCGTGCTCCTTCTTGAACGGAAGCTTGCTAGCGTGGACCAGGTGATTGAAGGAGTCACTGGACCACCCCATGAGGGCCCGGACCTTCTTCAGATCACCATCAGTCTTAAGGCGGCTCCTGAAGAGACCCAACTCCATCGCATCACAGCGGGGCGAGAGATGGAAAGCTAGCTAAAGATTGGAGGATTCGAGCGCAAGCTCAAATGAAGGCGTAAAGAATCCCCAAACGGTGCACGCTTTCCTTCTTAAGTAAGCCACCACAACGCTTGGATGGAAACCGCAGAGGAGCCGACGACACAGTTCAAAAACTTCACCCTGCCAATGACATGGGGGCCTGGGGCCACCCCGACGATCAAGTCGAGGTCCTTACCCAGGCGAATGGTTGTCATCATGAAAGGCGGGAAGCTCGAGGGCGGCGGCCTGACAAGGCGCATGGAACCGATACGGTTTTTGTATCAGGAACCGGCGACCTTCAATTGTGTGAGATCCGCACACTCAGATCTCACCTGCCGCATCCTGGATATGCCACGCGGTGATGGTTTAACTGCGAACTACCGCCATCGGCACACCCTAAGACCCTTGAAGACACAGCTCAAAAATCGAAGGATGGACCCACCTCCGGCAGAACGACTTCATCCAAAAGGTCTCTCCTAGAGGTGGGCCTAGGGGGCCACTCTCGGTTCCTTGCATACCGTATACCCTTCAGACTGCAAAAAGACCAAAGGAACTTCACCTGCCTGAGTTGAAGACCCCCAAAAGCCCCATGTGTCATACGGGACCGGACCTGCCTCCGTTCTATAGTTGTACACGTGTCGGTATCAGAGCTTCCCTCTTTTGGGGGTTAGGTCCAGGGGTGCCGCGTGTCCAACCACCGGACCTATCCGTCCTAGACAGTAAGCTCCGGAGCTGCCACGTGTCCAACCACCGGACCTTCAACTTCAACGATTAGAAAGGAGGACCCCCAACGGCTCGGACCTTCAAGGGGCAATCAAAGACTTCAAGACCCGATTAAGTGTCATTAATACCATATTAATGACACATGATCGGAGGGCCCTTAATACCAGTAACAGCACTGTCAAGGCCCGTTACCACACTATTAAGGGTAATTAACCTCATCAATTGTGTATTAAGCATCAGTAACTGCACGGGCCACATGTCGGGCCAAGCTAATGGTGTAACGACCAGTCCTTGTACTATAAAAGGACTGGTCGAGTGATACACAAGGGGGGTTCTTCCAGACCTCTTCCATACTTGGCTCTAACACACACCCTCACAAGTGCTCAAAGGCTCAATACAACAACTACACACCCCGTGGAGTACAGTATTACACTTAGGTGGTCCGAACCACGTAAATCCCCATGTCTACTTGCCATCGTGTTCTGAATCTCTACACGGCCATTACCGAAATACAAACTCCACGGGCTACCAGTGGTAGTGCCAGGAGAATTGCCAGAACCAGACTCTGACAGCAACACCTTCTATTCCGCGCGACAAACATGCAAAACAAACATTACAATCAGATAATGGTCATATATTACTCAATATGCCATGATATGCATGATTGATGCAATTGTGAGGTAAAACTTGTCAATGAGTTGCTATTAATGTTTACTAACTAGTTACAATGGATTATAAAAAGTTTGAACAAGTTTCGAGTTGAATTGAATCAAATTGTAATCAATTCAGCCAAAACAGATTCAAAGACCGACAAGTCCGGTATCTGGGCCGGACTAGTACGCCCTGTCCAGAACAGCAACAATAGGGTTTAGGAAAGCGTGATCAAGGGGTAAAATCACATGAGAAATTTGATGTAGAAGGTATAATGCATGTTTGGAGATCCAAAGATGAGAATTGGGTAAAACACTTCAATCTTGATGCTAGGGTTTGACAATGAGATGTTGAGGATGATTTGATGATGAAGAACGTCGATGTCGAAAAGTTGATGAAGATTGCACTTGCTTGATCTTTCTCCTTCTGATCCTCTTCCTTCTCCTTGCTGCGGGATCTTCTCTTGATGGCGGCACACGACAAAGAAATGGCAGTGAGAGTTTTCCAACATGTGCAGAGGTGTGGGGGTATTGGGTTGCTTATATAGGGGTGGAGAGGTAGGGTTTTGGGGTGGATTCCAAGTAGATTTTGGTAGAGAACGAGAGGGGCTGTGGTAGGGTCCACTTGGGCTCCCCTAAGGTTGGGCACCAAGTTCTTGGGCCCAATTAAGGCAATTGCCCAATAACTTAACGTGGAAGAGAATTGAATCTGAGTTGGACTATGAAGGCCGGACTAGTACGCAAGGATGGCCAGACAAGTCCGTTTTGGAACATAGACAAAATCGGACAAGTCTGGTGCTGGGTGTCGGACAAGTCCGGCGCTTTGGCAAGAAATCGGTCTGGACTAAAACCACATCGGACTAATCCGCTCAAAGTCGTACAAGTCCGGGAAACATCAGAAACTACATCGGACTAGTCTGTGGAATGTGCCGAACAAGTTCGGTGTTCTGAACAACTGAATTTCTCAAATAGGAAAGGGACACCGGACTAGTCCGGGGTTGAGGCAAGACAAGTCCGCACACTGATAGACTTAAATTGCTAATTAGCCATAAATTCATTTTAATAATGTTCCTTTTTCAGTTGCTTTATGTTAACCATGTATGAGGATGCATGAAATGCATTATGCTTGAAAATGAGAGAATTACAAACAGACCCCCCTTAAAATGAATCCCACCCTCGAGATTCGACGTAGAAGAAAAGAGATAGGGACATTCTCTCTTGAGACCCTCTTCTCGCTCCCAGGTTGCTTTTGACTCTGAATGATGCTTCAATTGCACATTGCACCATCGAATCACCTTGTTCCTTGTGACCCTCTCCATGGTTTCCAAAATTTTTATACGTTGCTCGACATAGGTGAAATCTTCCTCCAGCTCCATTTCTTCCATCGATACTTGCTCTTATAGGACCCTCAAGCACTTCTTGAGCTAAGAAACGTAAAACACATCATGAACATCGGAAAGATGTGCTGACATCTCCTGCTTATATGCTACTTGTTCCCATTTGTCCAAAATCTTGAATGGTCCAATATAGCGAGGTGCCAACTTTCCTTTGACATTAAGTCGCTTATGTCCTCGCAAGGTGACACTTTGAGATATATGAAGTCTCCCAGCTCAAAGGCTGAGCTTATCCATATATTATCCGCACAACCTTTATGTCTCGACTGAGCCCTCAAATTCTCGCGGATTGTCTGAACTTACTTTTCAACATCTTGTTTTACATTCAGTCCAAACACTTGGGTCTCTCCTGTCTCATTCCAAAACAAGGGTGTCCTATAACTTTTCCCATACAATGCTTCATAGGCAACATTTTCAAGCTTGCTTGATAACTGTTGTTGTAAGAGAATTCTGCATATGGGAGACTTATGTCCCAACTCCCTCCATACTTTAGTGCACATGTTGTTAGCATGTCTTCCAATATCTTATTCGTTCTCTCAGTTTGCCCATCCCTTTGAGGGTGATATGCAAAACTAAAATTCAATTGAGTTCCCATAGACTCGTATAGGTTTTGTCAGAACCTTGAGAGAAATTGAGAACCTCTATCGGATACTATTTTCTTTGGTACTCTGTGCAAACACACTGTTCTTCCCATATGCAATTTTGCCAACTTTGCTCTGCTATAAGTAGTCTTGACAGGAATGAAATATGCTGAATTGGTCAACCGATCCACAATAAACCATATGGAATCATTCTGCTGAAGTGCGACCCAAACCAACTATGAAATCCATACCCACCTCTTCCCACTTCAATTACGGAATCTTCAATGGCTGCAATAATCCAGCTGGCCTTTGATGTTCATCCTTGATTCGTTGGCATACATCACATAATGCGACATTTTCAGCTATGTCTCTTTTCATGCCATCCTAACAATAGCACGTCCTCAGGTCCCTGTACATTTTTGTACAGCTAGGATGGATTGAGTAAAGTGAGTCAAGTGCCTCCTTTAATATCTTCTATCAGAGGCGCTTCTCATTAGGCACAGCATCCGTATTCTAGGCCATAGAGTACCATGGTCGTTATCATCAAATCTGAATTATCTCCCTTCTTGGGTTCTGTCCTTGATTTCCTTGATTTCCTTATCGTTCATTTAACCTTCTCAAATTTCTTGTTCCAAGGTCGGATTTAACTCCATTATTTTCATCTCATTCACAAATCCAAGATTCAACTGCTCAAACTCCTAGCATAGCTCTGGTGACAACTCCCTAACAGTGAGCTGGTGGCTTGATACCTTTCGACTCAAAGCATCAACCACTACGTTGGCTTTTCCCAGATAATAATTGATTCCCACATCATAATCCTTAATGAGTTCCAACCATGGTCGTTGCCTCAAATTCATATCCTTTCACGTGAATATGTACTTGAGACTCTTATGATCCATATAAATCTCGCATCTATGGCCAAGAACGTAATGTCTCCAAATCTTCAATGCATGCACTACGGCTGCAAGTTCGAGATCATACGTAGGATAATTATTCTCATGTTTATTCAATTGTCTGGATGCGTAATCTACTACTCGGCCTTCTTGCATCAATACACAACTAAGCCCTTGCCTTGAAGCATCGCAATAGATATCAAAGCTCTTGCTCACATCTGGCAATACCAACAAAGGTGTTCTTGTTAACCTCTTCTTTAGCTCCTCAAAACTATCTTGACAAGATTGAGTCCACTTGAAAGGCTCCTCCTTCATTAATAGTTCAATCATGGGCTTCACTATCTTGGAAAAGTCCTTAATGAATCGATGGTAATATCCAGCCATTCCAAGGAAACTCCATATTTCCTTCACATTCTGCGGCGGTTCCCACTTTAGCACATCTCTAACCTTCCCTAAGTCTACCGACACTCCTCCTCCAAAGATGACATGGCCTAGAAACGATATCTCTCTCAACCAGAATCGGCACTTGTTAAACATGGTGTACAACAAGTGATCTCGCGATTTTTGCAAAGTCAACCTTAGATGCTCTTTGTGCCCCTCTTCGCTTTTTGAGTAGATCATGATTTCATCAATGAACACTACCACAAATTTATCCAAATACTCCATGAAGACCTTATTCATGAGGTACATGAAGTATGCGGGTGCATTAGTCAATCCAAATGACATGACCGTATACTCATAGGATCCATATCGTGTTCGTAAGTTGTTTTACGTATGTTTGATGGCCAAATCTTTATATAGAAATATCCTGACCGAATATCAGTCTTAGAGAATATTATAGCTCCCTTCATTTGGTCGAATAGATCCTCTCTGCGGGGCAGAGTGTACTTATTCTTAATTGTCATCTTGTTGAGAGACCAGTAATCCGCACACATTCTTTGGGATCCATCTCTCTTATCTACTAAAGCACTAAGGCTCCCCATGGCGACGAACTTGGGCGTATAAAACACTTCTCTAACTGCTCTTGAATCTGCTTCTTGAGCTCTGCTAATTCCTTAGAAGGCATCCTATATGGCCTCTTTGCTATAGGTGCAGTTCCAGGTATTAAATCAATGACAAACTCGATGTCATGATCAAATGGCATACCTGGAAATTCCCCAAGAAACAGTTATGGGTACTCACAAACAACCGGAATTTCCTCCAAAGTTACTCCTTCTGCGTGATTTACACTTGCCTTCTCGGTTGTCAGCTGATCTGCCTTGAATTCTATACTGACTCCTTCTTCCTTTGTTAATTGCAATGTCCAAGTGGCACACTAAATCACTCCGTTATGCTCCCTTAACCAATCCATTCTAAGTATAATGTCCCAACCTTGCGAATTCATGACTATAAGGTTGGCGAGGAAATCTACCCCCTTATGGGAATACTTACTTTTGGACATACTATATTCGTGCTCATCTCCCGTCCAGGAGATTTAACCAATAGAGTATACTTCAGGTATGATATAGGAATGCTATGCTTTGCAACATACTTTGATGAGATGAATGAATAGGATGCTCCAGAATCAAATAATATAGTAGCAGGGTTGGAGTTTGCGAGAAACATACCAATCAAAACATCTTCAGCTTGCTGAGCCTCTTCTACAGATATATGGTTCACCTTGCCACGAGCGAAATTATGTGGTCCTCGGTTGCCTTGAGTTGCTCCTCCATTGAGCCTAGGACTTTGCCTTGGAGCATTGTTCAGCTGTCCTTGACCTGGTCTTGGGCATTGATCTGCAGAATGTCCCACTTGACCACAATTAAAGCAAGTTTTTGCACCAGTGGCGCCTGAGAAATTAGGGCGAGGGTGATTCTGAGCATAATCAATCATATTTGGACACGGTGCAGGCTGCATAGGTAAGCAAGGTCCTTGCATGGATGGGCGTTCCTGCATTTGCTGTTGCGGTCGAGGTGGATAAGCAGAGTGGTATGAAACAACATACGGGTTTCTAGGGTTGTAATATGGTGCAACAAGTGGTGCATAGCGAGGGCGGGTATTGCCTCCCTGCAGCTGTCCATGATATGGCATTTTCCTCTTGTTGTCTTGTTCGATTTCACGAACCTTTTTCTCAACCACAATGGCTTTGTCAACAAGCCTCTCGAAGTTAGCATAATCAGTGTTGAGCAACTGAACTTGAATTTCATTGTTAAGACCCCTCATAAACAAGTATTGTTTCATGTTATCAGTACTGATGTCCTCTAGAGCATAACTAGACAATTGAGTGAATTTGTTGAGGTATTCACTCACACTCATCTTCCTTGCCTGAGGTTTTCAAATTCTTGTCTTCTCACTATCATGACTCCCTCGGGATATAGTGAGAGCGGAACTTCTCCTTAAATTCAGCCCAAGTGATTCCCTCTTGATTTTCATAAGCATTGCAAATGGCTTTCCACCAATGTGCAGCAACTCCAACCAACTGGTGTGAGACAAAAAGAACCGTCTCCCTGTCGTCGCACTGGATGATGGCGAGTTTCTTCTCAATAGATTTGAGCCAATCATCAGCTTCCATAGGATCATTGGCTTGAGCAAAGGTAGACGGCCTGATTCTCATGAGCTCACCCGGACGGTTGGGGTGTGGCGGGGGTGGTGGTGGTGGAGACACGTGGGGCTGATTCTGGTTTTTGGTTGCAGCTGTCCAAGGGTTTGCATCACGGTCTGTATAAGCTGATTCTACATACCCAACAACTGCTCAAGGTTCCTAGCCCCAGGTCCAAGTCCATTGTTGTTTTGAGGTACTCCATTATTCTCCTCCTCACCATTAGCATTCCTTTGGTTACGAGTCCTCGACATCTAATGGTGAAAGAATAGCAGAGGCGCAACAATTTAGAATTTGAAAAGAAACGCCCCCAATTATATGCATCAAGGTATATATAACTAAACAACTCTCTTATTACTACTAAAAACCCTACTAGAGGATGTGTACAAGCATCCCACAACTCTCTACTACGTGCGGATGTGGACAAAATGCTAAGCATCTCACAAGTCGCACCAAGCTCACAAGCACAAGCACACACCATGAAAATTCAGCACACCATATTAAATATAAATAAAACTATCTAAACACTTTTCTAACTTCTAGACAGGAGACCTAGACTTAATTGTGTGAGCCGTGGGTGTCTTGGCCATGAGGCGGCGAAGGCGACAACGACGGTGAGGCATACATGGGCGCACACAAAGGTGAGTTGGCCGTCCATGTAGGCGCTATAGAGGTTGTCACACCGTTGACTTCCATGGTGGCATAGACTTCCTCTTGCTTTTCCATGATGAACAACTTCTTACAGAGGTAAAAGATCTCTTCCATGGCATCAGCATAGCGATTTTCCAAATTGACCAATACTTCCTGAGATCTATAATGGCACGAGAATTGATTTGAGCTCCGTCTTGTGGTTTTAAGATTTCCATCGTTCCACTCTTGCGATGCAGGTGTAGTGCAAAACTAGTACCTCCAACTTACTCTCGATAGATGTGGTACAATCCAGTGAGTGCATCCCAAGCAACGTCATCAATAGTTTGCTCCCTGGTGGATCTCCATGTGGATGCAAAGTGTCGGGTGATCACCTCATCTTTGGCAAGAACAATAACTTGAGCTCTCCATTCTTCATGTCCACAGTGAGGAATCCTCTTATCATAGTATTTCGGGTGCATTTTGCATAAATCAAGGAACTCCTTCAATTGCTTAGCTACAAATCCTCCATCAGTGCCGTCGGAACGGAATTCTCGGGCATCATGGTAAACTATACTTTTGTCGTCCTTTCTGGCTTCGCTATGTTGCGATAAACTCCTTTGAGCTTCGGGTACCTCTTCTGGTGCTGCGGGTTCATCCTCTTGTGGTTCATCCTCATGCGCCTCGTTTTCACCGTCCTTATGTGTATCGTCTTCCTCCTCCTCATCATCATAGATTTTCACCTCTTCAGGATCTTCCTCCTCCTCATCATCATAGAATTTCACCTCCTCAGGATCTTCCTCCGTTGTGTTGGAGTGTTCATGCTCAACTTCCTTTACGGCTGAACTCACGTCCTCCTCCTCTTGGGCTGGTTGCATTTGCGGCTCCTCGCTACGCCTAAGCTTCTTCCAAGGGGTGGCAAACAAGCTCTCTTGCGGGCTGCCATTTTGGTATGAGCCATCTATAAGAAAACATGAGAATATTAGAGGAAAATATAAATATCAGTTCTGAAGTTGCAGCAGCCATAAATTAAGATGAGAGGATGTGCATTTGGTCAAAAAGATGGAAAAGTGGCAAAAATTGCAGCAGCAGCAAAAACACAAAATTTCCCTACATTACATAGCGAGTGGAAGGCAAAATAATGCAAAACAGGCAAATTTTTAGTAGGGAAGAAGTCCTATGTGGTTTGTGGTGTCCCTTCTACCTAGGCCTTCGTCCTACGGTCAAACTAGACTCTGATACCAATTTGGAACACCCGATTTTGGAAAATGAACCAAGTGTGATGCATATGTGTGTCCAGGATGTTTAACACACGTACACAAGTGGTTCACAAACGATAAACACATTATAACCATGTCTCAAATAATAACACTAATAACAGTACCTCATTACAAACCAAATAGTCTTGAATACAAGATCTAAAAGACTGCAGCAGAAAACACTAAACACTCAAACTCCACAGGCAAGCTTGACGGTAACACACACGCCTATAACTCCTCAAAGACCTCTAGGTACTCCACGTTGTTGCTTGCCACTGAATTTGTTGGGGAATAGCAAGGGTGAGCACATGTCGTACTCAGCAAGTGTGGGAAAGTATGACATGAAGCTTAAACAAAGAATGATAATTAAAAGGCTATTTGCATAAAAGTACAATCAAAACTACTGAATATGCAATAATATGATCATTAAGTGAGGTCAATCCATAATAACATGAAAACCATTAATTTCGTGTCCAATACCATAATTCCAACATAAATAATGAAAACCATCATAAATATGCAATATACAACTCATAACTGTCCATTCAACTCAATATTACTATTTTCATGTTTCAAACCCAATTACGGTAACATTACTGATTCCCATTTTAATTCCAACCATTAAAAAAAATTCAAGGTCCACAACTCTAATCATGTGAGGGTCCAGGTGGCTCATAACCGGGAGATGACTATCATGACAGTTTTAAAAACTCTGCAGAGGGTGTACCACTTTACCCCCTAGTTGTGATTTCATCGCCTTTTGATGACTAAGGAATCTCAATAATGCCGTCTCACAATTCCTTAGGTTTCATCGGTGGTGATGTCTCCAACTGAGCACATCCATCCAAGGGCCCCCTCTTGCGCCATTTGGATACACGGGTAGTCCCACCATCAATATAAACCCATCCGACTACCCCTTCCCCGAGCTTTGCAATGGTCAAAAAATACCAGCAACACACTAATTAGTCAGCTAAGTCGCGCCCATACTTGTCCCTATGGTGGCACTATAAAACCTTGGTTGTCGCTGGACGAACCGATCCTTAGATTTAAAGCAAGCAAAAAAACCATAATGGTCCAACCCATTCCACGTGACTGGCTTGCATAGATCCCTAGGTACCATGTTGCTAAAAAGGTCATTATTATCAATTCTCATCATTCTTGCATTCAATAGTTCATAATTAAGTATTATGATTATTTCCCAAACCCAATTGAGTATAGCGAAGCAAAAGTGTAAAAAGACCCTTCCCGACTCTCTACATTCTGTTCAAGCGACAAGAGTGGTCATACAAAACTAGTAAACTCCTATAATTGGGTTTTCCCATCAATTTGACACGAGCATGCAATTTTGCAAACAAAACATTTAAAACCTGGATCAAAATGATCAAGGACACTTGCCTTGCTCTTGAGCTTGGTTTGGATCGAAAGCCTTGAAGTTTTGGTTCTGCAAGTCCTCAAAAGCACTCTCTATAGCGACACCTTCTATTCCGCACGACAAACATGCGAAACAAACATTACAATCAAATAATGCTCACATATTACTCATGCCATGATACACATGATTGATGAAATTGTGAGGTAAAACTTGTTAATGAGTTACTATTAATGTTTACTAACTAGTTACATTGGATCATAACAAGTCTGAACAAGTTTGGAGTTGATTTGAATCAAATTAAAATCAATTCAGCCAAAACAGATTCAAAGATCGGACAAGTTTGGTATCTGGGCCGGACTAGTCCGCCCTGTCCAGAACAGCAACAAAAGGGATTTCTGGACAGCAGGATCAACGGATAAATTCATGTGGGAAATTGGATGTAGATGGTATATCGTGTGTTTAAAGATTTAAAGGTCGAGAATTGGGTGAAACACTTGAATCTTGATACTAGGGTTTGACAATGAGATGTTGAGGAATATTTGATGATGAGGAACATCAATGTCGAAAAGTTGATGAAGATCACACTTGCTTGATCCTTCTCCTTCTTCTCCTCCTCTATCTCCGTGCTGCTGGATGTTCTCTTGATGGCGGCACACGGCAAATAAACGGCAACGGGGGTTTTCTAACGTGTGGAGTGGTGTGGGGGTATTGGGTTTCTTATATAGGGGTGGAGAGGTTGGGTTTTGGGGTCGATTCCATGTAGATTTCGGTGGAGAACGATCGGGGCCATAGTAGGGTCCACTTGGGCCTCTCTGAGGCTGGGCAGGAAGTTCTTGGGCCCAATTAAGGCAATCACCAAATAAATTAATGTGGAAGAAAATAGAATCCAAGTTGGACTCTAAAGGCCGGGCTAGTCCACAAGGATGGCCGAATAGTCCATTTTGGAACAGAGACGAAATCAGACAAGTCTGATGCTGGGAGCCGAACAAGTCCGGGGCTTTGGCAAGAAATCGGTCCGGACTGAAACAACATCAGACTAATCCGCTCAAATTTTGACAAGTTCAGGAAACATCAGAAACTACATCGGACCAGTCTGTGCAATGTGTCGGACAAGTCCGGTGTTCTGATTAACTGAATTTTATGAAACAAGAAAGGGACACCGGACTAGTCTGGGGTTGAGGTCGGACAGGTCCGCACCCTTAAAGACTTAAATTGCTGATTAGCCCTAAATTAATTTAATCAGCTTCCTTTTTAGGTTGCTTTATGTTAACCATGTATGAGGATGATTGAAATGCATTATGCATTAAAATGAGGGTGTTACACAACAACAAGTGGTGTCCAATTCACAACACTTCGAGTCACAGCATCGGAAAGTGTCATGAAGTCAAGAGGCTCGCGTAGCATGTACAAAAAAACAAGCAAGAGCGTCGAGAAGATGCACCCTTCCGGCAGCGAGAGGGTAAACAAAAGGAAGACTCGGAGGCCGCCGAAGAGGATTTGGGGTTCCAAGACCCCAAGAAGGCTTTAAAGGCTGTCTACAACAATGTTGACGGCTCTGACTCCAGCTCCGACAACGAGAGAAGGAGGGCTCTCCATATGATGCATGGAGTGTCGTGGGACATTACTTCTCGGTGTGTAGTAAAAACTTTGCGTTGGAAATTAGCTGCTGTAGCTCCCACCATCAAGGCAGATCCACATTGGTAGTGGATGGATACTTTGATAACTTTCGACACCTTCGATTCGCCAACGAACATGGTGGGAGATGGATATCTTCTGCTGATAATCTCCCTGACCATCAACAACCTATAACTCTTCCACGTCCTAGTTGATGGCGGGGCGGCACTCAACCTCATCAGTTTTGCAGCTTTCACGAAGCTACAGGTCACCATGTTGGACATTAACCCTCACGCCTCCGGAGTGGGTCTGGGAGCCATTGCTCTGCTCTGTTGTGTCTCTCTCCTGATAACATTTAGGACACATGAGAACTACCATTCGGAGAAGCTAATCTTCGAAGTGGTGGAGATTAGTCTTCCCCTCAATGCCATCCTTGGCAGACCATCTTTGTACCGGTTTGTGGCGGTAGCCCATTACGGCTATCTGGTATTGAAGATTCTGACACCTACGAGCATCCTTAGGATTCGAGAAGATCGTATTGCTGGAGTAACCGCACTGGAGAAGCTGCATGCGCTCACCACCGCGCATGAAGCTGATGCCAACAAGGAGGAGTTGGCAAATAACCGCCGAGCACGCGCCAACATGGCTCAACATCTGCACACCGCATGCAGCCAAGCAGCGATGACAATGTTCCTCTCACAGTTGTCCAAATTGTTAAAGAAGCGGCTTAGACCACTGGCATTGTGGGAGGCTTGGGTGACAAATAGGAACTCGTGCTCATCACCTTCCTCCAGACTAATGTCGATGTGTTTGCATGGAAACCATCACAATTGCCCGAGATTCCCATGTAGGTGATTGAGGACCATCTGAAGATCTACCCTGATGCACGATCGATACAACAGAAGCTCCAGAACCATTCCATCGAGCAGCAAAACTTTGTTCTTGAAGCAGAAAACTTCTTGATGCTAGATTCATCTGGGAGGTTCATCATCCACGATGGCTGGCAAGCCCATTCTTTGTCCCCAAGGCTGTCGGGAAGCTTTAGATTTGCATCGACTACACCACACTCAATAAGACATGTACAAAAGACCCTGTTGAAGTGTATTGATGACACTTCCACTGGTATTATTAGTAGTCTGCGAAGGTTCGTACTTAGGTGGGGCGCTAAACAAGATCCAAGGGCGAGGTGACACGTGGATTTTACATGGTTCGGTCCGCCTCAGCGTAATACCCTACTACACCAGATGTGTGTTGTTTGTATTGGAATTCGTAAGCCTGAGCTTAGTTGTGTATGTGACCAGCTGAGATCGGTTGGGCTTTCTATCATGTAGTGCAACCCTTTTATATGCAAAAGACTGGCTGTTACAGTGTGCCAGGGCCCGACAGGTGGTCCTAGCCGTATTAACCACCCTATACATGATCTATAATAATGGTGGTTAATAGCATGTTAACGTCCCTTGATGGCAGCATTACCGCTCTTGATAGCCTCTTGATCGTGCGCCATTAACACAGAGTTAAACACACTTTAACCAGGTCTTTTAAGGATGGTTTTATTGCCCTTAAATGTCAGCACCTTTGAAGATCCTGGAGTCCTCTTGTTGTAGAAGTAGATCCGGACACTTGACATGTGTTCACACTAAAGCTTCCCCTCAGCGGGGAAGTAGGTCTGGTGTTATAGGACACATGGCAGCATTGGAGCTTCCCACAGCGGGGAGGCATGTCTGGCATTGCAGGACACGTGGCAGTGTTGGAGCCACCCTAAGGAGGGAGGCAGGTCTGGCATTGCAGCACACGTGGCAACGCTTGAGCCCCCTAAGGAGGGAGGCAATTTTGGCACTACAGGACATGTGATAGTGCTGGAGCCAACCTAAGGAGGCAGGCAGGTCCAACACTGCGGGACACGTGGCAGCACCGGAGCCAACCTAAGGAGGGAGGCAGATTCGGCGCTGCAGGACACGTGTTGCCTCCATAAGTCCACAACACTAGCAGGTGGATCTCAACGCGTCTTCTTCAGGTACGAAGGGATACCTGGTATGCATGATATTGATAGTGGCCCCCGAGCCGACCTCTGGTGATATTCTGAGGTTTTGTTGCCGGAGGTGGGGCCATTAACTCTCCCGTGTTGTTGCTTCATCTTTACTCTTGGGACACGCGACCTTTCTTGATTTAGCAGCTGAGATACATGACGTGCGGATCTCATGCAATTGAAGGATGGCGGTTCCTAATACAATTTTTGTATTGATTCCAACGCAAAGTGGTAATAGGACATGTTTGTCATTGACGAGGTAACTTTGTTGAGCATGATCAAGGTATGAATGCAGTTGTCATCTAAGTGTTGCAGAGGCTTAATAAAGGGAGAGGCTTTGCAAGGGCACATAAATTTTACGCACTGATCTGTTCTTGCTCATAGAGTTCTCCTCTTGAACCCTTGCATTGAGCTCCCACATTTGCTCCACTTTGCGGTGATGCAACTCAGATTTCCCCCAGCAAGATTGTGAGCAAAAGGGATCTTACAAGAGTCCGAAAGCTGATGGGTGTTTGTATTTCTTAACACCACAGAGTTATCCGCAAGCGCACGGAAATACTGTTGTAGCACTTCCCCTTAAGGAGTATTCCGAAGGGTATCAAAGCCAAAGAGCGTGTGTGCTAATCTTTCGAACTAGCTCACCCAAGGACACAAAGTTGTTTGGTAGGAAAGGAACAGAGAGGAATTCGAAATATTGATCCTAATTCATGGTATTTTGCAGTAGATGCTTGCTTCGGGCACGGGCTTACGCCTAGCAATACTAGGACGACTCCAGCCAAGAGCCCATGGCATAGCTGAACGTGGAGGATTATGAAGGACAGATAGGGTTGTCACCAACTCTTGCCTACCTCTTCAATCTGTGGGTCTACGATATATCCACTGATGATTTATAACCTAAGCACCACGCTTACATTCTAAATCACTACTGTAATTGTTTCGAACACAAAGCTACAACTAGAGCCTCTAATGAATTAAAGCAGTGAACCCACAAGTAACTACTTGTGCAAACTACTAAGAATAAAAGATCAAACTTGTATTGAATTCACAAAGGCTTACTTGATTGAGTAAAACCTTGTAGGGGTACATGTGTAGAAAAGAAACATGACAAGCCCAAGCCTCCTTCTCCTAGACTCTTCACCACACACTCCTTCTACTTTGGTAGCCTCTAGGATTACTCTAAACCTTTGGAGTGTAGCACTATTCTCAACTTTTGGTGTGTGTGAGAAGTGAGGTGAGGGGGTATATTTATAGGTCGATAAGGGTCGGTTCCCGCCATAATTAACGCGCGAATTAGTCACCATTGACTCCAGGGAGTCGGGAGGAGCCAACACGTGTCATTTGACCGGGTTTGGCACCAAGAAGGGGTCGGCCGAACCCCTAGTTCGGCCGACCTGGTCAAGCCTCCCCTCTGGGAGTGCTCCCTCCAAGTGGCTTCCAGGTGGGCTGCCTTGATGTATATGGATGCAACACCATTGGATCTCCTCGTATTCTTCTGTTTGTGGGCCATTTGATCCATGTGTTGCCACGTGTCATCCCTGATTCGTTGAAATCCATTTTCATGGATTCATCCCTGCATGTTTTGGTATTTTGGGTAATAATTCACCTGGATACAAATAAACACCAATACTTGTGGAATTGGGTTAGTGTATAGCCGTACCACTATGTTTTGTGTTTCTTTTATGCACATTATGAGGTGAATTGACGGTCAAAATATGGTACTTACGGACCGTCGGCATACTCCCCCACACTCAGTCCTTTGCTCGTCCTCGAGTGAAGGCAAGAAGAACTAGAGTGTTGTCATGAATTTGCTATAAGGTAGAAAATAAGGACACTAGATATTTCAACTTAAACCTGAATTCATGGATCCCCTTTATGTATGTGGCTACCACATCATTCTTGGGTGTTTGAAAAGTGGAACGATTAGAATAAAGTTTCCTTGATCATTCTCTGCTTAAATGGTTTAGCAATTGCTATATTTGAAAGTCATAGGAACATTTGCCCTTGCCTTCTCGATCAGAATCTCTCAAATCTCTCAAAGTGTTTGAGTTCTCACCATGGCATATTTTGCCAATTCTTGTCCCTATACTAAAAGTGGCTATATCTGGAGCTTGGTAGGGATGAATGTTGCACACATTTGCAATTCATATGTTACTAAGTCAAAAACTTGATCCTATGAGAGACTTATGCAATGAACAAAGTGAAGGGAAAAATTCTTGTGCACATGAATGGATTGAGGGGTGAGGTGATAACTCCCATGAATTTGCTCTTTTTTTAGGGATGAAACATGGCTACTTTTTTTGAGCACTCTTAGTTTTTTTCAAGAGTGGATGCTTTTTCTTTTTCTTGTAGCCATGTCTTCTACTCCTTTTTATTTTTAGAGATGCTTTCATTTGTATTGTATGGAGTTTCTTTTTGACGGATGGGTAATCGATGGATGCAAACTCAATGTCAGAAATTTTGCATCAATGGAGTGCACAAGAGTTTTCAATTCAAAAAAGTTCATGCATGTCACTCAATTGGGTCACGGGTTTGACAAAGTTCAATGAAAAACAAAGTGGCATATGCTTGTGGTTTTCAATGAATGTATCGTAGGGCCTTGGTGGGTATATAAATTTCCAATGAGAGATTTAGGCAAAGTTCAAGACTTCAAAAAGTTACAAATGTCGATATCAATTTCAAGCAAAAGGATGATTTCTAAAGAACTCATTTACCATATCACACTAGTCAAATACCTAGATGATGTGTTTTTCCTATTGAATTATGGGAATCATAAACAAGGTAATGAATTGAAATATAAAGTATTCAAATTTTCAGCTTAAGCAAATTCTTGACTACCAAATTTTATTTCAATTTGTTGAGTTGATTCATTTTAGATATGCAATGAAAAATATGAAATCAACTCAAACAGCAGGGTAGCGCATAAAAGTGGGGATAGGAAATCCAAACCGATTTTCTAGAGTGAAACGGAGTTGTACGGTGCAGAAAACAAGTCGGCCGACCAGGAGGTTCAGCCGACCTCCTTTTGGCTTTTCTATGGCTCTTTTTGGTTGTGTCGTTTGCTCATTCGGTCGCGACGTGTTTTGATATGCAACGTTGATTTTTCACATCGGGATTTCATGACTTGGAGACATGTGTCCCCCACACTTGTTTCCTGAATTCTTTATTCAACAAAATAAACTAAAGGCGGAACTTTACCGGTGTTAGATGAACCGGTAAGTTCACTTTATTGAAATCAAAATATGGGGATGCTTACATTATTTAACCTAGCTTTAGAAAAAAAATGTTTTTTTAAATAAAATCCTAAGTAGTAAGCATCCTATGCTGTCGGGACATCTAAACTATGTTGCATTGTAGATGTCGGGATCCCCGACGACATTACATAAGCGCTGCAGTTTGGCGCTCATGCCATGGCGAACACCGTCAATCTCCTCCTTGAGGGCCATGATGTCGTCCTTCAGTTCCGCCCTCTTGATGCGCCCTTCAGCCACCAAGTCAGTAAGCTTCTTGTTCTCCAAGCGGAGAGAAGCGAACTCCTTGGTCAGCTGTGCCACTTTAGGGGCACGAGGAGAGTCCTCATCACTGCCCTCGAACTGACCGGGTGGCCCGTTGATGGCAGGTGGTGGGACGTGTCGCCTAATCTTGGAGGGCGACGAGCCCGTCGACTCCTCCACTGCTAGATTATCCACGCACTTTAATAGGCCCTTAGCGTAGCCTCCTTCGGGTTTGCGCACCCCGTGGATAAGAAAGTGATCTCCCATGCGTTCAGGCGAGGTACAGGTGGGCGTCTTGTAGTGGTGGCTCACTACATCGCCCTTCTTAGTCTTCAGTATGTACATGAACTCCTCGCCAGGCAGCAACGATGGGAGAGACTCGTCTTTTCCATGGAGAAGACGTGTCTTGCCTGGGTTCAGTCCAGCCAATGTCAGACGACATGGCGTCATCGACTTCATCGGCGTTCTCCGAGGGGAGAGCGACCGGACAGCGCTACGAGGTGTAGGGCTGTGCACGCGCGGAGTCATCGCAGGCGAGATCATGATAAGGGGCTTGACATCAATCGCCATGGTGGACTCCAAGGGGAGGGAAGTTATGTTGTTGGCGAGCGTAATGTCCCCGCTCAGTTTGAAGGTTGAGCTGGAGAAGGCATGAGGCACAATCTTCTCGTCAGCCATGACGAGGACGGGAGGAAGATGATGATTCAATGAGGTTTATAACTTTCCTCTCTATTTCTGTCCTTTAAGTAGGCGGGGAATGACGCATTTCACCGAGGATTTTGTGTAGGATATCGAGGAGGATCAACACGAGAAAACAGAATGCGAACAGCACGAAGGGAGAGTCAGTCGACCCTAGGGTTCGTCCAATCCCCTTCTGGCTCCGTTCGAGCCACATTTTCTCGGGTCGATTAAATGGGCGTCATAGATGAAGAATTGGATGGGCCCATTAGTTGTACATGGAGAATTTAAACAGATAAGAAATGGAATGGAAATCGATTAGATTTACCACGTCAAATTATTTTTCGGTATCCTTTTGGGAATCAAGAAATAATTTGAGTCAGTGCCCATTCACTTTGAATAGTTGACCGTCATCACCTTGGAGTGTGATTGCTCCTTGGGATGAAGTCTCTACTACAGTGAAGGGTCCTTCCCATTTACTTCTAAGCTTCCCATGTCCAAAGAGATTAACCCTAGAGTTAAAGAGTAAAACTTTATCTCCAGGTTTGAACTCTTTCGGCATAATCCTCTTATCGTGCCATCTTTTGGTTCTCTCTTTATAAATTCTAGCACTGTGGTACGCCTTATCTCTTCATTCCTCCAACTCAGAGATTTGCTTCAATCGGTGATTTCCAGCTTCGTTGAGATTCATGTTCCACCGCTTGATGGCCCAATACGCTCCATGTTCCAATTCTACGGGAAGATGGCAAGTCTTCCCATAGACAAGTCGAAAAGGAGACATGCCGATAGGTGTCTTGTAGGTAGTACGATATGCCCACAATGCGTCGGGTAGCTTATGCTTCCATCCCGTTCCCATTTCCAAGACAATCTTTTGCATAATATTCTTTATTTGCTTATTAGATGTTTCTGCTTGACCATTTGTCTGTGGGTGGTATGGGGTAGCAATGTTATGTTGGACTCCAAGTTCCCTTAAGAAGTTCTAGAAGGTCATATCTATGAAATGAGACCCTCCATCACTTATTACCATACGGGGAGTTCCAAAGCGTGGGAAAATGATCTCATCGAACATTTTCCTTGCTTGCTTGAAATCAGAATTTTTGCATGGCAATGCTTCTACCCATTTTGACACATAATCGACGGCAACCAGAATATACTCGCAATCATAAGACCTAGGAAACGGTCCCATGAAATCAATACCACTTACATCAAATAATTCCACTTGGAGATTGTATGTTAGGTGCATAGCATCGCGAGCAGAGATTCCTCCATGCTTCTGGCATTTCCAACATCTGCGAATGAATTCCTTGGTATCTTCATAAATTGAAGGCCAATAGAATCCACTCTGCCAGATCTTCGCCTGAGTACGGTAAACACCGTAATGACCACCATAGGGGCCAGCATGGCATTTCTCTATAATTTTGGTGCCTTCGATTGATGGGATGCACCTTCTAAGAAGGCCATCGGCACATACTCGATAGAGGTAAGGGTCATCCCAAAAGTGTCTATGAAGCCCATAAATGAGTTTCTTTTTGTTCTCCCCTGGTGGTACGTATCCCGTGACCATAAAGTTCACAATATCCGCATACCAAGGGTGAGAATCTGTCACCTTGAGGAGCATATCATCTCGTAGGAAGTCATTGATAGGTATGTCCATGGTTTGTGTGACTTCCATACATGAAAGATGATCTGCTACTGAATTCTCTACTCCTTTCTTATCTCTTATTTCCAGATCAAATTCTTGAAGTAGAAGAATCCATCAAATTAGCTTGGGTTTAGCTTCCTTTTTGGTATGCAGATATTTCAAAGCAGCATGGTCTGTGTAGAATATGACCTTTGCTCCAACCAAATAGGATATAAACTTGTCGATAGAAAAAACTAATGCTAGGAGCTCTTTCTCAATTGTGGCATAATTGAGTTGGGCTCCTGTCAGAGTTTTGCTAGCGTAGGCTATTGCGTGATGCTTTTTATCTTTGGTTTGGCCTATGACCGGACCAACAGCAAAGTCACTGGCATCACACATGATTTCAAATGGCAGCATCCAATCAGGAGGTTGGATAATTGGAGCTAAGATGAGTGCCTTTTTGAGTATATCAAATGATTTAAGGCATTCATCATCAAAATAAAAGGGAGCTTCTTTAGCTAATAGGTTGGTGAGGGGAAAAGCAATTTTGGAGAAATCCTTGATAAATCGTTGGTAGAACCCCACATGACCTAAAAAGTTGCGGATTCCCTTAACATTGATAGAAGGTGGAAGTTTATCAATAACTTCAATTTTAGCTTTTTCCACTTCTATCCCTCTCTCAGACACCATGTGTCCAAGAACGATGCCTTCCCGGACCATTAAATGGCACTTTTCCCAATTAAGCACAATGTCCTTCTCCTGGCATCTTTGTAAGACCCTGTCTAAATTTTCTATACAATGATCAAAAGTTTTTCCATAGACGGATAAATCGTCTATGAAAACTTCCATGATATCCTCGATCATGTCTGAAAATATAGACATCATGCATCTCTAGAAAAAGGCAGGAGCGTTACACAGTCCAAAGGACATACGCCGATAGGCATAGGTCCCGTAAGGACATGTGAACGTGGTCTTACTTTGATCATCGGGATGGATAGGAATTTGATGATATCCCGAATACCCATCAAGGAAACAGAAGTAGGAGTGTTTTGCCAATCGCTGTAACATCTCATCGATGAAGGGCAATGAAAAATGGTCATTCCTTGTTGCCTTGTTAAGTTTTCGGTAGTCAATGCACTTCCTCCATCCCATGACGGTCCGTTGAGGAATTAAATCAATCCTCTCATTTTGAACGACCGTCATACCCCCCTTCTTAGGCACTACTTGAACTGGACTTACCCATTCACTATGAGGAACAGGGTAAATAATCCCGGCATGCAGAAGTTTCAAGACTTCTTTTTTGAAAACTTCTCGCATCGCATTATTCAATCGCCTTTGAGGTTCCCTTGAGGGGACACTCTCAGGGTCAATAGGAATACGTTGGGTGCATAACGCTGGACTAATTCCCTTGAGATCCTGAAGTGAATATCCAAAAACAGCTCTATGTCTTTCTAACATGGCTATGAGTTTGAGCATTTCATCATCTGAAAGCTTGTCACTTATGATGATAGGGGCTTCCAAATCGCCATTTAGAAAGGCATAACGTAGGCCTGGAGGTAGAATCTTGAGCTCAACGGGAGGTTTTGGGGGAGGGCTCTTCTTTTGGAAATTCAGTTTCCTCCTGAAATTCATCCTCCTTTTGGACGAAGTCTTCTTCTCCTTTAGTTTCAGGGGGTTTTAAAAATTAAAGAGTCCTAACCTCGTCCATTGGCTCATCTTGGATGGGAGATTCTGCTGATGTGTTCTTTGAACGCAGAATAGGCATGGTGAAATTTCTCCCTCCAAGATTGATATTGAGGCTTCCATCCAAAGGAACTTCCATGAGAAATTTCTCTATGGAAATTCCTATCATGATGTTGAAATCTTGGTTTTCGAACACATGAAAATCTAGGGCTGTAATGTCAAGATATAAGGCAGAATCTTTGTTTAATCCCATGAAGAAATGTTGCAAAAGCATTGGATCAAGATTAATAAATCTGGGCCAGAATATTTCAGAAGAGAAAATTTGTCCCAAGTGCACCTATGGATTCCTTCTTCATCCGCTGGAAGCATAGTACTTCCTTTCGTAAGTAAACAATTCAGGCATTGGGAAAGAAAGCAAGACAAAATTTGTCTCTTAATTCACCCCAATCACCGTTTGTCTTCCAAACGTAGTGGTTGTACCATTGTTTGGCTTTTTTCTTGAGGGAAAAAGGAAACAACTTCCATTTTAGAGTTTCCTGTGTCATACCTTTGATTAGAAGGCATGGACACAGTTGTTCGAACTCTCGTAGATGGTGGTAAGGGTTTTCACAATCCGTTGCTGAGAAGGATTGTTCCCGAACCATGGCTATAAAGCCAGGGCAAAGATCATAGCTGGTTGAACCAATAGGTTCCGCCGAAAGCGGTGGCTCACAGAACTTGCCCTTCGGAGCAGAGTAAGAAAGAATAGTGAGTTGCTTCATTTAAATGGTGGTGGTAAGGTAAGAATAAGAAAGGTAAGATGTTAGATAAGGGGGATATGATACGAGGGTGATCTTGGTTCAAATATTAACAGCAACCGTTCCCCGGCAACGGCGCCAGAAAAGCTTGTTGGTATTTCTTAACACCACAGAGTTATCCGCAAGCGCACGGAAATACCGTTGTAGCACTTCCCCTTAAGGAGTATTCCCAAGGGTATCGAATCCAAAGAACATGTGTGCTAATCTTTTGAACTAGCTCACCCAAGGACACAAAGTTGTTTGGTAGGCAAGGAACAGAGAGGAATTCAAAGTATTGATCCTCATTCAAGGTAGTTTGCAGTACATGCTTGCTTCGGGCACGGGCTTACTCCTAGCAATACTAGGACGACCCACGCCAAGAGCTTATGGCATAGCCGAACGTGGAGGATTACAAAGGACAGATAGAGCTGTCACCACCTACTGCCTACCTCTTCAATCCGTGGGTCTACGAGATATCCACAGATGATTTATAACCTAAGCACAATGCTTACATTCTAAATCACTACTATAGTTGTTTCGAACAGAAAGCTACAACTAGAGCCTCTAATGAATTAAAGCAGTGAACCCACAAGTAACTACTTGTGCAAACTACTAAGAATAAAAGATCAAACTTGTATTGAATTCACAAAGGCTTACTTGATTGAGTAAAACCTTGTAGGGGTACAAGTGTAGAAGAGGTACTTGACAAGCTCAAGCATCGTTCTCCTAGACTCTTCACCACACTCTCCTTCCACTTTGGTATCCTCTAGGACTACTCTAAACCTTTGGAGTGTAGCGCTATTCTCAACTTTTGGTGCGTGTGAGAAGTGAGGTGAGGGGGTCTATTTATAGGTGGAGAAGGGTCGGTTCCCACCACAATAAACGTGCGAATCACCCTTGACTCCAGGGAGCCGGGAGGAGCCAACACGTGTCATTTGACCGGGTTTGGCGCCAGGAAGGGGTCGGCCAAACCCCCTGTTCGGCCGACCTGGTCAAGCCTCCCCTTGGGGAGTGCTTCCTCCAGGTGGCTTCTAAGTGGGCCCCCTTGATGTATATGGGTGAAACACCGTTGGATCTCCTCGTATTCTTAAGTTTGTGGTCCATTTGGTCCACGTGTTGCCACGTGTCATCGCCTGTTTCGTTGAAATCCATTTTCATGGATTCATCCCTGCATGTTTTTGTATATTGGGTAATAATTCATCTGCATACAAATAAACACCAATACTTGTGGAATTGGGTTAGTGTATAGCCCTACCACTATGTATTGTGTTTCTTTTATGCACATTATGAGGTGAATTGACGGTCAAATTATGGCACTTAAGGACCGTCAACAATGGGCTGGGAGAGCGACTCCTTCAATAATGCCATTCACTGTGGTGAGCACCCGTTCCAGAAGGAGTGCCCCAGTGACATTGTCTACTTCTCAGCATATGTCGTGGTTGTGTTGGTTCTGCCAGTGTCTAGCTTCTCGCTGATGCTGCTGGAATCATACAGTCTCCAACTGTAGCATCTCAGGCCTCACTCGATCTTGCTGGTGGCGATCTTCTTCCACTTCAGTGAGATGTGGGTAGCGTGTCACCGTGTGTGCTGCTATTCCAGACCTTCTTCAGACTCCAGGCAATAGGATAAGGTAACAACCTCTTGGGATTCTACTACTTCGTAAGACGTAGGAATCACCCTTACAAGTACATCAGGTCTTTCCTTCCGGAAAGTGGGAGGCCTGGAAGACTAATTGGGTAGTTATCCGAGTTGACCGTTACGACCGATTGGAGCTGCCAGAAGGATTCCCAGCGACAGAGTTCGACTACTGGGAGGTGCTCCCAAGGCTGATAGAACAGTACAACCTCGTGCTAACAAATATCCGGAACTTGGTCGAAGGAGGATTGACGTCCCTAATGGTCCTCGACAACTTTCTGACCAACCACTGGGATCCACTCAAGGAGCGAGAGTTTGCAGCTTGGTCATACTCTGGGGAAATGGATTTCCTCTGGATTGATTTTTGTTTGGGAAGCAACTTATATGAGAATGCTCTAAAACTCCATATGCAGAAATTGTATGGCAGAACTTTGTCAAGAGATGACCTTGTACCTCTAGCAGAGTGTTTGCCTCTGTGTGTAGTTCTGGAGGTCAGGAGGGAGCTGCAAAAGGTGATGCCACTCCTTGATGATACAGGTCTTACGATGCGACAAAGGAGCACACCGTCAACAGGAATTGTGATCCTCGGATCTTTGGATCCCTGCCCACATGGAGGGTCCAAACTTGCATCCATCAGTGGGAAGGGAAAGGCTCCTGTAGAACCAAGTCAAAAGAAGTGATACTGAAGTCTGGGCAAAGGCAAAGAGCTCGTCGACACCTGCAGTCAGAAGAGGAAGTTGTCGCGAGCTGATAGCAGCTCTATCAGAGCAGCTCCGATGACAATGGTGCCATCGCCTCGCCCAACCCTCAAGTCAGTGCTTGATGTGCCTCCAGCCACAGCAACCCTAGCTCTGGCGGCCAAGGTGGGTTCCGGACTCAGGAAATCATCTTCGGATCCAGTACCTACAATGGGCACTAGGTCTGACAAGTCTTCTACTCCTGTCCCGGTGCAAATAGTGCACTAGGTCCGGAGTGTCTTCTTAAATGATAGCACCAGGTGCTGGAGTCAGTGCAACAACTGCTCTGAAGATCCTGGCTGTAGTAACGTCTGTGAAGTTTGGAGCTTCTTCTTCTCTAGGGACAGTAGATTTCGACTCTGGGCATCCAAAGAAGAGGTTTCGTGCCGACTGGAGCTGCAGCATTCCCAGATAATGATCCGCACTTGAACTTGTATTTTCCTCTTACTTCTTGCTTTTGTTAAATTTGTTTTTCCTCTGTTTGCAGAGTGTCGAGAGCTACCACTACTCCGACACCAGCAACTAGCCAGGTCAGGTTTGTAGCCGTGGAGACCACGTCGACTAAAGCTCCTGTTGATCCTAAAGCCTCTCCCGTGGTCATCGCTGACAACATGGCAGTTCCGGAGTCAACTAGCACCGGGACTAGTTCAGGGCCAGCAGCCGAAGATGCCATGATAGCGCTGAACTACGTAGAAGAAACGCCAGAGCAAGCTATGGAGATACTGGAGCTAGTGTTGGAGATACCGGTTGAAGCTCCAGAGATATCGGCACCCACTATTTATGCCACGTCAGAGCCAACATTGGATGTCGAAATAACGCTAGCACTAGAGTTAGACACTGTGGTGGTGGCTGAGCTCATGCCTGGAATGGAGTCTTCTGTTGACGTTGCAGCGGAGCAGCTAGCTAACAACACAATGGTGCCAGAGTCAGCACTTGTAGATTTAGCTGCGGGATCTTCAATGTCTGCACCGGAGGTTGACGAGGTATCGAAACTCAGTCCTTCTGATGTCGAGCTGTTGGAGTCCATGCTTGTGCCATGGGCTCCAACGACCGTCCTAGAAGCTATGGAAGCTGCAGCGGATCCAGAGCTGATCCCCCTGTCGCTCTCGATTGAGAATGCTTGCTCAAGCCTTTGCCAAGTTCAACTCGACTTCAACTACAAGGGAAGTGCTCTGTAAGAAGAACATGAAAATATGTGGCAGTGGAGGAAGCTTATAAACATCAAGACGAAGTTGACACAGACCCACCTGGCCAACTTGAGGGACCTGATTGCAGCCGAGAAGACGCGACTGAAACGGGGGGATGAGCTTCTAGATGACAGGCGGGCTGCCATAGAAGCTCTGAGAGAGAAGACTCACGAGATATATGACAAGGTGATAGAAGCCAAAAACTTGGCGGATGCTCGCTTTGAGACCCTAAAGAAGCTAAGGGGTGAGCTCCTCAAGCTACAGAAAGCTATTGACAATAAGGAGCAAGAGCTCCAAATGAGAGATGTTGAGATCTCTCAAAAGTTGGAGTACGTTGAGCAGGACTTGGCTGACCGCATTGAGAAATTCAAGTCCTTGTGCGATAGAGAAAAGCACCAAGTATGGCTGGCAGGATGTGACACCCGGTTCCAGAAATGAACCAAGTGAACGTATATGTGTGCCCAGGACGTTCAGCACACATAAACGTGTACAATCACAAAAGGATATACAGAAAATTACCACAAGACAAGATTAATTAACCACTTTTATTACACAATTCACAATATCCTCGAATGCAAGCTCTGATGATTATTATGACAAGTTTGACTAATGCAGCGTAAATAAACTAATTAAGCAAACTAAGTAACTAAGCAGCATAAGCAGATAGGGATAACACAACTTCAAACAACACCACAGGCAAGCTGACAGTAGACACGGCCTAGAACTCTGCATTATCATTGTTATACTCCCAATCCGGACCTACAACTGTTGGTGGGGGAATTGCAAGGGTGAGTACATGTCGTACTCAGCAAGTGTGGGAATTATGACATGTAGCCGATTCAAATGACGAATATAATAATGGTTAAGTGCTGAAAAGTACATTAAAACATTTGAAAAGCAACATATTATTTGTATGTGAAATAAGCCCATTATAAGCCATGTAATCATCATAATACCAATCCATATTCATTACCATCATCCATATTCCAGATTTCTCATTACCAATAACCATAATCAATACTATAATTTGATTCATATCCAGCCATAACCATATTATTAACCATAACCATTACCAAACAATCCCAATACCAAGTTTTCCTCTAATCATGTGAGGGTCTAGGTTGCTCATAACCGGGAGCACGGCTATCATGATAGTTTTAAGACACACTCTACAGAGGTTGTACCACTTTACCCACGTGTTTGTGATTTCATCACCTTTCGATGACTATGGAATCTCAATTATGCCATCTCACACTTACTTAGGTGTGTGGCCAAGAAATCACAAAATAGCCTTTACAAAGGGATTACTATCCTATTTAGAACCCACTGAGGTTTCACCGATGGCGATGTCTCCAACTGAGCACATCTTCAACCAAGGGCCCCCTCTTGAGCCATTCGAATCCCAGGGTAGTCCCACCAATCATCAACAAATCCAATCCGACTACCCCTTCCTCGAGCATCCTTAATGGTCCAAATAGCACTGGCAAAGCCCAAATTAATCAACTATGCCGCACCCATACTTGGCCTCGTGGTGGCACTGTAAATCCTGGATAGTCGCTCCATGAATTGGTCCTTAGATCTAAAGAAAGCGAACCCCGTATCATCCAACCCATCCACAAACCATGCTTGATTAGATCACCCATTACCATATCATATTAACCGGTTCTTGTTAATTATAATATGATAAATGCATAATTAAGTTAAATGATACAGTTATTTTCCCATCCCAATTAATTAAGCAAAGAAAAAAGGATAAAAAGCCCATCCTGAGTCTCTACCATAAACTCCAGGTGACAAGGGTGGTTAAACAAAGCTAGAAAACTTCCGACCATAGGATTCCCATCAAATTGACACAGGCATGTAGTTTTGAGAACAAAACATTTATTTCAAAAAATAGGATCAATATGCTTCAAGGACACTTGCCTTGCTCTTGGGATTGGTTTGGATCAAAGCCTTCAAACCCTTGGTGCTGGAGGTCCTTCGCGGCACTCTCTAGCGCAAATTCGTCTAATCCGCTCAATAAACATACAAGACAAGAAACACAATCAAAGAGTGCACAAATATTACTCAACATGACATGACATGCATGGTTAATGCAAATGCAAGGTGGAACTCATTAATGAGTTGCTTTTAATGATCACTAACTAGTTCTAATAGCTTTTAAAAAGTTTATACAGGTTTGGAGTTGATTCGATCAAATTTTCGAATTAATTCAACACAATTTAACGAGGAAAATCAGACTAGTCCACCAGGGACCGGACAAGTCTGCTCTTCGCAGAACTAGCGAATTAGGGTTTTCTAGATTGACGTGAATTTGGAGATTTGGGGTTGAATTGACATAAGGAAGAGGAAGTAGAAGGTATACCAGGTGTTTAGAACTCCAATGAATCAAGGATCTTGGAGGAAACACTTGGATCTTGATGATCTAGGGTTGAGGAAGAACTTAATGGTAAATTGGCGATGGAGAACGCGAAGTTGATGGAGATCTTGATCCTCTTTCGTTTCTTCCTCTTCTTGTCCTTGCTCTAGATCTCTTTCTCCCTCCTTTGTGGTGGCTACTCAAGAGCTAGGGTTTGGGTGAGGTGGAAAAGTGGCAAATAGATCTCAAGTCAAGGGGTGGGTTGTTTATATAGAGGTGGAGGTCTAGGGTTGGGTGGATTTCGAGTTTGAGATGAGTAGAGACCGGTTTGGAGTCCCACATGGGCTCTAAAAGAGTTAGGCACGACGACCCTAGGCCCACTTAACATAAAACCCAATAAACAAGTCATGAAACAAAAGATCAACTCAGAGTCGTGACTTATAGGACAAGTCCGAAAAGGACCGCACTAGTCCGAAGTTGGACAAAGGGAAAACGGACAAGTCCGGACTGGACATCGGACAAGTCTAAACTTCTCCAGAGGGGAAAAACAGACAAGTTTGGACAAAAATCGGATAAGTCTGACTTTAGCCAGAGGAAAAACGGACAAGTCTGCTGGAACACCGGACAAGTCCAGGGAGTTAGCAAAATTTCAAGCAATTTGGAATACCGGACTAGTCCGCACAGGACCAGACAAGTCTGAAAGTGTCCAGAGGGAAAAACAGACTAGTCCGCAGAAAAACGGACAAGTCCGAGTGATGTCAGAGAGAAATCAGACTAGTCCGCACCATAAATGGACTAGTCCGCACTTCCCATAATTCTTAAGTGCGGTTTGAATCTAAATTCATTTTAAACCTATTTCTTTTTATGTGGATTAATGATAGACATGTATATGAACTTATGCAATGAATGATGCATGAAAATGAGGGTGTTACAAACCTACCACCCTTAAAATGAACCTCGCCCTCGAGATTCGACGCGAAAGAGAAAAGATACGGAAATTCCTTCTTGAGATCATCCTCCAACTCCCATGTTGCCTATGATTCCGTATGATGCTTCCATTGAACTTTACACCATCTGATGACCTTGTTTCTTGTAACTCTCTCGTTGGTTTCCAAGATTTTGATCGGTTGCTCGGCTTAAGTCAAATCTTCCTCTTGTTCTAGTTATTCCATTGGCACTTTTTCTTCCGGTATCCTTAAACACTTATTGAGCTGGGAAACATGAAACACATCATGAACATCTGAAACATGAGCTGACATCTCCAACTTATATGCTACTTCTCCCCTTTTGTCAAAAATCTTGAATGGCCCAGTATAGCGAGGTTCTAGCTTGTCTCTTATGTTAAACCTATTATGACCTCTCATTGGCGACACCTTGAGATATACGAAGTGAAAGTGCATCTAGGCATCCCCGTGGGTTTTTGGATGATTGATGACGACAATTAAGAGGCTAATGATCTTAGTTGATCTTAAGCACAGGTACAAGGATTGAAATGAGATGAAAACCCTCAAAAAGGAAAAGGAGAAAACGGGCATCAAAGACTCAAGCATAGAAATTAGAGTTTCTATGGTATTGAGCTTATATGACCTGTATCATGTGAGAGGGTTGATGTATCATGTGCATTGAGATCATACCAAGGGGCTCAAAGTGGTGGTTTAGAGAAAAACCTAAGTGAGAAGCCTAGTGTGCTCAATCGGGTCCTCAGAAAGACCATTTCCCCCAAGGGTGGAGATGCGGGGATAATACAAGGAAACTCGAGGCACTTGATGGTGCTAATCGATGGAGATGTCCGCTTCAATGTGGTGGACTATATCTTTAATGACATCTTCAACTTCCCTCACACCCCCAACCGATCATGTGGATATGCTCCATACATTATGTACATGATCGAGAAGATCTCCAGGCTCATGTTCAAGAAAAACATCATTCACCGGAGGCTTCAACCACAACTCCCTCCTCCAGAGCCGGCTGCTCCTAGGAGAAAGAATGAGGAGCCTCCTACTTCTTCCTCTTGCTTCGTGCCATCTCCTCCACCACCTCAGCCTTCGTCGCAGTGCGGAAGTGGATTCTTCAAATGTTTTGAGCCTATTTTCTCCTCTTGCCGGAAGACGGAAATTCGGCAACGTCGCATGGAGCGTCACAATGAGAAGTATCTCAAGGCGATGTGCAACAAGATGGACATTCCAATGTCCCCCGCCGAGGAGAGCGATGGTGAGCTCACTTCTTTTCTGGAGTTCACTGCCGAGGAGCTGGCTCAGTTTGGAGAAGCTAGGACTCCACCGCGGCCCCGACTGATGATGATGATGACCATCTTGATCCAGAGGTCACGGAGAGCGACAACGAGCGCCAAGGCGGCGATGACGAGGACGACTCCGACGAAGAGTAGACCTAAGGGCCCTTCCTCTCTCCTTATCCTTTTTGGTTTCTTGATGCCAAAGAGAGATAGCTTGGAGATAGTAGCTTGGATGGGGCACTTAGATCTAGGGGGAGAGATATAAGGGGATAGATAAGATAGATTAATGTGTGAGAGTATTGATCTACGAAGGACTTATGTTTTTAAAACACATTTCAAGTTGTATTGTAAGACTTAACCTATGTATTCATGTATCTTGCCTAAATTTGTGATGTGTTGCCTTATTTACATGTCTATCTTGCATAATCATTGACTTGTCACACGTTATGAAAACATCACTTAGGAACCCCACCGTAACATGTATATGTATGCGAACTCTCACAATCTCTCCTACTCATGATGCAGACATTGAGCGGGAGTCACTCATACAAATACATGCTATGAAAACAAATTATTATCCTTATTGTTGAAGTCTTAATGTGTTCGCATCAATTCATCAAAAAGGGGGAGATTGAAAGTGCATCTAGGCATCCCCATGGGTTTTGGATGATTGATGACGACAATTAAGAGGCTAATGACCTTAGTTGATCTTAAGCACAGGTAGAAGGATTGAAATCAGATGAAAACCCTCAAAAAGGAAAAGGAGAAAACGGGCGTCAAAGACTCAAGCGTAGAAATTAGGATTTCTATGGTATTGAGCTTATATGAGCCGTATCATGTGATGGGGTTGATGTATCATGTGCATTGAGATCAAACCAAGGGGCTCAAAGTGGTGGTTTAGAGAAAAACCTAAGTGAGAAGCCTAGAACGAGAAAAACCCTTGGAGGTCGGACTAGTCAGGCCATGACAAACAAGTTTGTTTTAAGTCCGAGAAGTCTGGACTTGTCTGTTTATGGACGGACCAAAGCTCTCTGGAATAGTTCGGACTTCTCTGTTTGGGTACGGACTAGTCCGTTTGAGACTTAGTGTGACAGGCCAAGAGAAACCCTAGAGGGCCGGACTAGTCCACCCTTGTGGCTGGACTAGTCCAGGCCATCCCAAAAGGGTCCGTTTTGGGACGGACCAAGAGGTTTTGTCCTACTTCGGACTAGTATGTTGTCTAGTGACCGTTTGAATTTGGAAATTTGGCGGGTAGCGTGACGATTGTTGCTCAGTGTGACAGTTGTTGGTAACTGACTAGAGGTCAGTGGTACCATAGGGCCAGACTAGTCCGGGGTGTGAGGCTGGACTAGTCTGCCCCCTTGCTGATGTAAGCAAAAGGGGGCTCGGGACCTCTAAAAAAATGGGACCCCCGGGCTCATTTGAACATGTATTGAACCCTAGCGCCACCACAAGCATCCTAGAGCCTTCCAAAGACTTCTACTCATCCTACTAACCCTCTAAGAGCAAATCTTGAAGAGATTAGGGTTTGGGGAGGAGAGTAAAGGAAGATCATCGCGCTTTGGCTCTCGGTTTGATCTCTTGCACATTGTGTTGTGTTGTGTGGCTTGTGTAAGTTAAGCTTCGTGTGCTCATCGTTCTATTTATTTGTGGGAGCCTCAAGTTGTGAGCAGCCCCATCAAACTTTGTGATTACCCATTGATATAGTGGAAACCAAGACGGCCATCGTGGTGGATTGGTGAGAGAAGGGTTAAGTGAGACCCGGTCCTTGTGTGGGCTTCTCAACGTGGAGGTAGGCTTCTTCGTGGAGCTGAACCACGGGATAAATCTCGTTTCACTTGTCTTTTGCTTTTCGTGATCACTAGTATTAATAGGGTTCACTTTGCTCTTATTGCCTTACACTTTGATCATTATTGTAAACTTGCAATCTAAGTGTTTAAACCTCACAATCTGAGCTTCACAAGTTTACTACATATTGCTCATATCTTTGGTGAACTTTAATTCCGCAAATAACTTGTAGAAATCAAGTTTTAGGGTTTCCACCCTATGCTGAGCGGACTAGTCTAGCCTTGTGCAGACTAGTCTGGCCACATGAATTTAATCTTGTTTGGTTAAGTGATTTCAGGTATTATTGCCTATTCACCCCCCCTCTAGGCGACTTTCAATTGGTATCAGAGCAGGATTCTCCCCAAGAGTCTAACAACTCGGAGAAGTAATTGCCAGAAGGGGTGACAACGAAGTTCTCGTGGTCGTTGATGACACCAAGACGAAGAATGTCGATGTTCTTCAAGATGATCCGAATGACGACGAAGAAGTTCGGATGCTCAAGGCACGGCATCGTGAGAAGCTCAACGTGCCCAAGAAGGAGATCAAGCCAATTGCTCTGGTCAACATCGACAACGGGAGTAGTTCACAAAACTACTCCCGATATCCTTGCAATTATGAGTAACTTATCGAGAGCAACCACTATTTGTCTATTCCCATTGGCAGACCTCCTCAATTTGACGGAAATGATTATACTACATGAAAGCATAATATAAAGATGCACCTCATTTCCTTAAACCCTAGCTTGTGGTAAATTGTGATGACAGATGTTCATCTTCCGAAGAATGAGGAAGACATCACTCCGGATCAGGCCGTTCTTCTACATCGCAATGCTCAAGCCGTTGGAGTGATTACCTCCTCATTGACTCGCGAGGAGATCATCCGCATTGAAGGGTTGGAGGTTTCCAATGAGATTTGGGATACCCTCAAGATGGGGCACGAAGGCAACCGCATCATTAGGGAGGCCATGATTGAGATGATCGAAGAAGAGCTTGGAAGATTCACCATCATGGAGGGTGAATCCCCCCAATATATGTATGACGGCCTCAAGAATCTCATCAACAAGAGTCAGTCATATGGAAGCACCCGATGGACCGACCACGAAGTGGTAAAGAGGATGATTCGAGCATTCATGCCTCAAAACATCACTCTTTGCTCACTAGTTTGTGAAAGTTCGGGGTTCCACAAGATGACTCCCGAAGAAGTGCTAGGGAGAATCATCAACCATGAGATGATGGAGCAAGAAGCGATGCTCTACAATGATCTACAAAAGCTATCCTCCTCCAAGAAAAGGGATGTTGCATTCAAAGCAACATCCTCAAGATCACAAGAAAAGGAAGAGAGTGATGAAGAGAGTCCCGACACCGATGAGGAAGAAGCTCTCTTCATCAACAACTTTAAGAGGATGTTTAGAAGGAGGAGGGGGAGCTACCAAAATGAGAGAAGAAGCAAAGACAAGCCCAAGACATGATCAAAAAGGGCATCCTACAATTGCGGAGAATATGGCCACTTCATTGTGGATTGTCCACGTGAAGAAAACAAGAAGAAGAAGGAGGGCAAGTCCAAAGAGAAGTACTTCAAGAAGAAGAAGAAATCTGGACATGCCCACCTTGGAAAGGAGTGGGATTCAAATGAGGAATCCTCCTCCGATGAAGATGAGAAGGTAGCAACTATTGCTATGAAGAAGACAACAACGGAGAACAAGCTCTTCCCCAACTTGGAGACTTGAAGGCCAACATGTCTCATGGCCAAGGAGGGAAGAAAGAAGGTTAAATCTAAACCTCTTCTTCAATTTCTTCTCACGATGACCTTGATAGTAGTAGTGAAAATGAACATATGCTTAAAGTTATGAGCAAAAACACCTTGAATAGATTGAGATTGTTAACGGAAGAGATATTTGAGATGGGAGAACTCATCAACCGTCAAGAGGACATGCTCATCCAACAAAAGGAGAGATGTCAAGAGGTTGAGGAGCTCTTGGAGCTTGAAATAGAAAGCAGCAAGGCACTTGAGTGAACTCGCTTTGAGCAAGGAAACTTGCTAAAACCTTGAGAACACTACAATTGTGCTCAAGGATGAACTTGCTAGTTTGACACAAGCTAAAAAGATCCTTGAGACGCAAGTGAAGTCTCTCAAGGTTAATGCACCTTCTTCCTCTACAAGCTCACCTTCCACAAACATTAAATCCAAAGCATCTCAACATTGTAAATGCTCAAACCTAATCATAAAGCTTAAAGATGAACTAAAGTTGGCACAAACCAATTAGGCACCCAAGGGTGGCATCTTTGATGAGGAGAAGGTGGCATATGCATGTAGTGCATATACCAACACAAGACATCCCCTTGTCAAGGATGGTCTTTGTTATTCTAGGGGGGTGAGGCAAAACGCCAAAACTCCCAAGAATGGAAAAGACTTGACTATTTTTGTCAAAGGAGGCTCATACAACAACAAAGGGAAGGACATTATTACTTCGCCCAAAATGCCTAAGAAAGAACCTCATCCATTGTTCCATGATTTTGATGCTTCGTATGTTTTATTGAGGAACAAGTTTGGAAAGGCATATGCTAGGTATGTTGGGCCACACCACAAAAGTCCCAAACCTTGTGTGTGGGTGCCCAAGTTCCTCTTGACTAACATCAAAGGACCCAACACTGTTTGGGTACCTAAAGCCAAGGCTTGAATCTTTCTTGTAGGAATACTCCTCTGGTGGAACCAAGTGGGTTCTTGATAGTGGGTGCACAAATCATATGACCGGAGAGAGGAAGATGTTTGTGGAGTATGAACTAAATGAAGATCCAAGTGAAAGAATCTATTTTGGGGACAATAGCCAAGGAAAGATCCTTGGCACCGATAAAATTTCCATATCCCCTAATCATACTCTTTCGAATGTTTTACATGTTGATTCACTTTATTATAAACTCTTGTCCATATCAAAACTATGTTACAAAGGTTATAATTATTTATTCACTAATGAGGGTGTGACCGTCACAAGGAGAAGCAATGGCTCAATTGCCTTTAAGGGTGTACTCAAGGGAAATCACTATCTTGTGGATTTCTCCGCGGATAAAGCCCAACTAGATACATGCTTAATTGCAAAAACTAACATGGGATGGCTTTGGCATAGTAGGCTAGCCCATGTTGGGATGAGGAATTTGCAAAAACTCCTTAAGGGTGAGCACATCTGTGGTTTAAAGAATGTTGTGTTTGAAAAGGATAGGCCATGTAGCGCATGCCAAGCTAGAAAGCAAGTTGGAGCACCACATCCATCCAAGAACATTATGACAACATCAAGACCATTGGAGCTTTTACACATGGATCTCTTCGGTCCAATCGCCCACATTAGTATTGGTGGTAACAAATATGGTCTTGTTATTGTTGATGACTTTTCACATTTCACTTGGGTATTCTTTTTGCATGACAAGAGCGAGACTCAAGGTGTTCTCAAGAGATACTTGAAGAGAGCTCAAAATGAGTTCTCCTTGAGTATCAATACCATAAGGAGTGACAATGGCACCAAATTCAAGAACACTCAAGTTGAAGAATTTTTGGATGAAGAAGGCATCAAGCACGAGTTCTCGGCCCCCTACTCACCTCAACAAAATGGGGTGGCCGAGAGGAAGAATAAGACTCTAATTGAGATGTCAAGAACCATGCTTGATGAGTACAAGACATCAAACCGGTTTTCAGCGGAAGTGGTTAACACCGCTTTCCATGCCATAAACCGGTTGTACCTTTACCGCATACTTAAGAAGACGTCATATGAGCTCCTAACCGGTAACAAGCACAACATATCTTACTTTCATGTTTTTGGGAGCAAATGCTATATTCTTAACAAGAAGCCTAGGGCTTCAAAGTTTGCTTCTAAGTCCGACGAGGGTTTCTTGCTTGGCTATGACTCAAACACTTACGCCTATCGTGTATTTAACAAATCCTCCGGGATTGTTGATGTAGGACGTGATGTAGTGTTTGATGAGACTAATGGCTCCCAAGTGGAGCAAGTTGAACGTCATGTGCTAGATCAATAAGAAGCTCCACAAGTGGTGATAGGAAGGATGGCACCTGGAGACATACGACCACAAGAACAACCTCAAGATGGAAGTTACCATCCTATAAATCAAGCAAGCTCTTCCTCAAATGATCAAGATCAAGTTCCCCAAGATGCACTCCGAAAAGATGAAAATGGAGGCAACAATCAAGGGGCAGACAATGAGGATGAGGAAAACGAAGATGATGAATCAAGACCTCAAGCGCCTCACCCAAGCATCAAAGCGTCCAACGGTACCATCCCATTGAAAATATACTTGGAGACATTTCCAAGGGGGTAACTAATCGATTTCGTGTTGCAAACTTTTGTGAACATTACTCCTTTGTTTCTTCCGTGGAGCCCCACAAGGTTGAAGAAGCACTATGAGATCCGGATTGGGTGATGGCCATGCAAGAAGAGCTCAACAACTTCGAGAGAAATCAAGTATGGGAGATTGTGAAGAGGCCTAATGCGAATGTCGCAGGCACCAAATGGGTGTTTCGCAACAAACAAGATGAACACGGGGTGGTTACAAGGAACAAGGCAATACTTGTGGCCAAAGGGTATTCACAAGTCAAATGTTTAGATTTCGAAGAAACCTTTGCTCCTGTAGCTAGGCTTGAATCAATTTGTATATTACTTGCCTTTGCTACTCACCATGATTTTAAGCTATATAAAATGGACGTCAAGAGCGCATTCCTCAATGGTCCAATCAAGGAAGAGGTGTATGTGGAGCAACCCCCATATTTGAAAATGAAGAATTCCCAAACCATGTGTACAAATTGCGTAAGACACTCTATGGACTCAAACAAGCTCCTAGAGCTTGGTATGAGTGCCTTAGAGACTTTCTAACTCAAAATGGTTTCAAAATTGGGAAGGCGGACTATACTCTATTCACTAAGCATTTCAATGATGATTTGTTTGTTTTCCAAATATATGTCGATGACATTATATTTGGTTCTACTAACAAAGCTTTTTGTGTTGACTTTTCCAAGATAATGACGGAAATATTTGAGATGTCCATGATGGTGGAGTTGAAGTTATTTCTAGGTTTTCAAGTGAAGCAACTCAAGGAAGGCACGTTCATTAGTCAAACCAAGTACACACAGGATATACTCAACAACTTTGACATGGACAAGGCCAAACCCATCAAGACTCCTACGGCAGCCAACGGGCATCTCGATCTGAATGAAGATGGTCCAAGTGTGGACCAAAAGATATATCGTTCCATGATAGGCTCATTGCTATACTTATGTGCATCCAGGGCTGATATCATGCTTAGTGTGTGTATGTGTGCTAGATTTCAAGCCGCTCCTAAGGTGTGTCATTTAACCGCGGTTAAGATAATTCTTAGATATTTGGTTCACACACCAAGCCTAGGACTTTGGTACCCCAAAGGCTCCAAGTTCAACCTCATTGGATATAACGATGCGGACTATGCGGGGTGCAAAGTCGACAGGAAGAGTACATCGGGAACTTGCCAATTCCTTGGTAGATCTCTAGTGTCTTGGTCCTCAAAGAAACAAAAATCCATTGCACTTTCCACAGCCGAAGCGGAGTATGTCGCCGCCGGAAGTTGTTGTGCACAACTTCATTAGATGCGACAAACTCTTAGGGACTATGGCATAAACTTGCACCATATCCCTCTCCTATGTGACAATGAGAGTGCCATCAAAATAGCTCACAATCTAGTTGAACACTCAAGGACCAAGCACATTGATATTCGCCACCATTTCTTGAGATATCACTCCATCAAATGAGACATTGCAATTTCCAATGTGAGAACCGATAAACAATTGGCCGATATCCTTACGAAGCCACTAGATGAGAAAAGATTTTGTGTACTTAGGAGTGCGCTAAATATTCTAGATTCTCGAAATGTGGCTTAAGTCCTGCACATCTGATTGTTATATTCAAAATTCACACATTCTTGCGAAAAACTCATCCTCCTCAAATTTTCTACAAATTATTTTAAAATTATTGAATCCTTATGAATCATGGTCATAGTATGATTGTTGATTGCTTACTGACCATATTTATAAAGATATTTTGTGAAATATAGTCCAAAAGGATCAAATCTCCACTGAAAACTCAATATATAGGAGTTTTAGGTCTTAGGACCGGACTAGTCCGCTCCAGTGGACCGGGCTAGTCCGGTGGCTCAGGTTGTCCGAACCCAGTCCGGAGGCCGGACAAGTCCTGGTCCCTGACTGGACTAGTCCGACCCTTGGGGACTTAACCTCCTCAGGGATCCCTCGACCTCTCCACTTTGTTTCAAACACTCTCTCTCAAAAAACGCTCGAAAACCGTCTCCCAAACGGTGATTTTCGATTCCCTCCATAAAATCTTGATTCCAATCGGTGGGAAGCCCTAAGGTGCTTAGGAACCTTTCCCCAAGCACCAGAGACCGATTCCTCACTCACATTTCATCGAATCGAAGATTTGAAGAGGTATTCTTGACCTAACTCCAAAATCCTTAAAATTCAATTCTTTTGGGTCCATTGATAGAAACTTCATCACAAATGTTGTTGTACACATCAATGTGATCATGTAGCTCCATTTTTGTGGTAGGATCCATAGTATTTGCAAAACTTCCCTAGATTAGGGTTCTTGCTGTGTGAACCGGACTAGTCCGTCCACAGGGCGGACAAGTCCGGGCTACACAGTGAAAAACCTAACCTGGATTGATTTTGTGGATTCTACCATTTAATCTTGACTCCTTGGACTTATACACATTCCCTTGCTTCTCTTGTCAGCAACCACGTCGGGAAATGAATATGTTCCTCCTTCCGACTCCAAGATCAAAGTGGAGAAGCAAGCTCTCATTCCCGGAAGCAATGAAAGGATCAAAAGATGGCGGCCGCGTACTTTGCCTCACGGAGGGCAAAGAAGACATAGCGAGAGGAGCACAACTCTGCATCTGCCGAGGCAGCCCTGAAACGGAAGTGGCTTGTGACTTTGGGTGAGCAAGCCATGTCCCAGGGGGCGAGGACCTCCAAAGATAAAGGCAAATCCCCAGTCGATGCTGCACCCAAGAAGAGGGTGATTGTGGCCAAGAAGGCTGCAAGCAAAGTCAAGAAGGGTGCCCCTCAACCCATTGGCCCCTTGAGGATGTCCTCTCCTGCACGGAACCAAAACTGTGTAGCTACATTCAACGCCAACATCTTCATGGGCAAGGGGGCTGAGAAGGCACGCAAGCTAAGGAAGATCAATTTATATCAGCGTGACAGCAGCACAGTGGATCCCCGGTTCTGGTGTGACTTCCACTGTGACTACTACAGGACGGTCTATATGACCAAGCAGACCCGTGTCACAGATGCTCAATTGATAGACTGGGACTACATGGCCCAGAAGGATCATCAAGCCTTCAATGCTGTGATTGAAGCCGTCGAGAGGCACGGCTTGAAGAAGTTCATGGCCTTCCAGTATGACTGGAATGTGGAAGTCAACACTCAATTCTACTCCACCATATACTTCCACACCGATGGGGTCACGAAGATTACCTGGATGACCCATGGAGAGCAGTACTCTACCACCTATTGGGAGTTTGCTCAGTTGCTTGACTTGGAGGACCAACTGGATATTGCGATTATCATTTCAAATCTGAAGCTAGTTGATCGGGACACCTTGTAGTATATGTACCCAAGTCATGCACAGTATGAGGCCGGGCACATCAGAAACATCAAGCCCTTCTATAGTGTGCTCAGCCGGGTCCTCAGAAAGACCATTGCCCCCAAGGATGGAGACGCGGGGATAATACAAGGCAACTTAAGGCACTTGATGGTGCTAATCGATGGAGATGTCCGCTTCAATGTGGTGGACTATATCTTTGATGACATCTTTAACATCTCTCACACCCCCAACCGATCATGTGGATATGCTCCATACATTATGTACATGATCGAGAAGATCTCTGGGCTCACGTTCAAGCAAAACATCATTCACCGGAGGCTTCGACCACAACTCCCTCCTCCAGAGCTGGCTGCTCCTAGGAGGAAGAATGCGGATCCTCCTGCTTCTTCCTCTCGTTCCGTGCCATCTCCTCCACCACCTCAGCCTTCGTCGCAATGCAGAAGTGGATTCTTCAAATGTTTCAAGGCTCTTTTCTCCTCTTGCTAGAAGACGGAAATTCGGCAACATTGCATGGAGCGTCGCAGTGAGAAGTATCTCAAGGTGATGTGCGACAAGCTAGACATTCCAATGTCCCACGCCGAGTATAGCAATGGTGAGCTCACTTCTTTTCCAGAGTTCACTGTTTAGGAGCTCGCTCAGTTTGGAGAAGTTGGGACTTCCACCGCGGCCCCAACTGATGATGATGATGTCCATCTTGATCCAGAGGCCACAGATAGCGACAGCGAGCGCCAAGGCAGCGATGACGAGGATGACTCTGATGATGAGTAGACCTAAGGGCCCTTCCTCTCTCCTTTTCCTTTTTGGTGTCTTGATGCCAAAGGGGGAGAGATAGCTTGGAGATAGTAGCTTTGATGGGGCACTTAGATCTAGGGGGAGAGATAAGATAGATTAATGTGTGAGAGTATTGATCTATGAAGGACTTATGTTTTTAAAACTCATTTCAAGTTGTATTGTAAGACTTTATCTATGTATTCATGTATCTTTCCTAAATTTGTGATGTGTTGCCTTATTTACATGTCTATCTTGCATAATCATTGACTTATCACACTTTATGAACACATCACTTAGGAACACCACCGTAACATGTATATGTATGAGAACTCTCTCAATCTCTCTTACTCATGATGTAGACATTGAGGGGGAGTCACTCATACAAATACATGCTATGAAAACAAATTATTATCCTTATTGTTGAAGTCTTAATGTGTTGTCATCAATTCATCAAAAAGGGGGATATTGAAAGTGCATCTAGGCATCCCCGTGGGTTTTGGATGATTGATGACGACAATTAAGAGGCTAATGAGCTTAGTTGATCTTAAGCAAAGGTACAAGGATTGAAATGAGATGAAAGCCCTAAAAAGGGAAAAGTAGAAAACGGGCGTCAAAGACTCAAGTGTAGAAATTAGGGTTTCTATGGTATTGAGCTTATATGAGTCGTATCATGTGATGGAGTTGATGTATCATGTGCATTGAGATCATACCAAGGGGCTCAAAGTGGTGGTTTAGAGAAAAGGCTAATTGAGAAGCCTAGAACGAGAAAAACCCTAGGAGGCCAGACTAGTCCAGGCCTCAAGGCCGGACTAGTCCGGCCATGGTAGACAAGTCCGTTTTAAGATGGAGCAAACGTCTCTGGAGTGAATCTGAGTAACTTTGGAACTAAGTCCGAGAAGTCCGAACTTTTCCATTTTTGGATGGACCAAAGCTCTCTAGAATAGTTCGGACTTGTCCGTTTGGTTACGGACTAGTCCGTTTGAGGCTTAGTGTGACAGGCCGTGAGAAACCCTAGAGGGCCGGACTAGTCCAGGCCAACCCAGAAGAGTCCGTTTTGGGATGGACCAAGAGGTTCTGTCCTACTTCGGACTAGTCCGTTTCTGAGCGGACTAGTCCGTTGTCTAGTGGCCGTTTGAATTTGGAAACTTGGCAGGTAGCGTGACGATCGTTGCTCAGTGTGGCAGTTGTCGGGAACTGACCAGAGGTCAGTGGTCCCATAGGGCCGGACTAGTCCGGGGTCTGAGGCCAGACTAGTCCGCCCCCTTGCTGATGTAAAAAAAAGGGGCTCGGGACCTCTATAAAAAGGGGACCCCCGGGCTCATTTGAACATGTCTTGAATGCTATCGCCGCCACAAGCATCCTAGAGCCTTCCAAAGCCTTCTACTCGTCCTACTAACCCTCTAAGAGAAAATATTGAAGAGATTAGGGTTTGGGGAGGAGAGTAAAGGAAGATCATCGCGCTTTGGCTCTCGGTTTGATCTCTTGCACATTGTGTTGTGTTGTGTGGCTTGTGTGAGTCGAGCTTCATGTTCTCCTCGTTGTATTTATTTGTGGGAGCCTCAAGTAGTGAGCAGCCCCATCAAACTTGGTTATTACCCATTGATATAGTGGAAACCAAGCCGGCCATCGTGGTGGCTTGGTGAGAGAAGGGTTAAGTGAGACCCGGTCCTTGTGTGGACTTCTGAACTTGGAGGTAGGCTTCTTCGTGGAGCTGAACCACGAGATAAATCTCGTTTCACTTGTCTTTCGCTTTTCATGATCACTAGTATTTCTATTAGCGCTCACTTTGCTCTTATTGCCTTACACATTGATCATTATTGTAAACTTGCAATCTAAGTGTTTAAACCTCACAATATGAGCTTCAAAAGTTTACTACACATTGCTCATATCTTTGGTGAACTTTAATTCCTCAAATAACTTGTAGAAATCAAATTTCAGGGTTTCCACCCTGTGCTGAGCGGACTAGTCCGGCTCTGTGCAGACTAGTACGACCACAAGAATTTAATCTTGTTTGATTAAGTGATTTTAGTTATTATTGCCTATTCACCCCCTCCCCTCTAGGCAACTTTCACGAAGTCTCCCACTTCAAAGGCTAGTTTTCTTCTCCTATTGTCCGCATAGCCTTTTTGCCTTGATTGAGCAGCCTTCAAGTTCTCACCGATGATCTGAACTTGTTTATCAGCTTCTAGCAACATATCCAGACCTAATACTCGAGTTTCTCCTGTATCATTCCAGAACAAGGGTGCCCAACACTTCCTTCTATATAGTGCTTCATATGGTGCCATCTTCAAAGTTGCTTGGTAACTATTGTTGTATGAAAATTCTGCATATGGCAAGCTCTTGTTCCAACTTCTTCCATGATTTAAAGCACAAACTCTTAGCATATCCTCTAAAATTTGATTGGTACTCTCAGTTTGTCCATCCGTTGGAGGGTGATATGCTGAACTAAAATTTAACCTTGTTCCCAATGCTTCATGCAATTTCTGCCAAAGCCTGGATGTAAATTGAGAACCTCTATCCCACACTATCCTCTTTGGAGCTCCATGCAAACATACTATTCTTCCCATATACATTTCTGCCAACTTCTCTCCATTAAAGGTGGTCTTGACAGGTATAAAGTGAGCTGATTTCGTCAATCGATCTACGATTACCCAAATTGATTCATAACCGGACTGTGTACATGGCAATCCAACTATAAAGTCCATACTAATCCCTTCCCACTTCCACTCTGGAATCTTTAATGGCTGCAATAATACGGTTGGCCTTTGGCGTTCTGCCTTGACTCGTTGGCACACATCACATAAGGCTTCATCTTCAGCTATGTCCTTTTTCATGCTAGCCCACCAATAACAAGACTTCAAGTCCTTGTACATCATTGTACATCCAGGATGTATTGAGTATGGCAAGTCATCTGCCTCCTTTAGTATTGTCTTCTGAATATGCATCACACTAGGCACGACAATCCCCTTACCAAGCCATAGAGTACCATGTTTGTCCTCATCAAATCTTAATTCTCTCCCCTCTTGGGTCCTTCCCTTGATTTCCTGAATCTCATCATCCTTTGTTTGACCCTCTTGAATCTCTTGCTCCAAGGTTGGATTTAACTCCATTATTCCCATCTCATTCACAAATCCAAGATTCAACCGTTCAAACTCCTTACATAACTCGGATGGCAACTCTAGAACCGTGAGTTGATGAATTACTCTTTTTCTACTCAAGGCATTAGCCACGACATTGGCTTTTCTTGGGTGATAGTTGATTCCCACATCATAACTTTTGATGAGCTCCAACCATCTTCGTTGCCTCAAATTAAGGTCGTTTGCGTGAATATGTACTTGAGGCTCTTATGATCCGTATAAATTTCACACCTATGTCCAAGGATGTAGTGTCTCCAAATTTTCAATGCGTGTACCACGGCTGCAAGTTCCAAATTATGCGCTGGGTAATTCTGCTCATGTTTCTTTAATTTCCTCAATGCGTATGCAACCACTTGACCTTCTTGCATCAATACACATCCAAGACCTTGTCTCGATGCAACAGAATATATGTCGAAACTTTTACTCACATCCGGCAAAACCAAAATTGGGGTTGTTGTTAACCTTTGTTTAGATCCTCAAAACTTTCTTCACAAGCTTGAGTCCATTGAAAAGCCTTCCCCTTCATTAGCAACTCCGTCATTTGCATGGCTTTTTTGGAAAAGTCCTTGATGAATCGACGGTAATATCCACCCATTACAAGGAAACTCCTCATTACCTTAACATGTTGTGGGGGCTCCCATTTTAACACATCCCTCACTTTTCTGGGTTCAACCGATACTCCTCCCCCCGAGATGATATGACCCAAAAACGACACATCTATAAACCAAAACTGGCACTTGCGGAACTTGGCATACAGTTGATGCTTTCAAATGTTCCTCATGTTCCTTATAATCCTTTGAGTAGATCATTATGTCATCAATGAACACCACAACGAACTTATCCAAGTACTCCATGAAGACCTTATTCATGAGGTATGTAAAGTAGCCAGCTATGTTGGTCAATCTAAAGGACATCACGGTGTACTCATAGGATCCATATCGTGTCCTAAAAGCTGTCTTAGGTATGTATGATGGTCTAATCTTCATTTGATAGTATCCCGACCTCAAATCAATCTTGGAGAAGACACAAGCACCCTTCATCTGATCAAAAAAGTCTTCTATGTATGGCAAGGTGTACCTGTTCTTGATGGTCACCTCATTGACAGCTCAGTAATCCACGCACATCCTTTGCGACCCATCCTTCTTGTCCACAAACATCACGGGAGCTCCCCAAGGCGAAGGATTGGGGTGAATAAAACCCTTCTATAGTTGCTCTAGAATCTGCTTCTTGAGTTCTGCTAATTCCATAGGAGGCATCCTATATGGCCTCTTAGATATAGGTGCAATTCTAGGTATTAAATCAATAACAAATTAAATGTCTCGATCAGGTGGAAGACCTGGCAATTCATCTGGCAACACATCCAAAAATTCACACATCATTGAAATCTCCTCAGTTGCGGCACCGTCCATATAATTCAGCTCCAATTGCTTCGGTGCGTGTTGATATGCTTCAAACTCTATGGTGATCCCATCCTCATTGGTCAAATTCACCGTCTTCGTGGCACATTCAATGACTCCATTATGCTTCCTCATCCAGTCCATACCAAGTATAATGTCCAGTCCTTGAGGATCCAAAACAATGAGGATGGCAAAGAAGTCTACCCCCCTTATTCTAAGGCTTACTTTTGGACATACTATATTTGTTCTCATCTCTCCTCCAGGAGACTTAACCAATAAAGTAAACTTCATATGAGAAATAGGCAAACTATACTTGGCAACATATTTCGATGCAATGAATGAATGAGATGCTCCAGAATCAAATAACATAGTCGTCAGGTTGGAGTTTGCGAGAAACATACCAATCACCACGTTATTTGCTTGTTGAGCATCCTCCGTAGAGACATGGTTCACGTTGCCACGAGCAAAATTTTGCTGCCCACGGTTCCCTTGCGGCTCTGCTCCATTCGGTCTTGGGTTTTGCCTTGGTGCATTGCTTCCTTGACCAAGTCCTGACTTAGGACATTGATGTGCAAAGTTTATAGCTTCTCCACAAGTATAGCACTTCTTTGCTGCACATGAATTTGGACGGACTTGATTCTGAACGTTTGCACCATGAAAATTAGCAAGAGGTGCAAAAGGCATTTGAGGCCTAGGTGCTTGCATAATAGGGCGCTGCTGCACAAACTAAGTTGGGCGCCGTGCATAACCAGGGCGATGACCAGGCACAGAAGAACTGTGGTAAGGAGAATTTGGCGGTGCAAAGTGAGGGTGCACATTACTTTCTTATTGATGTCCTTGATATGGCGCCTTCCTCTTATTGTCTTGCTCCATCTCACATACCTTGTTCTCCACAACGATTGCTTTATCCACAAGCTTCTGGAAGTTGGCATAATCACAGTTGAGCAATTGCACTTGGATCTCATTGTTCAAGCCCCTCATGAACAAGTATTGCTTCTGGCTGTCCCGGGTCACATCCTCAGGTGCGTACCTTGAAATTTGAGAGAATTTATCGAGGTATTCACTCACACTCGATCTTCCTTGCCTCAAGTTTTCAAATTCTTGCCTCTTCAAAATCATAACTCCTTCCAGCACATAATGAGAACAAAAGCTCTCCTTGAATTCCGCCCAAGAAATCCTCTCTTGGTTCTCATGAGCATTGCAATAAGCATCCCACCAGTCCGTAGCTGCTCCAACTAGTTGATTAGATGTGAATAGCACCTTCTCCCGGTCACTGCATTGGACAATAGCTAGCTTCTTCTCCGCGGACTTGAGCCAATCATCAGCATCCATAAGGTCAGTGGATCGAGAAAAGGTCGGTGGCCTATTCCTCATGAACTCTCCCAACTGGTTATGAGGAGGTGGGGGTGGTAGTGGAGGCATGTGGGGCTGATTGTTGATGTTACCAGCCTGCAGCTGTCCCATAGTTTGTATCATGGTTTGCATGAGCTCGTTTTGCATAGCCAAGAGCTGCTCAATATTGATAGATCCATGAGAAGGTCCTTGTTCATTGTTGTTCTGAGGTGCTCCATTGTTCTCCTCCTCATCATTGACATCCCTCTGGTTGGGAGTCCTCACTATCTGAAGAAAAGCAAGAGATAAGGATTTAGAAGACATCCCCAACTATATGAATCAAGGGATATGAAACTAAGCAACTACCTACACTAGCCTACGTGTATATGGCAATGCTAAAGCATCCCAAAATCCTCTACTAAGCACATAAGAAAACAATATATAGCAAACAACACAACAAACAAAAACACATCGATTCTTGAGTGCTCCTATGTGCTCTAAAGTGTCCATTTTATCTAGGTTACATCCTATGGTCAACCTATGGCTCTGATACCAATTTGTGACACCCGGTTCTGAAAATGAACGCATATGTGTGCCCAGGATGTTCAACACACATACACGAGTGCAATCACAAATGGATATAAAGAAAATTACCATAAGACATAATTAATAACCATTTTTATTACACAATTTAAAATATCATCAAATACAAGCTCTAATAATTATTAATGACAAGTTTGACTAATGCAGCGGAAAAAAATTAAATAAGCAAACTATGCAACTAAGTAGCATATGCAAATAGGTATAATGCAGCTCCAAACAACACCACAGACAAGGTGACGGCAGACAAGGCCTAGAACTCCGCATTATCATCGTTATACTTCTAATCCTGACCTGCCACTGTTGGTGGGAGAATTGCAAGGGTGAGTTCATGTCGTACTCAACAAGTGTGGAAAGTATGAGATGTAGCTGATTCAAATGACGAATATAATAATGGCTAAGTGCTGAAAAGTACATTAAAACATTTGAAAAGCAACATATTATATGTATGTCAAATAAGCCCATTATAAACCATGTAATCATCATAATACCAGTCCATATTCATTACGATCATCCATATTCTAGATTTATCATTACCAATAACCATAATCAATATCAGAATTTATTCATATCCAGCCATAACCATATTATTAACCATAACCATTGTCAAACCATCCCAATACCAAGTTTTCCTCTAATCATGTGAGGGTCCAAGTTGCTCATAACCGGGAGTACGACTATCATGATAGTTTTAAGACACACTCTGCAGATGTTATACCACTTTACCCACGTGTTTGTGATTTTATCACCTTTCGATGACTATAGAATTTCAATTATGTCGTCTCACACTTTCTTAGGTGTGTGGCCAAGAGATCACAAAATAGCCTTTACAAAGGGATTACTAGCCTATTTATACCCCTTTGAGGTTTCACCGGTCGCGATGTCTCCAACTGAGCACATCTTCAACCAAGGGCCCCCTCTTGCCATTTGGATCCCAGGGTAGTCCCACCAATCATCAACAAACCCAATCCGACTACCCCTTCCCCGAGCATCCTTAGTGGTCCAAATAGCACTAGCAAAGCCCTAATTAATCAGCTACGCCGCACCCATACTTGGCCTCATGGTGGCACTGAAATCCTTGATGGTCACTCCATGAACCGGTCCTTAGATCTAAAGCAAGTGAACCACCATAACATCCAACCCATCCACATACCATGCTTGCTTAGATCACACATTACCATATCATATTAACCAGTTCATGTTAATCATAATCTCGTAAATGCATAATTAAATTAAGTGGTATAGTTGTTTTCCCATCGAATAAATTAAACGAAGCGAAAAGGGTAAAAAGACCATCCCGACTCTCTACCATAATTTCCAGGTGACAAGGGTGGTTAAACAAAGCTAGTAAACTTACTACCATTGGATTCCCATGAAATTGACACAAGCATGCAGTTTTGAAAACAAAACATTTATTTTAAAAACTGGATTAATATGCTTCAAGGACACTTGCCTTGCTCTTGGGATTGGTTTGGATCAAAGCCTTCAAACTCTTGGTGCTGGAGGTCCTCCACGGCACTCTCTAGCGTAAATCCATCTAATCCGCTCAATAGACATACAAGACAAGAAACCCAATCAAAGAGTGCACAAATATTACTCAATACGACATGACATGCATGATTAATGCAAATGCAAGGTGGAACTTATTAATGATTTGCTTTTAATGATCACTAACTAGTTCTAATAGCTTTTAACGAGTTTATACAGGTTTGGAGTTGATTCGACAAAATTTTAGAATAAATTCAACACAATTTAACCAGGAAAATTGAACTAGTCCGCCAAGGACCGAACAAGTCCGCTCTTTGCAGAACTAGCGAATTAGGGTTTTCTAGATCGACGTGAATGTTGAGATTTGGGGTTGAATTCACGTAAGGAAGAGGAAGTTGAAGGTATACCAGGTGATTGAACACCAATGAATCAAGTATCTTGGAGGCAACACTTGGATCTTGACGATCTAGGGTTGAGGAAGAACTTGATGGTGAATTGGTGATGGAGAATGCGAAGTTGATGAAGATCTTGATCCTCTTTCATTTCCTCCTCTTCCTCTCCTTGCTCTAGATCTCCTTCTCCCTCCATGGTGGCGGCTACTCACGACTTTGGGTTTGGGTCAGGTGGAAGTGGCAAACAGATGTCAAGCCAAGGGGTAGGGTTGTTTATATAGAGGTGAGGGCTAGGGTTGGGTGGATTTCGAGTTTGAGATGAGTAGAGGCCGATTTTGAGTCCCACATGGGCTCTAAAAGAGTTAGGCACGACACCCCTAGGCCCACTTAATGTAAAACACAAGAAACAAGTTGTGTAACAAAAGATTAACTCGGAGTCATGATTTATAGGAGAAGTCTGAAAAGGGCCAGACTAGTTCGAAGTTGGTCAGAGCGAAAACAGACAAGTCCGTACTGGACATCGGACAAGTCCGAACTTTTCCAGAGGGGAAAAATAGACAAGTCTGGCCATAAATCGGACAAGTCTGACTTTAGTCAGAGGAAAAACGGACAAGTCCATTGGAACACCGGACAAGTCCGGACAAGTCCAGGGACTTAGCAAAATTTTAAGCAATTTGGCATACTGGACTAGTCCGCACAGGACCATACAAGTCCTAAAGTGTCTAGAGGGAAAAAAAGACTAGTACGTAGAAAAACGGACAAGTCCGAGCGAGGTCATAGAGAAATCGGACTAGTCTGCACCATAAATGGACTAGTCCGCACTTCCCAGAATTCTTAAGTGTGGTTTGAAAGTGCATCTAGGCATCCCTTGTGGGTTTTGGTTGATCTATGACAAACAAATGAGATCCTAAGCACATTATTGAGATGAGCGCATGATTTAATGAAAGAATGAAGAAAGCGCCAAAAAGAAAGGAGAATGAGGATCAATTCAGAAAGGAGCTCAAGAGATGAATAGAATACATCATTGTGTAGGGAGTTTGTTGGTGTAACAAATCTCAAGAGCTCAAGCACAAAAGAAATCCTCACGCACTTCACATTTCGCAGAAAAAACAGACTAGTCCGATATACACCGAACTAGTCTGATATCCTTTCTATATAGGTTCGGACAAGTCCTGCCAGTCCGGACTTGTCCGCACCAGACTAGTCTGATAATGTTTGGACTAGTCCGATAATGTCTCTTACTAAAAACGGACAAGACCTATCTCTTCATAGACTAGTCTGAAAAACCCTCTGACTAAGATCAGACAAGTTCTCCAAGTGCGAACTTGTCCTCTATTCAATAAGGGTATCACCACATCGGACTAGTCTGATATTACAACAGGGAAGTCTGAAAACCATTCTGACTAAAATTGGACAAGTCTGCTCCTAGCCGGACAAGTCCGATATTCCTCGACACTTAAGGTTTCCTGCACGCCACACACCGGACTAGTCTGAACTCCACCATGGACTAGTTCGCACCCTCGAAACCCTAACGGTAACTTTTGGAAACACCCTATAAATAGATGTGCAGGCCCTACCTTCAACTCTCTCGACCCCTACGCCGTCACACCCTCCAAGAGCCTAGAAAACACATCTCTCCATGCAATCCAACGCTAGAAAGATCAATCCATTGAGGATTCACTTTGGATCAAAGGAGAGACATGATTCCACACGTTTGAGCTCTTCGGTTTGATCTCTAACACACTCCTGTTGTTTCATTGTTGATATTAAGAGTGTGTTCTCGGTGGTGTTTGCTTTGTAATCTTGGGGAGTCCTCAACTTGTGAGAAAGCCCCTTGAACTTGGTGATTTGCCCCTTTGTGATAGTGGAAGAAGAATTGGCCTTTGTGGCGATTTGACGAGGTTAGGGTCAGTGAAGACCCGGTCCTTTCGTTGGCTCCTCAACGTGGATGTAGGTTGCCTCTATGGGAACCGAACCACGGGATAAAAATCGTGTGTCAAACTTGTTCTTATTTTTCTCATATCATATTCTAGGGCTTGATTGATCTTGTCCATCTTATGTTAAAACACTCAAATCAAAGTTAATTTGTACTACACTTAATTTCATTGACTCAATACTTTCAATTTACATACTATATTCCGCTGCGTACTATGCCTGTATTGAAATCATTGATCAAACTTGATCAATTTATTCCGCACGCACCGGACTAGTCCGCACTCTACCGAACTATTCCGATATCTTGGGGTTTGATCAGTTTGTTAGGTGTTGTAGGTTCCGACTAAATTTCAAAAAGGCCTATTCACCCCCCCTCTAGGCCACATTCAATTGGTATCTGAGCCGAAATCTTCGCAAGAGACTAATCGCTCGAAGAGAGCATGTCGCACGTGAAGGATGTGCACAAGAGTCTTAACCAAGAGATGTTTGAAGACGAAAAAGCTCAAAAATTGGAGAAGCTCCTCGATGCCATCCAGGACTTCGAGGATGAGGATGAGGAGACGGTTGAACTCAAGGCGCTCCTAAGGAAGAAAGCTCTCTCGACAGGGGAAAGTGAAGGTCGAGGACGAGAAGAAGAAGAAGGGGGGTAGTCACACCGACTACTCTCGATATCCTTTTAACTACGATCGTCTTAATTCTAACAATAACCATTACTTATCTATTCCTCTAGGAAAAGCCCCACACTTCAACGGCAATGACTACTCAATGTGGAGGAAAAACATTAAAATGCACTTAATCTCACTTAATCCCAGTTTATGGCACATTGTGTGTACAGGAATAGATATCCCAGACAACGATGATTAGCTTACCCCAAGTCAAGAGCAAGCAATTCATCAGAATGCTCAAGCTGCATCAGTCATTACATCCTCTCTAAGTCGGCACGAGTTCACCAAGGTGGATGGGCTCGAGATTACGAAAGAAATCTGGGATACATTGCAAACTGCACATGAAGGCGATCGTCATGTGCGAGAAGCGAAGATCGAAATGATCCAAGACGAATTGGGAGATTCGCCATAGAAGAAGATGAGTCGCCACAAGACATGTACAACCGGTTAAAGACACTCATCAACAAGGTTCGAGCATACGGAAGCAAGAAGTGGAACGATCACGAGGTGGTGAAGCTTATCCTTAGAGCTTTCATGCCTCGCAACGTCACCTTGTGCTCGATGATCAGAGAAAGCCCCAGGTACAAGAAAATGACCCCGGATGAGATGCTTGGGAATATCATCAATTTTGAGATGATGGAAAAACAAGCAAAGCATGTCAAGGAGATTGCCGACCTCACCTCGACAAAGAAGAAAGGGGTCGCTTTGAAGTCCACTTGCAAACCCTTGTCAAAAGAACTCGAGAAGCTCAACAAGAAGAAGATAGCGATGATGAGAGCAGCGAAATAGATGAGGAGGACATGATCCTCTTTATGAAGAGATTCAAGAAAATGATGAAGAAAAGACAACGGGGAAAATCAGGTGAAGGAAAATACAAAGAGAAGTCAAGACCAAAGTTGAGGCGAGCATGCTATAACTGTGGTGAATATGACCACATTATAGTTGATTGCCCATACGAAGAAAAGAAGAAGAAAACAAAGGAAACAAGACCTCAACCCAAGAAATTCTTCAAGAAGAAGAAGCAAGTTGGACAAGCGCATCTAGGAAAGGAGTGGGACTCAAACGATGAGTCCTCATCTGAAGAGGAAGAGGAGATGGCTAGCATAGCCATCGAGAAGGCAACTAAGAAGTCCACCCTCTTCCCAAATATCAACGCATGGAAGGGAAACGACACTTGCCTCATGGCAAAGGAAGGTAAACAAAATGTAAAAACCAAATCATCTTCCTTGCACTCCTATTCTAGTGATAGTGAAGCCGCTAGTGATAATGAAGACATGCTCGTTGGCTTAGATAAGAAAGCAGCTGCATAAATGAAATTTCTACTTGATCATCTTGTTGAGAAGGAGAAGTTTATCAACCGTCAATAAGATATGATTATCTCCCAAAACGAGGAATATCTTGAACTTGACAAACTTCTCGAACTTGAAAAGGAGTGAGACAAGTCACTGGAGCTTTAGTTAGCCTCAAGCAAGGAAGCTTGCTTGAAGTTAAGCGACTCAAACACCACCATCAAGGACAAACTTGCTAACCTATCCAAGGTTAACTAGATCCTTGAGGTACAAGTTGAGTCACTCAAACAAAGTGACCCCTCATCCTCTTCAAGCTCACCTTCTCAACCACATAAAACTGAAGCTACTATTACTTGCTCATGTGCTAAAATTGACACTAACTTGAAAGACAAGTCAACCTCTACCAAGGACAAGAATCTTTCCCAAAGTGGCATATTTGACAAGGAGAAGATCAAATATGCACGTAGTGCATACTTGGCCACAAGACCTCCTAATGTCAAATATGACATTCGTTATTCTTATGGTGAATAGCAATATGCTAGAAGCCATAAAAATAACAAGGAAAGCATTGCCTTTGTGAAAGGAAACTCCTCCCAAGCTAGAAAGGCTAAAGTCAACACATATGAGCATCGGACTAGTCCGGTCCATACATGGACAAGTCCGGTCCTCCGAACAAGTACGGTTTCCCAGACTAGTTCTGTTCATAAACAATAACAACTATTATTCAGGACTTTTGATGCATCCTATGTTCTAATGAGAAGTAATTTGGTAAAGTTTATGCTCATTATGTTGGGCCACGCCATGGGAACACAATGTCTCATGTGTGGGTGCCCAAATCTCTTATAACTAACCTCAAAGGACCCGAGCAAGCTTGGGTACCTAAAACCAAGGCATGATTTTTTTGTAGGCCTATTCCTCCGATGGATCAAAATGGGTGCTAGACAGTGGTTGCACCAACCATATGACCGGGGAAAGAACGATGTTTGTTCAGTATGAAGAAAGTGAGGATCCAAGCGAGCGCATCTATTTTGGAGACAATAGTCAAGGAAAGGTGCTCGGTACCGGTAAAATTGCTATATCGTCTCAACATACTCTTTCTCATGTGTTACATGTCGATTCCTTAGATTATGACATGCTGTCGATATCTCAATTATGTGACAAAGGTTATAATTGCTTGTTAAGTAATGAGGGTGTGACCGTCTCTAGAAGGGGTGATGGTTCCATTGCATTCAAGGGTGTGTTAAAGGGAAAGCTTTACCTTGTTGACTTCAACAAAGATAAAGCCGAACTTGAAACATGCTTGATTGCAAAGACAAACATGGGTTGGCTATGGCATAGACGGCTAGCGCATGTTGGTATGAGGAATCTTCAAAAACTCCTCGAGGGCGATCACATCTGAGGTTTGAAGGATGTTGTTTTTGAGAAAGACAGGCCTTGTAGCGTGTGCCAAGACGGGAAGCAAGTAGGAGCACCTCATCCCGCGAAGAACGTCATGACTACAACAAGACCGCTCGAGCTACTTCACATCGACCTTTTCGGTCCAATTGCTTACATAAGCATCGGCGGTAACAAATATGGCTTAGTAATTGTTGATGAATTTTCGTGCTTCACTTGGGTTTCCTTTTTGCATGATAAGACAGAAACTTAAGGAACCCTCAAGTAGTTTCTCAAGCGTGCCCAAAATGAGATCTCATTGAAGGTCAAGAACATAAGAAGCGACAAAGGCACGGAGTTCAAGAACACTCAAGTTGAGAAATACCTAGACGAAGAAGGCATAAAGCTTGAGTTTTCAGCACCTTATTCCCCTCAACAAAACGGAGTTGCCAAAAGGAAGAACTGAACCGAGATGGCAAGAACAATGCTCGATGAATACAAGACCTCAAATCAGTTTTGGGCAGAAGAGGTTAACAACGCTTGCCACACCATAAATCGACTCTATCTTCATCGACTACTCAAGAAGACATCATATGAGCTACTCACCAGTAACAAGCCAAATATTTCTTATTTTTGAGTTTTCGGTTCTAAATGCAATATTTTGAACAAGAAGCCTAGGACTTCAAAGTTTGCTTCGAAGTCCAAAGAAGGTTTCTTGCTGGGTTATGATTCGAACTCTTACGCCTATCGTGTCTTCACCAAGACCTCCAGACTTGTTGAAGTAGCACGTGACATAGTGTTCGATGAAACTAACGGCTCTCAAGAAGAGCAAGTTGATCCATGTGCGCTAGATAGAGAAGATGCTCCATGTCAATCATTGAGAAGAATGGCATTGTGCGATGTTCGACCACAAGAGCCACCTTTACATGTGCATGAGGAAGATGAACCGCAAGTGGAGGCCAATGATCAAGGGGGAGCTTCCACACAAAATTAACCTCAAGAAGACGAAGATGATCAACAAGTCAATGAGGGCAACTATCTAGGGGGAGAAGAAGAGGATCATGAAGACACAAGACCACAAGTGCCACAACCGAGAGTACACCAATGTGTCCAAAGAGATCACCCAATCGAGAACATCATCGGTGACATCCAAAAGGGAGTAACAACTAGATCCCGCATAGCTCACTTTTGTGAGCATTACTCTTTTGTGTCCTTTTTGGAACCACGCAGGATTGAGGATGCATTGAAAGATCCGGAGTGGGTGGTGGCGATGCAAGAAGAACTAAACAACTTCAAACAGAATGAGGTGTGGGAATCCGTCGAAAGACCTAAAGCGAACGTCATCGGCACCAAATGGGTCTTCCGCAACAAACAAGACGAACACAGGGTGGTGACAAGGAACAAGGTACGACTTGTGGCCAAAGGGTATTCACAAGTCAAGGTTTGAATTTCGATGAAACCTTTGCTCCCGTAGCTATACTTGAATCAATTAGAATATTGCTTGCATGTGATACTCACCATGATTTCAAGCTCTACTAAATGGATGTGAAATGCGCCTTCCTCAACGGTCCAATCAAGGAGGAGGTGTATGTGGAGCAACCACCTGGATTTGAAGACAAAGAGTTCCCCCACCATGTCTTTAAATAGTGTAAGGCTCTCTACGCCCTCAAACAAGCTCCTAGAGCTTGGTATGAGTGTCTTAGAAATTTCTTAATTGAAAATGGTTTTAAGATTGGAAAAGCAGATTATACATTATTAATGAAACACTTCGACAATGATCTTTTTATCTCTCAAATCTATGTTGATGACATTATCTTTGGTTCAACCAACAAATCCTTTTATGAAGAATTCAGTAAGATTATGACAGATAGGTTTGAGATGTCTATGATGTGAGAGCTGAAGTACTTCTTGGGATTCCAAGTGAGACGACAAAAGGAAGGGACATTCATAAGCCAAACCAAGTACACTCAAGGCATACTCAAGAAGTTTGGGATGGACAAGGAGAAGCCTATCAAAACTCCCATGGCAACTAATGGACACTTGGATCTCAATGAAGATGGACCAAACATGGATCAAAAGGTATACCAATCCATGATTGGATCCTTACTTTACCTATGTGCATCTAAGTCTGATATTATTTTGAGTGTATGTTTGTGTGCGAGATTTGAAGCCAATCCTAAGTAGTGTCTCTTGACAGCCATTAAAAGGATCTTGAGATATTTGGTTCATACACCCAACCTATGCCTTTGGTACCCCAAAGGTTCCAAGCTCAATCTCATTGGATACTCTGATGCAGATTATGTCAGATGCAAAGTAGATAGAGAAAGTACCTCCGACACCTGCCAATTCCTAGGTAGATCCCTAGTTTTTTGGTCCTCTAAGAAACAAAATTCCATTGCTTTATCCATGGCCGAAGCGGAGTATGTTGCAGCTGGGAGTTGTTGTGCACAACTCCTTTGGATGAGACAAACTCTAAGGGATTATGGTTACAATATGAGCCGTATTCCACTCCTTTGTGATAATGAGAGTGCCATAAAAAATGCTCATAATCTAGTTGAACACTCTAGAACCAAACACATAGACATCCAACATCACTTTTTGAGAGACCGCTAAATGAAAGAGGACATAGCTATTTCCCATGTCAACATCGGAAAACAACTAGCCGATATATTTACCAAGCCACATGATGAAAAACGTTTTTGCGATTTCCGAAATGAACTAAATATCCTTGATGCTCGGAATGTGGCTTGAAAACTTGCATACCTGTATGTACTCTTCAAAATATATTTTTTGAGTTGTGAAAATCATCTTTCTCAATTTTCTCCAAAAACTATTTCAACTACTTGATCTTGATGAATTATGGTCATTGCTCGATTGTTGTATGCTCACTGATCATATTCATCAAGATTATTTTATTTGCTTTACCCTCCTATTTTCTTAATAAGTACCTTCGAATATATACGAATGGGCTAAGCATTTCTGTTCTGGTGATCACGGACTAGTCTGTGGTTACCCGGACTAGTCTGCCCCTGTAGACTAGTTCACAGAGTGTCCGGTAGTCTAGACTAGTCCGGCAGACAATGGACTAGTCCGATTTAGGCTCTGGAAGTGTTCAGACTAGTCTGATTATTTTTGGACAAGTCCGGTTTTTCGACTCCATAACCCTAGCCGCCGCCAAGACCTAATCTTCTTCATCCTCACAACTTGCCTCACGCTCTCTCTCCCCGCTCGAGCTCCCCACGGCGATTTGGCGATTCCTCCATCAAAAATCTCCATGTTTGGGTGGAAAACGACCTCCATTGCATAGGGATTGAAGACCACAGACTTGTCCGCTCCTTCAACCCCTCCATCTCCAAGAATCGAGGAATTTTGGTAAAATTTCCCCCAAACCCTAGAAATCTTGATTTCCTTCATTGTTGATCAAATAGCTTAGTTTCTTTCACCAAATACATGCTTCCTTGATGTATTACATTGATGTTGAGCTATTCTTGCATTGAGCAACACCACTGATCGTCTATTAGGGTTTGAGGTGATGAACACCGGACTAGTCCGGTCCATGTACGGACACGTCCGGTCACCCGGACGAGTCTATACCTGTACACCGGACAAGTCCGATTTTTGTCTGAACTGAACCCTAGTTTTCCATTCCTCAATGCAATTCCATGCCATCAATTCTGATCCATACCTTGTGTAATCCATTCTCAGGACAATGTCGAGCTCCAACAATGAGATCTCTGATTTTGAGGCCGAGATGGACCAAGAAGCCTTGCTTCGGCCCTCGATGGGCCAAGGCAAGAAGCGCCAAGAGCGCCGATCTTAGCCGGCACCTTCTCCACCTCATGCTTGACACAAGGTCCTTTCCATGAAGCCTGTCTCCAAGGCTTCAGCAGGTGCTGGCCCTAGCTCGGCGGCTGCTCGCCAAGCTAAGGGCAAGGACAAAGGGATTGTCACGGGCCCAATTGGCCCTCTCAAGATGACAAATCCAAAGCAAGGGACCCGAGATCCCTTCGAGGAGAGGTTCAATGGAAGGGGAAGCGACATGGCTTCCAAATTCAGAAATGTGGACTGCTACAGCAGGTCCAAGCAGGCAGCCAATTAAAGATTCTGGAGCAACTTCCAAGCGGACTTCTATAAGTCCGTGTACCTCACAATGAAGACTCTAGTGGTGCTCAACCAATGGATTCATTGGTCGCACTTTGAAAGGAAAAGCTGCTCAACCTTTGATTAGGTAGTTCAGGCAGTGGAGAAGCATGGATTGAAGGATATGTTTGCCTTCCGGAACAATTGGAACAACGAAGTCATTGCTCAGTTCTATGCTACATCCTACTTTGCAAGTGATGAGGAAGAGCGGGTGATTTGGATGACTCATGGATCCAAGTACACCATTACCTATGATGAATTTGCAAGGCTGCTACATCTTGATAGCTACAACAACGACAACTTGATCATTCACAACATTGGTGTCCTTGAGAAGGACAAAATGAAGTTCCTTTATGACACCCGCTCAACTTTCAACCCTCCTTCCACCAAGAAAATGAAGCCATTCTTTGTGGTCCTCATTAGGTTCTTGAGGAAGACTATTTCCCCAAAGGATGGGGATGTAGGGAGTGTCCAAGGCTATCTCAGGACACTGACGAAGGTGATAAGCAAAGACAGGAAGTTTGATGTCTTTGACTACATATGGAATGACATGGTGAACATCTCCTGCACTCCTAACAGATCCTGTGGCTACGCACCTTAATTAATGTTCATGGTTGATAAGGTCACAAGGATCAAGTTTGTGAAGGATGTGGAGCACTCTCCATTGAGGCCCCAGAAGTCTCCCCAAGTCTCTATCCAAGCTGCCCCTTCTCCTACATCCAGTGAAGAAGCTCCGAAGAGAGCTAGAGGAGATGCAAGGGCTGATCCGTCCACTAGGGCTCCTCCAAAAAAGGGTCTCCTAGTGGAATCCTAAAGTACTTGGCAGCAATCTTTGCCTCATGCAAGAAGGCCGAAGTGAACACTCACAAGATGAAAAAGGCGAGGAAGGCTGATATGCGGAATGTCAAAGAAAATGTCAAACACATTTGCCAGAAGCTGGAGATCGAGCCCATTGGATCTCCAGTCATTTATGAAGATTCAGCCTCGGATTTCATTGAGCTCGGGCCTTTGACTCCCTCCGAGCTTGCTTACTTTGGCATTGGGGGTTCGAGTGGTTCCGCTCCTCCTCCTCCTCAGCACGAGAATGAAGATGAAGAAGATGAGAGGACCGACAGCGAGGATTGAAGATCTTAGGTCACTCCTCTCCTTCTTTTTGGTGTCTTGATGCCAAAGGGAGAGAGATTGAGGGGGAGCCACTAGGTCTTAGATATACGTTGAGAGACGAGAGCTTCATTTATGCTTCTTTTGTCCCTTTTGGGATGTAAGACTTCATATTATGCTCTTTTGATACTTTTGGTCCGGTGGTGCAATACTATGAACTATCTATGCTCATATTCATGAAATCTGTGATTTTGCACTGAAATTGACATATATGCTTGTTGTTGATATATTGATGTCAATTATTTCACTGACATCATGATTACTTCTCACACTCACTTAGTTTTGCATCCCACCATAAAGAGTGCACATATGACCTATGTTTTAATTGCTTAACTTGTACCTAACTCATATGTGCACACTTTATGAAAATCTCAATTTTTATCATACTTTGTGAAATCTCAATTGGTTGTCATCAATCACCAAAAAGAGGGAGATTGAAAGTGCATCTAGGCATCCCTTGTGGGTTTTGGTTGATTTATAATAGACAAATGAGATCCTAACCACATTATTGAGATGAGCGCAGGTTTTAATGAAAGAATGAAGAAAGCGCCAAAAAGAAAGGAGAATGAGGATCAATTCAGAAAAGAGCTCAAGAGCTGAATAGAATACATCATTGTGTAGGGAGTGTGTTGGTTTAACACATGTACGATCGTAGAGCATGTAAAAAGCTACCACAGCGGGGGGGGGGGGGGGGGTGAAAGGTAGATTAAAACTTTTTCAGCGGAAGCAATGAAAACCCCTCGGCAGAAAAATGATCTGTTAAAGAAATCATGTGTGAGACTAATATAAATGTGTTTCACCATGACAAAAGTAATATATATCAGATATAATCAACTAACGAAGACGACACAACAAGAATCACTCAAATCCGTCAAGAGAAACTCATGTTACGATTGAAAGATCGAACAAAGGTCAATCTGTCCTACCCGAGAAAAACAGTTCTGGAACACTGCAAAGAGACTCATGTAGATCAGAACCCACAAATCCAATGACTGTGAAATTTTCACAGATGATAGAAGATAAAGTTGTGAAGGCAACCCAAAAAGAATCACGTCAATTGGATCTGTAAAACTCGAGTTATGATAAAACTACCGAAGTAAGGTAGTGCTGTGTAGAAACTCAACGAGAAAGACTTGGAGAAAACAAGTCGGACGAACAAGGCACAAAAGTTCCTTTCAACTACGAATTTTATTCAATAGAACACAAGAGGAACATCCCCCAAAGTCTTCACCACGAGCTCTGGCCTCCCTTGCTTTTATAACCAGCCCTTAGGTTGGTCAACCCAATCTCAACTAGGACTCTAATCCTACTCAAATCACGAATGAAAACTTTCCATAACTGCTTAGGACTCTTCTATACGCAGATAGAAGCAATATTAAGACTTCCAAACACCTTAGGAACATATCCCACATTCCTAAAACAACTCAAATTTATGACCCACACGAAATCCTATCATAACAAACTCAAATCTTTCCATATTTGAGTCAAACACAACTCAGCCGCAGCTTGAGTCCATAACCTAGTCGGTTGGACCTTTCTGACCAATTCTTTACGTCCACATCTCTTCATCACGCCTCAGAACCATGTATCCACGTCCATGCACTCCCTTCACACGTGCAATCATCTTCCAACGATGTTCAAGATACCTTCATATGCATTGTTCTTTATTCAAACATGTTGCGCGACCACCCGATCAACTGAACCACAATTCCTCTCGAACTTGGTTGTTGAACCTCATCTTCTCCCTAAGACTAGTTCAATGGATCCCTTCACCAGCAATATCTTGAACTCAAGCAACACCTGCACATGAACAAACAACCAAGTCCTCGACTTGACTCATGTTAGTTCTGAAACTACAACATCTTACGTGAGCACTTCACATAAGCATGTTACAAACCATAGCAAAATGATATCAACCATGTCAACCAAAACGCACCAAAAACTTAGCAAATGAATACTAAGCTATCTTTCCAACAATGTAAAGCAGATTCGAAACATTTCAGAGAAAAAGTAGGCACATTGCAATCAAGCTCCGAATCTTGCCAAAACTAACAGGAGCTTGAGCTGGAGCTTACCAAAGATAGTACAACCTAGCGCCGGAGCTAACCAAAGCTAGTCGGACCTATAGTCGGACCTTGATGATAAAGGTGTTTTGATAGTATTCAAAATTTTATCGCCATAGCTAATTTATTCAGCACACATAGGTATCACAATCTCCCCCTTGATGAATGCATTGGCAACACCACTTACGATCCGAACATTGGCTTATTCACATTAAAAATTTTGAAAACAATTTCTCCCCCTTTTAAAATAGAAATAAAATGAGAAAATGAAGTTCTCCCCCTGAGAAGAATCGTGATCATGCCAAAAACAATTGTGAATATGTGATGTGATGTGTAATCAATTTCTCCCCCTTGCATACTTATCTTTTTTTAAAAAAAATCATATATTGTCTCTCCCCCTTTGACAATGTATTTAGCAAGGTACAAAAGAGAAATTTTAATTGTTATGAGCATATTATAACATATACATATAAAACAAAGATCATCCATGTCATACTATCAAGTAACTTACACTATCACAATAATGAGATACATAAAGTAGTGTAAGCGATGCTAGAGATCAAATGTAATTTTCAATTTAAGCAAGTCATGATCTCACAAACTTAACTATTTTAATACCTGAAATCATGACACTTGTTGTTGCATTTTATTATTTTTCAAAGCACAAGATTAGATCATCTGATATTTGCAAGAGATTATATGCACATATGCCTTATTCTAACCAACCAAGCCAAGCCAATGTTATTTGACAATCAGAAGCTTAATGACATGGTTTTAGTCATACACAACTTCTTTCAAGTTCATATCTAAGTGTAACGATAAGCCATCTCAAAAGAAGAAGTGCGATGCATGCATATTCTCTTGATCTTTTCTGAATTTATATTTGTTCATAAAAACTCAACATGTGAGTTGATTGCTTGATTAATTCTTTATGATTAAAAGCACTTGTGAGCATGCAATAATTTAAAACAGCAAGAAAGTTTGACCATGGCCAGATTTAATGTAAGTAATTTTTCCAATTACTAGACATGGAAAAAACTACAAAATGTATAACACGAGTAATGTAGTAAGAACTTTCAGCATGTAAAAGGAATCACAAAGTTATATATGTATGAAATACTATGCTCATATTATTTTAAGTTCAGATTCACACATAGACTTTCCAAGTTTCAATAACCCCCTCAATTTAAGCCATGAGGATGCATAACCCCTATTTCACTACGAATGAAACAAAAACGAGTGAAATCCAAAGGTTTTGTAAAAATGTCAACCATTTGTTCTTCGGCATCTACATGGTGAAGTACAATGTTTCCTTTTTCAACATTATCACGGAGAAAGTGATACCTAATGTCAATGTGCTTAGTTCTAGAATGTTGCACAGGGTTTTTAGCAATGCATATGGCACTAGTGTTATCACAAAACAGTGGAACACTATGTAGATCGACCCCATAGTCCTTAAGTGTTTGAACAATCTAAATAATTTGTGAGCAAGCACTAACAGCAGCTACATATTCAGATTCAGCTGTGGAGAGTGCAACTGAGTTTTGTTTTCTAGAGGACCAAGCAATAAGTGAATTACCAAAAAAATGACAAGCACCAAAAGTTCTTTTCCTATCAATCCTACAACCCCCAAAATCAGCATCCTAAAAAGCTTTCAAAGTAATGGTTGAGGAAGAAGGAAGAAAAATACCAAATTCTTGAGTTCCATGTAAGTACCTGTGAATCCTTTTGACGGCTTGACGATGTGAAGCACGTGGGGAGGCTTGAAACCATGCACCAAGACATACGCTGAATTGTATGTCCGGTCTTGATGCGTTGAGGTACAAAAGTGATCCGATCATGCTTCTATATTCTTTTTGATCCACGGGTTCACCATCTTCATCAAGTTCAAGTGTTGTTGTTGTTCCCATTGGTGTCCGATGAGGCTTGCTTTTGTCCATGTTGAAGCGCCTCAGGAGGTCTTTTGTATACTTCGTTTGATGCACAAAGGTACCCTCCTTGGTTTGCTCGATTTGCAGCCCCAAAAAGTACGTGAGTTCTCCCATCATACTCATCTCAAATTCTGAACTCATCATAGCTGAAAACTTGGACACAAGATCATGAGAAGCACAACCAAAGATAATATCATCCACATACGCTTGAAAGAATAATGAGTCATTGCCCTGCTTAAGCACAAAAAGAGTTTTATCAACCTTGCCCATGGTAAACCCCTTTTCAAGTAAGAATGTTTTTAACCTATCATACCATGCTCTAGGAGCTTGTTTGAGACCGTACATGGCTTTGGACAGTTTGTAAACATGATTAGAAAAATCTGAATATTCAAAATCGGTGGTTGTTTGACATAAACCTCCTCATCTATGTAGCCATTAAGAAAACCACTTTTAACATCCATTTGATAAAGCTTAAAACCTTTAGATGCAGCAAAAGCTAACAAAATTCTTATGGCTTCTAATCTAGCAATAGGAGCAAAAGATTCATTAAAATCTAGACCTTCAACTTGAGTGAAACCTTGAGCATCCAACCTAACCTTATTATTAACCAAAACCCCATCCTAACTTTGTTTATTTTTAAACACCCATTTAGTTCTAATTAAAATGTGACCTTGAGGTGGAGGTACAAGTTTCCAAACATTATTTCTTTCAAAATTTTCTAACTCTTCTTGCATGGCAATAATCCAATATTCATTAGGGAGTGCGTGTGATATATCTTTGGGTTCAAAAGAAGCAACAAAAGCAGAATGAGCATGAGAGTTTGGATCGCAAAACCTGGACCGTGTGACTCGTTCATGGAAGGTTCCAATAATTTGTTGTGGAGGATGACTTTTGAGAACCCGGAGGGGAGTGGACACTTCACAAGCTTCTTCTTCTTCATGTTCATCACAAATCGAGGAGCTTGTGACTTGAGGAGGATATGGACCAGCAATGGTGGTCGTCAGTGCTAGATGTGAATCAAGATCAGGAGCTGGAACAATGTCATTAGCTGCTGAATTTTCGGGCAGCAGCTCCACCTCTTCCCCATCTTCAACGAAAATGCTCTCCCCCTGCGGATATGGATCTGGACCTGCAATGTTTGAGCTAGTACCTGTGCTAGCTTCATCAAAAGACACCTCACAAGTCTCCACAATTTTGTTAGTGTCAAGTAAAAGCACACAGTAGCCTCTAGTATGAGATGGATAACCAAGAAACATGCCATCAACAGATATTGGTTAAAATTAATCAAGATTACCATGTTTCTTAACAAAGCATTTGCAACCAAAGACCCGAAAGTGTGTAACACTAGGCCTATGTCCAAACCGGATATCATATAGTGTTTTACCTAGCTTAGCGTGCAAGAAAACACGATTTGAGACATAACAAGCAGTTGCAATCGCATCAGCCCAAATTTTCCTAGGAGTTTATGTTCATCGAGCATAGTCCTAGCCATCTCAACTAAGGTTCTGTTCTTTCTTTCTACAACACCATTTTGTTGAGGTACATATGGTGAAGAAAAATGATGATCTATTCCATTTTCAGCACAAAAGAGATCAAAAGATTGATTTTTAAATTTAGTTCCATTATCATTTCTAATTGCTTTTAAATATCCTGGATGATCAAGTGATAATCTAAGAAATAAAGTTCTAAAGTGACTAAAAGATTCATTCTTATATGCCATAAAGTAAACCCAAAAGTATCTAGAATAATCATCAACAATCACAAGAACATACCATTTAGCTCCGAAGGATTGAACGCGTGAAGGTCCTACGGTGTCAAGGTGCAATAGTTGACCCGGTTCAGTTCTCATGATCATTGTGAGAGGAGTATGTGAACCTGCAACCATCTTAGCATGTCTACAAGATGATCACACAATTTATTTGTCCACTTTAAGCTTAGGCAACCCATGTATGCGATCAAGAGCACTAACACGCGTTAGATGATCAAAGCCTATGTGATTAAGTCTACGAAGCAAAAAATATAAGTCCTTTGAATCATTAGCAACTAGACACCTATGCTTAGAGGAAGACATATCAAAATCAGTTTTAAAAGCTCTTCCAAACCGAGACATGTTAAAAATAAGCTCACTATTTGAATTTACAACTTTGCAGCAATTTTTAGTGAAAAAAAATTCCAAATTTTCATCTAGCAGTTGTGAAACAGAAAGCAAGTTGTATTTCAAATTTTTAACAAGTGCCACATCCTTCAAAGTGTAGTGATTATTTAATCTAACCGAACCATTAGCAATTATAGGAGTTGAAGAATTATTAGCAAAATTAACATTCTCTACACATGACACAAAAGAGGGAGGAGAACCATTCTTTGTTACCGGTCATGTGGCTTGAGCAACCTGAATCCACAATCCAAATGTTCTCCTTCCTCAAGCATGTAACCTACATAGAAGCACAATATGTCGATGACTCAATACTGGGGTTAGTCAAAAGGTATTTAGGAATCCAGTACTGAGTCACACGACGTCCAGCAGGAATAACACACGAAAGTTGCGATAAAACAGTAGGTTTATGAGCCAAAGCTTGTGGATTTTTGTACCCAAGTACTCTCCTACGAGATGTTACATGTGTAGCACAAAAAACAATAGGTTTGGGAGCAACCTTTGCTTGTTTTCGACTCATTACAGCAGATTGCATTTTCCTATCATTCAGTTTAGCATGTGCAGCAAATTTTGCATGAAAGTTATGAGCTCTAGCAATTATTTTTTTCCTTTTTCTGTTGTTTAGATAGTCTATAACAAAAATCTATGACATGACCATCTCTACCACAGTAGGTACAATGAAATTTAACTTTGTGTTCATGTCTAGATGAGCAAGCAATATTTTTATTTGAAACCGAATGAGACAACACTCCTGCAGATTTAAAAACCACTTGTTTTTGTTTAGGAACTGTTTGAATCAAACCACTTCCTAATGACTTTACAATTTTAGGTGGATGTGCCTTAGAATGCGCATGAGAATCAAAAGCTAAATCAGTTTTATCATTGCAGGATTTGGAAGAATTCAGCGGCAAGTTTAGATTCTTATTCCCATTACGAAACCGATCTAATGTCCTATGCATGTCATCATGTTTACTGGACAGATCGAGACACAAGTGTTCTCTTTTAATTTGCAATTGGAACATTATTTAACTTCATCAGAACGTAAAGCATTGTGCAATATAGAAATTTCATTCACAACATTTTGTAGTTTCTTATCAAGATCATCACAAGTAGAACAATGCAAATCAATTGTAGAACAACTAACATTTTTCAAGTTTTTATCATTAAGTGCAGCAAGCTCTCTATTCTTTTCAATTTCTAACTCAAGTTTATCAAGTGTGGAGGTTTGCACACTTCTTAATAAGGACAATTGTTCACATATTAAATCACATGAGGGACATGCATCATCACTAGGAATCAAAGTTTTTAAACGGTTTATTTAAGATTCTAGTGATTCAATTTTAGCAGCACTATCCCTAAGCTTTTTGTCCTTTTTCTTAACTATAATAGTGGCACGGGAAATAGTATCACACATTTCTTTGCAAGTAGGACATACCTCTTCATTGTCGTTGTTGTGTTATGCATCCTCCATACTAGATCTTGATTTGCCCGCCATGAAGCACAAGTTTTCCAGATCATCTTCATCTTCGTCACTTCCAATGTCCACATCGCTTGAGCCAAGTTCTTGAAGTGCAGAGATAAAACTGCTCACCAATTGACGTTCTGTAAAACCATTTTTTTCTTCTTATCGTTTGCAGAGGAGTGCTTTGTCCTTATTTGCTTTTCATCAAGGTAAGTAGGACCTGAAAGGTTAGGGCAATCTGAACGAAAATGTGTTGTCTTACCACATTCGGAACATCGTTGCAGTCCAGAGCTTCCTCTCCTTCTAGTTCTAACATTTTGCAATGCTTTTGAGAACCTAGTAGAGAGAAGTACTAGCTCTTCCTCTGGAAATTCCTCAATCTGTTCAAGGGTTAGACAGGACAACAAAGCAAGTGTATCACAAGACGAAGATTGACTGGAGCTAGGCATGTCACGTTGAGAAACAAAAGCAATAGACTTGTTGGGTTTTTACATGATATTATGTCAATTTCATGAGTTTTTAACTTGGGATATAGCACATCTAAAGTAAGTGTACTCATGACAATAGATTCACGAATAGATGTGACTTTCATCTTTTAAATTGACATATCTAATGCACATAACAATTGCCTAGCATTTTTAGCATCTGAAAAATTAACATTGACACTACACAAGTTGCTGAGAATTTTATTAAAGCGAGCAAAAAGGTCATCAATAGACTCACCAGGTTGCATCTCGAAGCGCATGTATTCTTTCTTGAACATGTCTTGCCTTACCTCCTTGATTGTGTTGGATCCTTCGTGGTAGTCACAAAGTTCTTTCCACACATCGTATGCAGATCGGAGGTGTGCAACACGGTTGAAGTCGCTTTGAGTTAATCCTTGTATGATCAAGTTCCGAGCCTTATTGTTGTTGTCGACATCTGTTAGATTTGTAGCTGTAACTTGATCGTTTGATGGCGGTTCATAAGGCCAGTATACCTTCTCCCATATTGTGAAGGCTTGAGCCTGGATGAAGGCTTCCATACGTGCCTTCCAAACCTGAAAATCAATATTACTAAACACACAAGGTTTGTCGGAGTATTTGTCCATGATGATTAGTCAAAAACACGTGCAAATCACAAAGATTAGAGCACCATGGCTCTGATACCAAATGTAGGATCGAAGAGCACGTGCAAAGCTACCAGAGGGGGGTGAATGGTAGATTAAAACTTTTTCAACGGAAGCAATGAAAACCCATCGGCAGAAAAACAATCTGTTAAAGAAATCATGTGTGAGACTAATCTAAACATGTTTCACTGGAAAAAAGTAATATATATCAGATGTAATCAAGTCACGAAGATGACACAATAAGAATCACTCAAATCCGTCGAGAGAAACTCATGTTACGATCAAAAGATCGAACAAGGGTTAATCTGGCCTACCCAAGAAAAACAGTTCTGGAACACTGCAAAGAAACTCCTGTAGATCAGAACCCACAAATCCAATGACCGTGAAATTTTCAAAGATGATAGAAAATCAAGTTGTGAAGACAACACAAAAAGAATCACGTCAATTGGATCTGTAAAACTCGAGTTATGAAAACTACCGAAGCATGGTAGTGCTGTGCAGAAACTCGACGGGAAAGACTTGAAGAAAATAAGTCGGACGAACAAGGCACAAAAGTTCCTTTCAACTACGAATTTTATTCAATAGAACACAAGAGGAACAGCGCCCAAAATCATCACCCACGAGCTCTAGCCTCCCTTGCTTATATAACCAGCCCTTAGGACAACCCAAGGTCAACTAGGACTCTAATCCTACTCAAATCACGAATCGAAACTTTCCATAACTGCTTAGGACTCTTCTATACGCAGATAGAAGCAATCTTAAGACTTAAAAACACCATAGGAACGTATCCCACATTCCTAAAACAACTCAAATTCATGACCCACACGAAATCCTATCATAACCAACTCAAATCTTTCCATATTTGAGTCAAACACGACTCAGCCGCAACTTGAGTCCATAACCTAGTCGGTTGGACCTTTCCATCCAATTCTTTACGTCCACATCTCTTCATCAAACTTCGGAACCATGTAGCCACGTCCATGCACTACTTGCACACGTGCAATCATCTTCCAATGATGTTCATGATACCTTCATATGCATTGTTCTTGATTCAAACATGCTGCGCGACCACCCGATCAACTCAACCACAATTCCTCTCGAACTCGGTTGTTGAACCTCATCTTCTCTCTAAGACTAGTTCAATTGATCCTGTCACCAGCCATGTCTTGAAATCAAGCAACACCTGCACATGAACAAACAACCAATACTTCCGAGCACAAGTCCTCGACTTCACTCACGTTAGTTCCGAAACTACAACATCTTACGTGAGCACTTCACATAAGCATGTTGCAAACCATAGCAAAATGATATCAACCATATCAACCAAAACGCACCAAAAACATAGCAAATGAATACTAAGCAATCTTTCCAACAATGTAAAGCAAGTTCGAAACATTTCAGAGAAAAAGCAGGAACACTGCAATCAAGCTATGAATCTTGCCAAAACTAACTGGAGCTTGAGCCGGAGCTTACCAAAGCTAATACAACCTAGCGCCGGAGCTAACCAAAGCTATTCGGACCTAGAGTCGGACCTTGATGATAAAGTTGTTTTGGTAGTATTCAAAACTTTTATCACCATAGCCAATGTATTCAGCACACATAGGTCTCACAACACATCCCAAGAGCTCAAGCACAAATGAAACCCCCACACTCTTCACATTTCACAAGAAAAACGGACTAGTCCGATATCCTCTCTGTATAGGTTCAAACAAGTCCTGCCAGTCCGAACTTGTCCGCACAGGACTAGTTCGATAATGCCTCTGACTAAAAACGGACAAGTCCTATCTCTTCACGGACTAGTCCGAAAAACTCTCTGACTAAAATCGGACAAGTCCTCCAAGTGCGGACTTGTCCTCTATTCACTAAGGGTTTCACCACACTAGACTAGTCCGATATTATAGCGGAGAAGTCCAAAAACCTTTCTGACAAAAATCGGACAAGTTCGCTCCTAGCCGGACAAGTCCGATATTCCTGGACACTTAGGGTTTCCTGCACGCCACACACTGGACTAGTCCGGACTCCACCACGGACTAGTCCAGACCCTCAAAACCCTAACGACAACTTTTGGAAACACCTTATAAATAGATGTGCACGTCCCTACCTTGAACTCTCTCGACCCCCTACGCCGTCACACCCTCCAAGAGCCTAGAAAACACATCTCTCCATGCAATCCAACACATGAAAGATCAACCCCTTGAGGATTCACTTTGGATCAAAGGAGAGACACGATTCCTCACGTTTGAGCTCTTGGGTTTGATCTCTAACACACTCCTGTTGTTTCATTGTTGATCTTAAGAGTGTGTTCTTGGTGGTGTTTGCTTTGTAATCTTTGGGAGCCCTCAATTTGTGGGAATGCCTCTTGAACTTGGTGATTTGCCCCTTTGTGATAGTCGAAGAAGAATTGGCCTACGTTGCGATTCGACGAGGTTAGGGTCAGTGAAGACATGATCCTTTTGTGGGCTCCTCAACGTGGATGTAGGTTGCCTCTGTGGGAACCAAACCACGTGATAAAAATCGTGTGTCAAACTTGTTCTTAAGTTTCTCATATCATGTTCTAGGGTTTGATTGATCCTGTCCATCTAATGTTAAAACATTGAAATCAAAGTTAATTTGTACTACGCTTAATTTCATTGACTCAATACTTTCAATGTACATACTATATTCCTCTGTGTACTGTGCTTGTATTGAAATCATTGATCAAACTTGATCAATTTAGTCCGCACGCACCAGACTAGTCCGCACTCTACCGGACAAGTCCGATATCTCAGGGTTTGATCAGTTTGTTAAGTGTTGCAGGTTCCGACTAAATTTCAAAAGGCCTATTCATCCCCCCTCTATGACACATTCACGGTTTTACTCTAAATTCATTTTAAACCTATTTCTTTTATGTGGATTAATGTTAGACATGTATATGAACTCATGCAATACACGATGCATGAAAATGAATGTGTTACAAACCTACTGCCCTTAAAATGAATCTCGCCATCAAGATTCAATGCGAAAGAGGAAATATAGGGAAATTCCTTCTAGAGATCATACTCCAACTCCCATGTTGACTCTGATGCTTCCATTGAACTTTACACAATCTGATGACCATGTTTGTTGTAACTCTCTCCTTGGTTTCCAAGATTTTGATTGGTTGCTCGGCATAAGTCAAATCAGCCTCTAGTTCCAATTCTTCCATTGGCACTTGTCCTTCCGGTACCCTTAAACACGTCTTGAGCTGCGAAACATGAAACACAACATGAACATCTGAAAGATGAGCTGACATCTCCATCTTATATGCTACTTCTCCCCTTTTGTCCAAAATCTTGAATGGCCCAGTATAGCGAGGTGATAGCTTGCCTCTTATGTTAAACCTCTTATGACCTCTCATTGGCGACACCTTGAGATATACGAAGTCTACCACTTCAAAGGCTAGCTTTCTTCTCCTATTGTCCACATAGCCTTTTTGTTTTGATTGAGCAGCCTGCAAGTTCTCACGGATGATCTGAACTTGTTTCTCAGCTTCTAGCAACACATCCGGAGCAAATACTTGAGTTTCTCCTGTCTCATTCCAGAACAAGGGTGCCCTACACTTTCTTCCATATAGTACTTCATATGGTGCCATCTCATCCAAGTCCTTGTCTCGATGCATCATAATATATGTCGAAACTTTTACTCACATCCGGCAAAACCAAAACTGCGGCTGTTGTTAACCTTTTATTTAGCTCCTGAAAACTTTCTTGACAAGCTTGAGTCCATTGGAAAGCCTTCCCCTTCATTAGCAACACCTTCATTGGCTTGGCTATTTTAGAAAAGTCCTTGATGAATCGACATGAATATCCATCCATTCCAAGGAAACACCTTATTTCCTTAACATTTTGCGGGGGATCCCATTTTAACACGTCCCTCACTTTTCTGAGGTCAACCGATACTCCTCCTCTAGACATGATATGACACAAAAAAGACACCTCTTTCAACCAAAACTAGCACTTGCTGAACTTGGCATACAATTGTTGTTCTCTCAATTTCTACAACGTAAGCCTCAAATGTTCCTCATGTTCCTTCTCATCAATTGAGTAGATCATTATGTCATCAATGAACACTACAACAAAGTTATCCAAGTACTCCATGAAGCCCTTATTCACGAGGTACATAAAGTAGGCAGGTGTGTTGGTCAATCCAATGGACATCACGGTGTACTCATAGGATCCATATCGTGTCCTAAAAGTTATTTTAGGGATGTATGTCGGTCTAATCTTCATTTGAAAGTATCCCGACCTCAAACCAATCTTGGAGAAGACACAAGCACCCTTCATCTGATCAAACAAGTCTTCTATGCGTGGCAAGGTGTACATGATGGTCACCTCATTGAGAGCTCAATATTTAGCACATCCTTTGCGACTCATCCTTCTTGTCCACAAACAGTATGGGCGCTCCCCAAGGCGAAGAACTAGGGCGAATAAAACCCTTCTCTAGTTGCTCTTGAATCTTCTTCTTGAGTTCCACTAATTCCATAGGAGGCATCCTATATGGCCTCTTAGCTATAGGTGCAGTTCCAGATATTAAATAAATAATAAATTCAATGTCTCGATCAGGTGGCATACCTTACAACTCATCCGGGAACACGTCCAAAAACTCACACACCACTGGAATCTCCTCAATTGTGGCATGATCCATATAATTCAGCTCCAATTGCTTCGGTGTGTGGTGAGATGCTTCAAACTCTAGAGTGATCCCATCCTCATTGGTCAAGTTCACCGTATTCGTGGCACATTCAATGACTCCATTGTGCTTCCTCAACCAGTCCATACCAAGTATAATGTCCAATCCTTGAGAATCCAAAACAATGAGGTTGGCAAAGAAGTCTACCCCCCTTATTCTAAGGCTTACTTTTGGAGATACTATATTTGTTCTCATCTCTCCTCCAGGAGACATAACCAATAAAGTAAACTTCATATGAGAGATAGGGAAACTATACTTGGCAACATATTTCGATGCGATGAATGAATGTGATGCTCTAGAATCAAATAACATAGTCGCTTGGGTCGGAGTTTGCGAGAGACATACCAATCACCACGTCGTCAGGTTGGAGTTTGCGAGAAACATACCAATCACCACGTCATTCGCTTGTTGAGGATCCTCCGTAGAGACATGGTTCATGTTGCCACGAGCAAAATTTTGATGCCCACGGTTCCCTTGCGACTGTCCTCCATTCGATCTTGGGTTTTGCCTTGGCGCATTGCTTCCTTGACCAAGGCCTGACTTAGGACATTGATGTGCAAAGTGTCCAGCTTCTCCACAAGTATAGAACTTCTTTGATGCACCAGAATTTGGACGGACTTGATTTTGAACATTTGCACCAGGAAAATTAGCAAGAGGTGCAAAAGGCATTGGAGGCCTAGGTGCTTTCATAACAGGGCGCTGCTGCACAAACTGAGTTGGGCACGGTGCATAACCAGGGCAATGAGCAAGCGCAGAAGAACTGTGGTAAGGAGCATTTGGTGGTGCAAAAGCGAGGACGCACCTTACTTCCTTGTTGCTATCCTTGATATGGCGCCTTCCTCTTATTGTCTTGCTCCATCTCAGGGACCTTGTTCTCCACAACGATTGCTTTATCCACAAGCTTCTGGAAGTTGGCATAATCACAGTTGAGAAATTGCACATGGATCTCATTGTTCAAGTCCCTCATGAACAAGTATTGCTTCCGGCTGTCCTGGCTCACATCCTCGGGTGCATACCTTGAAAGTTGAGTGAATTTATCGAGGTATTCACTCACACTTGATCTTTCTTGCCTCGAGTTTTCAAATTCTTGCCTCTTCAAAATCGTAACTCCTTCCGGCACATAATGAGAATGGAAGCTCTCCTTTAACTCCGCCCAAGAAATCCTCTATTGGTTCTCGTGAGCATTGCAATAAGCGTCCCACCAGTCCGCAGCTGCTCCAACTAGTTTATGAGATGCGAATAGCACCTTCTCCCGGTCACTACATTGCACAATAGCTCGCTTCTTCTCCATGGACTTGAGCCAATCATCAACATCCATAGGGTCAGCGGTTTGAGCAAAGGTCAGTGGCCTAGTCCTCATGAACTCTTCCAACCGGTTATGAGGAGGTGGGGGTGGCAGTGGAGGCATGTCGGGCTGATTGTTGATATTACCAGCCTGCAGCTATCCCATAGTTTATATCATGGTCTGCATGAGCTGATTTTGCATAGCCAAGAGCTACTCAATATTGATAGCTCCATGAGAAGGTCCTTGTCCATTGTAGTTCTGAGGTGCTCCATTGTTCTCCTTCTCATCATTGCCATCCCTCTTGTTGCAAGTCCTCACTATCTGAAGAAAAGCAAGAGATAAGAATTTAGAAGACGTCCCCAACTATATGCATCAAGGGATATGAAACTAAGCAGCTACCTACACTAGCCTACGTGGATATGGCAATGCTAAAGCATCCCAAAATCCTCTACTGAGCACACAAGCAAACAATATATAGCAAACAACACACCAAACAAAAACACATCGATTCCTGGGTCCTCCTATGTGCTCTAGTGTGTCCATTCTATCTTGGTTGCGTCCTATGGTCAACCTGTGGCTCCGATACCAATTTGTGACACCCGATTCCGGAAATGAACCAAGTGAACGCATATGTGTGCCCAGGACGTTCAACACACATACACGAGTGCAATCACAAAAGGATATACAGAAAATTACCACAAGACAAAATCAATAACCACTTTTATTACACAATTCAAAATATCCTCGAATACAAGCTCTAATGATTATTAATGACAATTTTGACTAATTCCGCAGAAAAAAACTAATTAAGCAACATAAGCAAATAGGTATAACGCAGCTCCAAACAACACCACAGGCAAGCTAACGGCAGACACGGCCTATAACTTCGCATTATCATCGTTATACTTCCAATCTTGACCTGCAACTGTTCGTGGGAGAATTGCAAGGGTGAGTACATGTCGTACTCAGCAAGTGTGGAAAGTATGACAAGTAGCTGATTCAAATGACAAATATAATAATGGCTAAGTGCTGAAAAGTACATTAAAACATTTGAAAAGCAAAATATTATATGTATGTGAAATAAGCCCATTATAAACCATGTAATCATCATAATACAAGTCCATATTCATTACCATCATCCATATTCTAGATTTCTCATTGCCAATAACCATAATTAATATCAGAATTTGATTCATATCCAGCCATAACCATGTTATTAACCATAACCATTACCGAACCATCCTAATACCAAGTTTTCCTCTAATCATGTGAGGGTCCAGGTTACTCATAACCGGGAGCACGGCTATCATGATAGTTTTAAGACACACTCTGCAGAGGTTATATCACTTTACCCACTTGTTCGTGATTTCATCACCTTTCGATGACTATAGAATCTCAATTATGTTGTCTCACACTTCCTTAGGCATGTGGCCAAGAGATCACAAAATGGCCTTTACAAAGGGATTACTAGCTTATTTAGACCCCACTGAGGTTTCACCAGTCGCGATGTCTCCAACTGAGCACATCTTCAACCAAGGGCCCCCTCTTTCCATTTGGATCCCAGGGTAGTCCCACCAATCATCAACAAACACAATCCGACTACCCATTCCCCGAGTATCCTTAATGATCCAAATAGCACTGGCAAAGCCCTAATTAATCAGCTACACCGCACCCATACTTGGCCTCGTCGTAGCACTATAAATCCTGGATGGTCGCTCCACGAACCGGTCCTTAGATCTAAATCAAGCGAACCACCATAACATCCAACCCATCCACATACCATGCTTGCTTAGATCACCCATTATCATATCATATTAACCAGTTCATGTTAATCATAATCTCATAAATACATAATTAAATTAAGTGGTATAGTTGTTTTCCCATCCAAATAAATTAAGCGAAGCAAAAAGGGTAAAAAGCCCATCCCGACTCTCTACCATGAATTCCAGGTGACAATGGTGGTTAAACAAAGCTAGTAAACTTCCTACTATAGGATTCCCATCAAATTGACACAAGCATGCAGTTTTGAAAACAAAACATTTATTTTAAGAAAAGGATTAATATGCTTCAAGGACACTTGCCTTGCTCTCAGGATTGGTTTGGATCAAAGCCTCAGAACTCTTGGTGCTGGAGGTCCACCGCGGTACTCTCTAGCGCAAATCCATCTAATCCGCTCAATAAACATACAAGACAAGAAACACAATCAAAGAGTGCACAAATATTACTCAATATGACATGACATGCATGATTAATGCAAATGCAAGGTGGAACTTATTAAGGTGTTTCCTTTAATGATCACTAACTAGTTCTAATAGATTTTAACAAGTTTATACAGGTTTGGAGTCGATTCGATCTAATTTTAGAATTTATTTTACACAATTTAACCAGGAAAATCGAACTAGTCCGCCAAGGACCAAACAAGTCCGCTAGTCGCAGAACTAGCGAATTAGGGTTTTCAAGATTGATGTGAATTTGGAGATTTGGGGTTGAATTCACGTAAGGAAGATGAAGTAGAAGGTATACCATGTGTTTAGAACTCCAATGAATCATGGATCTTGGAGGCAACACTTTGATCTTGACGATCTAGAGTTGATGAAGAACTTGATGGTGAATTAGCGATGGAGAACACGAAGTTGATGGAGATCTTGATCCTCTTTCGTTTCCTCTTCTTCTCCTTGCTCTAGATCTCCTTCTCCCTCCTTGGTGGCGGCTACTCACGAGCTAGGGTTTTGGTGAGGCGGAAAAGTGACAAATAGATGTGAAGCCAAGGGGTGGGGTTGTTTATATAGAGGTGGAGGGCTCGGATTGGGTGGATTTCGAGTTTGAGATGAGTAGAGGCCGGTTTGGAGTCCCATATGGGCTCTAAAAGAGTTAGGCACGGCGCCCCTAGGCCCACTTAACGTAAAACCCAAGAAACAAATTGTGAAACAAAAGATCAACTCGGAGTAGCAATTTATCGGACAAGTCTGAAAAGTGTCAGACTAGTCCGAAGTTGGACAGAGGGAAATCAGACAAGTCCGGACTAGACATCGGACAAGTCCGAACTTATCTAGAAGAGAAAAACAGACAAGTCTGGCTAAAAATTGGACAAGTCCGACTTTAGTCAGAGGAAAAACGGACAAGTCCGCTGGAACACCGGACAAGTCCGGACAAGTCTAGGGACTTAGCAAAATTTCAAGCAATTTGGAATACTGGACTAGTCCGCACAGGACCGGACAAGTCCGAAAGTGTTCAGAGGGAAAAATACTAGTCCGCAGAAAAAAGGACAAGTTCGAGCGAGGTCAGAGAGAAATCGGACTAGTCTGCACTTCCTAGAATTCTTAAGTGCGGTTTAACTCTAAATTCATTTTGAACCTATTTCTTTTTATATGGATTAATGTTAGACATGTATATGAACTTATGCAATGCATGATGCATGAAAATAAGGGTGTTACACGGGAGAGGGAGTCAGCAAGCGGGAAAAGATGTCTCTGCCAGGCAAAACAGGGTGAAGGCAAAAAAGAATGAGCTTACAGATAAGAAGGACCATCTGAACCTCTGAGAGAGACATATTGCTGACCAGGAAAGGCAGTTAGCTGAACGGATTCAACAACATGCCAAGTGTTGACGGTCCCTACGCACTACTAACAATTCATCCCTAGCTGTAATGCCAGAAATGCTTGTTAATAGATTTTATATTATACATGTAAATCTGCAAGTGCACAAAAACTATCGATGTAGCATTTCCCCCCTAAGAGTATTCTCAAAGGGTGTCATTTATATTCTCCCGAAGGAAGGCTAAATGGAAGTAAAGCAATCATCAAATGGAGAGACCAGGTTCGTCTAGGCAAGGTTCTAGTAAGGATGGATAAATGATATTTGGACTAGTATGACACGCACAAGAGCATTCTATCCTAAGGGGATAAATGAGGTAAAGAGGGATTAGGATAAGGGTTAGGTAGAGACTCCTACTATGCTTCTAATATACATATACATGGCCTAAGTTAGCACTAATGATCATATTAATTATAAATTCTCATGCTAAGTGGATTAACACATCGGGCGCGGGTTTACACCTAGCAATACTAGAACGACTCCCGCCAAGAGCATGTGGCATAGCCTGTCACCACCTACTATATACCTCTTCAATCCGTGGGTCTACGAGACATTTAATACTACTCTCTATCCTAGCACCATGCTAGCATATTAAGTAATTACCTTAAGAGCCTAGACACAAGCCATCTTAAGGCAATGAACTAAATCATTGTTGAACCAATGTTAATTCATAGCATAAGTGATTCATGTTAACATAATCGTGTCATAGCTAATTAGACTATGGGGGGGTGGGTTTGTAGTGTTTATGATGATATAATGAGAATGGTAAAGTGTTATCATAAATACTACTGATACCACATAAATGGAATCGACAATCAAACAAGAAATGCATCATCTAAGTACATGAACAATAGGAGACTAAAGATAACATCTTTATTAAGAGCACAGTAACAAATACAAATAGGAATATAAGAGCCGTACCTTTCCCAATTAGGAATTGGGAAGAGACTCATTCTACTTCTCTCCTACTTGGACTATGGACTAGAGACTCTCCTCTCTACAGCCTATACTCCTCTAAACCTATGTAGAGTAATGGATACAATGGATGAATACTCAAGTGGTGTGTATTGATGTGAGGGGTGAGGGGTCCTATTTATAGCTTGGAGAAGGGTCGGTTCCTGTCACCAAAAGCGAGCAAATCAGTCTTCATCGTGCATAGGCAGTTGACACATGGAAGCTGACCGAGTTTGGCGCCAGGAAGGGTTCGGCCAAACCTCCTAGTCGGCCGAACAGAAAGTTGGACCATTTCTTGTGTGCTTTCTCGGGGTGACATCCAGGTGGGTCCCTTCGACTGACATTGGTTGGAACGGTTAGGAAGTCCTCTCAATCTTCTCTGTTAAACTCTAGAACAGAATCCCTCTCCAACCTATTCAAAATTTCAAATCTCTAAACTCTGCAAAATCGGGACAGGGACTGAACCATTTTCTAGACCTTCACAAATTTGACCATAACTTTCTGTAGAAAAAATTTCAAATTAATGCATATGATACATTACCATAAACCTTATGATATGTGTAACAATGTGGTAATTTAAATTCCTGTCAAATTTTGAATATATCTGTATAAAAATCTGTGGACAAATCAACCATAAACAAAGGAGGCTCTGTCAAAATTTATCAGAAAACTGTCAAATTTAAAATGATATATCTCATGATTCAAAACAGCTATATTGGCAAGTGAATAATGGTTAGAAATATATTGAAGTCCTCTACAACGTTTATTTTCACTCCCAAAGCAGATTCATAAGTTAAACAGGTGAAATCGTCATAAGAATAGAAATTGCTACACGAACACAAATCTGGGATATGGTTCTGTGCTTTTCTGTTATTTGCTCATTACCCTCTGCATAAAAACAGTATGGGTCATGTGATACACCTATGGAAATCTTATGAGGAGTACTACAACTTAGTAATTCTGGGCATCATCAAGTTATGTCCAGAAACACTTGGAAAAGTTAGATCAAAGTATGTGCACACTAAGCATATGCTGCACAGCAATGCTCCAGAATTGCTGTAGCTTTGAAACTCCATATCTTTTGAACCAAAATTGATATGAGGGTACATGATTACTTGTTGGAAAGATACGGAAGCTAATTTTAACTTCGGTATTCAACTCAATTTTAATTTCTATTATTAAGATCAAAATATGGAGTTAGTACAGACTGGTCGATTCTGGACGGTAAATCAATCGGGTAAGTTTAAATGTAGTAGAAATAAACTAGCGACGATGTGATACAGCCTTGTGTAATTAAAGATGGAAACTTGACTAAGACGCTAGTTGTTTTGATATGAAGGGATTTTAGAGCTACTACATTGGAACATTAAGGGGGGAAGCATGCTCAAGTAAGTTAAAAGTGGTCAAGTGGGATTTCATTTCCAAGAGAATGCAACATCAACCTCAAGGCTGACCGTCATATAGGAAGTGTAACCAAAACTCTATTAGTGCTATCGAGGAGTACATCAAGCACCACTAGGTGATTGATGAGAAGATAAAGTGAAACATCATTAGAAACAACTCCAATAGACTCAATCCTATGCCTAGTCGTACTACACTCTTGAGATAAACTTAGACGATTGCTCATGCAGAAATAAAGCCGTTACTCAGCAGGTGCGGCAAGGACCTAGGTAAATAAATGAATAGGTCAAATAGAATGTTTGCAAGTTTGCAAAGGTTAAGGTTGTGTAGTATATTGCTCACTATTCCATGTTTCCTTGAAAACTTGAATTTTCTGCATTCTTGGTCAAGATATGAGAAGAGCATTCCTTATCTAGCAATTCTCGTGACCAAGTTGATTCAAGCATTGTGAAGTCGAGATAATTCTTACCGTGTTTGAATTGTTGTACCTAATTTTGCTCAAATCACAAAAATGAATGCACCATATCTTCTGCATCGTTTCTTGCGGGGTTGCATTGTGTCTGCATAACATTATCCGATTTGTAATGCATCATGATATATGAGTCATAACCAATTTTGAGCAAGAATGTTTACCCCATTCAAATAATTGAGAATTGTCTATTGATTGTGATTATGTTTTCCAACTCTTGTGATCACCACATAATTGATTTATCTTGGTTAAGTAATATCGAGGAAGCCGATTACTCAATCGCCCTTGTAGTCAAACTAAGAAGTTGAAACTTCATCCTTGACTTGTATATGTTCAAATATCTTGGTTGTGAAAACAACACCACTCTTGTTTCATGAGGTCCTTTCACAAATTGATCAACCTCAATCAAAACCTTGATTCTCTAGTTTGCAAGTTTAGCATTCTTTTTTGATGCTTGTGAAACTCCTTGACTCGTAGTGTATGGTGACGTTGATAGTCCGAGACTTTGTAGCTGCCATACAATTATTGACCTTGCTGTCTTGAGAACATAAGAGAGAAAATTATTACTACTCTAATGTCCCAACAAAATGATCTGATCATGGACTGGAATCAGACGAGATTATCGATTCACTGTTTAATCTGGTCAACCTACCTTGCTTCATTATTGGAAAATACTACACTAAGTTTTTAAGAACTCAGTTAAACAAAGACAAAGGTGAAAGCAGCTACAACGTTATTTAAGATAATCAAGATGCCTAAGAGAGTTGAAGATCAAAACCTGAATCTCTGAGTACAAGACTGGGATAGAAAAGTCTTGATAAGAGGAACATCAAGAATTAAGAAAGCCACATAGTATAGAACCCTCTGTGTCTACCATGAAATAGGTTACACCAGTTCAACATCAGGAAGAGGATTTCAAGATCCGACGTAACTTCACATTAGAAAGACTCAAATTTTACAGTGTGATCTCAGTCACGCCGAGCATCTGAACCAGAATTACAATAAGAAGACTCAAGTCATAAATGCTGAACAATGTGGTTTTATAGTAACCTGTACTAACCTCACCATCAAGGAAAACTCTATCAGAAGATGAGAATTCACCGATCCATTTACTTGGAGTTATTAGCGTCGTATCACCGCTAACTTACTTTACCCTCTCTCTTTTCCAACGGAATCTCGAGACGAGATTCTTTTAAGGGGGAAGGAATGTAAAAGCCCAAAAATGACAACATGAAAAATAGTTCTAGAAACTAAAGTAGTGGAAGAAAGAAATTTATAATTTGCGCATATGAGGGTTCAAATATTCAAATACATAGACATAAAATTTAACCTAAATTAAACTTTAGGTTTAAAACAATAAAAGGAAAAAATTGAAACCAACAATTAAATAAATTACTTGTATGAGACCTATGTGTGTTGAATACATTACCTTGTACTGAATACATTGGCTTTGATAATATAAGTACTAAAATTCTGCCAAAACACACTTTTTAGCAAGGTCCAACTCTAGCTCCGAGCATGTGCAAGGTCCGACAATAGGTCCGACTTGCTTTGTCAAGGTCCAACATGTTTTTGGGTACCCCCGGTGAGCTTTGTCTTTATTTCCGGCATGTCTTTGATAGCTCCAGCATGTCGTTGTTAAGCTCCGATATGTTTTGTTAGGTCCGACTTATGTTGGTTAGCTCCGACATGTTTTTCTAGCTCCGGCTTTTGGGTTGACTAGTTCCAACTAGCTTTGGCAAGATCTGGTGCTAGGTTGTAATAGCTTTGGCAAGCTCCGGCGCTAGCTTGTACCATCCTTGGCAAGATCTGTCGCTAGGTTGTACTAGCTTTGGTAAGCTCCGGCTCAAGCTCTGGTTAGCTTTGGCAAGGTTTGGAGCTTTATCGAAATGTTTCTACTTTTACTGTGAATTGTCTCGAACTTCCTTTACATTGTTGAAAAGATTGCTTAGTATTCATTTGCTAAGTTTTTGATGTGCTTTGGTTAATATGGATGATATCGTTTTTGCTACGTTTTGCAACATGCTTTTGTGAGGTGTTCATGTAAGGTGTTGTGCTTGGAACTAACTTGAGTCAAGTCACAGACTTGGGCTCGTACGAATTAGTTTTTTATTTATGTACAGGTGTTGCTTGAGTTCAAGACATGGCTGGTGACGGGATCCATTGAACTAGTCTTAGGGAAAAGATGAGGTTCAACAACCAAGTTCTGGAGGAATTGTGGTTGAGTTGATTGGGAGGTTGTGCAGCATGTTTGAATCAAGAACAATGCATATGAAGGTATCATGGACGTCGTTGGAAGATGATTTGCACGTATGCAAGGAGTGCATGGACGTGGCTACATGGTTTCGAGGCATGATGAAGATATGTGGATGTAAAAAATTGGTCGGAAAGGTCCAACCGACTAGGATATGGACTCAGGTTGCGGCTGAGTCGTGTTTGACTCAAATATGGAAAGATTTGAGTTGGTTATGATAGGATTTTGGGTCATGAATTTATGTTCTTTTAGGAATGTGGGATACGTTCCTAAGGTGTTTGGAAGTCTTAAGATTGCTTCTATTTGCGTATATAAGAGTCCTAAGCGGTTATGGAATGTTTCGATTCATGATTTGAGTAGGATTAGAGTCCTAGTTGAGATCGGGTTGGCCTAAGGGCTGGTTATATAAGCAAGGGAGACCAGATCTCGTGGTAGACGACTTTGGGGGCTGTTCCTCTTGTGTTCTATTGAATAAAATTCATAATTGAAAGAAACATTTGTGCCTTGTTCGTCCGACTTGTTCCAGACAAGTTTTTTCTCGTCGAGTTTCTGCACAGCACTACCTTTCTTCGGTGGTTTTATCATAACTCAAGTTTTACAAATCCAATTGATGTGATTCTTTTTGGGTTGTCTTAAAAACTTGATTATATATCATCTATCAAAATTTCACGGTCATTGGATTTGTGGTTTCTGATCTACACGAGTTTCTTTGCAGCGTGTCAGAACTGTTTTTTCTCGGGTAGGACAGATTGACCTTTGTTCGATCTTTCAATTGTAACTTGACTTTCTCTCGACGGATTTGAGTGATTCTTGTTGTGTCGTCTTTGTATCTTGATTCTCTCTGATATCTATCACTTTTGTCACCGTGAAACACATTTATATTAGTTTCATACACGATTTCTTTAACAGATTTTTTCCGCCGAGGAGTTTTCATTGCTTCCACTGAAAAAGTTTTAATCTACCATTCACCCCCCTCTGGTAGCTTTTCATGTTCTCTTTGATCCTACAATTGGTATAGGAGCCACGGTTCTCTAGTCTTTGTGATTTCCACATGATTTTTACTAATCATCATGGAGAAATACTCCGCCAAACCTTGTGTGTTTAGTGGTATTGAGTTTCAGGTTTGGAAGGCACGTATGGAAGCTTTCATCCAGGCACAAGGCTTCGCAATATGGGAGAAGGCATACAAGCCTTATGAAGTGCCGTCAAATGATCAAGTTACAGCTACAAATCTCGACAACAACAACAAGGCTCGTAACTTGATCATACAATGATTAACTCAAAGCAACTTTGACCGTGTTGCACACCTTCGATCTGCATACGATGGAAAGCACTTTGTGACTACCACGAAGGATCTAACACGATCAAGGAGGTAAGGCAAGACATGTTCAAGAAAGAATACATGCACTTCGAGATGCAACACGGTGAGTCTATTGATGACCTTTCTCCTCGCTTTAATAAAATTCTTAGCAACTTGCGTAGTGTCAATGTTAATTTTTCAGATGCTGAAAATGCTAGGCCATTGTTAAGTGCATTAGATATGTCAATTTGGTAGATGAAAGTCACATATATTCGTGAATCTACTGTCATGTGTACACTTACTTTAGATGTGCTATATTCCAAGTTAAAAACTCATGAAATTGACATAATATCACGTAAGAACCCCAACAAGTCTATTGCTTTTGTTTCTCAACGTGATATGCCTAGTTCCGGCAAATCTTCATCTTGTGGTACACTTGATTTGTTGTCCACTCTAACCCTTGAACATATTGAGGAGTTTCCAGAGGAGGAGCTAGTACTTCTCTCTACTAGGTTCTCGAAAGCATTGCAAAATGTGAGAACTAGAAGGAGAGGAAGCTCCGGACCTCAACAATATTTCGAGTGTGGTAAGACGGGACATTTTTGTTCAGATTGCCCTAACCTTTCAAATCCTACTTCCCGGGATGAAAAGCAAACAAGGACAAATCACTCCTCTGCAAAAGATACGAAAAAAAAGAAGGGTTTTACAGGACGTCAATTGGTGAGCAGTTTTATATCCGCGGTTCAAGAACTTGGCTCAAGCGATGTGGACATTGGAAGTGACGAAGATGAAGATGATTTGGCAAACTTGTGCTTCATGGCGGGCAAATCAAGATCAAGTATGGAGGATGCAGAACACAACAGCGACAATGAAGAGCTATGTCCTACTTGCAAAGAAATGTGTGACGCTATTTCTCGTGCCACTATTATAGTTAAGAAAAAGGACAAAAAGCTTAGGGATAGTGCTGCTAAAATTGAATCACTAGAATCTGAAATGAACCGTTTAAAAACCTTGATTCCTAGTGATGATGCATGTCCCACATGTGATTTAATATATGAACAATTGTCCTCATTAAGAAGTGCGCACACCTCCACACTTGATAAACTTAAGTTAGAAATAGAAAACAACAGAGAGCTTGCTGAACTTAATGATAAAAACTTGAAAGATGCTAGATGTTCTTTAATTGATTTGCATTGTTCTACATGTGATGATGTTGATAAGAAACTACAAGATGCTACGAATGAAATTTCTATATTGAACAATGCTTTACGTTCTCATGAAGTTAAATATTGTTCCAATTGCAAATTAAAAGGAAAAACTTCATGTGAAAATTGCATTGATCTGTCTAATAAACTTGATAACATGCATAGGATATTAGATCAATTTTGTAATGGGAATAAGAATCTAAACTTGCTGCTGAATTCTTCCAAGTCTTGCAATGATAAAACTGGTTTAGGTTTTGTTTCTCATGCTCATGCTAAGGCACATCCACCTAAAATTGTAAAGTAATTAGAAAGTGGTTTGATTCAAACAGTTCCTAACCAAAAAGAAGTGGTTTTCAAATCTGAAAGAGTGTTGTCTCGTTCGGTTTCAAATAAAAATGTTGCTTGCTCATCTAGAAATGAACACAAAGTTAAATTTCATTGTACCTACTGTGGTAGAGACAGTCATGTCATAGATTTATTGTTATAGACTAGCTAAACAACAGAAAAAGGAAAGAATTGTTGCTAGATCTCATAACTTTCATGCAAAATTTGCTGCATATGCTAAACCGAATGATAGGAACATGCAACCTGCTGTAATGAGCCAAAAACATGCAAAGTTTTCTCCCAAACCTATTGTTTTCCGTGCTACACATGTAACACCTCATAAGTCAGTAGTTGGGTACAAAAATCCTCAAACTTTGGCTCACAAATCTGCTGTTTTTTCTCAGCTTTCTCGTGTTTTACCTACTGCACGTCACGTGACTCAGTACTGGATTCCTAAATGCCTTTTGACTAACCCCAATATTGAGTCATTGACGTATTGTGCTTCTATGTAGGTTACATGTTTGAGGAAGGAGAGCATTTGGATTGTGGATTCAGGTTGCTCACGCCACATGACCGGTAACAAAGATTGGTTCTCCTCCCTCTCTTTTGTGTCACATGTAGAGAATGTTACTTTTGCCGATAATTCTTCAACTCCTATAATTGCTAAGGGTTCGGTAAGAGTAAATGATTACTACACTTTGAAGGATGTGGCACTTGTCAAAAAATTGAAATACAACTTGCTTTCTGTTTCACGATTGCTAGATGAAAATCTGGAAATTATTTTCAATAAAAACTGCTGCAAAGTTGTAGGTTCAAATAGTGAGCTTATTTTTAACATGTCTCGGTTTTGAAGAGTTTTTAAAGCTGATCTTGATATGTCTTCCTCTAAGCATATGTGTGTAGTTGCTAATGATTCAAAGGACTTATATTTCTGGCATCGTAGACTTGGTCACGTAGGCTTGGATCATCTAACGCGTGTTAGTGCTCTTTATCGCATACGTGGGCTGCCTAACCTTAAAGGGGACATGCTAAGATGGTTGCAGGTTCACATACTCCTCTCACAATGATCATGACAACTGAACCGTGTCAACTTTTGCACCTTGACACTGTAGGACCTTCACGTGTTCAATCCTTCGGATGTAAATGGTATGTTCTTGTGATTGTTGATGATTATTCTAGATACTCTTGAGTTTAATTTATGGCATCTAAGAATAAAGCTTTTAGTCACTTTAGAACTTTATTTCTTAGATTATCAATTGATCACCCAGGATCTTTAAAACCAATTAGAAGTGATAACAGAACTGAATTTAAAAATCAATCTTTTGATCACTTTTGTGCTAAAAATGGAATAGATCATCAATTTTTTTCACCATATGTACCTCAACAAAATGGTGTTGTAGAAAGAAAGAATAGAACCTTAGTTGAGATGGCTAGGACTATGCTTGATGAATATCAAACTCCTAGGAAATTTTGGGGTGATGCAATTGCAACCGCTTGTTATGTGTCAAATCGTGTTTTCTTGCGTCCTAAGATAGGTAAAACACCATATGAGCTCCAGTTTGGACATAGGCCTAGTGTCACACACTTTCGGGTCTTTGGTTGCAAATGTTCTGTTAAAAAAATGGTAATTTTGATAAATTTGAACCTAGATCCATTGATAAAAAGTTATTTGGTTATCCATCTCATACTAGAGGCTACCGTGTGTTTTTACTTGACACTAAAAAAATTGTGGAGACTTGTGAGGTGTCTTTTGATGAATCTAGCCCAGGTACTAGCTCAAACATTACAGGTCCAGATCCATATCTGCAGGGGTAGAGTATTTTCGTTGAAGAAGAGGAAGAAATGGTGCTGCTGCCCGAAAATTCAGCAGCTAATGACATTGTTCCAGCTCCTGATTCTGATTCATAGGCAGCACCGACGACCACCATTGCTGGTCGAGATCCTCCTCAAGTCATAGGCTCATCCATTTGTGATGGACATGAAGAAGGAGAAGCTTGTGATGTGTCCACTCCCCTCCGGGTTCTCAAAAGTCATCCTCCACAACAAATTATTGGAAGCTTGCACGAACGAGTCACACGGTCCAGGTTTTGCAATCCAAACTTTCATGCTCATTATGCTTTTGTTGCTTCTTTTGAACCCAAAGATATATCACATGCACTCACTAATGAATCGTGGATTATTGCCTTGCAAGAAGAGTTAGAAAATTTTGAAAGAAATAATGTTTGGAAACTTGTACCTCCACCTCAAGGTCACACTTTAATTGGAACTAAATGGATGTTTGAAAATAAACAAAGTGAGGATGGGTTTGTGGTTAGGAATAAGGCTAGGGTGGTTGCTCAAGGTTTCACTCAAGTTGAAGGTTTAGATTTTGATGAAACCTTTGCTCCTATTGCCAGATTAGAAGCCATAAGAATTTTGTTAGCTTTTGCTGCGTATAAAGGTTTTAAGCTTTATCAAATAGATGTTAAAAGTGCTTTTCTTAATGGCTACATAGATGAGGAGGTTTATATCAAACAACCACCGGGATTTGAAAATTCAGATTTTCCTAATCATGTTTACAAACTGTCCAAATCCTTGTACGGTCTCAAACAAGCCCCTAGAGCATGGTATGATAGGTTAAAAACATTCTTACTTGAAAAGGGGTTTACCATGGGCAAGGTTGATAAAACTCTTTTTGTGCTTAAGCATGGCAATAACTCATTATTCGTTCAAGTGTATGTGGATGATATTATCTTTGGTTGTGCTTCTCATGATCTTGTGTCCAAGTGTTCAGCTATGATGAGTTCAGAATTTGAGATGAGTATGATGGAAGAACTCATGTACTTTTTGGGGTTGCAAATCAAGCAAACCAAGGAGGGTACCTTTGTGTATCAAACGAAGTATACAAAAGACCTCCTAAGGCGCTTCAACATGGACAAAAGCAAGCCTCTTCGGACACCAATGGGAACAGCAATAACACTTCAACTTGATGAAGATGGTGAACCCGTGGATCAAAAAAGAATATAGAAGCATGATCGGATCACTTTTGTACCTCACGGCATCAAAACCGGACATACAATTCAACGTATGTCTTTGTGCACGATTTCAAGCCTCCCCACATGCTTCACATCGTCAAGCCGTCAAAAAGATTCTATGGTACTTACATTGAACTCGAGAATTTGGTATTTTTCTTCCTTCTTCCTCAACCGTAACTTTGAAAGCTTTTTTGAATGCTGATTTTTGGGGTTGTAGGATTGATAGGAAAAGTACTTCTGCTGCTTTTCATTTTCTTAGTAATTCACTTACTGCTTGGTCCTCTAGAAAACAAAACTCAGTTGCACAATCCACGACTGATCTGAATATGTAGCTGCTGCTAGTGCTTGCTCAAAAATTCTTTGGATTGTTCAAGCACTTAAGGACTATGGGGTTGATCTATATAGTATTCCACTATTTTGTGATAACACTAGTGCCATTTGCATTGCTAAAAACCCCGTGCAACATTCTAGAACTAAGCACATTGACATTAGATATCACTTTCTCTGTGATAATGTTGAAAAAGGAAACATTGTGCTTCACCATGTAGATACCAAACAACAATTGGCTGACATTTTTACAAAACCTTTGGATTTCACTCGTTTTTGTTACATTCGTAGTGAAATATGGGTTATGCATCCTCATGGCTTAAATTGAGGGGGAGTTTTGAAACTTGAGAAGTCTATGTGTGAATCTGAAATTAAAATAATATGAGCATATTATTTCATACATATATGACTTTGTGATTACTTTTACATGCTGAAAGTTCTTACTACATTACTCGTGTTATACATTCGTAGTTTTTGACATGTCTAGTAATTGGAATAATTACTTACACTAAATCTGGTCGTGGTCGAACTTTCTTGCTGTTTTGAACTTGTTGCATGCTCACAAGTGCTTTTAATCATAAAGAATTAATCATGTAATCAACTCACATGTTGAGTTTTTATGAAGAAATATAAATTGAGAAAAGATCAAGAGAATATGCATGCATCACACTTCTTCTTTTGAGATGGCTTATCATTTCACTTAGATACAAACTTGGAAGAAGTTGTATATGACTAAAACCATGTCCTTAAGCTTCTCATTGTCAAATGACATAGGCTTGGCTTGGTTGGTTAGAATAAGGCAGGTGCGCATATAATTTCTTGCAAATATCATCTGATCTAATTTTGTGCTTTGAAAAATAATAAAATGCAGCAACAAGTATTATGCTTTCAGGTATTGAAATAGTTAGGTTTGTGAGATCATGAATTGCTTAAATTGAAAATTACATTTGTTCTCTAGCATGGCTTACACTACTTTATGATTTCATTGTTGTGATAGTGTAAGTTACTTGATAGTATGACTTGGATGTGCTTTGTTTTATATGTATATGTTATAATATGATCATAACAATTAAAATTTCTCTTTTGTACCTTGCTGAATACATTGTCAAAGGGGGAGAGACAATATGTGAATTTTTAAAAAATATAAGTATGCAAGGGGGAGAAATTGATTACTCATCACATATTCACAATGGTTTTGGCACGATTCTTATCAAGGTAGAATTTTTTCTTCTTATTTTATTTCTGTTTTACAAAGGGGGAGAAATCGTTTTCAAAACATTTTATGTGAATAAGCCAATGTTCGGATTTTAAATGGTGTTGCCAATGCATTCATCAAGGGGGAGTTTCTGAGACCTATGTGTGTTGAATACATTGGCTTGTACTGAATACATTGGCTTTGATAATATAAGTTCTAAAATTCAGCCAAAACACCCATTTTAGCAAGGTCCGACTCTAGCTCTGAGCTTCTGCAAGGTCCGACAATAGGTCTGACTTGCTTTGTCAAGGTCCAACATGTTTTTGGGTAGCTCCAATGAGCTTTGTCTTTAGCTTCGGCATGTCTTTCTAATATGTTTTGTTAGGTTCGACTTATGTTGGTTAGCTCCGACATGTTTTTCTAGCTCCGACTTTTGGGTTGACTAGTTCTGACTAGCTTTGGCAAGTTCCGACACTAGGTTGTACTAGCTTTGGCAAGCTCCGGCGCTAGGTTGTACTAGCTTTGGTAAGCTCCCTCTCAAGCTCCGTTTAGCTTTGGCAAGGTTCAGATCTTGATCGCAATATTTCTGCTATTACTGTGAATTGTCTCGAACTTGCTTTCGTTGTTGAAAAGATTGCTTAGTATTTATTTACCAAGTTTTTGATGCATTTTGGTTGATATGGATGATATCATTTATGCTATGCTTTGCAACATGCTTATGTGAGGTGTTCACGTAAGGTATTGTGCTTGAAACTAACTTGAGTCAAGTTGCAGACTTGGGCTCGTACGGATTGATTGTTTATTCATGTGCAGGTGTTGCTTGAGTTCAAGACATGGCTGGTGACGGGATCCATTGAACTATTCTTAGGGAAAATATGAGGTTCAACAACCAAGTTCTGGAGGAATTGTGGTTGTGTTGATCGGGAGGTTGTGCAGCATGTTTGAATCAAGAATAATGCATATGAAGGTATCGTGGACATCGTTGGAAGATGATTTGCACGTATGCAAGGAGTGCATGGATGTGACTACATGGTTCCGAGGCGTGATGAAGAGACGTGGACGTAAAAAATTGGTCAGAAAGGTCCAACCGAGTAGGTTATGGACTCAGACTGCAGGTGAGTCGGGTTTGACTCAAATATGGAAAGATTTTAGTTGGTTATGTTAGGATTTCGTGTGGGTCACGAATATGAGTTGTTTTATGAATGTGGGATACGTTCCTAATGTGTTTGAAAGTCTTGAGATTGCTTCTATCTGCATATAGAAGAGTCCTAAGCAGTTATGGAAAGTTTCGATTCATGATTTGAGTAGGATTAGAGTCCTAGTTGATATTGGGTTGACGTAAGGGCTGGTTATATAAGCAAGGGCGGCCAGAGCTCATGGTAGACGACTTTGGGGGGCTGTTCCTCTTTTTTTTATATTGAATAAAATTCATAATTGAAAGGAACTTTTGTGCCTTGTTCGTCCGACTTGTTCCAGACAAGTTTTTCTCGTCGAGTTTCTGAACAGCACTACCTTTCTTCGGTGGTTTTATCATAACTCAAGTTTTACAAATCCAATTGACGTGATTACTTTTGGGTTGTCTTCAAAACTTGATTATCTATCATCTGTCAAAATTTCATGATCATTGGATTTGTGATTTCTGATCTACACGAGTTTCTTTGCAGCATTCCAGAACTGTTTTTTCTCGGGTTGGACAGATTGACCTTTGTTCGATCTTTCAATCGTAACTTGAGTTTCTCTCAACGAACATGAGTGATTCTTGTTGTGTCGTCTTCGTGACTTTATTCTCTCTGATATCTATCACTTTTGTTACGGTGAAACACGTTTAGATTTGTCTCACACACGATTTCTTTAAAAGATCATTTTTCTACTGAAGGGGTTGCGATTTAATTGTTTACGCTGCGTAAGATTTTTTAATCTACCATTCACCCCCTGGTAGCTTTTCACATTCTCTTCGATCCTACAACTTGATTTAGTGTCTGAATTGTAGCCTGCGGAGGTTCTTGTATCGGTTAGGGCGCGCAGAGATCTTAGACAAAATGATGACACAGTTGGTTTACGTGGTTCGGGCCGCCTGACCGTAATACCCCACTCCACGGGGTGTGTGTTGTTGTATTAGAGATTTTCTGCTGCTTGCGTGCTTATGAGCTTGCCTGTTCTGTGTCGTGCAGCCCATCCCTTTTATAGATCAAGATATTGTTGTTACATGAGTTGTCTGGCCCAACATGTGGCTCCGGCAGTTGTTATTGCCTAATACATAACTAAGTGTATTTAAGTACCCTAATAGCTTGATAACGCGACTTGTTTGTGGCGTTACCAGTATTAAGAGTCTTCTGATTGTGCATCATTAATATTGCATTAATGGCACATAATCAGGCCTTGTAACTGTAGCAATCATTGTGCTTTGAATGTTCGTGCCGTTGGAGATTCGTCAGTATCCCACTGGTGTCATAGGTCCGGAGGCTCAACACGTGGCAGATCCGGAGCTTCCCCTCGCAAGGAGGTAGGTCCAGAGCCGCTACACACACGGTGGCACTAGAGCTTCCCTCTACTGGGGGTTAGGTCCGGGGTCACTGTACAGTGGCAAGAACAGAGCTCCCCTATGTAGGGAGTTTAGCTCGAGTCTTATTTACACGTGGTAGTGCTGGAGCTACCTATATGAAGGAGGCGGGTCTAGTGTCGGTTGACACGTGGGGTCTATAGAGGTCTTCAACTTTGACAGGTGGAACTCCCTAGCACTTTTTGCGGTATCATGGGGTACCCAGTACGCAGGGTACCGGCAGTGGCTCCCGGACCCACCTATGGGAGAAACCATTTGAGTTATGTTATTCTACCGGAGGTGGGGCCATCCTTGATTCCTACGTTATGACTTCAAAGGTCTTCTGATGTACCGTTGGGGCGATAGTCTGAAGTTGAACCCTCGCCGCGTGGCTAGTTTTGAATGCGGAAGATGAGATCTTTGAGTGCGGATCTCACACAATTGAAGGTTGCCGATTCCCAATACGAAAACTGTATCAGTTCCGAGTGCCTTGTCATGAAGCCGCCCTCGGGCTCCCACCGCCCATCATGACATCGGTTTTCCTGTGGTAATAAACTCGACTCCTCTGTCGAAGTGGCCCTGACCCATTCGTCATCGATGGGGTAGATTTTTTGTAATGTGGCCTTGCTCTCATTGCGGTTTCCATCCAAGCGTCGCTGAGGCTTACTTAAGAAAGAAAATCCGCATGGTTTGAGGACTCTTTATGCTTTCAATCAAACTTGCGGTCAAAGACTCCCAGCCTTTGCCTAGCTTTCTCTTCCTTCGCTCCACTTTGCCGTGATGGAGTTAGGTCTTCCCAAAAGCCGCATCCAGAGCAAGGATAATCTGATGAAGGTCCGAACCTTCATGGGATGGTCCAGCGACTTCTTCAACCACATGATTCGGGTCGGCAAGCTCCCTTTGAAGAAGGAGCGCCGTGGCGAGATGGTGTACTTCTCAGTGTACGCCATGGTGGGATTAATGCCACCTTTTTCAAGTTTCATATTGATGTTGCTGGGCTTCTATGCCCTTCAGCTGCATCACCTTGGCCCCCACTCCCTCCTGCTGGTGGTGACTTTCGTCCACTTCTGCAAGATGTGGGTGGGCGTGCCTCCCTGCATCGAGCTGTTTTGGACCTTCTTCATGGCCCATACCACTGGCATGGGGACAAATCCGCTTGGTCTCTATTACATCATGAATCACAAGAACTACCCCTTCAAGTACCTGAAGTCATTCCCCTCCAGAAAATGGGATGACTGGAAGAAGGATTGGGTCGTCATTGCAGTGGAGGAGCACAATAGGTTGGAGCTGCCCCCAAGGACTCCCCAACGTCGACACCGATGCCTGGAACGTAGTTTGGAAGCTATCGGACGCGTTCAAGCCTGTCCTGGACAGAATCCAAGAATGTGTGAAGGGTGGAGTGACCCCCCAGATGGTCTTTGGGAATTTCTTGGTGAACAGGTGGGCTCCGATGAGGAGAAGGGAGAAGCTCGCCTGGGCCTTCAATAGTGTGATGAATGACGACCGGATTGAAACCGATTTGAAATCCAACTTAGATGACAAACCTTTGAGGCTCCATCTCAAGAAATTTCAGCACGGGTCCATCACCGATGACGCCTTGACTCCGCCGATTGCTTTCGTGCGTCTCAACATGACCCCAGAGTTCAGTAGGGAGCTCTAGAGGTAGATGCCATTATTGGATGACCTCGGTGAAGTGGAGAAGCGCAGTACCTCCAGGGATGTAATTCTCGGAGCTTCCAAGGGGGTGGTCACCCCTACTCCGAGCCCGAGGGTTGATAACATCGGCAAGGGCAAGGGAAAGGAGCCAGCCGAATCTTCCAGCCGCAAGGGGAAGTTGAGGCATGTTGATGGGAGCTCCATTGGGTCTACTCCAACTCCAACGGCCCCTTCTCCCTGGCAGAGGAGACATTTGGTGACCACACCTGCTTCAATGCCAGCGCCCTCAAGGGACTCGAGCTCCGGCAGGCCGACTCCGGCTCCGGTGCCAGTTGGGAGATCTGGGTCCGTAGGTCCTTCCCAACTGAGGAGTGTTCCGGTTGAGAAGACTCCAGCTAGGGGAAAGTTTATTCATCCCTTCACGACATAGTATTCTCTGCAGCACCATATCGCCTTCCTCGAGCTGTTGGTTGTGCACATGCCTCTGATGATAGCGCCCGAACACTTGGTGATAACTTGCATTCTGAACCACTGCTTGGCACATTCCCTCGTCGATGAGGTCAAGGTCTTCACGCCGGAGCTGGTCCTGTGTGGCTTCATCGAAGGTCCGGACCCGGATTGACCCCAAGGTGATCTTCGGAGGAAGGACTACTTCAGCTCCGTACACCAAGAAGAAGGGTGTCTCTCAAGTTGACTAGTTTGGTGTAGTCCTACTTGCCCATAGTGCGGTTGGAAGCTCTTTGATCCAGTTGTCTCCATGCTTTTTCAGGCACTCATATGTGCGTGTCTCGAGTCCTTTTAAGATTTCTGCATTTGCCCTCTCGGCTTGGCCATTGCTTGCTGGGTGAGCTACTGATGCGTAGCTGACTTGAATGTTGAGGTCTTCGCAATACTCTTGAAATGTTGCACTTGTGAATTGGTTTCCGTTGTCAGTGATGACTTTGTTTGGAACTCCAAATCTGTAGACTATGGACTTCAAGAACTTGATTGCTGATTGCTTATTGATAGTCACAACTGGGGTGGCTTCCGGCCACTTGGTGAACTTGTCGATGGCGACATACAGGAACCTGTAACCTCCGATGACTTTTGGGAAAGGTCCCAAAATGTCCATGCCCCACACAGCGAATGGCCATGTAGGAGGAATCATTTGCAGTGATCGAGCCGGTGTGTGAATTTGTTTTGCGTGGAACTGGCACGTTTCACACTTTTTCACCAACTCCACTTCGTGCTAGAGTGATGTAGGCCATTAGAAGTCGCGTCGAAAGGCTTTGCCGACCAACGTGCGGGAAGATCCGTGGTTCCCAAACTAGCCTCCATGGATCTCCACGGGGAGCTCGCGACCTTCTTCCCTTCCAATACACCGCATTAGGACGCTGTTGGCACCGCGCCGATAGAGATACCCTTCTACCAGCGTGTATGTTTTATCCAATCCGTCAATCTGGTCAGTGGATACACTATCTTCAGGAAGGATGTTGTCCTTCAAGTAGCTCCGGATCTCCAAGATCCATGCATCGGAACTAACTTGATCTTTTGAGTCCTGCGTGCTAGGTTGCTTGGAGCTTCCTGCAGCACATAGGACCCTTGGCAGACGCCATGGTTACTGGACCACCGGGACTGCCAGCTTCGAGGTGCTGGTCTCGCCCCCTCCGCTTAGTTTGGCAGATCGAGCTGTTGGTCTTGACAACCTCCGGACGAAGATTCCTGTAACACCCCAGCCAATACGGGCCTGGCGGTCGTTACTTCTGGCAGCTCTCTAGGATCACAGACTAGCCCCACAGACCAACAAGTATTTTCTGTGCATATTGTCCTCACTCGTGCGCACCCGAGAAGACTTCCCGGTCGGTCATCATTCGGTAAATTGCTCTGGGTCGAGCACGCTTAACCTCGGACTTCGTTGCAGGTGGGATTGCGAAAAAGAAGTTATACCTTGATGGTATGAGTATTCTATCAATCCTATTAAACCTTGTGACAGGATGTCATAATCCACCCCCTTAGAAGACCGACGTCCTCATCGGTCAACTCCCAAGCCAGGAACGTCCCCTCTTGGCCACGTCCATACATTCAGTACTGGCATACATACCATACCATGTCCTTCCTAGAGGACTCACACGTCATGCGTACGTACCCGTAATACCGCGAGGACCGGCTCTGGTACCATTCTGTAACAGCCCATCCACTACGGGCCTGCTGGTCGTTACTTCTGGCAGCTCTCTAGGATCACAGACTAGCCCCACAGACTAACACTAGTCTTTTCTGCGCATTTTGTCCTCACTCGTGTGCACCCAGGAAGACTTCCCGGTCGGTCACCCATCCGTAACTTGCTATGGGTCATGCACGCTTAACCTCAGAGTTCTTTGCACGTGGGCTTCCAAAAAGAAGGTATACCTTGATGGTATGAGTATTCTATCAATCCTATTAAGCCTTGAGCCAGAATGTCACAATTCCGTTGGGAGTCGAAGCTCCGGTTGAGGCCCTTGTTGAGAGTTCGTTAGCTTCAACTTTATGGAGACGCTGAACATGGTGCAGATCCAGGACCTCGAAGTCCTTCTGGAGCCTCTGGACTTCTAGGAGATATGCAGCTAGTTGGGGGTTGTTGCAGCAATATTCACCTCTGACTTGCTTTATGATTAGCTGCGAATCACCCTTCACCAACAGCTGTTTGACACCATAGGATAGTGCCATCTTAAGCCCATAGATGAGATCTTCATACTCTGCCATGTCGTTGGTTGCCTTGAACTCAAGGTTAACCATGTATTTGACCTTCTTCCCGGTTGGAGCAAGGAGGAGGATTCCAGCTCCGGCCCCCTCCCTCTGCATAGAGCCGTCGAAGTAGACAGTCTAGTGAGGTTCAGTGAAGACCGGGACCTTGGGTTCTGGCTTCTGCTCACTGGACCCCTCGGGTTTCATGGAGAAGGAGTCCACTCTGCAACGAAGTAAGCCAAAGCGTGACTCTTGATTGCTTGTCGCGACACGAATTCAAGATCGAACATGGCCAGCTATGTTGCCCACTTTGTGATGTTCACAGTAGAGTTAGGTTTATGCAATATAGAACGCAGTGGATAAGAAGTTACCACTGATATCTTGTGCGCTTAGAAATAATGACAAAGCTTCCTTGAGGCAAGAAGAACTGCGTAAAGCAGCTTATGCACCTCAATGTATCTGGTCATGGCATCGTGGAGTACTTCACTAATGAAGTACACTAGGCGTTGGACGGTCTGGACCCTCTCAGAGGGGCCCAGAGCTTCCTCTCCATCGACCCAAACCCTCCCAGAGGGTTCCGACCCTTCTTGTTGAGCTTCCTGAACCTTCTTGGAGGGGCTCGAACCTTCTTCTTGTTCAACCAGGACCCTCCCTGAGGGGTCCGGATCATCTTGAACAGCCATGAGAACTCCCTCAAATGAGAGAGGTTTATCTTCTAGCACTCCGCCTTGAAGATTTGTGCCTGGGGGCTGGGACCCAGACTCTCCTTCAGGTAGCTCTGGACCCTCCCGGGGGGGTCTTGGCTCCTGAACTTGAGGTGGTTCCGGTCTTTCCGCGACCAGAACCATGCTTACAACTTCTGTCGTTGCGGAAATATAAAGCAGTAGAGGCTCACCTAGGTTCGAAGTTACCAACATTGGTAGGGTGGTGAGGAGCTGATTGAGCTCTTGGAACACCTTTTCTGCTTCTTCAGACCAATGGAATGGTCTGGTCTTCCTCAATAGCTTGAAGAAGGAAAGTGCTCGCTCTGCTAGTCTCGAGATGAACCGATGAGTGCGGCTAGACATCCAGTTAGCTTCTGGACGTCTTTGATGTGAGCTGGAGGCCGCATATATTCTATTGCCTTGATCTTCGCCGGGTTTGCCTCAATTCCTCGGTGGGTCACCAAGAAACCAAGGAGCTTCCCAGAGCTAGCCCCGAAGACGCACTCATCTGGGTTCAGCTTAGTGCGCATGATGCGCAGCTTGTCGAAGATGGCTTGCAAGTTTTCAAGGAGTGACTCCTTGCTCTTGATCTTCACAACGCTGTCATCGACGTACACCTCTACCAAGTCCCTAATGAGTTCTCCAAAAGTCTTGTTCATAGCTCGCACAAAAGTTGAAGCAGCATTTTTGAGACCAAATGGCATAGCAGTATAACAATACAATCCATCTACTGTTATGAATGCATTATGCTCTTCATCTTCCCTAGACATCTGAATTTGGTGATGTCCAGAGTATGCATCTAGGAAACACAATAGCTCACACCCAGAGGTGGAGTCCACTATCTGATCTATTCTAGGTAGTGCAAATGGATCTTTTGGACATGCCTTATTTAAGGTGGTGTAGTCAATATACATCCAAAGTTTCTCGCCGGACTTGTGTACAACGACTGAGTTTACCAGCCATTTTGGATGAAAAACTTCCCGGATGAAACCAGCTTCAAGCAGCTTCTTGATCTCCTATCGAATGAAGTTTTGCCGCTCGACTCATTGTTTCTGGGGCTTCTGTTGTACATGCCATGCATCAGGATAAATCTTTAGATTGTGCTCAATCACCTCCCTAGGGATCCCAGGCGTTTGTGATGGTTGCCAGGCAAACATGTCAACATTCGCCTGGAGGAAAGTGATGAGCTCGAGTTCTCATTTGTTGTTCAGACCTCCCGATATATGTGTGGTTTGAGCAGCATCAGAACCAATTTGGACGACTTTGACGGGTATGTAGTTGTCGTTGCTTGGCGGCACACGTGGTGCAGAGGTTAAGCCTTGGTGACGCGTGCTCGGAGGTTGAGCAGCTTGCTCTTCAACGGATGTCTCCTCCTACGCTGTTGCAAGCGCATGAAGTTCTTCCAGTGCAGTGATTCCTGCAGTATGGTCCCCACGGATGCGGAGAACATCAGAGGGTGTTGTCCTCTTCAAAACCAAGTAGCCATAGTGACCATAACCATGAACCTGTACAAGGCAGGCCTACCCAGGATGGCGTTGAAGGGTAAGCTAATCTGCGCGACGTCAAAGACCAGCTTCTCTGTCCTTTATTTCTCCCAAGTTCCGAAAGTCACTGGGAGTGTGATGGATCCGAGAGGCCTAATGGACCCCGGACCTACCCCTGAGAAAGGGCATGAGGGATGAAGGTCTGAAGGTCGGAGCTGGAGCTTGACGAAGGCTTCATAGCCCAGGGGGTTCAGCCTCGCACCTCCATCCACCAAAACATGGTAGAGATGGACATTGTTGACGGTAGGAGATACCATTAGTGCTAATTGGCCAGCTCCGATCATTTTCAGGGGACAGTCCGTAGCATCAAAGGTGATGGGAGTGTCCATCCATTTCTGATGAGGTTCCGCCCTGACGGTAGGAGCTACAACGGCCATGTCCCGTCGCATTGTCTTGAGGACGCGGCGAGATGTAATGTCCCCAAAACCTCCATAGATGGTGTTTAGGGTCTTTCAACATTCGTTGTTAGAGACGTCAGAATCGTCATCAACAGTGTTGTACACAGCCTTCAAGACCTTCTTGGGGTTCTGAAAGCCTAGCTCCGCTTTAACTGGAGCTTCGTCGACTTTTTGTTTTCCTTCCCGTTGGCGGAAAGGAACTTCTTCTCGATGCTTGTTATAGCGCTCAATGAGGTTCTGGACCTCTCGGCAATCCTCCAGTCTGTGCTTGTCCATCTTGTGGATCGAACATCACATTTTGGAGTTGCTGCCATGTTCTGACGAAGGTTGAGGTCATTTTTCGGGGCGTGGCCCCCGGCTACCCGGGGCTGCAGCAGCCGCAGCAGTAGGTGCGCCAGCCAACGACTTCTTCTTGCCGTTGGACTTCTTCTTCTTTTTGCTAGCACCAGAGGTAGTGGCTCCAGCTTTGGAGGACTTTTTGTTAGCCTCCAAAGCTGGTTTAGAGTGCATTTCCCAGCCTTCAGCAGCTCGGGCGCACTTGTCTGCCAGGCTCAATATTTCCGTGACGATGGTGACTTCTTTTGTCACCAACATCTCCAACATCTTCTTCTCTCAGACACCCTGTCTGAATGCCACAATAACAGAAGAATTGGATATGGAGGGAATGGTATTTCGTACCTGAGAAAATCGCTGGATGAAAGACCACAGCGATTCTCCCGACGTTTGCTTCACAACAAACAAATCCAATTTAGTGCCTGGTCGGGTATAGGAGCTCCCAAAATTGGCTATGAAGTCTTAGCATAGCTCTTCCCAACTGTTGATGGAGTCAGGCGGGAGGCTCATGAACCAGGACCTCGCTGCCCCGGTCAAAGAAATTTGGAAATAATTGGCCATCACGGCCTCATTGCCCCCTGCTGCAAGGATAGCGGTAGAGTAGATCTGGAGGGATTCAGCGAGGTTGACAGTTCCGTCAAATTTCTCTAGGAGATGAGGTCAGAACTTATGGGGCCAGTGGACCATGCGTAGATGCACGGCTAGGGCAGAATAGTACCCTCCTACTCCCAAAGGAGCAGGGTTGTCCTGAGCTTCTCGCCTCTCGCAAGAACGCTCGATGTGGACGCGACCGTCCTGCTGTCAGTAACGGCGGTCGAGCTCCGACCACAGTTCATGAGTCGAGAGCCTCGACGTATTGTGGGTGTGATGTGCCGTAGAGTGCTGCGATGTCACTTGTTGATACACAACATGTCTCCTGTGCTGTGAAGCTTGCGGACCAAGTCTACATGACAAAATCCGATGTTGTGACGGTGCCTGCCCCGAAGGAGCAGGACCTTGATTGTTGATGCCATCAGCTACTGCTGCAACCAGAAGTTCAACATCTCCCCTCCACTGCTCCATCGCACCCTGGGGTGCTCCTGGAGGTGGTGGACGTTGGAGTAGAGTACATGTGGGAACAAGCGCGTGCTCATGATTGTTGTTTGTCGATGCTGTGATCAACGCACGTATTCCATCCTGCTGTCCAACATTGTTTGCCAGAATAGAGGGTTGTGGTGGTGGTGTGACACCTGCATGAACAACAGCGGCCGCTGGTTGTTGAATGTTGGAGGGATTCCCTCCCGCAGGTTCCTCAACGTTGTTGCCATTGGACGATCCTGCAGCAAAGTTCACCATCTTGTGATCTCAGGCGCCCCTACCTGGCGCGCCAAATGTCGAAGCGTAATACCCTACTCCACGGGGTGTGTGTTGTTGTATTAGAGATTTGTTGGTGCTTGCGTGCGTATGAGCTTGCCTGTTCTGTGCCGTGCAGCTCATCCCTTTTATAGATCAAGGGATGGCTGTTACATGTGTTGCCTGGCCCGACATGTGGCCCTGGTGGTTATTATTGCCTAATACACAATTAAGTGTATTTAAGTACCCTAATAGAGTGATGACGCGCTTTAATTTGTGCGTTACCAGTATTAAGGGTCTTCTAATTGTGCGCCATTAATATTACATTAATGGCACATAATCAGGCCTTGTAACTGTAGCAATCATTGTCCTTTGAATGTTTGTTCTGTTGGAGATTCATCAGTATCCCCGCTGGTGTCGTCGGTCTGGAGGCTCAACACGTGGTAGATTTGGAGCTTCCCCTCGTAGGGAGGTAGGTCCGGAGCCGCTACACACACGGTGGCACTGGAGCTTCCCTCTAATGGGGGTTAGGTTCAGGGTCACTGTACACGTGTCGAGCAAAGAGCTCCCCTATGTAGGTAGTTTAGCTCCGGTCTTATATACACGTGGTAGTGCCGGAGCTACCTATATGAAGGAGGCAGGTCCGGTGCCGGGTGACACATGGGCCTATGGAGGCCTTCAACTTTGATAGGTGGAACTCCCTTGCACTTCTTGCGATATCAATGGGTACCTGATACGCAGGGTACCGATAGTGTCCATGTAACTTTTGGAAAAAAAAAATTAAGAAATTATGAAAATAAAAGTCTAAATGTGAATTCAAATTGAAAGTTGAATGTCCAAAGTAAATATTTTCAAAAGCCGAATTAAAGTGCACCATTGTCTTCATCCTATTCGAATTGTCACCGTGCAAATATTTACAAACTTTTGGATGATGTATAGTGTACATACATCAAGGGTAAATTCATAATTCAAATCTGAATTTCAAACTTAAATTGGTCGAATCTCATAAATTATTTTAGAAATGAATTCTCTGTCTTTTTATTAACAGCCCTGCTGAATTTCAGAATTTCTAGAGATCTGTTGTCAGCTCAATTGAATTCAGAAAATAAAGTAAAGGGGATAGGTGGACCCCATTGGTCAGTCACCCAAACTAGCAATACCAACTATGCTGGTTTTCTCCTTATTGTCTTTTGCTCTCATAGCACCACCGAGTTGAAATGCATGACCACAGAGCAGCTTTGCTTTCTCCCCTATCCAAACTTCTCCGCTTGATATTTTCCTTGCACAAGTCGGTATTTTTGCTCTCTTCCTTGCTCTTCGACTCTCTTCTGCACAACAGCACGTTTAGCTCTTCCGCTCTGTTGAGGTTGCAAGCTTCTTCAACGCCGACGACTCCCGTGGCAGCACGCACAGCTGAGCTTGCAGCAAGGCACCCGCCCTCGCCACCATCCTCCTCAAGCTGCCAGAACCCTGCCTCCCTTCGTGACGTGCCGCACCAAGCCGAAGGACCAATCGTGTATCTGTTTTGTGCTGCCTCCACGCCTCCACAACGCCCGACCGCTCTAGGCACATCCCCGACTAGAAAATATCGCTCAAGGTCTACCACAACATCTTAGCGACGTCCCTCAACCTCTCTCCTAGGTCTAGTCTGTATGCCCACGGTATTACAAAGTTCCGCCCCGACATTTTCATAGAACCGCACCATAGGATCCTAAAAATTCTTGCTACAAACAAAAACACTCTTCAATCAAATTGTAGAACACGTTCCAGAAGTAATTTGGAGTATCCAAGATCAAGAAAAAAGGGAAATGATTGATCAGATGCTCGACGTCAGCATGCCATTGTTCTGGCATAGCTGGAGCTCCCGGTGCTGGAGGACGCTGGAGGATAGTACACGCTATGTTCAGCATGTTCTCTGTTTTGTTGGTTGATTCTGGGACCGATGCAAGGACACCATCCTATTGAGCAGCGTTCGCTGCTGCAGTAGCAGGTGGTGGTGGTGGGATGATGTCCGCCAGCTGCTGAGCATTGGCTGCTTGCCCAGTCGGTCGGATCAAAGCGGCAACAGAGTTCACCATCTTGGAGATCTCGAGGCCCCTACCTGGCGTGCCAAATATCAAAGTGTATCAACAACACTTCCCTTGGTACTACTTATAAGTAGTCCGCGGAAGTTCGTATTTGGGCAGGCGCTAAACGAAATCCAAGAACGAGGTAACGATTGCTATTTCCTATGCACTACTAACCAATCATTCCTAGCAATGGTGTCATAAATGCTTGTCGATAGTTCTTAAATCACATATATAAATCCGCAAGTGCACAAAATCTATCAATGTAGCATTTCCCCTTTTAGAGTATTCCCAAAGGGTGTCATTTATATTCGCCCAAAGGAAGGCTAGGTGGAAGCAAAGCAATCATAAAATGGAGGGGATAGGATGATCTAGGTAGGGTTCTAGCAAGGATAAAGGATAATTAGGAGGTAGTGTGACACACACGTGAGCAATCTATCCTAAAGGGGTAAATGAGGCAAAGAGGAACTAGGCTAAGCGTTAGGTACATACTCCTATTTATCTTCTAATATAGATGTACATAGCCTAAGATAGTTACTAATGATCATATTAATAATGAATTCTCATGCTAAGTGGATTAACACATCGTGCACGGTTTTACCCTAGCAACACTAGGATGACTCCCGCCAAGAGACTGTGGAATAGCTGAACGTGGAGGATAACAAAGGACAGATAGGGCTTTCAACACCTATTGTCTACCTCTTCAATTCGTGGGTCTGCGAGACATTCAACGCTACTTATCTATCCTAGCACCATGCTAGCATATTAAGTAATTACGTTAAGAGCCTAGGCACAAGCCATCCTAAGGCAATGAACTAAGTCATCATTGAACCAATGTTAATACATAGCATAAGTGATTCACATTAACATAATTATGGCATAGCTAATTAGACTATAGTGGGGGTTTGTAGTGTTTATGTTATATAATGAGAATGACATAGCATAATCATAAATAGTAAGCTGACCACATATATGGAATGCACAATCAAACAAGAAACGCTTCATCCATTTATATGAACAATAGAAGATTAAAGATAACATCTTTATTAAGAGCAGAGTCACAAATACAAATAGGAATATGAGAGCCACAACTTTCCCAACTAGGAATTAGGAAGAGACTCCTTGTACTCCTCTCCTACTTGGACTATGGACTAGAGGCTCTCCTCTATATAGCCTATACTCCTTTAAACCTATGGAGAATAGTATTTACAATGGATGAATACTCAAGTGGTGTGTTTGTGAAGTGAGGGTAGGAGGTCCTATTTATAGGTGCAGAAGGTTTGGTTCCTACCACTAAATGCATGCAAATCAGTCTTCATTGTGATCAGGGCACCACAGGGAGTCAACACGTGGAAGGTGACCGAGTTAGGCGCGAGGAAGTGGTCGGCCGAACCCCCTAGTCGGCCGAATAGAAACTTGGACCAATTCCAATGTGCTTCCTCGCGTTGACTTCCAAGTGTGTCCCATTGACTGATATGGGTGATACACCTATGGATGGCCTCAGATACTTCTGTTCGTGGGCCATTTGATCCATGTGGTGCCACATGTTGTCGCTTTATTGGCTGGGATGGTATTTTATAGGATTGCTCCCCCTTTTTTTACCTCATTTCCTGCAATAATTCTCTGCATGCACTATTTCTCCTAGGACAAGTGGAAATAGGTTAAATAGAAAGGTGATGTGTGCAAGAAATAACAATTCCTTCACATAATGGAGTTATATTTACGGGTGAAATTGAGTTATATTTATGGGACAAATCGCATATGCATAAGGTCTATCAATATAATATATCATATGACTTTGGTAGGTATTTCCAATCAAATGAGGATAACTTAAATCTTTTTAGAATTTTCTCTGGAAACCTAAGATTCACATTCAAAACTAGGAATAGCAGCCCTATCACGATATCATATCTCACAACAACTTAGAATGGATTTAGATTTTGCTACCCACAATTTCCAACTCAAGGCAAAAGCAATTTTAACCAATGAGAGCAATATGTTCGAGAGTAGTAAGTTGTAAACTAGGGACTAAGAAAAATTAAAACAGAGCACATGACACCCGGTTCTGAGAATGAACCAAGTGAACGCATATGTGTGCCCAGGACGTTCAACACACATACACGAGTGCATTCACAAAAGGATATACAAAAAATTAACAAAGAACAAGATTAATTTACCACTTTTATTACAAATTTCAAAATATCCTCAAATACAAGCTCTCATAATTATTAATGACATGTTTGAACTAATGTAGTGGAAATAACTAAATAAAGAAACTATGCAGTTAAGCAGATAACCATAAGGGTAGCGCGGCTCCAATCAATCCACACGCAAGCTGACGGCAGACACGGCCTAGAACTCCGCATTATCACCTTTATACTCCCAATCCTGACCTACAACTGTTGGTGGGGGAATTGCAATGCTGAGTACATGTCGTACTCAACAAGTGTGGAATGTATGACATGTAGCTGATACAAATGACAAATATAATAATCGCTAAGTGTTGAAATGTAAATTAAAACATTTGAAAAGCAATATATTGTATGTATGTGAAGTAAACCCATCATAAACCATGTAGTTATCATAATACCAGTTCATATCTCATTACCATCATCATTATACCGGATTTCACCATTTACCATTATCTGTATCCAATGCAATAATTCAATCCATAACCAGCCATAACCATATTACCAATCATAACTAGTACCAAACCAACCCAAATCCCAATTTCCTCTAATCATGGAAGTTGTCCAGGTGCTCATAACCGGGAGCACGTCTATCATGATAGTTTTAATACTCTACAGAGTTTGTACCACTTTACCCACGTGTTTGTGATTTCATCACCTGTCAGCGACTAAAGAAAACCTCCATTACGCCAGGACACTACCATAGGTGTATGCCCAAGAGATCACAAAATAGCCTTTACAAAAGGGACTACTAGCATCTACAGACCCACTGAGGTTTCGTCGTTGGTGATGTCTCCAACTGAGCACATCTTCAACCAAGGGCCCCCTCTTGTGCCATTCGGACCCCGGGGAGTCTCGCCTCAAATCGAAACCCAATCCGACTCCCCTTCCCCAGTGCACCAAATGATCCATGCAATACTAGCAATACCCTAATTAATCAGCTACGGCGCACCCATACTTGGCCTCGTGGTGGCACTGTTGTCCTGGCTTATTCTCGCATGAACTGGTACTTAGATCTAAGGCAAGCAACCACCATGTCTTCCAATCCATCCACATACCACGCTTTCTGTGATCACCCATCACCATATCATATTGACCAGTTCATATAACTATAATCTCATTAATCCATAAGTAAATGGTATTGTTGTTTTCCCATCCCAGTTATTTAAGCGGCGCAAAGGTAAAAAGCCCTTCCCGACTCTCTACCACTTATTCCAGGTGACAAGGGTGGTTAAACAAAGCTAGTAAACTTCCTATCATAGGAATTCCCATCAAATTGACACAAACATGCAATTTTGAAAACAAACATTTATTGTCGAAACAACATCAATATGTTCAAGGACACTTGCCTTGCTCTTGGGCTTGATTAGGGTCAAAGTCTTCAAACTCTTGATGCTGGAGGTCCTCTGCAACAGTCTCTAGCTCAAATTTGTCTAAACCGATCAATAAACATACATGACAAGAATTACAATCAATAAGTGCACATAAATTACTCAATATGTCATGACATGCATGATTAATGCAATTATGAAGTAAACTTGTCAATGAGTTTTTAATAATGTTTACTATCTAGTTCTAATAGTTTTTAACAAGTTTGGATAGGTATGAAATTGATTTGAATCAATTTAAAATTAATTTAGCAGAAAAAGTCAGCAAAATCGGACTAGTCCACTGTAGGGCCGGACTAGTCAGCCCTTCGCAGAAACAACGAATTATGGTTTTCTAGATCGACGTGAATTTGGAGAATCGTGGTTGAATTCATGTGAGAAAGAGGAAGTAGAGGGTGTACCAGATGTTTATAACTCCAATGAATCAAGGGTTTTGGAGGCAACACCTGGATCTTGATGATCTAGGGTTGATGATGAAACTTGAAGGTGAATTGTTGATGAAGAACGAAAACTTGATGGAGATATTGATCACTTGATCCTCTTTCGTTTCCTCCTCTACTTCTTATTGCTCGGGATCTCCTTCTCCCTCCTTGATGGCGGCTCTCCACGAACTAGGGTTTGTGGTCTTTCAATTGAGGCAAAAGGATGTAAAGTCAAGGGGTGGGGTTGTTTATATAAGGGTGGAGGGCTAGGGTTTGATGGATTTCGAGTTTGGGCTGGGTGGAGGCAGAGTGGGGTCCCACATGGGCTCCAAAAAGAGTTAGACATGACGTCCTTAGGCCCACTTAAGGTAAAACCCAAAAACACATCTTGAAACAAAAGATCAACTCGGAATCGCAATCACCGGAGAAGTCTGCAAGAGGCTGGACTAGTCTGAAGCTAGTCAGAGAGATATCGGACAAGTCTGGACTAGACATCGGACAATTACGAAATTAGTCAGAGAGGAAAACTTTCAAGTCTGGCCAAAATCGGACAAGTTCGATTTTAGTCAGAGAGGAAAACAGACAAGTCCGCTAGATGTAGGACAAGTCCGGACATGTCTAGGGACTTGGTGAAATCTTTCAAGGATGGGATGACTGGACTAGTCTGCTATGAGCCGAACAAGTCCAAAAATTGTACAGAGACAAAATTGGACTAGTCCGCAGCAAGAAAGGACAAGTCCAAAGTAGATCAGAGAGAAATCGGACTAGTCCGCACAAAAAAAACGGACAAGTCCGCACTTCTCAAAACTTTTGAGTGCGGTTTTGCTTCTAATTCATTTTAAACTCATTCCTTTTTGTGTAAATTAATGTTAAACATGTACATGAGCTTATGCAATGAATGATGCATGAAAATTATGGCGTTACAAACCTACTCCCCTTAAAATGAATCTCTCGCCATCGAGATTTGACACGGAAGAGAAGAGATAGGAAAAATCCTTCTTGAGATCATTCTCCAGCTCCCAAGTTGCCTCTTATTCTGTGTGATGCTTCCATTTACACCATCTAATAATCTTGTTCCTTCTGACCCTCTCCTTGGTCTCCAAGATTTGGTCCGGTTGCTCGACATAAGTCAAATCAGCCTCTAGTTCCTATTCTTCCATTGGCACCTGTTTTTCGGGTACCCTCAAGCACTTCTTGAACTGTGAAACATGAACCACATCATGAACATCTGATAGATGTGCTGGCATCTCCAACTTATATGCTACTTCCCATTCTTTGTCCAAAATCTTTAATGGCCTAATGTATCGAGGTGCTAGCTTGCCTCTTATGTTAAACCTCTTATGACATCTCATTGGTGACACTTTGAGGTAAATAAAATCTCCCACTTCAAAGACTAGTTTCCTTCTCCTATTGTCCACATAGCCATTTTTCCTTGATTGAGCAGCCCTCAAGTTCTCGCGGATAATCTGAACTTGTTTCTCAGCTTCTTGCAACATATCAGGTTGGTATGAACCACGTGTTTGGACCTCATTTCTTGGGTATTCCATGTCGACATAGAATATTCTCCATATATGATTCTACTAGCTTCGCGGTGGTATAGGTTGTGCTCTTCCCATTACCATTCCAAAATCTTCAATGGTTGCAACAATCCAGGTGGCCTTTGATGTTCAGCTTTAACTCGTTGGCACACATCACATAATGCAAGGTTGTTGAACACATTCCTGAACACGTTGTTGAATATGTCACATTATGTCCTTCGATGTTTACTGTGACGCATAAATTTCAAGGTTGACTCCCTGATCATTGTCAATTTCATGGTCCTGGTGGCACACCGAATTGCTCCGTCATGCTTCTGTAGCCGATCCATTCCTTGTATGATGTCACAATCAACCCCCCCCCACCCCCTTAGAACACTGACGTCCTCGTCGGTCAACTTCCAAGCCAGGACCATCCCCTCTTGTCCATTCCCTGTGAATCCAAAACAATGAGGTCAGCGAGGAATTCTACCCCCCCCCTTATGAAATTACTTACTTTTGGACATACTATCTTCATTCTCATCTTCTTCATAGCTTTGTCTAAAATAGTCAATCTTCTAGCTGTGTCCATCTTCCATTAAAAGAGGTTGAACGAGATAGAAAAGAGAGATATAATGAATTCCCAACTATATGCATCAAGTGATATGAAACTAAGCAATTAACTATACTAGCCTATGTGGACATGGAAATAGCAGTGTTAAAGCATCTCAAAATCCTCTACTAAGCACACAAGTAGCAATAGAAAGCAAACAACACACCAAGCAAAAATGCATTGATCCCTGAGTGTTCCTATGTGCTTTAAAGTATCCATTCTATCTAGGTTGCATCCTACGGTCAACCTGTGGCTCTGATACCAATTTGTGACACACAATTCCGAGAATGAACCAAGTGAACACATATGTGTACCCAGGATGTTCAACACACGTACACGAGTGCATTCACAGAAGGATATACAGAAAATAACCACATAACAAGATTAATTAACCACTTTTATTATAGAATTCATAATATCCTCAAATACAAGCTCTCATTATTATTACTGAAGAGTTTGAACAAAGGCAGTAGAAATAACTAAATAAATTAACTATGCAGCTAAGCAGATAAGCATAAGGGCAGCGCGACTCCAATCAATCCACAGACAAGCTGACGGTAGAGACGGCCTAGAACTCTGCATTATCACCGTTATACTCCCAATCCTGACATGAAACTATTGGTGGGAGAATTGCAAGGGTGAGTACATGTCGTACTTAGCAAGTGTTGAAAGTATGACATGTAGCTGATACCAATGACGAATATAATAATGGCTAAGTGCTGAAAAGTACATTAAAACATTTGAAAAGCAACATATTGTATGTATGTATGTGAAGTAAACCCATAATAAACTATGTAGTTATCATAATACCAGTACATATTTCATTACCATCATCATTATACCAGATTTCACCATTTACTATTATCCATATCCATTTCCATAATTCAATACATAACCAACCATAACAATATTACGAATCATATGCAGTACCAAACCATCCCAAATCCAATTTCCTCTAATCATGGAAGTTTTCCAGGTGCTTATAACCGGGAGCACGACTATCATGATAGTTTTAATACTCTACAGAGTTCGTACCACTTTAGCTACGTGTTTGTGATTTCATCACCGATCGACGACTAGAGAAAACCTCCATTATGCCAAAACACTACCATAGGTGTATGGCCAAGAGATCACAAAATAGCATTTACAAAAGGGACTACTAGCATGTACGGACCCATTGATGTTTCACCGGTGGCGATGTCTCCAACTGAGCACATCTTCAACCAAGGGCCCCCTCTTGTGCCGTTCGGATCGCAGGGAGTCCCGTCTCAAATCCAAATCCAATCCGACTCCCCTTCCCCGGTGCGCCAAATGATCCATACAATACTAATAATACCCTCATTAATCAGCTATGCCGCACCCATACTTGGCCTCGTGGTCCCACTATTGTCCTGGCTTATTCTCGCATGAAACGGTCCTTAGATCTAAAGTAAGCAACCACCATGTCTTCCAACTCATCCACATATCAGGCTTGCTTAGATCACCCATTACCATATCATATTCACCAGTTCATATAACCATAATCTCATTAATGCATAATTAAATGGTATAGTTGTTTTCCCATCCCAGTTAATTAAGCGAAGCAAAGGTAAAAAGCCCTTCCCGACTCTCCACCATGTATTCCAGGTGACAAGGGTGGTTAAGAAAAAGCTCGTAAACTTCCTATCATAGGAATTCCCATCAAATTGACACAAGCATGCAATTTTCAAAACAAAACATTTATTGTCGAAACAGGATCAATATGTTCAAGGATACTTGCCTTGCTTTTAGGCTTGATTAGGGTCAAAGTCCTCAAACTATTGATGCTGGAGGTCCTCCGCAGCATTCTCTACTGCAAATCCGTCTAAATCACGCAATAAACATACATGACAAGAATTACAATCAACAAGTGCACATATATTACTCAATATGTCATGACATTCATGATTAATGCAATTATGAAGTAAAAATTGTTAATGAGTTGTTAATAATGTTTACTATCTAGTTCTAATAGTTTTTAAACAAGTTTGGACAGGTCTGAAATTGATTCGAATCAATTTAGAATTAATTCAATAGAAAATAGTTAGCAAAATCGGACTAGTCCACTGTAGGGCCGGACTAGTCCGCCCTTCGCAGAAAGCAAATTAGGGTTTTCTAGATTGACGTGAATTTGGAGAAATGGAGTTGAATTCATGTGAGAAAGAGGAAGTAGAAGGTGTACACGGTGCTTAGAACTCCAATGAATCAAAGGTTTTGGAGGCAACACTTGGATCTTGACAATCTAGGGTTGATGAAGAAACTTGAAGGTGAATTGTTCATGATGAACGGAAACTTGATGGAGATATTGATCACTTGATCCTCTTTCATTTCCTCATCTTCTTATTCTTGCTCGGGATCTTCTTCTCCCTCCTTGATGGTGGCTCTCGATGAACTAGGGTTTGTGGTCTTTCAATTGAGGCAAAAGGATGTGAAGTCAAGGGGTGGGGTTGTTTATATGAGGGTGGAGGGCTAGGGTTTGATGAATTTTGAGTTTGGGGTCGGTGGAGGCCGGTGTGGGGACCCACATGGGCTCCAAAAAGAGTTAGACATGACGTCCTTAGGCCCACTTAAGATAAAACTCTAAGACACGTCGTGAAACAAAAGACCAACTCGGAATCGCAGTCACTGGACAAGTCCGCCAGAGGTGGGACTAGTCCGAAGCTAGTCAGAGAAATATCGAACAAGTGTGGACTAGACATCGGACAAGTCCGAACATATTCAGAGAGCAAAACAGACATGTCTGGCCAAAACCGGACAAGTCCGATTTTAGTTAGAGATGAAAACGGACAAGTCCGCTAGATGTCGGATAAGTCCGAACAAGTCTAGGGACTTGGCAAAATCTTTCAAGGATGCGATGACCGGACTAGTCCGCTATGGGATGGACAAGTCCAAAAATTGTACAAAGACGACACCAGACTAGTCTGAAGCAAGAAATGACAAGTCCAAAGAAGGTCAGAGAGAAATCGGACTAGTCCGCCCCAAAAACGGATAAGTCCGAACTTCTCATAACTTTTGAGTGCGGTTTTGCTTCTAATTCATTTTAAACTCTTTTCTTTTTATGTGGATTAATGTTAAACATGTATATGAACTTATGCAATGCATGATGCATGAAAATGAGGGTGTTACAGAGCAACTATTGATCATTTCTTCTATGTAAATTCGAAGTCATTCTGACCGCACATCTTTAATTTTATTTGAAAACAAATCTATTATACTTATTATTTATTTTTTATATGCAAGATGGATGACGGGTTAATGGAAAATAAATATGCAAAGGGTGTGATACAATTTACCTCAAGTGGGTTCCTCCCTCAAGCTTGTTCTTCACTCACCTCAGTGATAAGGGTTGAACCCTTGATCACAGAAGTATGCCGCGAGATTGGCTTGTTGTTGTTGTAGCGTGGCGTAGAAGTTGGTGAATTGAGCGTCCATGTGCTGTTTCCAGTATTGGGTACCTTGGACATGCCCTTGGAGAGTGTTGTAGAGGTCACTCGTTCTCACTTCAAGCTCTTCCATACGTCTAGTGAGATCTGTCATTCATTGGCTATAGTCACGATGACTTCTAGCCGAAGAGGAACGACATCTTCTCATGGACGTTGGAGGCAAGCTACTAGAGCTTGAAGTGGATAGGGTTGGCTCCCGTGTGGCACCCAACCATCAATGCTAAGGTAGTACTTGGGTCTCATACGATGGAGGTTGAGTTCTTCTGGGTGCATCACCTATTTGATTCTCTTCCTCTTTGTACTCATAGACCGTGGAGGTTGTCGGGGGCATGGCCACTCTCCTTGCATGGCTTTTGGTTACCATGCGAGAAACATTACTTCTTCATGCTTCCTCAATGGGAAGACGATCAATGGTTAGCCTCCGGCTTTTGTACAAATGATAATCTGGGTTAGGTAACCGTATTTAATTTACAAAGTCAGAATAATAAAAAAACAAAGAGCCATCTTGATCATGCTTAAGGGTATGTCCTCACTTCTTCGGGCTTCCTCTATAACACATTCATTTTCATGCATCATGCATTGCATACATTTTTATACATGTTTAACATTAAGCAACACAAAAAGAAACAGGTTTAAAATGAATTAGAACTAAAAAATCATTTAAAATTCAGCGGCAGTGCGGACTTGTTCGGTTTTGGACCCCGAACTAGTCCGCTTTTGCTCTATGTTGTCCTCTGGACTTATCCGCTTTTTGTTGCAGACAAGTCCGAAACCGTTTCTGTTGTTGTCCGGACTTGTTCTTTCCATAGTACGAACCAGTCCATTCTTTGCTACCAAACTCTTCAGAGTTGTTTGGTGATACCCCATTTGGTCCAGTTTTTGGAAATTTTGACAAATCTCCAGACTTGTACGGTCCCATATCGGACTTGTCCGTTTAACTATCTATAACTTTGATTTGGGTGCAAAAGGACTTGTTCGGCATGATACTGGACATATCCGTTCAACATTCTGACTTCCAACGGACTAGTTCAATCCCTAACTGACATGTCCGGCGTGCCCGACTCAGATTCAGTTTTTCCTCCAAGATATGTTATTGGGTATTTGCCTTAATTGGGCCCAAGAACATCATGCCCAATGTTTGTGGAGCCCATGTGGGACCCCTACATGTACACCTTATACACGAATTCCACCCAAACCCTATATAAACACCCCAACACCCACCCTCTCACCCCTTTTGTCACAATTGAAGAAACCACTAACCCTAGTTTGTGGGAGCTGCCATCAATAAGAGTTCACTGCAGCTAGGAGGAGAGATGGGGGAAGAAGAAGGATCAAGCAAGATCGATCTCTGTCAACCCATCGACATCATCATCAATTGTCCACCAATTCTTTATCTTCTTTGGATCTAGACGTCAAGATCTCAAGTTTCATCGAATTCTCGACCCTTGAGTTGTTGAATTCACGGTAATTATCTTAGATCATCTTTATACGTCAATCTTGGTGCCATAATTACACTCAAACCATACTCAGGTTGGAGATTCGCCCAAACCCTAGCCATAGCGTACTTGTCCTGTCTAGTAGGGACTAGTCCGGTCGACTTTCTGGTCCAGGGAGGACTTGTCCGGTCCAAGTGCAGACTATTCCAGCCTGCCAAATCTGGAAATTCCTGGAACTTCTTTAATATTGTTCAGAATGACTTGGAACTTATTCTCACATATAAAACTTAATTGTAACTAGTTAGTAAGCAATGTTGTCAACCTAATAACATGCATTACCACATAATAGCATTATGCATGCATGTCATGGCATATTGAGTAATATATGAGCATTTATTGGTGGTAATGTTTGCTCTAGAGGGTGCTGTCAAGAACCTCCAGCATCAGAACTTCAAAGCTTTTGACTCTAACCAATTTCAAGAGCAAGGCAAGTATCCTTGATCGTTTTGATCCTGTTTTAAATGTTTTGTTTGCAAAACTTCATGCTTGTGTCAATTTGATGGGAAAGTCATTTATAGGTGTCTACTAGTCTTGTTTAACCATCCTTGTCACTTGGAATACAATGTAGATAGTCTGGAAGGGATTTTTACCTTTTTGCTTCACTCTAATTAATTGGGATGGGAAAACAACCATTTTGCTTAATTACGAATTAATGCATTTATGGATGATGTGAATTGATGAACATGGTTAATTTGTAATATAGGACTTGGGAGATATAAGCAAGCATGGATATTGGACTGTGTTGGATGTTATTATGGTTTTGCTTGCCTTAGATCTAAGGATTAGTTCATGCGAGAATAAACCAGGACAAAAGTGCCACCACAAGGCCATGTATGGGTGCGGTGTAGTTGAATAATTAGGTGTGCTTCTAGTATTGTATGGACCATTGGATGGTTCGGGGATGGGAGTCGAGGAGGACTACCCTGGGAATCGCATAGCACATGAGGGGGACCGTGGGTGGGAGAATGAAGATTCAAGCCTGCTGGTGAAACCTTAGTGAGTCCGTACATAATAGTAGTCCCTTTGAAAAGCTATTTGGTGATCTCTTGGCCACACACCAATGGAAATGTGATAAGGCACGATAGAGGTTCTTAGTCACCAAAAGGTGATGAAATCACGAACATGTGGTAAAGTGGTACAACCTATGCGGTGTTTAAAACTATCATGATAGCCGTTTTCACGGTTATGAGCACCTGTACAACTTCTATGTTTAGAGATGAACTTGATAATTGGGATGGTTTGGTTATGGATATGGATTGAGTTATGATAAATGGACATGATGGGTGATGATGGTAATAATCTGGTATATAGATGCATAATTGATGATGGATTCACATTATGTTAATTGCTTGGGTTATGATGTGATTAATTCATATTGACATCTTAGTATGCTTTTACATGTTTTGAATGTACTTTTTAGCAAATAGCCATTATTTATTATCATTCCATGTTTTAGCTACATATCATTATTTTCCCACACTTGCTGAGTACGACATGTGCTCACCCTTGCAATTCCCCCACCAACAGTTTCAAATGATGTTTGGAAGTATCCTGAGGATAATGCGGAGTACTTGGTTGTGTGAGTTGTCGACTTACCTGTAGTTTGCTTGGAGCCACACTATATCCCCTGTTGCGTAGTTTGCTCAATTTAGATTATTTCTGCTGCATTAGTTTAAGTTTTATGAATAATGACCATTGGAGTTTGTAATTTGAGGATTATTTGAATATTGTAAGTACCTTTTTAAATAATTTGTGATGTGGTAATTTTTCTGTATATAATTTCTGATGCACTCGTTTATGTGTATTGAACATCCTGGACACACATATGCGTCGCACTTGGTTCATTTTCAAAACCAGGTGTCACAAATTGGTATTAGAGCCATAGGTTGACCGCAGATGCAACATAGATAGATTGGACACTTTAGAGCACATAGGAGCATTCAGGAATAGTGTGGGTTGTTTAGTGTGCTGATTGCTATGTAACGCTTGCTTGTGTGCTTAGTAGAGGATTGTGGGATGATTTAGCATTTTCCACATCCATATAGGCTAGTATAGGTAGTTGTTTAGTTTCATACTCCTTTATGCATATAGTTGGGGATTCGTTCTATCCCTCTTTTCTATCTCGCTCAACCTCTACTTCAATGGAAGATGGAAACAACTAGAAGGATCACCATTTTAGACGAAGCTATATGGAAGATGAGAACAAAGATAATATGTCCAAAAGTAAGTCTTAAAATAAGGAGGGTCGAATTCCTCGCTAACCTCATTGATTTGGATTCACAAGGATTGGACAAGAGGGGATGTTCCTGGCTTGAGAGTTGACTGACGACGACGTCAGTTTTCTAAGGGGGGGGGGGGGGGTTGCCTATAGAAGCATGATGGGGTAATTCAGTGTGCCACCAAGACCGTGCAATTGACAAATGATGAGGGAGTCAACCTTGAAATTAATGTGTCACAGTAAATATCAAAGGACATAATGCAACATATTCCGCGACATATTAAGCAACATATTCAGCAACATAATCAACAATGTGTTCAGCAACGTGGTCAGCAATGTGTTCAACAACCTTACTTGTGTGATGTGTGCCAAGGAGTCAAAGTTGAACATCAAAGACCAGCTGGATTATTGCAGAATGGAAGAGGGAAGAAATCGGTATGGACTTCATAGTTGGATTACCATGAACCCAGTCGAGTTATGACTCAATATGGGTTATTGTGAATCGGTTGACCAAATCAGCTCATTTCATTCCTGTCAAGGCCAAGTATACTATTGCATAGTTAGCTGAGTTGTACACGGAGAAAATCGTAGGCCGACATGGAGTAAGCCAAGAAAATAGTGTCTGACCGAGGTTCTCAATTCACCCTTAGGTTCTAGTAGAAACTGCATGAAGCTATGGGTACAAGGTTATATTTCAGCTCTACATATGAACCTCAACCGGATGGACAAACCGAGAGGACAAGTCAAATATTTGAAGATATGTTGAGAGCATGTGCCTTGAAGCATCGACGCAGCTGGGACAAGAGCTTGCTATTTGCTGAGTTTTCCTACAATAACAGTTACCAAGGCAGCTTGAAAATGTCACCATATGGAGCACTATATGGAAGGAAGTGTATGACAACCTTGTTTTGGAATAAGCAAGGATAGACCAAGTATTTGGACCTAATGTGTTGCAAGAAGCTGAAAAGCAAGTTCAAATAATCCTTGATAATTTGAGGGTTGCTCAATGAAGACAAAAAGGCTATGCAGATAATAGGCAGAGAACTTAGCATTTGAATTAGGAGACTTCCTATACCTCAAAGAATCACCTATGCGGGGTCATAAGCGGTTTAATTTTAGAGGCAAGTTGGCACCTCGTTATATTTGACCATTCAAGATTTTGGGCAAACGTGGAGAAGTGGCATATAAGTTGGATATGCCAGTACATTTTTCTGATGTTAATGATGTGTTTCACGTTTCTCAGCTCAAAAGTGCTTAAGGGTACCGGAAGAACAAGTACCAATGGAAAATTGGAATTAGAGGAAGATTTGACTTATGCTGAGCAACCTGTCAAAATTTTGGAAACCAAGGAGTCACAAGAAACAAGGTGATTCGATGGGGCAAAGTTCAACGGAATCATCATGTAGAATCAAAAGCATCATAAGAGTGGATCACCCAACAACTTGTCTTTTTTGTGTCCAAGAATTCGAAATAGCCCAGCACATCCTCATTAGCTGTGTTTTCAGCCATCAGTTTATGTATCATCTGTTGGCCTGGTTTGGTCTTATTGCATCAGTCCCTTCTGCTGATGATAAGACTTTCTCGGAGTGGTGGAGGAAAGCAATCAAATGGGTTCACAAAAATAGCAGGAGAGGTGTAAATAGTGCCATCATCCTTAGGGCCTGGTGTCTTTGGCTCCATAGGAATAGGTGTGTGTTTGAGGATGCTAGACCTGATTCAGTTAGGTTGAAGCAAGAATTATTGGATGAGGCTTATTGTTGGGAGTTCGCTGGTCCCAAACATCTCCATTTCTTGAGGTCAGCCTTTGATCTAGGTTGATTTTGGTGCGAGTGGATGGGTCTGGTTTCTGTTTAGACAAATGCTTTGTATGTTGCTCCTATTTCTTCCTTTTATATAAAAGATGCGCAATTCTACTGCACGTTAGAGAAAAAAAAAGAAGCAACTTGGGAGCTGGGAGAACACCTCCAGAGGGAATTTCCCTATCTCTTCTCTTCTACATCGAATCTCGAGGGCGTGATTCATTTTAAGGGGGGTAGGTTTGTAACACCCTCATTTTCATCCATCATACATTACAAACATTCATTTACATGTTTAACATTAAGCAACACAAAAAGGAACAAGCTTAAAATGAATTATAACCAAAACGACATTTAAAATTCTGCTGCCTTGCGGCCTTGTCCGGTTTTGGACTCCGGACTAGTCCAGTTTTGCTCTCTGTTGTCCCCTAGACTTATCCGCTTTTTGCTGCGGACTAGTCCGAAACCTTTTCTGTTATTGTTCGGACTTGTCCGTTCTGTAGTACGGACCAATCCGTTCTCCGCTACTGGAACTCTTCGGTGTTTTCCTGTGATTCCCCATTTGGTCCGGTTTTTGGAAAATTTGACAAATCCTCGGACTTGTCCGGTTACATACCGGACTCTTCTGTTTAACTCTCTGGAACTTCGATTTGTCTGCAGACGGACTTGTCCGCCTTGATACTGTACTTATCCGTTTAACTTTCTGACTTCCAATGGACTAGTCCGGCCCCTAGCGAACTTGTCCGGTGTGCCCAACTCAGATTCAGTTTTTCCTCCACGATATGTTATTGGGTATTTTCCATAATTGGGCTCAAGAATGTCATTCCCAACCCCCGTGGAGCCAATGTGGGACCCCTACATGGCCTCCACCGCCTTATACACGAATTCCACCCAAACCTACCTCTGCACCCCAATATAAACACCCCAATACCCACCCTCTCACCCCTTTGTCATGATTGAAAAACCCCTAATCCTAGTACATTGGAGCCGCCATCAAGAGGAGTTCACTGCAACCAGGAGAAGAGAAGGAAGAAGGAGAAGGATCAAGAAAGATCGATCTTTGTCAACTCACCGACATCATCATAAATTCTCCTCAAATTATTCATCGTCTTTGGATGTAGACGTCAGGATATCGAGTTTTGTTGAATTCTCGACACTTGATTTCTACGTCAATCTTGGTCCCATAATTCAACTCAAACTGTACTCTAGTTGGAAATTCGCCAAAACCCTAGCTGTATCGGACTTGTCTGGTCCAGTGTGGACTAGTTCGATCGACTTTTTGGTCCAAGGTGGACTTTTCTGGTCCTGGTGCGGACTAGTTCGGCCTCCCACATCTGGAAATTCTTGGAACTTCTTTAATATTGTTCAAGATTACTTGGAACTTGTTCTCACATATAAAACTTAATTGTAACTAGTTAGTAAGCAATGTTGTCAACCTAATAACATGCATTACCACATAATTGCATTATTAGTGCATGTCATGGCATATTGAGTAATACATGAGCATTTGTTTGTTGTAATGTTTGTTTTGTATGTATATTGCACGCAATAGCTAGAGGGTGTTGTCGTGGACCTCCAACATCAGAACTTCGAAGCTTTTGACCCTAATCAAACTCAAGAGCAAGGAAATTGTCCTTGATCATTTTGATCCGTTTTTTAAATGTGTTGTTTGCAAAACTGCATGCTTGTGTCAATTTGATGGGAAAGCCATTTATAGATGTTTACTAGTCTTGCTTAACCATCCTTGTCGCTTGGAATACAATGTAGAGAGTCGAGAAGGGATTTTTACCTTGTTGCTTCGCTCTAATTAATTAGAATAGGAAAACAACCAAATGGTTTAATTATGAATTAATGCACTTATGGATGATGTGAATTGATGAACATGGTTAATTTATAATATGGGACTTGGGAGATCTAAGCAAGCATGGTTTGTGGACTGTGTTTGATGTTCTGGTGTTTTTGCTTGCCTTAGATCCAAGCACTGGTTCATACGAGAATGTGACACCCGGTTCTGAAAATGAACCAAGTGAACGCATATGTGTGCCCAGGACGTTGATCACACATACATGAGTGCTTCACAAACGATATACAGAAAATTACCACAATACAAATTATTAAATAAGTACTTTCTTTACAATATTCAAATAATCCTCAAATTATAGTTCTAATTATCATTATTAATAAATCTGAAACTAATGAGCAGAAATAATCTAAACTGAGCAAACTAAACGTAGGGGATAGCGCGGCTCCAAGCAACAACACAGGCAAGTCGATAACAGCACACAACCTAGTACTCCTCATCATCCTCAGGGTACTCCCAAACGTCACTTGAAACTGTTGGTGGGGGAATTGCAAGGGTGAGCACATTTCGTACTCAACATGTGTGGGAAATAGTGACATGTAGCTTAAACAAGCAATGATAATAAATAATTGCCATTTGCTTAAAAGTACATTTAAAACATATGAAAACCATCCTACAATGTCTATGTGAAATAATCCCATCATATCCCAAATAATTAACATATTATAAAACCATCATCAATTATCTATCCATGTACTAGATTATTACCATCATCATCAAACAAGTCCATTTATCACAACTCAAACCATAACCAATACCAAACCATCCAAAAAACCCTGTTTCTCACTCTAATCATGGAAGTTGTCCAAGTGCTCATAACCCAGAGCACGGCTATCATGGTAGTTTTTAACACTCTTCAGAGGTTGTACAACTTTACCCACAAGTTCATGATTTCGTCACACATCGGCAACTAAAGAAACCTCCCTTATTTCAATTCTACTTCCTTATGGGTATGGCCAAGAGATCAAAAAACAACCTTTACAAAGGGATTACCAGCATATTCAGACCCACTATGTTTTCACTGATGGTGATGCCTCCAACTGAGCACATCCAACCAACGGCCCCATCTTGTGCCATTCGGATCCCAGGGTAGTCTTGACTCTATTGCAAATCTAACTGACTCCCGTTACCTGCTTGTCCAAATGATCCAAACAACGCTGACAATACACCTAATTAATTGGGTAAGCCACACCCATACTTAGCCTTGTGGTGACACTGTTGTCCTCGCTTATTCTCGCATGAACCAGTCCTTAGATCCAAAGCAAGAAAACCACTATATCATCTAACCCAATCCAGAAACCATGCTTGCTTAGATCTCCTGAGTCCCATATTACCAATTAATCATCTTCATCAATTCATAAATTCATTAATTCATAGTTAAGCCATTTGGTTGTTTTCCCATCCCAATTAATTAGAGCAAAGCAAAACGGTAAAATACCCTTCCCGACTCTCTACAATGTATTCCAAGCGACAAGGATAGTCAAACAAGTCTAGTAAACACCTATATTTGGTTTCCCATCAATTTGACACAACCATGCAGTTTTACAAACAAAACATTTAAAAATTCAAGATCAAAATGATCAAGGACACATGCCTTGCTCTTGAGATTGGTTAGGGTCGAAAGCTTCGAAGTTCTAGTGCTGGAGGTCCTCTACAACACCTTTTAGAGCAACATCTTCTAATCCGCTCAATAAACATACAAAACAAGCATTACAATTGATAAATGCTCATATGGTACTCAATATGTCAAGACATGCATGAATAATGCAATTATGGAGTAATGCATGTTATCAAGTTGTTCTTAGTGCTTACTAACTAGTTACAATTAAGTATTACATGTTAGAGCAGGATCTAAGTCATTTCAAAGGATATTAAAGAAGTTCCAGGAATTTTTAGAACAGGAAGACCAGACTAGTCCGCTCAGGGACCGGTCATGTCCGTTCTGGTACAGAAAGAAAATTAGACTAGTCCGCACAGGAACCGAACAAGTCCGTTGGCTAGGGTTTTTGGCGAGTTTCCAGTTAGAGTATAGTTAAAGTTAATATAGAACCAAAATTTTACGTATAAAAGATGCATCTAAGATAATTATCGTGAATTCAACAACTCAAGTGTCGAGAATTCGACGAAGCTCGAGATCTTGATGTCTAAATCCAAAGAAGATGGAGAATTGATGATGATGTTGATGAGTTGACGAAGATCGATCTTGTATGATTCTTCTCCATCCTCCTTCCCTTCTCCTGGCTGTGGTGAACTCCTCTTGATGGCTGCTCTCACGAACTAGGGTTAGTGGTTCTTCAATTGTGACAAAGGGGTGGAAGATTGGGGTGGTGGGTGTTTATATAGAGCTGAAGAGGTAGGGTTTGAGTGAAATTTGTGTATAAGGCGTTAGAGGCCATGTAGGGGTCCCACATGGGCTCCACAGGGGTTGGGCACGATGTTCTTGGGCCCAATTAAAGTAAATACCCAATGACATATCGTGGAGGAAAAACTAAATCCGAGTCGGGCATACCGGACAAGTCCGGTGAGGAACAAAGACTTGAATGGACAAGTACGGAGGGGGGGGTCTAGACAAGTCCGCTCTTGTCCAGAGACGAAAACAAACAAGTCTGGTGCGGGGTCAGACAAGTCAGGAGGCTTTTTCATTTTTCAAAAATCAGACCAAAAGAAGGGTTACCAGACAATTTTGAACGGTTTCAGTAGCGAAGAACGCACTAGTCCATAACTGAGAATGGACATGTCCGGATAACAACAAATTTTTTTTAGACTAGTCCGCAGCAAAACGCAGATATGTCCGGGAGACAACATAGAGCAAATGGACTTGTCCGGGGTCTAAACCGAACAAGTCCGCACTAACACAGACTTTAACTGCAGTTTTGGTTCTAATTCATTTTAAACTTGTTCCTTTTTATGTTGTTTAATGTTAAACATGTATAAGAATGTATGCAGTGCATGATGTTTGAAAATGAGGGTGTTACAAACCTACCCCCCTTAAAATGAATCTCGCCCTCGAGATTTGATGTAGAAGGAAAGATACAGGGAAATTCTCTCTTGATATCATCCTTTAGCTCCCAAGTCGCTTCTGATTCTGCATGATGCTTCCATTGTACTTTGCACCATCGAATTACCTTATTTCTTGTGACTCTCTCCTTGGTTTCTATAATTTTGACAGGTTGCTCCGCATAAGTCAAATCTGCCCCCTAATTCCAAATCTTCCATTCTCACTTGTTATTATGGTACCCTCAAGCACTTCTTGAGCTGAGAAACGTGAAACACATCAAGAACATCGGAAACATGTTCTGGCATCTCCAACTTATATGCCACTTCTCCACGTTTGTCCAAAATCTTGAATGGTCCAATATAGTGAGGTGCCAACTTGCCTTTGACATTAAATCGCTTATGGCCTCACATAGGTGACACTTTGAGATATAAGAAGTCTCCCACTTCAAAGACTAAGTTTCTTCGCCTATTATCTGCATAGCCTTTTTGTCTTGATTGAGCGGCCCTCAAATGCTCGCAAATTGACTAAACCTGCTTTTCAGCTTCTTGCAACACATCAGCCCAAATACTTAGTTCTCTCCTGTTTCATTCTAAAATAAGGGTGTCCTACAGTTCCTTCCATAAAGTGCTTCATATGGCGACATCTTCAAACTTGCTTGGTAACTGTTATTGTAAGAAAATTCAGCATACTGCAGGCTCTTGTCCCAGTTGCGTCCATGCTTCAAGGCACAAGCTCTCAACATATATTCCAATATTTGATTTGTCCTCTCGGTTTGTCTATCCGTTTGAGGGTTATATGCAGAGCTAAAATTTAACGTTGTACCCATAGCTTCATGCAGTTTCTGCCATAACCTAGAATTGAATTGAGAACCCCGGTCGGACACTATTTTCTTCGAAACTCCATGTCAGCATAAAATTGTATCCATGTACAACTGAGCTAACTGTGCAGTGGTATATTTGGTCTTGACCGGAATGAAATGAGCTGATTTGGTCAATCGATCCACAATAACCCATATTGAGTCATAACTGGACTGGGTTCACAGTAGTCCAACTATGAAGTCCATGCTGATTTCTTCCCACTTCCATTCCAGAATCTTCAATGGTCGCGACAATCCAGCTAGCCTTTGATGTTCAGCTTTGACTCGGTGGCACACATCACACAAGGCAAGTCCTTGAACACATTGCTGATTATGTTGCTGAATATGTTGTTGAATATGTTGCCTTATGTCCTTCGATGTTTACTGTGATGCATTAATTTCAAGGTTGACTTCCTCATCATTTGTCAATTGCACCGTCTTTGTGGCACATTGAATTACCCCATCGTGCTTCTGTAGCAAATCCCCCCCCCCTTAGAACACCGACGTTCTCGTCGGTCAAGTCCCAAGCCAGGAACATCCCGTCTTGTCCAATCCTTGTGAATCCAAATCAGCGAGAGGAACTCTACCACCCTTATTTTAAGACTTGCTTTCGGACATACTATCTCTGTTCTCATCTTTCGTACAACTTCGTCTGAGACTGTGAATCTTATAGTTGTGTCCATCTTCAATTGAAGTAGAGGTTGAGCGGGATAGGAAAGAGAGACAGAACGATTCTCCAACTATATGCATCAAGGTATATGAAACTAAGCAACTACCTATACTAGCCTATATAAATGTGGCCAGAGCTAAAGAATCCCACAATCCTCTACTAAGCACACAAGCAAGCATTACAAAGCAAACCAGCACACCAAACAACCCACAACTATTCCTGAGTGCTTCTATGTGCTCTAAAGTGTTCATTCTATCTAGGTTGCGTCCTAAGGTCAACCTGTGGCTCTGATACCAAATTGTGACACCGGGTTCCGAAAATGAACCAAGTGAACACATATTTGTTCCCAGGACGTTGATCACACATACACGAGTCCTTCACAAATGATATACAGAAAATTATCACAACACAAATTATTAAATAAGTACTTTTATTACGATATTCAAGTAATCCTCAAATTACAGTTCTAATGATCATTATTAATAAATTTGAAACTAATGCAGCGGAAATAATCTAAACTAAGCAAACTAAGCATAATGGATAGCGCGGGTCCAAGCAACACCATACGCAAGTCGACGGCAGCACACAACCTAGTACTCTAAATTATCCTCAGGGCACTCCCAAACATCACCTGAAACTGTTGGTGGGTGAATTGCAAGGGTGAGCACATGTCGTACTCAGCAAGTGTCGGAAATAATGACATGTAGCTTAAACAAGGAATGATAATAAATAATGCCCATTTGCTGAAAATTACATTTAAAACACATGAAAAGCATCATACAATATCCATGTGAAATAATCCCATCATATCCTGAATAATGAACATATTATGAAACCATCATCAATTATCCATCCATGTACCAGATTATTACCATCATCATCAACAAGTACCATTTATCACAACTCAAACCATAAACAATACAAAACAATCCCAAAAACCCAATTTCACTCCAATCATGGATGTTGTCCAGGTGCTCATAACCTGGAGCACGGCTATCATGATAGTTTTTAACACTCTGCACAGGTTGTACCACTTTACCCACAAGTTCGTGATTTATTCACCTGTTAGTGACTAAAGAAACCTCCCTTATGCCAGTTACACTTCTTTAGGTGTATGGCTAAGAGGTCACAAAATAGCCTTTATAAAGGGATTACCAGCATATTCGGACCCACTGCACTTTCACCGGTGGTGATGCCTCCAATTGAGCACATCCAACCAAGGGCCCCCTCTTGTGCCGTTCGGCTCCCAGGACAGTCCCACCTCTATTGCAAAATCAACCGACTCCCATTCCTCGCTTCTCAAAATGATTCGAACAATGCTGCCAATAAGCCTAATTAATTCGCTAAGCCACACACATATTTGGCCTTGTGGTGGCACTGTTGTCTTGGCTTATTCGTGCATGAAACGGTCCTTAGATCCAATAAAAGTGAACCACCATATCATCCAACCCAATCCATAAACCATGTTTGCTTAGATGTCCCAAGTCCCATATTACCAATTAATAATGTTCATCAATTCATATCATCCATATATTCATTATTTCATAGTTATGTCATTTGGTTGTTTTCCCATCCCTATTAATTAGAGCAAAGCAAAAAGGTAAAATAACCATCTCGACTCTCTACAATGTATTCCAAGGGACAAGGATGGTCAAACAAGTCTAGTAAACACCTATCTTGGGGTTTCCATCATTTTGACACAAGCATGCAGCTTTACAAATAAAACATTTAAAGATAGGATCAAAATGATCAAGGACACTTTTCTTGCTCTTGAGACTAGTTAGGGTCGAAAGCTTCGAAGTTCCGGTGCTGGACGTCCTCGATAGCACCCTCTAGAGCAACACCTTCTAATCTGCGCAATAACATACAAAACAAGCATTACAATTATGGAGTAATGCATATTTTCAAGTTGCTATCACTGCTTACTAACTAGTTACAATTAAGTATTCCATGTTAGAACAGGTTCCAAGAAGTTTTTATGGATATTAAAGAAGTTCCAGGAATTTTCAGAACAAGAAGACCGTACTAGTACATAAAGAAAATCGAAATAGTCTGCACTGGGACCGGACAAGTCTGCTTGCTAGGGTTTTTGGCGAGTTTCCAATTGGAGTATAGTTAAAGTTAATATAGAACAAAAATTTTACGTAGAAATGATGCATCTAAGATAATTACCATGAATTCAACAACTCAAGGGTCGAGAATTCGACGAAGCTCGAGATCTTGATGTCTAAATCCAAATAAGATGGAGAATTGGTGGAGAATTGACGATGATGTTGATGAGTTGAAGAAGATCGATCTTGCTTGATCCTTCTCCTTCCTCCTTCCCTTCTACTGGCCGCGATGAACTCCTCTTGATGGCGGCTCCCACGAACTAGGGTTAGGGGTTCTTTAATTGTGACAAAGGGATGAAAGGTTGGATGGTGGGGTGTTTATATAGAAGTGGTGAGGTGGAGTTTAGGTGGAATTCATGTATAAGGCGATAGAGGCTGTGTAGGGGTCCCACATGGGCTCCACAGGGGTTGGGCATGACGTTCTTCGGTCCAATTAAGGTAAATACCCAATAACATATCATGGAGGAAAAATTGAATCCGAGTCGGGTGTACCAGACAAGCCCGCTAGGGGCCAGACAAGTTTTGTCAGGAACAGAGACTTGAACGGACAAGTCTGCTCTTGTCCAAAGAGGAAAACGGACAAGTCTGGTGTGGGGCCAGAAAAGTCCAGAGGCTTGTTCATTTTTCCAAAAACCAGACCAAAAGAGGGGTTATCGAACAATTCTGAAGGGTTCCAGTAGCGAAGAACGAACTAGTACGCAGCTGAGAATGACAAGTCTGGATAACAATAGAAACATTTTCAGACTAGTCCACAGCAAAAAGCGGACAAGTCTGGGAGAAAACAGAGAGCAAGAGGACTAGTCCGGGGTGTCAACTGGACAAGTCCGCACTAAAACAGACTTTTGACTGCAGATTTTGTTCTAATTCATTTTAAACTTGTTGCTTTCTATGTTGCTTAATGTTAAACATGTATAAGAATGTATGCAATGCATGATGGTTGAAAATGAGGGTGTTACAGAGAATAAGCTAGGACAACAGTGCCACCACAAGGCCAAGTATGGGTGCGGCGTAGCTGAATAATTAGGTGTGCTGCTGGTATTGTATGGACCATTGGATGGTGCGGGGAATAGGAGTCGAGGAGGACTACCCTGGGAACCGTATGGCACATGAGGGGGCCCGTGGGTGGGAGAATAAAGATTCAAGTCTGCTGGTGAAACCTTAGTGGTTTCGTATATACTAGTAGTCCCTTTGTGAAAGCTATTTGTGATGTCTTGGCCATACACAACCGAAAGTGTGATAAGGAATGATAGATGTTCTTAGTCACCGAAAGGTGATGAAATCACGAACATGTGGGTAAAGTGGTACAACCTCTGTAGAGTATTTAAATCTATCATGATAGCCGTGCTCCCGGTTATGAGCACCTGGACAACTTCCATGATTAGAATGGAACTTGATAGTTGGTATGGTGTGGTTATGGACATGGATTGAGTTATGATAAATAGACATGGTTGGTGATTATGGTAATAATTTGGTATATTGATGAATAATTCATGATGGATTCACATTATGTTAATTGTTTGGGTTATGATGGGATTAATTCATATAGACATCTTAGTATGCTTTTACATGTTTTAAATGTACTTTTCAGCAAATAGCAATTATTTATTTTCATTCTTTGTTTAAGCTACATGTCATTATTTTCCCACACTTGCTGAGTACGACATGTGCTCAACCTTGAAATTCCCCCACCAACAGTTTCAGGTAATGTTGGGAGTATCTTGAGGATAATGCAGAGTACTAGGTTGTGTGCTTCCGTCGACTTGCATGTGGTTTGCATGGAGCCGCACTATATCCCCTTTGCTTAGTTTGCTCTGTTTAGATTATTTCCGCTGCATTAGTTTCAGATTTATTAATAATGACCATTAGAGTTTGTAATTTGAGGATTATTTGAATATTGTAATAAAAGAACCTATTTAATTAATCCGTGCTGTCGTAATTTTTTGTATATTGTTTGTGATGCACTCGTGTATGTGTGTTGAACATTCTGGGCACACATATGCGTCGCACTTGGTTCATTTTCAGAACTGGGTGTCACATCCTCGATAAGAAGAAGGTAAATGGTTAGCCTCCGGCATTTGTACAAGTGATAATACGCGTTAGGTAACCGAATTTCATTGACAAAGCCAAAATAACAAAGAGCCATCTTGGTCATGCTTAAGGGTATATCCTTGCACTAAATAATCTTAATTAATCAGTTCTCTTTAATTCTCAATATACACAAATGAAGAATATTCTAGTGCTCCCACCCTAGTATCAATACAGGTAATCAATGATGTGCATTCAATTGGCCCTGTTTTTGGAATGTAATCTAACCATTGTGTCATCATAACAATAACTGGAGCAACTTTTATCTTTTTAATAATGGAAAATAAAATTTTTAGCTCATCATCACGCACTACCCTTACATCTCCTCTACGGAACATAGTCATAGCCACCCATCTATGCATGAAGTGTAAAGTAGGGTTGTGCAAGTGGCTATTCCTAGGTGCACGACATCTGACCTCACTAGTTAAATCTTGCCAAAAACTTTGTTTGTTAAATTTTGGCAAAGCGTCTAAATCTACCAAACAATGTTTATGGGAGCCTAGGATTTCTCTTAATTCTTTACATAGGATGTTGTATTCTTTTTGAAATAACCTAAATGAAATACCATGAAATCCTATTTTATGTGTGCAAAGTAATTGCATGGAGAGAAGGCATGAAATCTCTCCTCTATGTGAGCAAAATTAATCCATCTTAGTGCACGCCAAATGGATAAGAATTTGAAATCTATACCTATTTTGGATATCAAATCCGGACCGTAAGCTTTGGTATGAGAAAACTCATGATCTTGGAGGAGCTTTCGTGTTGATCTTCAACTTCACTTTGTATGTCGAGGCTGTCGTCATGAAGAAGTTGGTGCAGGTTGCCCCTTTCACCCATGGGAGTGTCCTCTCCTACATTTCTCCTCCGTGAACTTTTTGTAGCAACGGAAGAGGTATGTGCACTTGAACCTCCGTCATGGCTTGAGCTTGCAGCCTCATTCCTCTTCCCAAACAACCTCTTCATTCCTTTCATGGCCACGATAGACAAGAACACGACAAAGCAAAAACTTGAAAGAGGTGATGTTAGTATAAGCAAAACCCACGATGAATTCTCCCTTGAAGAGCTTGAGAGCAAATTGCAAATGCAAACAAAACCAAATCTTTTTGAGTTGGAATTTGAGCAAGAGTACTTCAATGAAGAACAAGAAAAACAATGTGAGCAAGATTGACTTTGGTGAGGTGTGGAATGAGGTGATGTGTGAGGAGGAATGCTCTTCACGGGCACCATTTATAGTGTGCAATATCCAACAGTCACTAGGGGACCAAATGTAGCCGTTGGAGGGGAGAGAGCCAAAATGGCCTTTTCCCCATGTCGGCCAAATAGGGGGTCGGCCGCACTGACAAGTGGCCCCCCTGTTCTCCCTTTTGGCAGGTGGCTCCCCAACGGCTATAAAATTAGCACGTTGGTGAATTACCACTTTGCAACTCAGGAAAAAATTTCTGAATAAAAAAAATCTTTTTTCAAAACCCAACAATTTTCTTTTTGTGAAAAATAAAGAAATAAAAATGATATTTGAGAATAGAAGATTGTCAACTTGCCAAGAAAAACCAAATATGCAGTGGAAAAATCAAACTAAATGGGGAAAAAACCAAATGAAGAGAAAAGAAAAATCAAAGAAAGGGATAACTACAATTTTAACCTATTGGATAGGTCTCAACACCGTTTGATGAGATGGACATTCCTCCTTCTTCATTTCATGAAATCTGGGCCTGTAGGGATGGGCTCGAATGGCTTGTCTTGCTTCTTTCGCCATTTCTTTTTTGGCAGCTTAGTGGACATGGGCCTTTTGGGAGGCCTAAATTTCTCCGTATTGTTGGGGTGTCGGCATGGATGATAAGATGGGTTCTCCGCATAGACTAAATTCCTCGTGAATGCAATAAGCGGGTACACCTTTGGAGGTGTGATTTTGACCTCTTGAATGTGCTTAACATTTAGCCCATACTTGATACGGATCATGCAGCATTGCTCCACTTTTGGGTGAAAGTTAAACTTCTCCTCCTTGCCATTGATATGGAAGTGGATTTCTCTAGCTCCCACATCTATGCAAGCCTTTGCGGTGATAAGGAATGGTCGCCCAAGAATGAACAGCATATCCTTCTTGACCTCCATGTTGAGCACCACGAAATCCACGGGTACGAAGCAATCCTGAATTTTTACTGGAACATCTTCAGTGATACCCACCGGATAACAGACTGAACAATCAGCCTGTTGGAGCTGCATTGGTGAAGGAGTAAGCCCCATAAAGTTCAGCTGGTCAAAAACCACCCTGGGCATCACACTCACACTTGCTCCAAGGTCACAAATGTCCTTGTCAAAGTGGTGAGCCCCAATCGAGCATGATATCATAGGACATCCAGGGTCCTTCTGCCAGTTGCCTCCTTCTAGAGAAATCATATTGGTACTTTCCACGGGAGGTTTGGGTTGTCCTGGCATCTTGCCATTCTCCACTGGAGGAACAATAGCTGTCAGTTGGGCCAACTGAGTTTCCAACATCTTGCTGAAGCTCAATTGATTCTTGAAGGCTGAGGATAGTCCTTCAATCTTGGCATTAATGCTCTCTAAGGTTTTATCATTAGCCGACATCTTCTTGGATAGAACATCATTGATCTTCAGCTGGATAATGACAAGCTCTCTCAAGTTGGGTTGATTTCAATTGTTGCAATTGTTGTTGTACCTTCCTTGAAAGAATGGGCCTGGTTGGCCTCAACCTTGACCTCCTTGACGGTAGCCATTATTGTTTCCATTGTTGGCTAGGTATAAGTCATCCTCACGGGTTTCTGGGCAGTCATGACCCAAATGGTCTGTGTTGCCATAGACTTCACCAGTGATGTGAGAGTCTAGGGAACAGGAATTGTCACATACCTCACCATTGCCTTGTCCATCAATCCTCTTCATAAGGCGGTCCAATTTGGCAGTGATCATATCCACCTCCAAGGTGTGCATGCCTCGCTGCCAGGCATGGAGACGCTCATCGCTCAGACCCATGTTTGACACCATCTTCTAAAAAAATGGCTCTGGGCATCGTCAATGAGAAGAAGACACCTTGGCAGTAGCATCAATATGGTCACGGGCAGAAGGGATCAACCCGTTGTAGAAGTTTTGGATAATGAGCCAATCATCCATCCCATGGTGGGGACAAACCCGGATGTACTCCTGAAGCCTTTCCCAAGCCTCGAGAATATACTCCCTAGCGTCTTGCTGGAAGTTGGAAATTCCCACATAGGGCATTGGTCTCGCCCAACGGGACAACTTGGAAAGGAATACCATAGAACACTTCTCCCAAGTGTCTACAACACTTCAGTTTGTGTAGAACCACTGTTTCGCTCTGCCAACAAGAGAGAACAGAAACAACCTGAGATGGACAACATCAGGAGATATATCCTTTATCCTAAAAGTGCAGCAGATCTCAAGGAACTGTTGCAGGTCAGCACTTGCATCCTCGTTATCTTCAACAAAATGGGTTGGCTTGCACCATAGTGATCAGGCCAGTCTTGATTTTGAAGTTTTCATCTCCCGTTTAATAGTGGGTCCAATAGGCACATTGTTAGCAGAGAGAGCCGAAAACTCACAAAGGGTCTTTTGGGCCATTGGTGTTTTGGTTGTTGGTGCAGTTACGCAGGCTTTCTTTGCCACACGAAGCATGTGAGGAGTAACGACGCGAGGTCGGTCTTGTAGAAGGGAATTGGGATCTTCAACAAATTTTTTTGGCAAGCTAACCAAACATAGACTACCTTGTTTTCACACAAAATCCGAAAACAAAGAAGGTTTATCCATTTAAAACCTACTAGGGTCTTATCCTACTCATTCAATCATGCAATACTTTGGCTACATTCCCCGACAATGGCGCCAGAAATGCATGTTATTATTTCCTACGCACTACTAACAAATCATTCCTAGCAATGGTGCTAGAAATTCTTGTTTATAGTTCTTAAATCACCGATATAAATCCACAAGCGCACGAAATCTATCGATGTAGCATTTCCCGTTTTAGAGTATTCCCAAAGGGCGTCATTTATATTCTCCCAAAGGAAGTCTTGGTGGAAGCAAGGCAATCATCAAATGGAGACGCTAGGTTGATCTAGGTAGGGTCCTAGCAAGGATGGATATAGGATAATTTGGAGGTAGTGTGACACACACGTGAGCATTCTATCCTAAAGGGGTAAATGAGGCAAAGAGGGACTAGGCTAGGACTTAGGTAGATACTCCTACTGTGCTTCTAATATACATATACATAACCTAAGTTAGTTACTAATGATCATAGTAATTATGAATTCTCATGCTAAGTGAATTAACACATCAGCCACGGGTTTACCCCTAGAAACACTAAAACGACTCCCGCCAAGAGCCTGTGGCATAGCCGCACATGGAGGATTACAAAGGATATAGGACTGTCACCACCTACCGCCTACCTCTTCAATTCGTGGGTCTACGAGACATTCAAAGCTACTCTCTATCCTAGCATCATGCTAGCATATTAAGTAATTACCTTAAGAGCCTAGGCACAAGCCATCCTAAGGCAATGAACTAAATCATTGTTGAACCAATGTTAATTCATATCATAAGTAATTCATGTTAACATAATCATGTCATAGCTAATTAGACTATATTGGAGGTTTTTAGTGTTTATGATGATATAATGACAATGGTATAGCATAATAATAAATACTACTCCTACCACATACATGGAATCCACAATCAAACAAGAAACGCTTCATCCAAGTATATGAACAATAGAAGACTAAAGATAACATATTTATTAAAAAACAAAGTCACAAATACAAATAGGAATATGAAAGCCATAACTTTACTAATTAGGAATTGGGAAGAGACTCCTTCTACTCCTCTCCTACTTGGACTATGGACTAGAGGCTCTCCTCTATACAGCCTACACTTCTCTAAACCTATGGAGAATATTATATACAATGGATGAATACTCAAGTGGTGTGCGTGTGTGTGGTGAGGGTAGACGGTCCTAATTATAGGTAGAGAATGGTTTGTTCCCGCCACCAAAAGCATGTGAATCATTCTTCATTGTGATTCGGTCACCACAGGGACCAATTCCAGTGTGCTACCTCGGGGTGACTTCTTGGTGGATCCCATTGACTGATATTAGTCATACACCATTGGACGGCCTCAAATACTTCTTTTTGTGGGCCATTTGATCCATGTGCTGCCACATGTTGTTGCTTGATTGGCTGGGATGGTATTCTATACGATTGCTCCCCTTCTTTTACCTCATTTCCTGCAATTATTCCCTGCATGCACTATTTCTCCAAGGACAAGTCGAAATAGGTTAAATAGAAAGGTGATGAGTGCAAGAAATGACAATTCCTTCACATAATTGAGTTATATTGACAAGTGAAATTGGTATATAACAGCTGTCAACCGTGATGCATCAATTTTACGTGATTTCGGCCGCCTGAGTGTAACACCCTCATTTTCGTCCATCATGCATTGCATACATTCTTATACATGTTAAGCATTAAAAAAGACAAAAGGAATAAGTTTAAAATAAATTATAATCATGCAAGCAAATAAAAACCTGTTGTAGTGCGGACTCGTTCGGATTTGGACCTTGGACTAGTCCGTCTAACTCTCCATTGTTCTCCCTGGGTAGGGCGGACTTGTCCGGTTTGCACCCCGAGCTAGTCTGATTTTGCCCTCTATTGTATTTCTAGACTTCTCCGTTAATGCTACGGACTAGTCCGAGAATGTTTCATATGTTTTCCTAAGTCATACCCTGGACTTGTCCGGCCTAGCACCGGACTTGTCCGTTCAACTCTATGGAATTTCATTTGTGCGAGCAGACTTGTCCGGCTTGATACCAGACATATCCGTTTTAACTTTCTGACTTCCAACGGACTAGTCCGGCCCCCTAATCCGGCCCCCTAGTCTGGTGTGTCTGACTTAGATTCAATCTTTTCCTCCACAACCTTCTATTGGGTATTTACCATAATTGGCCCAAGGACGTCATGCCCAACCCCTATGGAGCCCATGTGGGACCTCTACACGGCCTCCACTGCATTAAACTCGAATTACCCAAACCCTACATATCCACCTCTATATAAACACCCCAATATCCACCCCTTCACCTCTTGTCCACAATTGAAGAAACCCCAAACCCTAAATCGTGAGAGCCGCTGTCAAGAGGGGTTCACCGCAGCCAGGGGAGAGGAAGGAGGAAGGAGAAGGATGCAAGATTGATCTTCATCAACTCATCGACATCATCATAGATTCTCCACCAATTCTCCATCTTACTTGGATATATACGCCAAGATCTTGAGTTTTGTCGAATTCTCGACCCTTGAGTTGTTGAATTCATGGTAATTACCTTAGATCATCTTTCTACTTCAATCTTGGTCCCATAATTCAACTCAAACTATACTCTAGTTGGAAATTCGCCAAAAACGTAGCCTAACAGACCTGTCCGGTCCCATTGTGGACTAGTTTGGTTGACTTCCTGGTCCAGGGCGGACTAGCCCGGTCCCCAGTACAGACTTGTCCGGCCAACTGAATCTAAAGTTGCAAAATTAATTCCAATCTGATCTAAATTGATTCAACTCATGTTCAAACGTCTTAAACTCCATTAGAACTAGTTAGTAAACATTAATAACAACTTATTAACGAGTTTTACCTCATAATTGCATTATTCATGCATGTCATGGCATATTGAGTAATATATGAGCATTTTTTATTGTAATGTCTGTATTGTATGTCTATTGCGTGGAATAGAAGGCGTTGCTCCAGTGGGTGTTGTAGAGGAGCTCCAGCACCAGAACTTCGAATCTTTTGAGCCTAACCAGTCTCAAGAGCAAGGCAAGTATCCTTGAACATTTTGATCCTATTTTTGAATGTTTTGTTTGAAAAAACTGCATGCTTGTGTCAAAATGATGGGAAACCCAAGATAGGAGTTTACTAGTCTTGTTTGACCATCCTTGTCGCTTCGAATATATTATAGAGAGTCGGGAAGTTCTTTTTGCCTTTTTGCTTCCTCTAATTAATTGGGATGGGAAAACAACCAAATGGCTTAATTGTAAATTAATGAACTTATGGATGTTTAGAATTGCTGAATATGATTAATTGGTAAACATGTGACTTGGGAGATCTAAGCAAGCATGGATTTCGAATTGGGTTGGATGTTATGGTGGTTTGCTATCCTTAGATCTAAGGACCGGTTCATACGAGAATATGCTAGGACAATAGTGCCACCACAAGGCCAAGTATGGATGCAACGTAGCTGTATAATTAGGTGTGATGCTGGTATCGTATTAACTATTGGATGGTGCGGAGAATGGAAGTCAAGGAGGGCTACCCTGGGAACCGCATGGCACATGAGGGGGCTCGTGGGTTGGAGAATGGAGATTCAAGCCTGCTAGTAAAACCTTTGTGGGTCTGTACACACTAGTAGTCCCTTTGTAAAAGCTATTTTATGATCTATTGGGCACACACCAACGGAATTGTCATAAGGAATGATAGAGGTTCTTAGTTACCGAAAGGTGATGAAATCACGAACATGTGGGTAAAGTGGTACAACCTCTGCAGAGTGTTAAAAAGTATCATGATAGCCGTGCTCCAGGTTAGGAGCACCTAGATGACCTACATGATTAGAGTGGAACTTGGGATTTGGGATAGGTTTGGGATTGGTTATGGTTGAGATATGATAATTGAATATGGTTAATGTTGATGGTAAGAATTTGGCTTTTGGATGGATAATTATTGATGGATGTGATATAGTGGCAATTGATGATATTTGACTCATAACTGGTAATTATAGGGATATGATGGGATTACTTCACATAGACAATTTAGGATGATGTTTTCATGTTTTAAATGTACTTGTCACCAATTAGCCATTCTTTATTATCATTCATTGTTGAAGCTACATATCATTATTTTCCCACACTTGCTGAATACGACATGTGCTCACCCTTGCAATTCCCCCACCAATAGTTTCAGGTGATGTTTGGGAGTACCCTGAGGACAATGCAGAGTACTAGGCTGTGTGCTAGGTCGACTTGCATGTGGTGCAGCTTGGAGCCGCACATTCCCCTTGCTCAGTTTGCTTAGCTCAATGTTTAGATTATTTCCGCTGCATAACTTTTTAATAATGATCATTAGAGTTGTAATTTGAGGTTTTATTTGAATATTGTAATAAAAGTACCTAATTAATTTGTGCTGTGGTAATTGTCTTTATATCATTTGTGACGCACTCGTGTATGTGTGTTGAGCATCCTGGGCACACACATGAATCACAGTTGGTTCATTTTTGGAACCGGGTGTCACAAATTGGTATTAGAGGCACAGGTTGACTGTAGGACGTAGCCTAGATAGAATGGACACTTTAGAACACATAGAAACACTCAAGAATATTCGAGTTTTGCTTTGTGTGCTGAATGCTTGCTTGTGTGCTTGTGTGCTTAGTAGAGGGTTGTGGGATGTTTTAGCGTTTGCAACATCCATATAGGCTAGTATAGGTAGTTGCTTAATTTCATATCTCTTGATGCATATAGTGGGGACGTTTTCTAAATCCTTCTATCTCTTGCTCTTTCTTTAGATGCCTAGGACCCGCAACCAGAGGGATGCCAATGAGAATGAGGAGAACAATGGGGCACCCCAGAACAATGATGGACCTAGACTTGAGGCTATCAACCTGGAGTAGTTGTTGGCTATGCGAAATCAGCTTATGTAGACCGTGCTGTAGACTTTGGGACAACTGCAGGCCAATAAACAGAATCAACCCTATATGCCTCCACCACCGCCACCCCCACCGCACCATAACAGGTTGGGAGAGTTTATGAGGACTAGGCCACCTAGTTTTGCTCAAGCCAATGATCCTATGGAAAGCTGATGATTTACTGAAATCCATGGACAAGAAGCTCGTTATTGTCCAGTGCAATGACAAGGAGAAGGTTCTCTTTGCTTCCCATCAACTAGTTGGGGCAGCTGCGGATTGGTGGGACTCGCTTTGTAATGCCATGAAAATCAAGAGCGGATCACTTTGGCCAGATTCAAGGAGAGTTTTCATTCCTACTTTGTTCCTGAAGGTGTTATGATCTTGAAGAGGCAGGAATTTGAGAACCTAAGGCAAGGAAGGTCGAGTGTGAGTGAGTACCTCAATAAATTCACTCAACTTTTAAGGTATGCTCCAGAGGATGTCAACCAGGACAGTCGCAAGAAATATTTGTTCATGAGGGGCCCAAATAACGAGATTCAAGTTCAGTTGCTTGATTGTGACTATGCCAGTTTCTAGAAGCTTGTGGACAAGGCCATCGTGGTTGAAAACAAGATTCGTGAGATTGAACAAGACAATAAGAGGAAGATGCCATGGCAAGGGCAGCTATAGGGGAGCAATGTTAGTCCTCGCCTTGTGCCACCAAATGTGCCATATTACAACCTCTCCACTCCTACTTATAGTGCTTCTTATCCTCCACACCCAAACTAGCAGCAGCAGTGCTCGTTTATGCAAGCTCCTCGCCAGACTGCACTGTATGCACCGCGCCCTAATATGGTGGCTAACCCTCAAGGTCAGCAGCACCCGAGTTTCCTTCATTCTTCGGGCGGCAAGACATGCTATGTTTGTGGAGAGGCTGGACACTTTGCAAGTCAGTGCTCCAAGAGAAGCTATGGAACAATGAAATAGCACAAAGGCAGAATCCACGGCCAAATGGAGGAGCGCCACAAGGCAACCGTGGACAGCAGAATGTCACTCGTGGCAATGTAAATCATGTCTCTACTTAGGAAGCCCGGCAAGCAGATGACGTGGTGATTGGTATGTTCCTCGCCAACTCCAACCCCGCGACCGTTTTATTTGATTCCGGAGCATCTCATTAATTCATATCATCAAAGTATGTTGACAAGTATAATATACCTATAGCTCATTTGAAACACACTATGTTAGTAAAATCTCCTGGAGGAGAGATGGGGACAAATATAGTGTGTCCAGAGTAAGCATCAAAATACGGGGGGGGGGGGGGGGGGGGGGTGGGGGGGTAGACTTTCTTGTGAATCTCATTGTCCTGGATTCCAAAGGGATAGACATAACACTTGGTATGTATTGTTTGCGCAAGTATAATGGAGTGATTAATTGTGCAGAGAGGATTGTGCAATTGACAAGTGAGCATAGCACCGGTGTCGGAGTGTGATTCCGGCAATTCTCCCGGTACAACCGTTGGCAGCCCGCGGAGTTTGTAGTTCGATTGTGGGTGCGCAGAGATTCAGAACAAGATGATGAGTTGACACGAGGATTTACGTTGTTTGGGCCTCCTGAGCGTAACACCCTACTCCATAGATGTGTGTTGTTGTTGTATTCAGCGTCTGAGTGTTTATGTGTAAGAGTAGAGTCTGGAGGTCTCTCCTGTGTATCGCTCGACCAGTCCTTTTATAGTACAAGGAATGGTCGTTACATCGTTAGCCTGGCCCAACATGTGGCCCTGGCGGTTACTGATGTTTAATACACAATTAATGAGTTTAATTACCCTTAATAGTGTGGTAACGCGCCTTGACAGTGGCGTTACTGGTATTAAGAGCCCTCCAATTGTGTGTTATTAAGATAGGTTAATGACACTTAATTGGGTCTTGAGGTCTTTAATTGTCCCTTCAAGGTCCGAGCCGTTGGAGGTCCACCACTAAGCCTGTTGAGGTTGAAGGTCCGGCGGTTGGACGCATGGAAGCTTTGAAGCTTACTGTCTTGGACGAGTAGGTCCGGTGCTATTGTACACGTGTCGGTACCGGAGCTTCTCTCTGTCGGGAGTTAGGTCCGGAGATGCCACACGGGTATCTAGTCCAGAGCTTTACAGTGTAGGGAATGTAGCTCCGGTTTAACGATACACGTGGCGGCATTAGGACTAACCATAGAAGGGAGGCAGGTCCGGTTCCGTTTGACACGTGGGGCCTTCGGAGGTCTTCAACTCAGACAGGTGGAGTTCCTTTGAGCTCTTCGAAGTCCCAAAGGGTATCCCGTACGCGGGGTACCGACAGTGGCCCCCTGAGCCCACCTCTGAGAGAGACCTTTTGGATGAAGTCATTCTGCCGAAGGTGGGTCTATCCTTCGATTTCCGCTCCGCATCTTCAAGGGTCTTTGGATGTGCCATTGGTGTGGTGGTTCGTAGTTAAACCATCGACGCGTGGCACATCCAGGATGTGGCAGGTGAGATCTGAGCGTGCGGATCTCACGCAATTGAAGGTCACCGGTTCCTGATACGAAAACCGTATCGGTTCCGCGCCCCTTGTTAGGTTGCCACCTTCTGGTTTCCCGCCTCTCATGATGACAATTGTTCGCCTGGGGTAAGGAAGTTGGCTTGATCATCGGCCTCTCTTCGGTTTCCATCCAAGCGTTGCGGGGGCTTACTTAAGAAGGAAAGTGCGCACCGTTTGGGGATTCTTTACGCCTTCATTTGAACTTGCGCTCGAATCCTCCAAACTTTTGTTTGCTTTTCATCTCTCGCCCCGCTATGCTGCGATGAAGTTGGGTCTCCGCAAGAGCCGTCTTACGACCGACAGTGATTTGAACAAGGTCAAGACCCTCATGGGGTGGTCTAGCGACTCCTTCAACCACCTGGTCCGCGCCGGCAAGCTCCCGTTCAAGAAGGAGCGCGCTGGCGACATGGTTTACTTCTCCGCGTACACCATGGTGGGACTGATCCCACCCTTCTCCACTTTTCTCTGGATGCTTCTAGACTTCTATGGTCTGCAGCTGTACCACCTTGGCCCCCACTCCATTCTTCTGGTGTCGACCTTTGTCCACTTCTGCAAGATGTGGGTGGGTATTCCCCCATGCGTCGAGCTCTTCCGCACCTTCTTCACCATCCACACCACTGGCAAGAGTAACGAGTACCTTGGCTTCTATTATTTTTTGAAGCGCAAGAAGTTCCCATACAAGTACTTGAGGTCGTTCCCTTTCGGCAAGTGGGACGACTGGAAGAAGGATTGTATTGTCATCACAGCAGAGGAGCATGAGAAGCTGGAGCTGCCCGAAGGCCTCCCCAATGTTGACACTGAAGCTTGGAGCGTAGTTCAGGTGCTCTCGGACGCCTTCAACCATGCCCTGACCAGGATCTTCCAATGTGTGGAAGGAGGGGTGACTCCCCAGGCGGTCTTTTGCAACTTCCTGGTCAACAGGTGTGCTCCGGTGAAGAAGAGGGAGAAGCTCGCCTAGGCCCTCAACAACATGATGGAAGATGATCGGATCGAGATAGGTTTGAAGTCCAACCTGGAAGGCATAGCTTTGGAGCTTCACCTCAAGAAGTTCCAGCATGGCATCGACGTCGAGGGCGACGACTTGGCTCCGCCGGCAGATTTCCTCCCTCTGAACATGGAGGCAGAGTTCAGCAAGGAGCTCCGGCGGAAGATGCCGGCGCTTGACGATCTTGGTGAATTTGAGTGACGTTCGATCACCGGGTTGGTGATCTCCGGAGCTTCCGAGGGTGGTCCCCATTCTGCCCCAAGACAGAGAGCTGAAGTTGTAGGCAAGGGCAAGGAGTTGGCCGAGCCCTCCAGCCGCTAGAGGAAGTTGAAGCACTCTAACGGGAGGTCCGTCAGACCTGCTCCTTCCGCAGCAGCTCCTTCTCCCCGCAGGGTGAGGTCTTCAACGGCGACTCCTAATCCAGCATCAGCGTCTCCCCGGGATGCCACCTCCGGCCATGTGACTCTGGTACCAGGGCCAGCTAAGGGCTCTAGGTCACAGGGTCCTTCTCAGTCGAGGGGAGCCTCAACAAAGACGTCACTAACGGTGGCAGCAAGCTCCGGGGAGCCTTCTGGAGCTACTATACCAGTGGCGACAGGGTCCGGTCCTCAGCGTCCGGTGAAGAGGTTCCGCGCTAGCTAGAGCGGAAGCCTTCCAATGTATTTTTTGATTTTTTTACCTCATTTGATTGTTTTTGTTGTAACCATATTCTGAGTTTCTTCGTCCTTCATCCACAGGGTACCCAAGAAAAGGGCTGAAGCTCCAGTTCCTGCAACCGCGGTTGATGCTGTGCAGGCGGAGGCTCTGGCTCCAATCCTAGCGTCGCCCCAAGAGGTTGCTGAGACGGCAGCAGCTCCGGCACCAGCTGTCGTGGTCCTTGACCTCGAGTCATCCCCTGAAGCTCCCGTGGTAGCGCCGGACCACGAGGATGAAGATGTACTAGCGGCACCAGCTTCGGATATTGAAGCTCTGGTTTTTGATGCTGTGATGATAGACGCTCCGGCCTCAGAGCCGGAGGTAGCTGCAGTTCCGACCCTAGATCCGGATGTTGTTGAAGCCCCGGTGGTGGAGCCGGGTGTTGATGAAGTTCTGGTGCCTGAGCCGGTTGTCGCGGAAGTGACGATGTCTGAGGCGGTGGAGGTTGAAGCGCTGGCGCCTGAACCGGTGGTGGAGGAAGTACCAACGTCAAAGCCGGAGGTGGCCTCAGCTCTAGCCGAACCATCAACGCCTGCCCCGGAGGTGGTGGTTCCAAAGCTACCCGCGCCTGAGACAAGGTGCCAAGATGAAGCTGTCGGTCCTCCACCTGAGGGACCAGTTGCTGATGACCTGGCGGCGGGACCTTCGGAGCCAACTCTGGAGGTAGAAACTTCTGTTGCAGGAACTTCCTTAGTGGAGGCCGGGGCTATCCTGGAGGGCGGCCCTAGTGCTGTGGAAGCTCAGGGGACCGCTCTTGTAGAGTGAGACCCGATTTTGCTACGGAGAACCCGCTGGAGCTAGCGGAGAAGACCCCGGCAGGTCCGAAGCCGATCCCCCTGTCGTTGTCCATCGACAACGCCTGCTCCAGCCTTCGTCAGGTTCAGCTAGCCTTTTACCACGACAGCAAGTCCCTCGAGGAGGAGCGCCAAACCCTTAGGAGGTGGCGCAACCGGCTCCAATTCGAGGCCAAGCTGGCGCAGACGAGGCTGGCCGACGACAAGGAATGGGTGAAAAGGGAGAAGGTCCGGTTGGAGTACTGGGGTCAGCTGCTGGACTAGAGGGAAATCATGGTGCGATCACTTGACAACCAGTCCCGGGCCATTCATGAACAGGCCGTGGCTGCTAATGAAGCAGCGAATGAACGCCAAGAGAAGCTCAGCACCATCCATGACAGCCTCGACAAGGGTCGGGAGGCTCTTGAGGAGTGGGAGAAAAAGCTCGAAGATGAAGAGCAAAAACTCCTGGAGCTACGGGATGACCTCATGAAGAGGGAGGAGGAGCTTACTCAGAGGCTCACTCTGGGTGACAAAAGCCTCGCAGAGCGCACCAAGAAGCTGGAGGAGCGCTACAAGAAAGAGGAGAAGAAGGCCTGGCAGCGTGGACAAGACATCACCAAGAGGGAGAATGAAATTGATGCTAGGGAGAAGAAAGTTTGGGGCCGGGAGAAAGACTTGGTCGACCGCTGGGACAAGATCCACCTCCAGGAATAGGAGCTTGGTAAACTCGAAAGGCAAGTTGCTAAAAAGATTTAGCAAAACACTAAAGAGGTCGAGCACCTTGCCCAGGAGGATTCGGAGCTTGCGACGACCAAGAGGTCCTTGGAAGAGATACGAGGCTCAAGGGCTGCAGAGTCCCAACAAGTTTGAGACTTCTCGGGCAAAGCCAATGACGTGCTGACGCCGTTGGGTTTTAGTCCCGCGTGCTCGGATGATCCGGAGCCGGAGCTGGACCAGGCATTGCAGGCATTGAGCTGGGCGGGCAACAGGATCAACAAGATGGGCGATGTCATCATGGACCAGTTGGAAACTGAAGGACAATCCCTGGCGAAGAACATCGCAGAGTACATGCTGACGTGCTACACAAACTGGGATCCTGACTTCCCACTAGACGCGGTTCTTGAAGGTCCCATCGACTGAGAGGGAGATGCCACCAAGGCCAGCGTGTCGGAAGTTGCCTAGAAGGTCGCCTCGTTCTTCCATAGGGTTTAGGACTTTCTCTTTGTATCTCCTGCTTGTATCTTCTCTTCTTTTCTTTAATTTTGCAATCTCTTGTATCCAGATTAATGAAATCCAAGATTTTTATGAATTTCATTTTTTTGTCTTCAACACCTTTGTCCCACTTGGCCCCCTAGTAGATGTACAAAATTTGATTGTGAACATGTACCAAGAGGATGTAGTATTTTTTTGAAGACTTGCGTTCTTCGAACTTGTAGTTTAAAGGTTTGAAGTCATCGATAGTAGGGGCCCCTTGAGGTTGTTGGAGCTTAGTAGCTCTGGCAGTGATCGTTGTCAACACGTAGAGCGTCGACAGCAGACCCCACTGGGGAGTCTTCCCACCATCTTTTCTTCACGTTGATGGATGGTCCCCTGGATTTGCCAGAACTTGGTAGCTCCAGTGACGCCTACTATCGATGTTTGAAACATTGACAGCGGATCACCTTACGGGTTGTCGGAGCTTTGATAACTCCGACTTCATCCACCATCATCATGAGATGTTTATTTTTCCTGCACACTAAAGTCAAGAAAAACAGTAAAATCCATTTCCTATCTATAACTCAATTGCGGCTTACTATTCCCGGAAGAAATTTTTAGGTCAAACGCAATTCTATATGCAATCAACTGGATTGGCTTTTTTTCTCCAGGTCCAATCATTTCTAGACTCGCCTTACTTCGGCCTGTCGGGGTGTAGGTAGAGTGGCGTACTTAGGGTGCAAGACCAGGCTAAGTTGATAGCACACTCCAGACCTAGATTGGCTTGGCGGCATTCAGGCGAGTAGGCCATTCAACAATGTTTATACCCGGAAGAATTAACAATGCAACTTGAATTATACATGAATTGCTCGAGCTAAAGTTTCTTAAGAATTGCACAACTTTGTTATAGACAAGAAAGAGAAAACTAAAAAATATTGAGCCTATACAAAATAAATGCACGTGGAGTCTGTTTCCACATAATGATGTCTTTCATTATAGGTATGGGGTACAGGGGAAACAAGTACACTCTTAGGGTACGAAACCAGGCTAAGTGTGTTGCGTTTCTCGTTTGACCCGAGGTAGCTAGCTACACTTTTAGTTCTGAGACTGTGTCAAGTGTTGTCTGAACCTTGCGGACCTTCCAAGAAAGGTCCGGTTGTCCTCCCGAAGGAGCTACCCGACTTTTTACAATGACGCTATAACATACATCATATGTAATTACAGACTCACCTCCGCGATATTAAGCGTAGAAATTACGGAGGTGCTCAATGTTCCAAGGATTAGGGAGAGGTGTCCCATCCTCGATTGCCAAGTGAACGCCTCCGAGACGGGATACTTTGATCACTCGAAAGGGTCCTTCCCAGCTGGGGGAAAGTTTGTTTAACCCTTCTGGAGTTTGTATTCTCCGTAGCACCAGATCGCCTTCCTTGAGCTGTCGGTTATGCACATGCCTTTGATGATAGCGCCGGATTGCTTGGCGGTATCGTGCATTTCGAACGGCTGCTCGGCACCTTCACTCTTCAACGAGGTCAAGGTCTTCATGCCGGAGCTGGTCCTGCGTGGCATCATCGAAGGTCTAGACCCGGAGTGACCCCAAGGTGATTTCCAGAGAAAGGATTGCTTCATCTCCGTACACCAGGAAGAAGGGTGTCTCTCCAGTTGACCGGTTTGGAGTTGTCTTGTTGGCCCACAATGTGGGCGAAAGCTCTTCAATCCAGTTGGCTCCATGTTTTTTCAGGCGCTCATATGTGCGCGTCTTGAGTCCTTTTAGGATTTCTGCATTTGCTCTCTCAGCTTGGCCATTGCTTGCCGGGTGAGCTATGGAGGCGTAGCTGACTTGAATGTCAAGGTCTTTGCAATATCCTTGTAATGCAAATCTTGTGAATTGGGTCCCGTTGTCAGTTATGATCTTGTTTGGGACTCCAAATCTGCATACTATGGACTGCAAGAAGTTGATAGCTGATTGCTTGTTTATTGTCACAACTGGAGTTGCTTCCGGCCACTTGGTGAACTTGTCGATGGCAATGTACAGGAACTTGTAACCTCCGACAGCTCTTTGGAAAGGTCCCAAGATATCCATCCCCCACACACCGAATGGCCATGTAGGAGGTATCATTTGTAAGGGTTGAGCTGTTGTATGAATTTGCTTCGCATGAAACTGGCATGCTTCACATTTCTTCACTACCTTGGTTGCATCCTGGAGTGCTGTAGGTCAGTAAAAACCATGCTGGAAGGCTTTTCCGACGAGCGTGCAGGAAGACGAGTGGTTCCCACACTCGCCTCCATGGATATCCACGAGGAGCTCGCGGCCTTTTTCCCTTGTAATCAACAGCATTAGGACGCCGTTGGCACCACGCCGATAGAGATCCCCTTCTACCAGTGTGTATCTTTTAGCCAATCTGACTATCCGGTTAGCGGATACATTATCTTCACGAAGGAAATTGTTTTTCAAGTAGCTCCAGATCTCCGAGATCCATGCATCGGAGCTAACTTGAGCATTTCAGTCTTGCGTGCTGGGTTGCTCGGAGCTTTCGACAGCACCTACGACCCTTGATGGACACCATGGTAACAGGGCCATCGGGACCGCCGGTTTCGAGGTGCTGGTCTCACCCCCTTCGCTCAGTTCGGCAGGCTGAGCTGTTGGTCTTGACAATCTCCGGACGAAGGTTCTGTCGGGAGGCGAAGCTCCGGTTGAAGCTTTCGTCGAGAGTTCGTCGGCTTCAGCGTTGTTGAGACGCTGGACATGGCAAAGATCTAGGACGTCGAAGTCCTTCTGAAGCTTCTGGACTTCAAGTAGGTATGCAGCTAGATGAGGGTTGTAGTAGCAGCATTCACCTTTGACTTGCTTTATGATGAGCTGCGAATCACCCTTTACCAACAGCTGCTTGACACCATATGATAGTGCCACCTTGAGCCCATAGATCAATGCTTCATACTCCGCCACGTTGTTGGTCGCCTTGAAGTCAAGGTGAACCAAGTATTTGACCTTCTCCCCAGTTGGAGCGAGGAGGACTCCAGCTCCGGCCCATTGCTTCTGCACGGAGCCGTCGTAGTAGAGTGTCCAGTGAGGTTTGGTGAAGACTGGAACCTTGGGTTCCGACTTCTGCTCACTGGGTCCCCCAGGATTTGATGGAGATGGGGTCCATTCCGCCAAGAAGTCTGCCAGTGCTTGACTCTTGATCGCTTGTCTTGGGACGAAATCAAGATCGAACTCGGCCAGTTCCGCTGCCCACTTTGCAATGTTCCCATTAGATTTGGGGTTATGCAAGATTGCACGCAGTGGATAGGAGGTTACCACCGAAATCTTGTGAGCTTGGAAGTAGTGTCGAAGCTTCCTAGAGGCAATAAGAATTGCGTAGAGCAGCTTATGCACCTCTAGGTACCGAGTCTTGGCGTCATGGAGTACTGCACTGATGAAGTACACTGGGCGCTGGACTATCCGGACCCTCACAGAGGGGCCTGGAGCTTCCTCCTCATCAACCCAGACCCTCCCGGAGGGGTTCGGACCTTCTTCGGGGACCTCCAGGTTCTTGCTTGAAAAACCCGGAGCTTCTTCTGAAGTGACCCGGAGCTTCCCGGAGGGGTCCGGATCTTCTTGTTCAGCAACTGCAACTCCTTCATTTGAAGGAGGTCGATCCTCTGGCCTTCCGCCTTGAGGATCCTGGTCTGGGGGCTGGGACCCAGACTCGCCATTAGGTAGCTCCGGACCCTCTCGGATGGTTCTGGCTCCCTGAACTGGAGATAGTTCTTGTCTTTCGACACCCAGGACCATGTTGACAACTTCGTTAGTTGCCGACATATAAAGCAGAAGTGGCTCACTAGGATTCGGAGCTACCAAAGTTGGTAGAGTGGTGAGGAGCTGCTTTAGCTCTTGGAAAGCCTTTTCTGCTTCTTCAGACCATTGGAATGGCCCGAACTTCCTCAATAATTTGAAGAAGGATAGCGCCCGTTCTGCCAGTCCTGAGATGAACCGACTAAGGGCAGTAAGACATCCAGTCAGCTTCTGGATGTCCTTGATGCGGGCTGGTGGCCGCATGTCTTCAATAGCTTTAATCTTCGCTGGATTCGCTTCTATTCCTTGGTGGTTCACCAAGAATCCAAGAAGCTTCCCGGAGCTAACCCCGAAGACACACTTGTCCGGGTTCAGCTTTGTGCGTGTGATTTGCAACTTGTCGAAGACAGGTTGCAAGGTGTCAAGGAATGACTCCTTGTTCTTGATCTTGATGGCGATGTCATCGATGTACACTTCCACTACATCTCTGATAAGCTCACCAAAAGTTTTGTACATAGCTCGTACAAACATTGAAGTAGTGTTTTTGAGGCCGAATGGCATGGCAGCGTAACAATATAATCCATCTACTGTGATGAAGGAAGTATGCTCTTCATCTTCCCTAGACATTCTAATTTGATGATACCCAGAATATGCGTCTAGAAAACACAGTAATTCACACCCGGAGGTGGAATCCACTATCTGATCTATTCTAGGTAGTGGGAATGGATCTTTTGGACATGCCTTATTCAGTGTAGTGTAGTCGATACACATCCGAAGTTTCCCGCCGGCCTTGGGTACAACGACTGGGTTTGCCAGCCATTTTGGGTGGAAGACTTCTCGGATGAATCCAGCTTCGAGCAACTTCTTCACTTCTTGACGTATGAAGTTTTGTCGCTCTACTTACTGCTTCCGAGGCTTCTGATGTACAGGCCGAGCTTCGGGATAAATCTTCGGATTGTGCTCAATCACTTCCCTAAGGATCCCAGGCATTTGTGACGGTTGCCAGGCAAACACGTCAACATTAGCCAAGAGGAAAGTGATGAGCGCGAGTTCCTATTTGTCGTTCAGACCTCCCGATATACGGGTGGTCTGAGCAGCGTCGGAACCGATTTGGACGACTTTGACGGGAATGTCGGTGTCACCGCTTGGTTGCACGCGAGGTGCGAAGGTTGAGCCTCGATGAATAATGCTCGGAGGTTTCAGAGCTTGCTCCTTTCCGGATTCTTCCTCCTGCGCTATAGCAAGCGCATGGAGTTCTTCCAGAGCAGTAACTCCGGTGGTGCGATCTCCGCGGATTCGGAGAACATCTGCTGGTGTTGGCATCTTCAACACCTAGTAGCCATAATGAGCAGGAGCCATGAATTTGTGCAAGGCTGGCTTGCCCAAGATGGCGTTGAATGGTAAGTTGATATGCAACACGTCGAAGACCTACTTCTTAGTGTGGTAATTCTCCCAGGTCCCGAAGGTCACCGGGAGAGTAATAGCACCGAGTGGAGTTATGGCCCGTGGACCTACTCCGAAGAAAGGTCAGGAGGGGCGAAGATCCGAAGGTTGGAGCTAAAGCTTGACGATGGCTTCAAAGCTTATGCGATTCAGCCCCGAACCTCCGTCCACCGTCAAGGGGTGGAGTTGGATGTTGTTGATGGTCGGAGATACCATCAATGGCAGTTGGCCAGCTCTGATCATGTTCCGAGGGCAGTCCGAAGCATCAAAAGTGATGGCAGTGCCCATCCACTTTCAGTGCGGCTCCGCCCTGGTGGTGGGAGCTACTGAGGCCATGTCCCGCCGCATTGTCTTGAGGACACGGTGGGAGGTGATGTCCCACGAACCACCAAATATGGTGTTCATGGTCTTCCGACGCTCGTTGTCAGAGATGTCGGAGTCATCGTCAATAGAGGTGTAGACAGCCTTCAAGACCTTTTTGGGGTCCTGAAAGCCTAGCTCCTCTTCAGCTGGAGATTTGTTGACTTTTTGTTTTCCTTCCCTCTGACGGAAAGGAACTTCTTCCTGGCGCTTGTCGTAGCGCTCGGTGAGGTTTTGAACCTCTCAGCAGCCTTCCAGGTTGTGGCTGTTCGTCTTGTGTATAGGACACCACATCTTGGAGATGCCACCGTCTTCAGACAATGGTTGATGTTGTTTCTCGGGGCGTGACCCCCGGCCACCCGGAGCTGCAGCAGCTGCAGCAGTGGGTGTGCCGTCCGATGGCTTCTTCTTGCCGTTGGACCTTTTCTTCTTCTCGCCACTCCCGAAGGTAGTGGCTTCACCCTTGGAGGACTTTTTGTTGTCTTCCGGAGGTTGTTGGGATTGCATTTCACGGCCCTCCGCAGCTGTGGCACACTTGTCAGCCAAGCTGAAGAGTTTCGTGATGTTGGTGACTTCCTTGGTCGCCAGCTTCTCCAGCATCTTCTTGTCTCGCACGCCCTGTCAAAATGCCACAATAACAGAAGCGCTTGAGATAGAAGGAATGGTGTTTCATACCTGGGAGAACATCTAGATGAAGGATCGCAGGGACTCTCCCCCCTTCTGCTTGACAGCAAAAAAGGTCCAGTTTTGTGCCAAGTCGGGTATATGAGCTCCCAAAGTTGGTAGTGAACTGTTGGCACAACTTCGCCCAACTGTTTATGGAGTCAGGCGAAAGGCGGTCCCAGTTAAAGCCACAGGGAAATAATTGGCCATCACGGCTTCATTTCCCCCAGCTGCAAGGATTGCGGTGGTGTAGATTTGGAGAAATTCGGCGGGATTGACAGTCCTGTCAAATTTCTCCGGCAGGTGTGGCCAGAACTTCTGCGGCCATCCGACCATGCGTAGGTGCATGGCCAGGGCAGAACAACCTCCTCCTACTCCCTCAGGAGCAGGACTATCCCGAGCATCTCGCCTCTCGCAAGCGCGCTCGATGTCAACGCGGTCGTCCTGTTCATGGTAGTGACGATTGAGCTCAGTCCGGAGGTCATGAGTCGAAAGCCTCGTTATCGTATGAGTACGTCGCGCCCCGGAAGGCAGCAATGTTGCTTGTTGAGACGCAGCTCGCCTCCTGTGCTGTGAAGCGTGCGGACCAAGTCTACCCGACAAGCTCCGATGCTACGACGGAGCCCGCCCCGAGGGGGGAGGACCTTGATTGCTGATGTCATCAGCTGCTGCTGCAACCAGATGTTCCACATCAGCACTCCACTGCTCCATCGCACCCTGGGGTGCTCCTGGAGGCAGTGGACGTTGGAGAAGAGAACGTGCGTCATTAATTGCGTGTTCAGGGTTGTTGTTCGCTGATGCAGAGACCGACGCGGTTGCCCCATCTCGGCGTCCAGCTTGATTCGCAGGAGCAGATGGTGGCGGCGGTGGCATGACTCCTGTGGAGCCACAACACCTGCTGGCTGCTGCATGTTGGAGGGGTTACCTCCAGTAGGTTGTGCAGCAGGGTTGCTGTTGGATGATCTAGCAGTAGAGTTCACCATCCCTGAATCTCGGGCACCCCCTACCTGGCGCACCAGCTGTCGGAGTATGATTCCGACAATTCTGCCGATACTACCGTTGACAGCCCACGGAGTTTGTAGTTCGGTTGTGGGTGCGCATAGATCCAGAACAAGATGATGAGTTGACACAAGTATTTACGTGGTTCGGGCTGCCTGAGTGTAATACCCCACTCCACGGATGTGTGTTGTTGCTGTATTCAGCGTCTGAGCGCTTGTGTGTGGAGGACTGGTCGTTACATAGTTAGCCTAGCCCGACATGTGGTCCTGGCAGTTACTGATGCTTAATACACAATTAATGATTTTAATTACCCTTAATAGTGTGGTAACGCGCTTTGATAGTGGCGTTACTTGTATCAATAGCCCTTCGATTGTGTGTCATTAAGATGGCGTTAATGACACTTAATCGGGCCTTGAGGTCTTTAATTGTCCCTTGAAGGTCCAAGCCGTTGGAGGTCCACCAATAAGCCTGTTGAGGTTTAAGGTCCAGCAGTTGGACGCTTGGTAGCTTCGGAGCTTACTGTCTTGGACGAGTAGGTCCGGTGCTATTGTACACGTGTCGGCACCTGAGCTTCCCTCTATCGGGGGTTAGGTCCGGGGATGCCACACAGGTATCTAGTCTGATGCTTTCTTGTGTAGGGAATGAAGCTCCGGATTAACGATACACGTGGCAACATTAGGACTAACCATAGAAGGGAGGCAGGTCCAATTCTGTATGACACGTGGGGCCTTCGGAGGTCTTCAACTGGGACAAGTCGAGTTCCTCTGAGCTCCTCGCAGTCCAAAAGGGTATCCGGTATGCAGGGTACCGACAACCGGTATTAAAGTTGAGACAGCCCAGCCCCCAACAGATAAAGTGACACCGAGTCATGTGGAATATTTGACATTGGATAGCATTCCCGTTGTTTGCGAGTATCCAGATTTGGCCCTGGATGAGTTTCCAGGTATGCCGCCCGACCATGATATTGAGTTTGTTATGAATTTGATACTATGAACTGCACCTATAGCTAAGAGGCCGTATAGGATGCCTCCTATGGGGTTAGCGGAGCTCAGGAAGCAAATTCAAGAGCAGCTAGAGAAGGGTTTCCTTCGCCCAAGCTCTTCACCTTGGGGAGCGCCAGTGCTTTTCGTGGACAAGAAGGATGGATCCCAAAGGATGAGTGTGGATTACCAACTCTCAACGAAGTACTGATCAAGAACAAGTATACTTTGACTCGTATAGGGGATTTGTTCGACTAGATGAAGGGTGCATGTGTTTTCCTCAAGATTGATTTAAGGTTAAGCTAATTTCAAATGAAGATTAGACCATCGGACATACCAAAAATAGCTTTTCGGACACGTTATGGATCTTATGAGTATACCTTTATGTCCTTTGGTTTGACAAATGCACCTGTCTACTTTATGTGCCTCGTGAATAAGGTCTTCTTGGAGTACTCGGATAAATTCGTTGTGGTGTTCATTGATGACATTATGATCTACTTGAGAAGAGAGGAGGAGCATGATAAGCATTTAAGGCTCACATTGCAGAAATTTGAGGGAACACCAATTATATGCCAAATTCAGCATGTGCCAGTTTTTGTTAAGGGAGGTGTTATATTTGGGCCATATCACCTCGGGAGGAGTATCAGTTGACCCAAGGAAAGTGAGATATGTTCTAAAGTGGGAACTGACACAAAACGGAAGGAAATTTGAAGTTTTTTTGAATGGCTGGATATTACTGTCAGTTCATCAAGGATTTCTCCAAAATAGCCAAGCACATGACAGAGTTATTTATGAAGGGAAAAGCATTCCAATGGACTCAATCTTGTCAAAACCGCTCTAAGGAGCTAAAGAAGAGGTTAGCCATAGCACCTGTGTTGGTTTTGCCGGGTGTGAGCAAAAATTTTGATATTTATTGTGATGCATCAAGACAAGGACTTGGTTGTGTGCTCATGCAAGAAGGTCAAGTGGTAGCCTATGCATCGAGGCAATTGAAGAAACATGATCAGAATTATCCCATACATGATCTCGAACGTGCAGCCGTAGTGCATGCTTTGAAGATATGGAGACACTACATTCTTGGTCATAGGTGTGAGATTTATACAGATCACAAGAGCCTCAAGTACATATTCACACACACGGACCTGAATTTGAGGCAACGAAGATGGTTGTAGCTCATCAAGGATTATGATGTGGTAATCAACTATCACCCGAGGAAAGCCAATGTAGTGGCTGATGCTTTGAGTCGAAAAGGAGTAAGCCACCATCTCATGGTTCGGGAGTTGCCATCCAAGATATGCAAGGAGTTTGAATGATTGAATCTTGGATTTGTGAATGAGATGGGAATAATGGAATTAAATCCGACCTTGGAGCATGAAATCAGAGAAGGTCAGACCAAAGTTGAGGAAATTCAGGAATTTAAGGAGAGGACCTATGAAGGAAGAGAATTTAGATTTGATGAGGATGATCAGGGTACTTTATGGCTTGGGAGAAGAATTGTTGTGCCTAATGTAAAGCATATTCGTTAGACAATATTAAAGGTGGCACATGACTCGCCTTACTCAATCCATCCCGGCTGTACGAAAATGTACAAAGACTTGAAGACATGTTATTGGTGGGCTAGCATGAAAAAAGAATGAGCTGAATATGTCGCCTTGTGTGATGTGTGCCGACGAGTCAGAGTTGAACATCAAAGGCTCGCTGGACTATTGCAGCCATTGAAGATTTCGGAATAGAAGTGGGAGGAAATCGGTATGGACTTCATAGTTTGATTACCGTGAACCTAGTCCAGCTATGACTCCATATGGGTCATTCTGGATCGGTTGACCAAATCAGCCCATTTCATTCCATCAAGACCACATACAACACATCGAAATTCACGAAATTGTATATGGAGAAAATTGTATGCCGACACAGAGTACCCATGAAAATAGTGTCTGACCGAGGTTCACAATTCACCTCTAGGTTTTGCCAGAAACTGCATGAAGCTATGGTACAAGGTTGAATTTCAGCTCATCATATCACCTGCAAACCGATGGACAAACTGAGATGACAAATCAAATATTAGAAGACATGTTGAGAGCTTGCGCCTTGAAGCATGGACACAGCTGGGACAAAAGTTTGTCGTATGCTGAATTTTCCTACAATAACAGTTATCAAGCAAGTTTGAAGATGTCGCCATACGAAGTACTATATGGAAGGAAATGCAAGACACCTTTGTTATGAAATGAGACACGGGAGAACCAAGTAATTGGACCAGATGTGTTGCAAGAAGCTTAAAAACAGGTTCAGACGATCCGAGAAAATTTGAGGGCTCCTCAATCAAGAGAAAAGGGCTATGCGGATAATAGGCAGAGAAACTTAGGCTTCGAAGTGGAAGACTTGGTATACTTCAAAGTGTCACCTATGCGAGGTCATAAGCGGTTTAATGTTAGAGGCAAGTGGGCACCTTGCTATATTGGACCATTCAAGATTTTGGGCAAACATGGAGAAATGACGTATAAGTTGGAGATGCCAGCACATCTTTCTGATGTTGATGACGTGTTTCACATTTCTCAGCTCAAGAAGTGGTTAAGGGTACAGGAAGAACAAGAGTCAATGGAAGAATTGGAAATGGAGGCAGTTTTGACTTATGCGGCGCAACCTGTCAAAATTTTGGAAATCAAGGAGAGGGTGTAACACACTCATTATCATGCATTACATACATGTCTAACATTAAGCCATGTAAAAAAGGAACAAGATTAAAATGAATTTAGGGCTAAACTGGAAATTTCAGTCAGTCAGGGTGCGGACTTGTCCGGCCTCTGAACTGGACTAGTACAGTACCCCTGTCCTCTGTTTAGAAAATTCAGTTTTCTTGAGAAGTGCGGACTTGTCCGGTCATAGCCACGGACTAGTTCGGTGTCCCTAATTTCATTCAGAAAAATTCAGTCTTCATCAAAGTCCAGACTTTTATGGCACAATATGCATACTAATATGGTTGAGCCTCTAATGTCCCACAGACTTGTCCGATTGGACTTGTCTGATTATTCTCTGTTGCCAAACAGACTAGTCTGGTTCCAACTGCGGACTAGTCCGTCCCTAGGGAATCAATCGGATTCTATTATTTCTTCACGAACTGTTTTTGGGTAATTGCCTAATTTGGGCCAAATAACTTCGTTCCCAACCTCGGAGGAGCCCAAGTGGACCTCACTACGGCCCCTACGCGTCCCCTACTGAAATTTACTTGGAATTAACCCCAAAACCCTAACTCTACACCCCCCATATAAACAACCCAACACCCCACACCTCTCCACCCCATTTGAAAACCTTTGCTGCCACTTTTGCCATTTAGCCGATGTCAAGATCAAGTCTAGAAGCAAGGAGAAGGAAGGGAAGATGGAGAAGGGCCGATCAAGATCAATCTCAATCGATTTTTCGACAATTGGTGTTCTTCATCAAAAATCTTCATTAACTCATCTCGATCTAGCCCTAATCGCCAAGATTCAAGTCTCACGCCCAAATATTGATCTTTGGATCTCTAAACACGTGGTACACCCTCTACATTCAAGTTTTCTTGCAAATTCAACCCCAATTCTCACAGATGAAGAAAACCCTAAACCCCAATTCTCGACTAGTTCGACCTCTGAGTCTGAATTATGGTGACTGAATTCCAAATTGGCTCGAATAAATTTCAAACATATCCAAACTTATTAATAACTACAAGAACTAGTTAGTAAACATTAATAGCAACTTAATAACAAGTTTTACCTCACAACTGCATTAATCATGCATATCATAGCATATTGAGTAATATATGAGCCTTATTTGATTGAATTGTGTGTTTTGCATGTTTGTCGCTCGGATGTAACACTCCAGCCACTACGGACCTGGCAGTCGTTCTTTCTGGCAGCTCTATAGAATTACAGACTAGCCCTATAAACCAACACTATTCTTTTTTGCGCATTTTATGCTCAGTCGTGCGCACCCGGGAAAACTTTCCGGTCTGTCACCCATCCGTAAATTGCACCGGGCCAAGCATGCTTAACCTCAGAGTTCTTTCCAGGTGAGGTTCCAGAAAAGAAGGTATATGTGAGACCTATATGTGTTGAATACATTGGATTTGACGATAAAAGTTTTAAATACTACCAAAACATCTTTCTATCAAGATTTGACGATAGGTCCGGCATGTTTTGGTTAGCTTTGGCAAGGTTCGAAGCTTGATCGTAGTGGTTCTGCTTTTATCCTACAATGTTTCTAACTTGCTTTACACTTAGAGAAAGTTTGCTTAGTATTTTTTTACTAAGTTTTTGGTGTGTTTTGGTTGTTATGGTTGATATCATTTTGCTATGGTTTGCAACATGCTTATGTGAGGTGCTCACGTAAGATGTTGTAGTTTCGGAACTAACGAGAGACAAGTCAAGGACTTGTGCTCTGAAGTATTGGTTGTCTATTCATGTGCAGGTGTTGCTTGAGTTCAAGACATGGATGGTGACGAGATCCATTGAACTAGTCTTAGGGAGAAGATGAGGTTCAACAACCAAGTTTGGGATGAATTGTGGTTGAGTTGATCGGGAGGTTGCGTAGCATGTTTCAATCAAGAACAGTGCATATGAAGTTATCATGGACTTTGTTGTAAGATGTTTGCACGTGTGCATGGAGTGCATGGACATGGCTACATGGTTCTGAGGCGTGATGAAGAGATGTGGACGTAAAATATTGGTCGAAAAGGTCCAACTGACTAGGTTATGGACTTAGGCTGCGGTTGAGCCGTGCTTGACTCAAATATGGAAAGTTTTGAGTTGATTATGATAGGATTTCGTGTAGGTCACAAATTTTATCTATTTTAGGAATGTGGGATACACTCCTAAGGTTTTTGGAAGTCTCAAAATTGCTTCTATCTGCGTATATAAGAGTCTTGAGCAAATATGGAAAGTTTCGATTCGTGAACTGAGTAGGATTAGAGTTCTAGTTATGTTTGGATTCGCCTAAGGGCTGGTTATATAAGCACGGGAGGCCAGATCTCATGGGAGACGACATTGGGGCTGTTCCTCTTGTGTTCTATTGAATAAAATTCGTAGTTTGAAGGAACTTTTGTGCCTTGTTTGTCCGACTTGTTCCAAACAAGTTTTTCTCGTCGAGTTTTCTGCACAGCACCACCTTTCTTAGGTAGTTTTATCATAACTCGAGTTTACAGATCCAATTGACGTGAATATTTATGGATTATCTTCAGAACGTGATTATCTATTATCTGTAAAAATTTCACGGTCATTGGATTTGTGGTTTTTGATCTACATGAGTTTCTTTGTAGTATTGCATATCTGTTTTTTCCTCGGTAGGACAGATTGACCTTTGTTCGACCTTTTGATCGTAACTTGAGTTTTTCCCGACGGATTTGTGTGGTTCTTGTTGTATCGTCTTCGTGACAAGATTCTCTCTGATATCTATCACTTTTGTCATGGTGAAACACATTTAGATTAGTCTCACACATGATTTTTTTAACAGATCGTTTTTTCTGCCGAGGGGTTTTCATTGCTTTTGCTGAAAAAAGTTTTAAATCTACCATTCACCCCCCTCTATTAGATTTTCACGTGCTCTTCGATCCTATAATTGGTATCAGATCTAGGTTGCTTTAATCTTTGTGATTCGCACGTGCTTTTGTCTAGTTCTCATGGAGAAACGGCAAAACCTTGTGTGTTTGTTGGTATTGATTTTCAGGTTTGGAAGGCACGCATGGAAGCTTTTATCCAGGCCCAAGGCTCCCCAATATGGGAAAAGTGTATAAGCCTTACGACGTGCCGCCAAATGATCAAGTCACGGCTACAAACTTAAGAGATGTCGAAAACAACAACAAGGCTCAGAACTTGATCATACAAGGATTAACTCAAAGCGACCTCGACCGTGTTGCACAACTCCGATCGGCATACGATGTGTGGAGAGCAGTTTGTGAATACCATGAAGGATCCAACATGAGCAAGGAGGTAAGGAAGGATTTGTTCAAGAGGGAATACATGCGCTTTGAGATGCAACCCGGTGATTCCATTGATGACCATTTTGCTCGCATTGATAAAATTCTCAGCAACTTGCGTGGTGTTGATGTTAATTTTTCAGATGCTGAAAATGCTAGGCAATTGTTAAGTGCATTAGACATGTCAATTTGGGAGACGAAAGTCATATCTATTCGTGAATCTACTATCATGAGTACACTTATATTAGATGTTCTATATTATAAATTGAAAACTCATGAAATTGACATAATCTCAAGTAAGAACCCCAACAAGTTTCTTGCATTTGTTTCTCAACGTGATATGCCTAGTTCCAGCCAATCTTCATGTAGCAATACACTTGCTTTGTTGTCTAGCGCTCATCTCTACTCGATTCTCGAAAGCATTGCAAAATGTGAGAACTAGAAGGAGAGGAAGCTTCAGACCTCAATGATATTTCAAATGTGGTAAGACATGATATTTTCATTCAGATTTCCCTAACCTTTCTGGTCCTACTTCACAGCATGAAATGCAAACAAGGACGAAGCACTCCTCTGCAAAAGATACGAAGAAAAAGAAGGGTTTTACAGGACGTCGATTGGTGAGCAGTTTTATCTCTGCACTTCAAGAACTTGGTTCAAGCCATGTGGACATTAGAAGTGACGAAGACAAAGATGATTTGGCAAACTTGTGCTTCATGGCGGGCAAGCCAAGATCAAGTATGGAGAAGTCTAAACACATCAGGGACAATGAAGAGGTATGTCCTACTTGCGAAGAAATGTGTGATGCTATTTCTCGTGCCACTGCTATAGTTAAGAAAAAGGACAAAAAGCTTAGGGACAATGCTATTAAAATTGAGTCACTAGAATATAAAATTAATCGTTTGAAATCCTTGATTCCTAGTGATGATTCTTGTTCCTCTTGTGATTTAATATATGAAAAATTGTCCTCATTAAGAAGTGCGCACACCTCCACACTTGATAAACTTGAGTTAGAAATTGAAAAGAACAGAGAGCTTGCTGCACACTTGAAAGACGCTAGTTGTTCTACAATTGATTTGCATTGTTCTACTTATGATGATCTTGATAAGAAACTACAAGATGCTATGAATGAAATTTTTATATTGAACAATGCTTTACGTTCTCATGAAGTTAAATATTCTTCCAATTGTAAACTAAAAGTAAAAACTTCATGTCAAAACTGCCTAGACTTGTCTAAGAAACTTGATAACATGCATAGGACATTAGATTGGTTTTGTTGGGAATAAGAATCTAAACTTGGTGCTGAATTCTTCCAAGTCTTGCAATGATAAAACTGGTTTAGGTTTTGATTCTCATGCTCATGCTAAGGCACATCCACCTAAAATTTTAAAGTCATTAGGAAATGGTTTGATTCAAACAGTTCCTAAACAAAAAGAAGTGGTTTTCAAATCTGTAGAAGTGTTGTCTCATTCGGTTTCAAATAAAAATGTTGCTTGCAAATCTAGACATGAACACAAAGTTAAATTTCATTGTACCTACTTTGGTAGAGATGGTCATGTCATAGATTTTTGTTATAGACTAGCTAAACAACAAAAATGGAAAGAATGATTGCTAGATATCATAACTTTCATGCAAAATTTGCTGCACTTGCTAAACCGAATGATAGGAACATGCAAACTGCTGTAATCAGTCAAAAACATGCAAAGTTTGTTCTCAAACCTAATATTTTTTGTGCTACACATGTAACAGCTCGTAGGACAGTAGTTTTGTACAAAAATCCTCAAGCTTTGGCTCATAAACCTGCTATTTTATCTCAGCTTTCGCGTGTTATTCCTGCTGGACGTCGTGTGACTCAGTACATGATTCCTAAATGCCTTTGACTAACCCCAGTATTGAGTCATCAACGTATTGTGCTCCTATGTAGGTTACACGCTTGAGTAAGGAGAACATTTGGATTGTGGATCCAGGTTGCTCACGCCACATGACCGGCAACAAAGAATGGTTCTCCTCCCTCTCTTTTGTGTCACGTGTAGAGAATGTTACTTTTGGCGATAATTCTTCAACTCCTTTAATTGCTAAGGGTTCAGTTAGAGTAAATGATCACTACACTTTGAAGGATGTGGCACTTGTTAAAAATTTGAAATACAACTTGCTTTCTGTTTCACAACTGCTAGATGAAAATCTGGAAAAAAAATTCAATAAAAATTGCTGCAAAGTTGTAAATTCGAATAGTGTGCTTATTTTTAACATGTATCGTTTTGAAAGAGTTTTTAAAGATGATTTTGATATGTCTTCCTCTAATCAAATGTGTCTAGTTGCTAATGTTTCAAAAGACTTATATTTTTGGCATCGTAGACTTGGTCACGTAGGCTTTGATCATCTAACACGAGTTAGTGCTCTTGATCGCATACGTTGGCTGCCTAAGCTTAAAGGGGACAAAGAAATTGTGTGCTATTCTTATATACATGCTAAGGTGGTTGCAGGTTCACATACTCCTCTCATAATGATCATGACAACTGAATCGGGTCAACTTTTGCACCTTGACACCGTAGGACCTTCACGTGTTCAATTCTTTAGAGGTAAATGGCATGTTCTTATGATTCTTGATGACTATTCCAGATACTCTTGGGTTTACTTTATGGCATCTAAGAATGAAGCTTTCAGTCACTTTAGAACTTTATTTCTTAGATTATCAATAGATCACCCAGGATCTTTAAAAGAAATTAGAAGTGATAAGGGAACCAAATTTAAAAATCAATCTTTTGATCACTTTTGTGCTTAAAATGGAATAGATCATCAATTTTTCTTCACCATATGTACCTCAACAAAATGGTGTTGTAGAAAGAAAGAACAGAACCTTAGTTGACATGGCTAGGACCATGCTTGATGAATATCAAACTCCTAGGAAATTTTGGGCAGATGCGATTGCAACTTCTTGTTATGTCTCAAATCGTGTTTTCTTGGGCGCTAAGCTAGGTAAAACACCATATGAACTCCAGTTTGAACATAGGCCTAGTGTTACAAACTTTCGGGTCTTTGGATGCAAATGCTTTGTTAAGAAACATGGTAATCTTGAAAAATTTGAACCTAGATCCATTGATGGCATGTTTCTTGGTTATCCATCTCATACTAGAAGCTACCGTGTGCTTTTACTTGACACTAACAAAATTGTAAAGACTTGTGAGGTGTCTTTTGATGAAGCTAGCCCAGTTACTAGCTCAAACAGTGTAGGTCCAAATCAATATCCGCAGGAGAGAGTATTTTCGTTGAAGATGAGGAAAAGGTGGAGCTGCTGCCTGAAAATTCCGCAGCTAATGACATTGTTCCAACACCTGATTTTGATTCAAAGCCAGCACCGATGACCACCAGTGCTCGTCTAGATCCTCCTTATGTCACAATCTCATCGATTTGTGATGAACATGAAGAAGAAGAAGCTTGTGAAGTGTCCACTCCCCTCCGGGTTCTCAAATGTAATCCTCCACAACAAATTATTGGAAGCTTGCATGAATGAGTCACACGATCAAGGTTTTGTGATCCAAACTCTCATGCTCATTCTGCTTTTGTTGCTGCTTTTGAACCCAAAGATATATCACACGCACTCACTAATAAATTTTGGATTATTGCCATGCAAGAAGAGTTAGAAAATTTTGAAAGAAATAATGTTTGGAAACTTGTAACTCCACCTCAAGGTCACACTTCAATTGGAACTAAATGGGTGTTCAAAAATAAACAAAATTAGGATGGGGTTGTTGTTAGGAATAAGGCTAGGTTAGTTGCTCAAGGTTTCACTCAAGTTGAAGGTCTAGATTTTGATGAAACTTTTGCTCATGTTGCTAGATTAGAAGCCATAAGAATTTTGTTAGCTTTTGCTGCATCTAAAGGTTCTATGCTATATCAAATGGATGTTAAAAGTGATTTTCTTAATGGCTACATAGATAAGGAGGTCTATGTCAAACAACCACCAGGTTTTGAAAATCCAGATTTTCCTAATCATGTTTACAAACTGTCCAAAGTCTTGTACGGTCTCAAACAAGCCCCTAGAGCATGGTATGATAGGTTTAAAACATTATTACTTGAAAAGTGGTTTACCATGGGAAAGGTTAATAAAACTCTTTTTGTGCTTAAGCATGGCAATGACTCATTATTCGTTCAAGTGTATGTGGATGATATTATCTTTGGTTGTGCTTCTCATGATCTTGTGTCCAAGTTTTCAGCTATGATGAGTTCAGAACTTGAGATGAGTATGATGGGAGAACTCACATACTTTTTGGGGCTGCAAATCAAGCAAACCAAGGAGGGTACCTTTGTGCATCCAATGAAGTATACAAAAGACCTCCCCAAGCGCTTCAACATGGACAAAAGCAAGCCTATTTGGACACCATTGGGAACAACACCAACACTTGAACTTGATGAAGGTGGTGAACTCATTGATCAAAAAGAATATAGAAGCATGATCGGATCACTTTTGTACCTCACGGCATCAAGACCGGACATACAATTCAGCGTATGTCTTTTTGCACGGTTTCAAGCCTCCCCACGTGCTTCACATCGTGAAGCCATCAAAAGGATTCTCAGATACTTACATGGAACTCAAGAAATTGGCATTTTTCTTCCTTCTTCCTCAACCGTTACTTTGAAAGCTTTTTCGGATTCTGATTTTGGGGGTTGTAGGATTGATAGGAAAAGTACTTCTGGTTCTTGTCATTTTCTTTGTAATTCAGTTGTTGCTTGGTCCTCTAGAAAAAAAACTCAGTTGCACAATCCACAACAAAATCTGAATATGTAGCTGCTGCTAGTGCTTGCTCACAAATTCTTTGCATTGTTCAAACACTTAAGGACTATGGGGTTGATCTAGATAGTGTTCCACTATTTTGTGATAACACTAGTGCCATTAGCATTGCTAAAAACCCCGTGCAACATTCTAGAACTAAGCACATTGACATTAGGTATCACTTTCTCTGTGATAATGTTGAAAAAGGAAACATTGTGCTTCACCATGTAGATACCGAACAACAATTGGCTGACATTTTTACAAAACCTTTGGATTTCACTCGTTTTTGTTTTATTCATAGTGAAATAGGGGTTACACATCCTCATGGCTTACATTGAGGGGGAGTTTTGAAACTTGAGAAGTCTATGTGTGAATCCGAAATTAAAATAATATGAGCATAGTATTTCATACATATATGACTTTTTTATTCCTTTTACATGCTGAAAGTTCTTACTACATTACTCGTGTTATACATTTTGTAGTTTTTGCCATGTCTAGTAATTGGAATAATTACTAACACTAAATCTGGTCATGGTCGAACTTTATTGCTGTTTTAAACTTGTTGCATGCTCACAAGTGCTTTCAATCATAAAGAATTAATCATGTAAACAACTCACATGTTGAGTTTTTATGAACAAATATAAATTGAGAAAAGTTCAAGAGAATATGCATGCATCGCACTTCTTCTTTTGAGATTGCTTATCATTGCACTTAGGTATGAACTTGGAAGAAGTTGTCTATGACTAAAATCATGTCTTTAAGCTTCTGATTGTCAAATGACATAGGCTTGGCTTGGTTGGTTAGAATAAGGCAGATGCGGAATATAATATCTTGCAATTGTCATATGTTAAAAATTTGTGTTTAAAAAGATTGCAGCAACAAGTGTCATGCTTTCAGGTATTGAAATAGTTAAGTTTGTGAGATCATGACTTGCTTAAATTGAAAATTACATTTGATCTCTAGTATGGCTTACACTACTTTATGTATCTCATTGTTGTGATAGTGTATGTTACCTGATAGTTTGACTTAGATGAGCGTTGTTTTATATGTATATGTTATAATATGCTCATAACATTTAAAATTTTGTTTTTTGTACCTTGCTGAATACATTGTCAAAGCGGGGCAAATTGATCACATCTTGCACATATTGACAAGTGTTTTTGGTACGATTCTTCTCAGGGGGAGAAGTATGTATAGGGAGAGAATTTTATTTCTATCTCATTTGATTTTCAAAAAAGGGGGAGAAATTGTTTTTCAAAACTTTTCATGTAAAAAAGCCAATGTTCAAATTTTAAGTGGTGTTGCCAATGCATTCATCAAGGGGAAGATTGTGAGACCTATGTGTGCTGAATACATTGGCTTTGACGATAAAAGTTTGTAATACTACCAAAACATATTTTTATCAAGATTCGACGATAGGTCCGGCATGTTTTGGTTAGCTTTGGCAAGGTTCGAAGCTTGATGGCAGTGGTTCTGCTTTTATCTTGCAATGTTTCTAACTTGCTTTACACTTTGCTTAGTATTCTCTTACTAAGTTTTTGGTATGTTTTTGTGGTTATGGTTGATATCATTTTGCTATGGTTTGCAACATGCTTATGTGAGGTGCTCACGTAAGATGTTGTAGTTTTGGAACTAACGAGAGTCAAGTCGAGGACTTGAGCTCTGAAGTATTGGCTGTTTATTCATGTGCAGGTGTTGCTTGAGTTCAAGACATGGCTGGTTACGGTATCCATTGAACTATTCTTAGGGAGAAGATGAGGTTCAACAACCAAGTTCGGGAGGAATTGTGGTTCCGTTGATCGGGAGGTTGCGCAGCATGTTTGAATCAAGAACAATGCATATGAAGGTATCGTGGACGTCGTTGGAAGATGTTTGCACATGTGCAGGGAGTGCATGGACATGGCTACATGGTTCTAAGGCGTGATGAAGATATGTGGACGTAAAAAATTGATCGGAAAGGTCCAACCGACTAGCTTATGGACTCAGGCTGTGACTGAGTCGTCTTTGACTCAAATATGGAAAGTTTTGAGTTGGTTATGATAGGATTTCATGTGGGTCACGAATTTGAGTTGTTTTAGGAATATGGCATACGCTCCTAAGTTCTTTGGAAGTCTCAAGATTGCTTCTATCTGCGTATAGAAGAGTCTTGAGCAGTTATGAAAAGTTTCGATTCGTGAACTGAGTAGGATTAGAGTCCTAGTTAGGTTTGGGTTGGCCTAAGGGTTGGTTATATAAGCAAGGGAGGCCAGAGCTCGTGAAAGACGACTTTGGGGATGTTCCTATTGTGTTCTATTGAATAAAATTTGTAGTTTAACGGAACTTTTGTGCCTTGTTCGTCCGACTTGTTCAAGACAAGTTTTTTCTCGTCGAGTTTTCTGCACAACACTACCTTTCTTCGGTAGTTTTTATCATAACTCGAGTTTTACAGATCCAATTGATGTGATTATTTTTGGGTTGTCTTAAAAACTTGATTATATATCATATGTCAAAATTTCGTGGTCATTGGATTTGTGGTTTTTGATCTACACGAGTTTCTTTGCAGTATTGCAAATCTGTTTTTTACTCGGTTGGACAAATTGACCTTTGTTCGATCTTTCGATTGTAACTTGAGTTTCTCTCAACGGATTTGAGTGATTCTTGTTGTGTCATCTTTGTGACTTGATTTCTCTGATATATATAACTTTTTTCACGGGGAAACATGTTTAGATTGGTCTCAAACACGATTTCTTCAACAAATCATTTTTCTGCCGAGGGGTTTTCATTGCTTTTGCTGAAAAAAGTTTTAAATCTACCATTCACCCCCATCTGGTAGCTTTTCACGTGATCTTAGATACTACAGTATACCTTGGTTGTATTATTATTCTATCAATCCTATTAAGCATAGGATATCACAATGCACTCCCCTTAGAAGACAGACGTCCTCATCGGTCAACACCCAAGTCGGGAACGTCCCCTCTTGGCCAGGTCCAAACGTTTAGTACTGGCATAAGTACTATACCGTGTCCCTGACCCACGAGCCATGCGTACGAACCCACATCCTTGACCCATACTCTATCGTGAAACTGCGAGGGTCGGCACTGATACCATTTGTAACACTGCAGCCACTACAGGCCTGGCAGTCGTTACTTCTGGCAGCTCCATAGGATTACAGACTAGCCCCATAGACCAACACTAGTCTTTTATGTGCATTTTGTCCTCGCTCGTGCGCACCCGGGAAAACATCCTTGTTAGTCACCCATACGTAAATTGCTTCAGGCCAAGCACGCTTAACCTCTGAGTTCTTTGCAGGTGAGCTTCCAGAATAGAAGGTATACCTTGGTGGTACGAGTATTCTATCAATCTTATTAAGCCTAAGATATCACATCAAAATAGAAGGAAATGCCGTAGAAAGTGCTTTTGAGGACCTGCAGAACCAGAGTTTTGATGCCTTTGATCCAAATCAAGCTCAGGAGCAAGGCAAGTACCATTGACCATATTGATACTATTTTAAAGGTTTGTTTGCAAAATTTCATGCTTGTGTCGAAATTGATATGAAAAACAAATTTTAGGAGTTTACTAGTATTGTATGACCACCCTTGTTGCTTGAACACTATGTAGAGAGTCGGGAACGGTATTTTGCACTTTTTGCTTCGCAATGCTCAATTGGGTTTGGGAAATAATTAAAAGGCTTAATTGTGAACTATTGAACACATGAAGGATGAGAATTGATAATAATGACTCTTTAGGAACATGGTTCCTAGGGATATAAGAAAATTTGTAATGTGGAATGGGTTGGACTGTTTTTGGTGATTTTGCTTGCTTTAGATCTAAGGACCAGTTCGTGGAGCGACCATCCAGGATTTACAGTGCCACCACAGGGCCAAGTATGGGTGCGGCTTAGCTGACTAATTAGTGTTTTTCCAGTACTTTTTAGACCATTAAGAATGCTCGGGGAAGGGGGTAGTCGGATTGGGTTTGTAGAGATTTGTGGGACTACCCTGGGATCAGAATGGCTCAAGAGGGGGCCCCTTTGTTGGATGTGCTCAGTTGGAGACATCACCACCGGTGAAACCACAATGGGGTCTAAATAGGCTAGTAATCACTCTGTAAAGGCTATTTTTTGATCTCTTGGCCACACACCTAAGGAAGTGTGAGGCGGCATAATTGAGATTCCTTAGTCATCAAAAGGTGATGAAATCACGAACTTGTGGGTAAAGCGGTACAACCCTTGCAGAGTGTGTCTAAAACTATCATGATAGTCATGCTCCCGGTTATGAGAAACATGGACCCTAACTTGATTAGAATATGGACTTTAATATGGTTTAATGGTTGTAATTGAGTTGAGAGCTGTTATTGGTTAATTATTTGGCTTTGGTATATGAAATTGTTGAATTTGAGAAAAATGAGCAGTTATAAGTTGAATATGGTTTATTATTGCTGCAATTAGTTATTTAAGTTGAAATCGATGATGTATGGATTATTTTCTGAAGGACCACACTTAATAATGATACAATTGCATTAACTGTTTTGAATATACTTTTATGCAATTAGCCATTGTTTATTATCAATCCTTGTTTAAGCTACATGTCATACTTTCCCACACTTGCTGAGTATGACATGTGCTCACCCATGCTATCCTCCCATCAAATCCAGACGCAGGCGACTAGGTGGATTACCAGGAGGTCTTTGAGGAGTTCTAGGCGTGTGTTTTGCCGTCAAGCTTGCCCGTGGAGTTGGGAGTCTTAGTGTTTAGTTTTTCCGCTGCAGTTTCATTAGAGTTTGTATTCAAGACTATTTGGTTTGTAATAAGGTACTATTAGTAGTGTTATTATTTGAGACATGGTTTATAATCTGTTTATCAATTGTTGATCACTTGTGTATGTGTGTTAAAAATCCTGGGCACACATATGCATTACGCTTGGTTCATTTCCGGAACCGGGTTTTACAAATTTGTATCAGGGCCGTGTTTGACAGTAGGTCGCATGCCTAGGTAGAATGGACACCCAAATCACTTAGGACTTCTTTCCTATTCAAAATTTGCCTGTTATGCACTATTTTGCCTTCACTAGCTATATAATGTGGGAAAAACTGTGTTTTTGCTGCTGCTGAAATTTTTGCCATTTTTGCATCTTTTTGAGCAAATGCACATCTTCTCATCTTGATTTATGACTGCTGCAATTTCAGAACTAATATTTGTCTTTTCCTCTATTTTTCTCATGTTTTCTTGTAGATGGCTCACACTAAAATGACAGCCCGCAAGAGAGCTCATTAGCCACCCCTTGGAAGCAAGCTTAGGCCTCGCAAGGAGCCGAGAATGGAAACAGCCCAAGAGGAGGAAGAAGTGAGTTCTCTCCCTAAGAAAATTGAGCATAAACATTCCAACACGACGGGGGAGACCCTGAAATGGTGGAGTCCTATGATGATGAGGAAGAGGAAGAATATGAAATGGTGGAATGCTATGATAGCGAAGAAGAGGAGGATGATACACATGGGGGAATGAAGATGAAGCCCAAGAGGAGGAGGAACCACAAGAGGATGAACTTGCTGCACAAGAGGAGGAACCTGAAGCTCAAGGGAACGCATCGCAGCTTAGTGAAGCCAGGAAGAACGACAAATGCATTGTTTACTGTGATGCCCAAGAATTTCGTTCCGATGGCACCGATGGTGGTTATGCAGCCAAGCAATTAAAGGAGTTCCTTGATTTATGCAAGATGCACATGGAGTACTATAATAATAGGATTCCTGACCATGGACGTGAAGAATAGAGAGCTCAAGTTACTGTTCTTGCTAGAGATGAGGTGGTTACCCGACACTTTGCATCCACATGGAGGAGCACTAGGGAGCAAGCTATTGATGATGTCGCTTAGGATGCACTTACTAGAATGTGTCACGTCTATCGGGAGCAAGTAGGAGGTACTAGCTTTGTGCTGCACCCACAATGCAAGAAGGGGAGAAAGGAGATCTTAAGACCACAGGATGGAGCTCAAGTGAGTTCTCATGCTATTGACGGATCTCAGGAAATATTGGTGAATTTGGAAAATTGCTATGCTGATGCTATGGAAGATATCTGTCACCTCCGTAAGAAGATCTTTATCATGGAGAAGCAAGAAGAAGCTCGTGCTACCGTGGAGGTCAATGGTGTAGCAACCTCTCCAGCACCTACATGGACAGCCAACTCACCTTGACGTGCGCCCATGTATGCTTCACCGCCGCCGTCACCTTCGCCGCCTCACGGCCAGAACAGTCACGGCTCACACAATTAAGTCTAGGTTTCCTGTTTAGAAGTTAGAAAAGCATTTAGATTGTATTAGTCATAATTAGTGTGGTGTGCTGAATTTTCTTGGTGTTTGCTTGTGGTTGCGTGCTTGGTTCGAGTTGTGGAACGCTTAGCGTTTTGTCCACATTCGCATGTAGTAGAGAGTTGTGGGATGCTTGTCCACATCCTCTAACAGGATTATTAGTATTATTAATGAGTTGTTTAGTTACATATACCTTGATGCATATAGTTGGGGTGTTTCTTTCCAAATTCTAAATTCTTCCATATCTACTATTCTTTCAACAACAGATGTCGAGGACTCATAACCAGAGGAATGCCAATCGTGAGTAGGAGAGCAATGAAGCACCCCAAAACAACCAGAGATGTGCCCAGGGAGCTATCAACCTTGAGCAGCTATTGGCCCTGCAGAACTAGCTCATGCAGACCATGATACAAACTATGGGACAGCTACAAGCTGGCAACAACAGTCAGCCACACATGCCTCCACCGACACCACCCCCGCCACACCACAACTATTTGGGAGAGTTTATGGGGACCAGACTGCCTACCTTTGCTCAAGCCACAGATCCTATAGAAGCTGATGACTGGCTGAAGTCTGTTGAGAAGAAACATGCCATTGTTTAGTGCAGTGACAGATAGAAGGTTCTTTTTGCCTCACACCAGTTGATTGGAGCTGCTGAAGACTAGTGGGAATCTCTATGCAATGCTCATGAAAACCCAAAGGGAATCACTTCGACATAATTTAAGGGGAAGTTCCGCTCTCACTATGTGCCAGAGGGAGTTATGATACCGAGGAGGCAAGAATTTGAAAACCTCAGGCAAGGAAGGATGAGCGTGGGCGAGTATCTAAATAAATTCACCCAACTGTCTAGATATGCTCCAAAGGACATCAACACTGATAGCAGGAAGAAATATCTGTTCATGAGGGGTCTCAAAATGAAATTCAAGTTTAGTTGCTCAATGCTGACTATGCAAACTTTCAGAAACTGGTTGACAAGGCCATTGTGGTTGAGAACATGATTCAAGATATGGAGCTAGATAACAAGAGGAAGACGCCATATCAGGGATAGCCGCAAGGAAGCAATGTCCATCCTCGCTATGCACCGCCTATTGCACCATATTACAACCCGTCTGCTGCTGCATACCGCCCTGCTTATCGACCACGGCCGCAACAGCCAATGCAGCAATGCCCGCCCATGCAAGCATCTCACTTACCTATGCAGTCTGCGCCATGCGTGAATATGTCTGCCTATGCTCAAAACCAGCCTCGTCCTAACTTTTTTGGCACCAATGGTGGAAAGACTTGCTATGCTTGTGGTCAAACAGGACATTTTACATATCAATGACCAAGGTCAGGTCAGGGTTAGATGAACAATGTTCCAAGGTAGAATCCAAGGCCCAATGGAGGAGCAGATCAAGGCAACCGAGGACCATAGAATTTCGCCCGTGGCAAAGTGAACCATGTATCTACAGAAGAGGCTCAACAAACTGAAGATGTTGTGATTGGTATGTTTCTCTCAAACTCCAACCCCGTGACTATATTATTTGATTCTGGAGCATCCCATTCATTCATCTCATCATAGTATGTTGCAAAGCATAGCAAGCCTATATCACACTTGAAGTTTACTTTGTTGGTCAAATCTCCTAGAAGGGAGATGAGGACAAATATAGTATGTCCAAAAGTAAGTATTTCCATAAGGGGGTAGAATTCGTTGCCAACCTTATAGTCCTGAAATCACAAGGCTTGGAAATCATACTTGGAATGGATTGGATAAGGAAGCATAAAAGAGTAATTTAGTGTGCCACTCCGACAATGCAATTGACAAATGAAGGGGTTCGTATAGAGTTCAAGGCAGTTCAGCCAACGACCGAGAAGGCAATGGTAAATCACGCAGAAGGAGTGACCTCGGAGGAAATTGTCCAGATGTGTTTCCTGAGGAATTGCCAGGTATGCCACCGGATCATGACATCGAGTTCGCCATTGATTTAATACCTGGAACTGCAGCTATAGCAAAGAGGCCATATAGGATGCCACCTGAGGAATTAGCGGAGCTCAAGAAGCAGATTCAAGAGATGTTAGAGAAGGGTTTTATACGCCCAAGTTCGTTGCCATGGGAGACCCAGTGCTTTTTGTGGATAAGAAGGATGGATCCCAGAGAATGTGTGTGGATGACCGGTCTCTCAACGAGGTGACAATCAAGAATAAGTACACTTGCCCCGCATAGAGGATCTGTTCGACCAGATGAAGGGAGCCAGAATATTCTACAAGATTGATTTTCAGTTGGGATACATCCAAATGAAGATTAGACCGTCAGACATACCAAAGACCACTTACAGTACACGGTATGGATCCTATGAGTACACGGTCATGTCATTTGGATTGACTAATGCAGTTGCATACTTCATGTATCTGATGAATAAGGTCTTCATGGAGTATTTTGATAAGTTTTCATAGTGTTCATTGATGACATCATGATCTACTCGATGAATGAAGAGGAACACGAAAGGCATCTAAGGCTGACATTATAGAAACTGCGAGAACACCAGTTGTATGACAAGTTCAACAAGTGCCAAATTTATTTGAGGGAGATATCATTCTTAGGTCATATCATATCGGGAGGAGGAGTGACAGTTGACCCAGGAAAGGTTAGAGACATGTTAAAGAGGGAACAATTGCAGAATGTAATAGAAATCAGGAGTTTTCTTGGAATGGTTGGATATTACCGCCAGTTCATCAAGGACTTTCCATAATAGCGAAGCCCATGACTGAAATGTTAATGAAGGAGAAACCTTTCAAGTGGACTCAAGCTTGTCAAGACAATTTTGAGGAACTAAAGAAGAGACTACAATAGCACGTGTGTTGGTATTGCTAGATGTGAGCAAGAGTTTTGATATCTGTTGCGATGCTTCAAGGCAAGGACTTGGTTGTGTATTGATGCAAGAAGGCCGAGTAATAGCTTATGCATCCAGGCAGTTGAAGAAACGCGAGCAGAATTATCTGATGCATGATCTCCAACTTGTAGCCATGGTGCACGCATTGAAGATTTGGAGACATTATGTCCTTGGTCACAGATGCGAGATTTACTCGGATCATAAGAGTCTCAAGTACATATTCACGCAAACGGGTCGGAATTTGAGTCAATGAAGTTGGTTGGAACTCATTAGGGACTATGATGTGGGAATCAACTATCATCTAGAGAAAGCAATCATAGTGGCTGATGCCTTGAGTTGAAAGAAAGTAAGCCACCATCTTACTGTCATGGAGTTGCCACTCGAGCTATGCAAGGTGTTCGAATGATTGAATCTTGGATTTGTAAATGAGATGGGAGCAATGGAAGTGAATCCAACCCTAGAACAAGAAACTCGAGAAGGTCAAACAAAGGACAAGGAAATCCAGGAAATCAAGGAAAGAACCCAGGAAGGAAGAGAATTCAAATTTGATGAAGATGACCATGGTACTCTATGGCTTGGAAAACGGATTGGTGTGCCCAATGAGATGCGTATCTGACAGTTGATATTGAAGGAGGCACGTGACTCGCTTTACTCTATACATCCCGGTTGTACAAAGATGTACAAGGACCTGAAGACGTGCTACTGGTGGGATTTATGAAAAGGGACATAGCAGAATGTGTTGCACTACGTGATGTATGCCAACGAGTCAAAGTTGAACATCAAAGGCCAGTCGGATTATTACAGCCATTGAAGATTTCGGAATGGAAGTGGGAAGAGGTTGGTATGGATTTCATAGTTGGTTTGCCTCGCACTTCAGCAGGTTATGAATCAATATGGGTTATTGTGGATCGATTGACGAAATCAGCGCATTTCATTCCTGTCAAGACTACTTATAGTAGATCCAAGTTGGCAGAATTGCACATAGGATGAATAGTGTATTTACACAGAGTGCCAAAGAAAATAGTGTCCGATAGAGGTTCTCAGTTTACTTCGAGGTTCTGTCAAAAGTTGCACGAGTCTATGGGAACTCAATTTAATTTCAGTTCGGCATATCACCCTCAGACGGATGGAGAAACTGAGAGAACGAATCGGATATTGGAGGATATGCTAAAAGTCCGTGCACTAAAATATGGAGGAAGCTGCGACAAGAGTCTGCCATATGCTGAATTCTATTACAACAACAGTTATCAAGCGAGCTTGAAGATGTCAACATATGAAGCACTGTATGGGAGAAGGTGTAGGACACCCTTGTTTTGGAATGAGACAGGGGAGGCTCAAGTATTTGGACCTGGTGTAATCCACGACCATCCACGATAATTTGAGGGCTGCTTAGTCGAGACAAAAAGGTTATGTGGAAAATTGATGAAGAAGCTTATCTTTTAAGATGGGAGACTTCGTATATCTTAAAGTATCACCTATGCGAGGTCACAAGCGATTTAGCGTCAAAGGCAAGTTGGCACTTCGCTATATTGGACCATTCCAGATTTTGTACAAACAGGGAGAAGTAGCCTATAAACTGGAGATGCCTGCACATCATTCGGATGTTCATGATGTATTTCATGTTTCTTAGCTCAAGAAGTGCTTGAGGGTACCAAAAGAGCAAGTACCAATGGAAGAATTGGAGCTTGAGGAAGATTTCACATATGCCGAGCAACTGGTCAAAATCATAGAAACAAAGGAGTGAGTCACAAGGAACAAAGTGATTAGATGGTGCAAAGTGCAGTGGAAGCATCATACAGAATCAAAAGCAACTTGGGAGCGAGAAGATGATCTCAAGAAGGAATTTCCCTATCTCTTTCCTTTCGTGTCGAATCTTGAGAGCGAGATTCATTTTAAGGGGGGTAGGTTTGTAACACCTTCATTTTCGTGCTTGATGCATTGCATACATCCTCATACATGTATAACATTAAGCCATGTAAAAAGGAACAAGATTAAAATGAATTTAGAGGTAAACTGGAAATTTCAGTCTCTCAAGGTGCAGACTTGTCCGACCTCTAAACTGGACTAGTCCGATATCCCTATCCTCTGTTCAGAAAATTCAATTTTCTTCAGAAGTGCATACTTGTCCGGTCTTAGCCCCGAACTAGTCCGGTGTCCCCAATTTCATTTAGAAAAATTCAGTCTTCATCAAAGTCTGGACTTGTCTAGCACAATGTGCGGACTAGACCGGGTTAGCCTCTGATGTTCCACGAGCTTGTCCGATTGCACTTGTCTGATTTTTTTCTGTTGCCAAACAGACTAGTTCGGTCCCAACTGCGGACTAGTCTGGCCTTCGGGAATCAACTCGGATTCTATTATTTGTCCACGAACTGTTTTTGGGTAATTGCCTAGTTTGGGTCCAAGAACTTCTTGCCCAACCTCAGAGGAGCCCAACTGGACCCCACTACAGCCCCTACACATCCCCCACCGAATTCTACTTGGAATTCACACCAAAACACTAACTCTCCACACCTATATAAACAACCCAACACCCACACCTCTCCACCCCAATTGAAAACCCTTGCCGCAACTTTTGCCTTTGTGCCGATGTCAAGATCAAGTCCAGAAGCAAGTAGAAGGAGAAGAAGAGGGAGAAGGGCCGATCACAATCAATCTCCATCGACTTTTCGACAATTGGCGTTCTTCATCCAAAATCTTTATCAACTCATCTCCATCAAGACGTAATCGCCAAGATTCAATTCTCACACCAAAATTTTGATCTTTGGATCTCTAAACATGTGGTACACCCTCTAAATTCAAGTTTTCATGCAAATTCAATCCCGATTCTTGTAGATCAATAAAAACCTAAATTCCATTTCTGTCCAGGGCAGACTAGTTCAGCCCCAGAAACCAGACTAGTCTGGACTCTGAATTTGAATTGTGCTGAATTAATTCCAGATTGGCTTGAATCAATTCCAAAATCGTCCAAAATTGTTGTGGGACAGGGGTCCCGACATCCAAGGATCTCATTGGGTGGTGTCGTGCGATGCGACACCCAACAGTATACAAGAAAAGAACGAGAATAAAATACAATATCAAGTCTTGATTTATAAACACGGCCGAAGTTTTACAATATAGCTACGCTCTCGGCACCAGCTATGCAAAATCAAAGTCATCCATGTCCTGGATGCTTCGCACTAACAACACCAACCTTACGGCAGCGTGCAGGGCTCCCACTTGGCTGTAAACTCTGGAGGGGGTGCAGCCTCGTCGTCAAACCCATCACTACAAGTGGATCCTTAGCTTTCAAGTTATTATAAGCATCTTACCAGTTTAATGAAAGTAACTTTAGTGATCATATTCGACAGCAATCAAACTTCCAAAACAATTATAATTCAATACATCGTATTTCCCTGAGTTCTTCAGTATTTTACTACGTCACAGCGCAGTGAACAAGTGGTACTCTATTACCGCAAGGGACGGTGATTGCAATCAGGACACACCCGGACAACACAACACATACGCACTTTTAGAAGTGCCAGCGAATACTTACAGCAGTATCCACATAACACTTCAGTACTAGTCGTATATGGAAAACTTTCACCCAACACTCGAATGCCGAACCAGTCAATTCGTCATGGGCAGGAGGTCCCTACATGGGGCGTACTCTGACGTGCCCAGCAGCTGATTTACACCTTGCTGCCCTCAACCTATGCGTATAAAACGGAATGGTATGCCTCAACAAACCAGTATGAAGCTACGTCAGTTTGCTGGAGCCCATTTCTCTAGTGTGTCGCCGGTACAATTCAAGCTTGTCCAGCATGGCTGCACACAGACTGGTCCTACCGACGTGAGACCACGTCTTGCTGCATCCTACCCGCTGCTCGGTCTCAATTTCATATTCACAAACCATTTCTTGATCCAATTCATCCCGTGTGGTAAAATCCTATCTCGCAAGTAGATTCCAACTACTCGACTTCTATCGGATTCCAATGAACATAAGCATGGCCATTTCTACTCATCGGGCTGTACATCTACCCAATACTCCATGGGATTTGTGGGTCATGCAAGTGGATGTCAAACACCTTAAATGTAAGTCACAAAAATCTGAAGACGTAAGGTGAATGAAAACTGCAAAGACACTATAAGGAACTTAAATGCAAACCGGGGCTTGTCTGAAAACGAGTCCGAGTCCAAGTTAGTCTCTGGTAGCTGGACTTCCAAGGCTTCCGGCTGCTCCTCGACTTCAGTTACTACATGATATGCATATACTATATATGAATGACTTTGAAAATGAATGATCTTAATTGGCTTTGGAACTTTTATGGTAGATACTAGGGACTATAATGGAGACTCTTGCAAAGAACAGGAGATGATCAAGGAAGTTTGTTGTATCTAAAAATTATGGCAAGCAATAACCTTCTCTGAATTTTGGTTGAAATTCTGGACGTCTATCATGGGTACCAGTGGTTGTACCTTGCAGAGGGGGTCTCACTGGTTCTAGAAAAATTTGTTTCACAATTTACTAATCTTTCCACAGGGAGAAATTGATTTTACATGTTTGGGAGAATCTCTAAAAAGTTTTCTGTATTTTTCCCAATTTTTCAATTACATAGAGATTTGGAACACTGATCAACCTATTAAATGATGTCCAATGAACTTGAGATTTTTACTGGAGATCAAGTGTATTATTAAGATTGTTCTGACAAAAATTGGAATTTTCCAATTAGCAGGACGTGACGAATTAATTTCCCAAGCAGTTAGCTCAAAGGAATTAATTATGAAAAGTTGAGATTGAGATGAGTATACCAGAATTTATTTGGAATTTTTTGAGCAAATCTACTTGGAGTAATGGATTTTTGAAGTTTGATAGAAATCTGGAATTATTTTCCAATTGAAAAGTTTAAATAATGCTGCTGGGCCCACTAGTTTAAAATCAATCAATCGCAGCTGGGCCACACAGGGGCCATAGGGTTCACCCGCGCAGCCATAAACGACCCGGAGCCACAGCCGATCCACGCGCTCTTACGCGTCGCTGATAGGCAGGGCCCACGGTCATCTTTTACCTCCCGACGCATGCGGCGCTCCTCGCCGGAACCGCGGCAGCGCTCGCCGGACTTCGCTGCATCGACCTCCACTCGGCTCGGCTCTGACCTCCTAGCCTTAAAATCGACCGCACAACACGATGGTGAGGTCCAACCGTGGTGGCAATGACCGGAGATGGCGGTGCAACTGCGGCGGTGGAGCTAGGGTTCGGCGAGCGTCAAAATCACTCTGGAATGGTGCAAGAAGCTCGGGGAAATGTCGGGAACGTTCCTGGTAGCACGATGAAGGTAACTAGGGGGTGCAAACGGGATGAAATCGCCGGCAACGTCGACTTCGGTAGTGAACCGACGGATTTTCATTGGCGGCAGGGAAAACTTGAATAGCTCGGTTGCTACTCGATAGTTTCCACTGATTTTGTTCAGAGGGTTGTGCTAGGAGGCACGGAGTAAAATTCTTATTTGGATTGAAGAATCATGACACGTAGAAATGGAATTAAACCAAGAAGTGAGCTAGTTCAATGGCAACGGCCGAAAGAAAAACTCGCATCATTTGCTCGATATGGAATGAAATGAAGAACGATTTGTACCGTAAGTTAGCAGGTGCAGAAGCTAAGCTTTTTGCTGTTGGAGTCCAGCCAAGAAACCGCTCCTAGATTCAGCTCCACGGCGGAACAGAGAAGGTCCAATGGCGGCACAATGACGATGTCCGCGGGACATCAAAATATCGGCAAAACGGTGAGCAACAAGACGAGCTAAGGGGTGGAGAAGATAGAGAATAGTCTTGGTGCCATCTTTGCTTTTTGCATTGAAGGGAAACAAGGCAAGGACGAGGCGCTCACCGGGGAGGAACGGAGGCGGTGGTGCTGTGCGACGGCGGCGCGAAACTGAGCGAAAAGGGGCGCTGGGGTTTACCACTCGGGTTAGGAAGGAAGATAAGGGCGAGGAGGAGTGATATAGATGCCAAAAACGCCACGCGGATGCTTTCCACGGTGAGGTGTTGGCTTCACCGAGCATCGATGGGCGGGGAGTCAGGGAAACAGAGCACTCACGTAAATCTCTCCCTGACCAGTGGGTCCCACTGTTGTCATCCTCATCCCTTCTCTGCAACTTCAATTCTCTTACTAAACTTGATCCAAAAATCTTAGATTTTTGTGGAGAGGCTAATTTAAATATGGAGATTCAGATTCTGAAATTGGATTTCAAATTTGGACAGGTTTCAACTGGAATTAAAATTCAAATTTGAATTTGAATGAAATTCAATGGAGTCACTGAATTAAATAGCAACTGAGCTTCAAAAATTCTGAAAATTTGCAGGGGTTCTATTTGGAATATTATGAGGCCATGGAAAAATGTATAGCCTCAGATTTGAATATTTTCACAGGGCCTAAATGTACAGCAGCTATATTCAAGTTTTTAAATAATTTGAATATATATAGTACTGCATAGTGTTTTGCCCTAGCAAATTTCCATTCAATAAATTCAAAAATTTGCAGAATGGTCACTTGAATTATCCTAGGGTCATTGGTGAAGTGCATCCCTTATGTTAATAAAATTTAAGTATGAGTGAAAGAAATTTTTTTGATGATATCAAGTTCATGTGTACAACCATAATTGATCTCCACTATGGTTGATAACAAATTGGTAACTGAACTTTATATTAAGGAAAAACTGGGATTTTACATTCCCCCCACCTTAAAAGAATATTGTCACGAGATTACAATAGGAATGATAAAAGAAAAAGATCTAGTGAACTTATGCCGCTAACATGTCCGGATAGTTTGTTCTAAGGTATTCCTCGCTTTCCCACGTTGCTTCTTCAGCGGTGTGGTTGCCCCACAAGACCTTGTAGAAATGCAAGGTGCGGCTTCTTGTGGTGCGAGTCTTCTCATCGGTTATCTGGGTTGGATGCTCAGAGTAAGTAAGATCTGGTTGGAAAGCTTCCAAATCCTCCATACGGACATTAGCTGGGGCCTTGAGATAATTCCGCAACTGCGAAATGTGAAACACATTGTGGACCACTAAAAGCGACGCTGGTAGCTCTAGCCAATAGGCCACAAATCCGCATCGTTCAATTGGCACAATGAAGCGTGGAGATAGCTTCCCTTTTATTCCGAAGCGATGAATCCCTTTCATTGGGGATACACGAAGATAAACGTGATCCCCGACCTCAAAGTGAAGAGATCGATGTTGTTTGTCCGCATAGCTTTTCTGACAAGACTGGGCAGTCTTGAGGTTGGCTTGAATAACTCGTACTCGTTCTTCAGCTTCATTCACCAAGTCGATACCATATATCACTCGTTCACCAGATTCACACCAATTCAAAGGTATGCAGCACTTTCGGCCATAAAGAGCTTCATATGGTGCCATCTGGATGCTAGCCTAATAACCATTGTTGTATGAAAACTCCGCTAATTGTAGATGATCATCCCAATTCTTACCATGGTGGATGGAAGGTGCGGAGCATATCCTCTAGCACTTGGTTTACTCGCTCCGTTTGACCATTAGTCTGAGGATGGTAAGCTGAGCTTCGAATCAACTTGGTACCCAGAGATGCATGGAGCTGCTCCCAAAATCGAGTAACTATTAAGGTTCCACGATCTAATATGATAGTGAGGGTTACTCCGTGTAGGCACAGGATTCTGCAATATACAACACTGCATATTGTCGTACCACATATTTGACATTGACGGGAATAAAGTGAGCCGACTTGGTGAGTCAGTCGACTATCACCCAAATCGAGTCGTGCTTGTGAAAGGAGAGAGGTAATCCAACAATGAAATCCATGCTGATGTCCCCCCATTTCCAGGACGATATGCTCAAAGGTTGAAGCTGATCGGCTATCTTCAGATGGTCAGCTTTCACCCGCTGACACGTATCACATTCGGATACGTTCTTCGCTATCTACCTCTTTATCCGAGTCCACCATAATTTCTTCTTTGAGTATTGGTACATTTTGTTACTTCCCGGATGAATAGAATACTTGGACAAATGAGCTTTGCCCAATATCTTCTTTTGAAATTCCACATTGCGCGGCACCAGAATGCGGTCTTTGAACCAGATGGTACCATCATCGTCACATCGGAAACATTTCATCTCCCCCCTCTTCATTCTTCGGCGAATGTGCGACATGCCCTTGTCTTCCCTCTAAGCCTCTACAATATCTTACCTTGTGGTAGGAATGAGAGCTAGATTGTAGAGCGCCCCATATGGAACCAAGTAGAGACTCAGCTCTTCTTCTTCCATCGAGGTGATGGAAATATTATTGACATGGGACTTGCGACTCAGTGCATCTGCAACTACATTCGCTTTGCCGGGATGGTAGTGGATCTCAATCTCATAGTCCTTGATCAATTGCAACCATCTTCGCTGCCGCATATTCAAGTCCTTCTGGGTGAAGATGTATTTCAAGCTCTTATGATCGGTGTAGAGATGAACTAGGTTGCCCAATGGATAATGTCTCCACATCTTCAATTCAAGTACGACAGCATCGAGCTCGAGATCAAGAGTCGGATAATGCTGCTCATGGGTCCAAAGCTGTCGTGATCCATAAGTGATCACCCTTCAGTCTTGCATCAATAAACAACCCAAACCAATCCAAAATGCATCACAATAAACATCAAATGACTTGGTTGTGTCCGGTTGGGCTAATACCGGTGCTTTTGTGAGGTGTTTCACTAATGCTTGAAAACCTTCCTCATATTCCTTCGTCCATACATACTTCTTCCCTTTATTAAGAAGTTATGTCATAGGTTTAGCTATCTTGGAGAAACCTGGAATGAACCTCCGGTAATATCCTGCTAAACACAGGAAGCTTCGAACTTCATGTACAGACTTTGGAGACTCACGTTTGAGTACTTGCTTAATCTACTTGGATCAACTGCAATCCCCTCACCAGAGATGATGTGACCTAGAAATGGCACTTGGCTGATTCAGAACTCACATTTGCTGAACTTAGGATACAGCTTGTGGTCTCGTAATCGTTGAAGCACGACGCGCAAGTGTTGAGCATGTTCTTCTTCGGATTTTGAATACACAAGGATGTCGTCGATTAAGACCATGACAAACTTGTCCAATTCCGGCATGAACACCGAATTCATGGGATACATGAAATGAGCCGGTGCATTGGTCAATCCAAAGGACATGACAAGGTACTCATACAATCAACACCTCATCGAGAATGTCGTCTTAGGTATATCCTCTGGTCGAATCCTGATCTGATGATACCCAGAACGAAGATCCATCTTTGAGAATACCTTAGCACCCACCAATTGATCAAACAAAATAACAATGCATGGTAGTGGATACTTATTCTTGATCGTGACAGCATTGAGTGGATGATAGTCCACACATAGTCTCAATGTCTTATCCTTCTTCTCCACAAACAATGCAGAACAGCCCAAAGGTGATGAACTTGGACGAATGAAACCCTTGTCCATAAGTTCCTTCAGCCGCTCCTTTAGTTCTGCAAGTTCCTTAGCTGCCATCTTTATACGGCTTCCTCGAGATCGGCACTGTTTCCGGTACAAGTTCAATCATAAAATCGACATCTGTTTCTGGTGGCGTATAAGGAAGATCCTCAGGAAATACGCTTGGATACTCACATACCACTGAAATATCCTCAAGTTTAATGGCCTCGATGTTGTAAGTAGTTGGAGTCACTCGGATAATACCCTCAAGAATGAGAGCATGGGGAGGGTGGAGTGGATAACTCAAATATACTCTCCGAGGAACAATGTCAATAATAGCACTATTGTATTGCAATTATGCCATTCCTAAGATGACACCTAACTTCTGACTCTCCAATATAATGAGAGGGGTAGGGTATATCTTCCCACCCAGATTAAGAGGTACCCTTTAGACCATCTCATCTGCTACTACTTGCCCACCCGGAGAACAAATCACATATGGGGTTTTTGTGGGAACGATAGGCAACTGATATTGAATGACATAAGACTTTCTAATAAAGCTGTGGGAAGCACCGGAGTCAAAGAGGATGACCACGGGTTCACCTGCTGATTTATTAACCGTGCTCGTGCTCTTGTGATTGGTCCTTGCATTTAAATGTGTGTCTCCGCTGTTGTGTTGTCCTCATCATCCTCCCCCCTTGAATTGGAGTCGTCCTCGACTAAAGTTCATCTTCTTCTCCGAAGTATGGTCGCAAATCTGAACTGTTAAATGTAGGACTAACCCCGAAATCGGAAGGCAATTCAAGCTTATATACATTATCATTAATCTTTTCAACAATCTTAGAAGGACCAGCAGCTCGTGGCATAAGTTTATATTTTCTCAAGTCGGGAAATCGCTCTTTTCTCAAATGTAACCACACCAAATCACCCGTTCAAGTTTTACTTCTTTTCTACCTTTACTATCTGCAATCCTATACTTGTCATTCATCATTTCATCAAATGATTAGTAAAAATGATATCCTGATCTTCCGATAGGTAAGGATAAGTCGATTGATGTGGAGATCTCGACGTTGATGATCCGAGGCTCTCGAGTAGAACACGAACAGCCCCTGCAATAACTACACCATCTCATTAGTTGCTGTGCAAATTCCCGATCATTTTCATATCCGATTGCGAGTTTCGTTATCAAACCAAGTTGGAATCAACATCCAAAAATCGTAACTCGGACATCCTACCTTAAAACGGCCATA